>CAWUFW010003383.1:1200000-1841033 GCA_963921515.1 Calotriton arnoldi
AAAGAAGGGCGAAGGAAAGAAAAAGGTAAAGAGAAATAGATGGAGGAAGGGGGTGTAAATGAGAAAGTTGTGAAAGAAAAGGAACAGAAAGAGAAGGGAAGAGGGAAACAAAAACAAAGTAGGGGGAAATAGAAGTAAGGGAAAGAGAGGATAGTAAAGATGGGATGAAGAAAGTGAAGTGAAAGAAAGGGTAGTGAGAAAGAGATGGGACAGGTGTGATGGCAAGAAAGGAGGAAGAAAGAAAAAGCAAGAAAGAACGCAAGACAGAAAAGAAATCATCTGAATGAGAGCAACAGAGAAAGTAAACGAAGCACATATGTAAATAAAGAGAAAGTCGGAAACAAATAAAGAAAAGTAGCATAGAAAGAGGATGCCAGGAGAGAAAAAGTAAAGGAACTGAGCTCTAGGTGATGAAATAGACAAATGGAAGTGAGGGAAAAAAAGCACAGATAGAGACAGTGTAGAGGACAAAGGGAGAGGGAAGAAAGAGTCAACAATAGGCTTAGGAAAAACCAACCATTCTGAGAGCACCTACAGTCAAGATCCTTCACCTTGTACATCAGTTAGAAGGCCTTAAGTCTACGTACAACTGTTAACATATCACTACATCTTTGGTAACACATAGTCTCAATTGAAGGATCTTGACTGTAGGTGCTCTCAGAATGGTTGGTTTTTCCTAAGCCTATTGTTGACTGAACATTACGTGCTCTTGGCCATAGTACTTAGTGTGTACATCTTATCTTAAGCAACATTTCAGCACTCCTTGTTTTGGAATACCTTCTACTCTATTTAAAGGTATTTTCTGTATTCCTGGTATGAATGGCTCCAAACTAAATGGCCAAGAATGAGTTCTGGTGTTGGAATATGCAGAAGGGTTCAGGTTTGTGCAGTAGACTGTGATGAGTTTTCAACTTCCAGAGAAAATAGAGAGGACATGAGATGAGAGAACTCTCTTAAGGGCATACTTTTGAGGAGGCCCTCTGCTTTTGATTGCAGTGGCTCAGTTTATTTGGTGATTCACAATTCCAATCATGGGTAAAACATGGCTTGTTGAACATAGATGAGATGTACTTGCAAATTGTTTGATTGCGTATTGCATTTCAGGTTTTCAATTTGACCAATCTTTTGACTTCTTACCAACGAAATATGAGTGTCTTCCTGATCGAGGACCACGCTGCTTTTTCTCTTATCTGTCTTGTATCAAGACCCTGCTGGACTATGGGGTGAAAGAAAGCTTGAATAAGCAGCTACCTATGTTATATGACATCTCTTTATTAATGTAATAACTGCACTTTCACAATTGCTTTATTAACCTTCCTGCTTTCTCAAATTTGCTTGAAAATGCACCATTTGTCCACTCTTTTTCAAAATTTTCTCAGGGGGAAAGCCCCCCCGAACCCCCCTTAGGTTGTTCGGGCTCGCTCGCTACGCTTGCTCGCTGCGGTGCAGTATGCCAATTATTTTACGGCCCACCACTTTCAAATGTCACCAGCCACCACTGTATACCTAAGCCAGTTTTTAAACTTTCACTTCTGCACCACTAATTTTTTTCAGGTCCCAATTCTTTTATGTTTGGATTGTCTTCCCCCTCCCTATTGCTGCACCCCAGGCATTGGTCTGTGCAGGGGTGTCGTAGCAAGCCCTATAATGAAGCATGCCACAATTTATGGGTGACGGCAGTTTTTCACAAACTGTGTGCCATTATCCATCCTAGTCGTTTGTTTCTTTGTACTCTTACTCCTCTTGTGTGTCGTTTACTTGTTCCTAACTAATCTCATCATGCACACGCATGCAGGTCAAGTGGCAAGGCTCAAGAAACGTGAGAAGGGACTTCCAGCACTCACTGGCAATCACGTGATTTCCAAAACAACAGAAAGATGAGTAAAATTAACGGACTGCACTACATGTACCATAAGACATTGCGGTGGGGACTGGTGCAACATGTTCCATGAGCATCCCCACCTGAGAAAAGCTCAACATGGATTTATTTTGAATGAGAACATGCATGTTTGGTATACTATATTTTTGCATTCCTTCTTCTTGGTGTGGCCATCTTGATGGACACAAAGCCTTATTGCCAGTAAGAAAATCCATCCAAGGTTCAGCGAGTGTATTGCTGCTTTGGAGCCAATAATATTTTTTATCGTCACAAAGAAAGGGGAACCATCAGAGTGCAGAGGCATCATGAACTTTCTGCTCCTTTTCTGGCCAAGTAACTTTGTTGGACACCTGATACATGCAGCCTATTCTTAGCAGCATCTCTCATTTGCTCAGTCCATTTGTGTTCAATTTATAAAGAGCGTGTATATTATAGTCATTCTCTTAAATACTGGGCCTGCAAATGATATTAGACAGCCAGATAGACGAGAGCCCACTAGTAGCCATTAGCTCTCATGTAATGAGGAAGATGAGTTGCAATTAAACATTAATCTTAATGTGACACAGAAGCAATACTAAAGCTATCTATTACCCAGGCTCTGGTCACCTTTGAAGAATTACCCACTGCCCAGGCAAGGCTTGCCATGACATTTGCCACTAAAGGTTCCATGCATCAAATTAAAAAGGGAGATACTACCAGACATATGATGTTTGCGATTAGTATGCCCAGACGTGGGTCCCTTGCTCACTTTGCCACTGGATTCAAGCAAGCCTGGCTGATGACGGCTGAAGTGCCAGAAACCGGTCCTAGGATGCTTGTTTCCGGTCCAGGGAAGACATGGCTTGGCAGTTCGGGCTGGACTGTTCCCATGAGGCACAGGGTCAGACTTATTTGCATATGGCCATGTCTGAACTGGGGTGGTGGAGTGAGCTAAAGAATGATGATGGATTGAACCCAGATCAGTTGACTGGGGGTGAGTGTTTGATTGGCTCAAACGTTCCGTCCATCATCCCCTTTGTATTGCTTTGGTCGCCCTAAGTTGGCGGGGGTATGCCCAGACGTGGGTCCCTTGTTCACTTTGCCACTGGATTCAAGCAAGCCTGGCTGATGACGGCTGAAGTGCCAGAAACCGGTCCTAGGATGCTTGTTTCCGGTCCAGGGAAGACATGGCTTGGCAGTTCGGGCTGGACTGTTCCCATGAGGCACAGGGTCAGACTTATTTGCATATGGCCATGTCTGAACTGGGGTGGTGGAGTGAGCTAAAGAATGATGATGGATTGAACCCAGATCAGTTGACTGGGGGTGAGTGTTTGATTGGCTCAAACGTTCCGTCCATCATCCCCTTTTGTATTGCTTTGGTCGCCCTAAGTTGGCGGGGGTATGCCCAGACGTGGGTCCCTTGCTCACTTTGCCACTGGATTCAAGCAAGCCTGGCTGATGACGGCTGAAGTGCCAGAAACCGCTCCTAGGATGCTTGTTTCTGGTCCAGGGAAGACATGGCTTGGCAGTTCGGGCTGGACTGTTCCCATGAGGCACAGGGTCAGACTTATTTGCATATGGCCATGTCTGAACTGGGGTGGTGGAGTGAGCTAAAGAATGATGATGGATTGAACCCAGATCAGTTGACTGGGGGTGAGTGTTTGATTGGCTCAAACGTTCCGTCCATCATCCCCTTTGTATTGCTTTGGTCGCCCCAAGTTGGCGGGGGTATGCCCAGACGTGGGTCCCTTGCTCACTTTGCCACTGGATTCAAGCAAGCCTGGCTGATGACGGCTGAAGTGCCAGAAACCGGTCCTAGGATGCTTGTTTCCGGTCCAGGGAAGACATGGCTTGGCAGTTCAGGCTGGACTGTTCCCATGAGGCACAGGGTCAGACTTATTTGCATATGGCCATGTCTGAACTGGGGTGGTGGAGTGAGCTAAAGAATGATGATGGATTGAACCCAGATCAGTTGACTGGGGGTGAGTGTTTGATTGGCTCAAACGTTCCGTCCATCATCCCCTTTTGTATTGCTTTGGTCGCCCTAAGTTGGCGGGGGTATGCCCAGACGTGGGTCCCTTGCTCACTTTGCCACTGGATTCAAGCAAGCCTGGCTGATGACGGCTGAAGTGCCAGAAACCGGTCCTAGGATGCTTGTTTCCGGTCCAGGGAAGACATGGCTTGGCAGTTCGGGCTGGACTGTTCCCATGAGGCACAGGGTCAGACTTATTTGCATATGGCCATGTCTGAACTGGGGTGGTGGAGTGAGCTAAAGAATGATGATGGATTGAACCCAGATCAGTTGACTGGGGGTGAGTGTTTGATTGGCTCAAACGTTCCGTCCATCATCCCTTTGTATTGCTTTGGTCGCCCTAAGTTGGCGGGGGTATGCCCAGACGTGGGTCCCTTGCTCACTTTGCCACTGGATTCAAGCAAGCCTGGCTGATGACGGCTGAAGTGCCAGAAACCGGTCCTAGGATGCTTGTTTCCGGTCCAGGGAAGACATGGCTTGGCAGTTCGGGCTGGACTGTTCCCATGAGGCACAGGGTCAGACTTATTTGCATATGGCCATGTCTGAACTGGGGTGGTGGAGTGAGCTAAAGAATGATGATGGATTGAACCCAGATCAGTTGACTGGGGGTGAGTGTTTGATTGGCTCAAACGTTCCGTCCATCATCCCCTTTTGTATTGCTTTGGTCGCCCTAAGTTGGCGGGGGTATGCCCAGACGTGGGTCCCTTGCTCACTTTGCCACTGGATTCAAGCAAGCCTGGCTGATGACGGCTGAAGTGCCAGAAACCGGTCCTAGGATGCTTGTTTCCGGTCCAGGGAAGACATGGCTTGGCAGTTCGGGCTGGACTGTTCCCATGAGGCACAGGGTCAGACTTATTTGCATATGGCCATGTCTGAACTGGGGTGGTGGAGTGAGCTAAAGAATGATGATGGATTGAACCCAGATCAGTTGACTGGGGGTGAGTGTTTGATTGGCTCAAACGCTCCGTCCATCATCCCCTTTTGTATTGCTTTGGTCGCCCTAAGTTGGCGGGGGTATGCCCAGACGTGGGTCCCTTGCTCACTTTGCCACTGGATTCAAGCAAGCCTGGCTGATGACGGCTGAAGTGCCAGAAACCGGTCCTAGGATGCTTGTTTCCGGTCCAGGGAAGACATGGCTTGGCAGTTCGGGCTGGACTGTTCCCATGAGGCACAGGGTCAGACTTATTTGCATATGGCCATGTCTGAACTGGGGTGGTGGAGTGAGCTAAAGAATGATGATGGATTGAACCCAGATCAGTTGACTGGGGGTGAGTGTTTGATTGGCTCAAACGTTCCGTCCATCATCCCCTTTTGTATTGCGATTAGTAAACTGCAGTGATATTTTATCATCATGGATTAGGTGAAAACATTAGGATTTAATCGGGAATTCAACTATACCCATACTTAGTTTGCCTTTTCCCTTCGCAAAACATTACAACAGCAAGCACCAAGTTGTATGAACTGCCCAAATGAATTAAGTAGAAAAGCAACTAAAGAAATCCATGAAACGTTACAGTGTCTAGAAGGAAGAAAACAAAGAGCTCTCCAGGCTCAGTTTCACCTCTAGAAATACAGATTGTGCTACAAATCGTCTTTGGTTCTTTATAGAAGTTAAGGGAGGAGAGGCAAAGTGTATCAGATGTACTACAAGACCTGACATCACTATTGTTAGACCTGGCATCTTTTGACGTGATTTCCTCTGTCTTTTTGCTTCTGACCTCATGTTTTTGACTGTGTGGTGCATTTTGTTTTTTGCTGGTTTTCAGACTCTGGCCACTTTACCGCTGCTGACCAGTGCTAAAGTGCAAGTGCTCCCTCTGTAATTGGTGATTGGTTTATCCATGATTGGCATATTTGATTTATTAGTAAGTCCCTCGTCAAGTGCACCAGGGCCTGTAAATCAAAACCTACTAATGGGCCTGAAGCACTGATTGAGCCACCCACATTACTAGCCCTGCAAAGACATCCCAGACCTGCCACTGCAGTGTCTGTGAGTGCAGTTTTTGAACTGCCATTTCGACTTGGCTAGTGCACCCATTTGCCAGGCCCAAACGTTCCCTTTTATTACACATAAGGCAGCCCTAAGGTAGGCCCATGGCAGCCCCATGGGCAGGGTGCAGTGTATTTACAATGAATCAATCAATCAATCAATCACGGCATTTATAGAGCGCGCTACTCACCCGGGAGGGTCTCAAGGCGCTGGGGGAGGGGGTAAGTTACTGCTCGAACAGCCAGGTCTTGAGCTGCTTCCTGAAGGCGAGATGGTCCTGGGTTCGCCGAAGGTGAGTGGGGAGGGAGTTCCAGGTCTTGGCCGCCAGGTAGGAGAAGGATCTTCCTCCGGCGGTGGTTCTGCGGATGCGTGGTACGGTGGCGAGGGCGTGGCTGGTTGATCGTAGCTGGCGTGTGGGCGTGTAGAAGGACATGCGGTCGTTGAGGTACTTTGGGCCCAGGTCGTGGAGGGCCTTGTGTGCGTGGGTGAGGAGTCTGAACGTGATTCTCTTGCTGACGGGGAGCCAGTGCAGGTCTTTCAGGTGTACGGTGATGTGGCTGTGTCGGGGGATGTCCAGGATGAGTCGTGCGGAGGCGTTCTGGATGCGCTGGAGTCTCTTTTGAAGTTTGGCTGTGGTTCCGGCGTAGAGGGTGTTCCCATAGTCCAGTCGGCTGGTGACGAGTGCCTGGGTGACGGTCTTCCTGGTTTCAGTGGGGATCCATCTGAAGATCTTGCGGAGCATGCGCAGGGTGTTGAAGCATGAAGATGAGACGGCGTTGACTTGTCTGGTCATCGATAGGGAGGAGTCCAGGATGAAGCCCAGGTTGCGTGCGTGGTCCGTTGGCTTGGGTGCGGTGCCCAGGGCCGGGGGCCACCAGGAGTCGTCCCAGGCGGAGGGTGATGAGCCCAGGATGAGGACTTCCGTCTTGTCTGAGTTCAGTTTAAGGCGGCTGTTCCTCATCCAGTCGGCGACGTCTCTCATCCCGTCGTGCAGGTTGGCTCTGGCGGTGGTGGGGTCGTTGGTGAGGGAGAGGATCAGCTGGGTGTCGTCGGCGTAGGAGATGATGTTGAGGTTGTGTCGGCGTGCGATGGCTGCGAGGGGGCTCATGTAGACGTTGAAGAGGGTCGGGCTGAGTGAGGATCCTTGTGGAACGCCGCAGATGACTTCGGTGGCTTCGGATCTGAACGGGGAGAGGCGGACTCTCTGGGTTCTTCCGGCGAGGAACGAGATGATCCATTCCAGTGCTTTCTCTCGGATTCCGATGTTGCTGAGGCGCTTCACTAGGGTGCGGTGGCAGACGGTGTCGAACGCCGCGGAGAGGTCCAGGAGGATGAGGGCAGCTGTTTCCCCGTTGTCGGTTAGGGTTCTGATGTCGTCGGTGGCTGCGATAAGGGCGGTCTCGGTGCTGTGGTTGGCCCGAAACCCGGACTGCGAGGGGTCGAGGGATCCATTCGTCTCGAGGAAGGCGGCAAGCTGTCTGTTGACGGTCTTCTCGATGACTTTGGCCGGAAACGGAAGGAGCGAGATGGGGCGGTAGTTCTTGAGGTCGGTGGGGTCCGCCGTTGGTTTCTTCAGGAGGGCGGTAAGCTCGGCGTGCTTCCAGCTCTCCGGGAAGGTGGCGGTGTGGAAGGAGGAGTTGATGATGTCCCGGAGATGGGGTGCGATGGTGGCGTCGGCTTTGTTGAAGACGTGGTGTGGGCAGGGGTCGGTTGGTGATCCGGAGTGGATGGAGTTCATCGTGCGGGTGGTGTCTTCGGTGTTGATCGGGGTCCAGTTGCAGAGGGTGGTGGTGGCGGGCATTGGTTCGGCGGTAGGGTGCGTTGTTTGTGCGTCGAAGCTGTTGTGTATGTCGGTGATCTTGCGGTGGAAGAACGCGGAGAGTGAGTTGCAGAGGTCTTGCGAGGGGGTGATGTCGTTGTTTCCGGCGCTGGGGTTGGAGAACTCTTTGACGATGCTGAAAAGTTCCTTGCTGTCATGGGCGTTGTTGTCCAGTCGTTCTTTGAGTGCCGACTTCTTGGTGGCACGGATCAGCTGGTGGTGTTTGCGGGTGGCGTGCTTGAGGGCGGTCCTGTTGTCTGTGGTCTGGACGAGTCGCCAGGTTTTCTCGAGAGTGCGGCAGTTCTTCTTGGATTCCTTGAGTTCGTTGGTGAACCAAGGGGTTTTCTTGCTTCCGGGTCTGCTGGGAGGGTTTTTAGTGGTGCGAGGTCGTCGGCGCAGGCGGTCAGCCACTTGGCGAGGTTGCTGGCTGCTTCGTTTGGGTCCGTTGTGTCGGTGGGTGTGTTCTGGCTGAGGGAGGCGGTGAGCTGCTCGGCGGTGATCTTGCTCCAGCTCCGGCGGGGAGCCTGTTGCGGGTGGTGGTGGGTCGCAGTCTTTCTGAAGCTGAAGTGGACGCAGCTGTGGTCGGTCCAGTGGAGTCCGGTGGCGTGGCTGAAGGAGATGTGCTTGCTGGACGAGAAGACGGGGTCAAGCGTGTGGCCGGCGTAGTGGGTGGGCGTGTTCACCAGTTGCTTGAGTCCGAGGTTGGCGAGGTTGTCCAGCAGGGCGGTGGTGTTTCTGTCGTTGTTGTTCTCCAGGTGGAAGTTGAGGTCCCCTAGGAGGATGTAGTCGGCGGAGGGCATGGCGTGCGGGCTGATGAAGTCTGCGATGTCTTCGCTGAATAGTGTGCGTGGTCCCGGGGGTCTGTAGATGAGGGTGCCTCGGAGGGTGGTCTTGGGGTCCGTGTGTATCTGGAAGTGTAGGTGTTCGGCGGCGGTGAAGGTCTCGTCGGAGTTAGTCGAGATGCGGATGGTGTTCTTGTGTACGATGGCGATGCCTCCTCCCGTCTGGTTGACGCGGTCCTTCCGGGTGATCTTGTATCCATCCGGGATGGCTATGGCGATGTCAGGCGCTGAGGAGGCGTTCATCCAGGTTTCGGTGAGGAAGGCGATGTCCGGTGCTGTTGCGTCGAGCAGGTCCCAGAGTTCCACGGCGTGCCTGTGGACGGAGCGGGTGTTCAGCAGGATGCATTTCAGGTGGTTGCTGCTGTTGCTCGACTTGGCGGAGGTGGTGCACGTCAGGGGGCAGGTGAACCGGCAGGTTTGGCAGGTGAAGGGTCCGTGGGTGCGTCTCGGTGAGGCTCGGTAGCAGGCAGGGTTCCGGCCGGCATTGAGTGCGGTGAGTGTGGCGGCGTCGTAGGTCCGTCGAGTGGTGTTGCATCGGTGGGATCCAGGGGTTCTGGCGCTGGGCGCGGTCCAGTCGCGGACGGGCGCAGACGGGCTTGCCTTAGGCGCGCCTCGGCGCGCCAGCGGCGCGCCCGCTGCGCACGCTCCGCTGCGCGGCCGTGCAGCGGCCGCCATTTATGGGGAGGTGGGAGGGAGGAGCAGCTGGGATGCGGGAGGCAGGGGCAGCGAATGGGCAGTCAGGGGGCGGGGCCGCAGGGACGCAGCGGCGGGAATGGCGATAGGCAGCGAGGGGCACAGAAGGAAAACCGGGGGAGAGCAGGTAAATCACGGGCACAACAACAGTGGGGCAGCGAGGGGCACAGAAGGAAAACGGGGGGAGAGCAGGTAAATCACGGGCACAACAACAGTGGGGCAGCGAGGGGCACAGAAGGAAAAACGGGGGAGAGCAGGTAAATCACGGGCACAACAACAGTGGGGCAGCGAGGGGCACAGAAGGAAAACCGGGGGGAGAGCAGGTAAATCACGGGCACAACAACAGTGGGGCAGCGAGGGGCACAGAAGGAAAAACGGGGGGAGAGCAGGTAAATCACGGGCACAACAACAGTGGGGCAGCGAGGGGCACAGAAGGAAAAACGGGGGAGAGCAGGTAAATCACGGGCACAACAACAGTGGGGCAGCGAGGGGCACAGAAGGAAAACGGGGGAGAGCAGGTAAATCACGGGCACAACAACAGTGGGGCAGCGAGGGGCACAGAAGGAAAACGGGGGGAGAGCAGGTAAATCACGGGCACATCAACAGTGGGGCAGCGAGGGGCACAGAAGGAAAAACGGGGGGAGAGCAGGTAAATCACGGGCACAACAACAGTGGGGCAGCGAGGGGCACAGAAGGAAAAACGGGGGGAGAGCAGGTAAATCACGGGCACAACAACAGTGGGGCAGCGAGGGGCACAGAAGGAAAAACGGGGGGAGAGCAGGTAAATCACGGGCACAACAACAGTGGGGCAGCGAGGGGCACAGAAGGAAAAACGGGGGGAGAGCAGGTAAATCACGGGCACAACAACAGTGGGGCAGCGAGGGGCACAGAAGGAAAAACGGGGGAGAGCAGGTAAATCACGGGCACAACAACAGTGGGGCAGCGAGGGGCACAGAAGGAAAAACGGGGGGAGAGCAGGTAAATCACGGGCACAACAACAGTGGGGCAGCGAGGGGCACAGAAGGAAAACCGGGGGGAGAGCAGGTAAATCACGGGCACAACAACAGTGGGGCAGCGAGGGGCACAGAAGGAAAAACGGGGGGAGAGCAGGTAAATCACGGGCACAACAACAGTGGGGCAGCGAGGGGCACAGAAGGAAAACGGGGGGAGAGCAGGTAAATCACGGGCACAACAACAGTGGGGCAGCGAGGGGCACAGAAGGAAAAACGGGGGGAGAGCAGGTAAATCACGGGCACAACAACAGTGGGGCAGCGAGGGGCACAGAAGGAAAAACGGGGGGAGAGCAGGTAAATCACGGGCACAACAACAGTGGGGCAGCGAGGGGCACAGAAGGAAAAACGGGGGGAGAGCAGGTAAATCACGGGCACAACAACAGTGGGGCAGCGAGGGGCACAGAAGGAAAAACGGGGGGAGAGCAGGTAAATCACGGGCACAACAACAGTGGGGCAGCGAGGGGCACAGAAGGAAAAACGGGGGGAGAGCAGGTAAATCACGGGCACAACAACAGTGGGGCAGCGAGGGGCACAGAAGGAAAAACGGGGGGAGAGCAGGTAAATCACGGGCACAACAACAGTGGGGCAGCGAGGGGCACAGAAGGAAAAACGGGGGGGAGAGCAGGTAAATCACGGGCACAACAACAGTGGGGCAGCGAGGGGCACAGAAGGAAAAACGGGGGGAGAGCAGGTAAATCACGGGCACAACAACAGTGGGGCAGCGAGGGGCACAGAAGGAAAACGGGGGGAGAGCAGGTAAATCACGGGCACAACAACAGTGGGGCAGCGAGGGGCACAGAAGGAAAAACGGGGGGAGAGCAGGTAAATCACGGGCACAACAACAGTGGGGCAGCGAGGGGCACAGAAGGAAAAACGGGGGGAGAGCAGGTAAATCACGGGCACAACAACAGTGGGGCAGCGAGGGGCACAGAAGGAAAAACGGGGGGAGAGCAGGTAAATCACGGGCACAACAACAGTGGGGCAGCGAGGGGCACAGAAGGAAAAACGGGGGGAGAGCAGGCAAATCACGGGCACAACAACAGTGGGGCAGCAAGGGGCACAGAAGGAAAAACGGGGGGAGAGCAGGCAAATCACGGGCACAACAACAGTGGGGCAGCGAGGGGCACAGAAAGGAAAAGGGGAGACAAGCAGACAAAACTGGCACCGGGGCCACAAGCGGAGGGCGATCTTACCTACAGGAGCAGCGGGCAGACAGCACAGGCGGAGCTGTGTGGTGGGGGAGCGACCTACCTGGCAAGGTCAAGGGTCGCTGAAGGACGTGTACTGATGTGTTTTACCTGTCCTATTAGTGAAATACTGCTAATTTCAGTTTTCACTATTGCATGGACTATCTATCCCATAGGGTAACATGGAGATTGCCTTGAAACATCTTTTAGGTGTAATTTCCCATTGAGAGCTAAGCTGACAGAGATTTGGAGTTTGGGGTCTCTGAACTCACAATTTAAAAGTACATTATTTGGTGAAGTTGGTTTTTAAATTGCATGTTTGAAAATGTCACTTTTAGAAAGTGGACATTTTCTTGCTTAACCATTCTGTGCCTCTGCCTGTCTGTAGAATCCACATCTGGGTTAGGATGACAGTTGTGCTCTTCTGCTTTCCCTCTAGACAGTCACAGAAAAGGAGCTGAGGTGTGCCTTGCATATCCTGATGGGCCACCACCAGGCTGCTGGGTCTTCCTGAGCTAATGTGGTGGGAGGAGTTGTCACTGACACCTGAATGGGGCTGTGCCTGTCTTCACACAAAGCTGTCTCCTCCCCCCAGTAGTGTGTCTGGAGCCAGTTTAGGGAAATGCATTATCTTGTGCACTACAAAGACTTTCCTTTGAAGTTTGCCTACTTCAAAGGCAGAAAGGGGTATAAGTATTGGACCTCTGACTCTCTCAAATCAGAACACCTCTGGACTAAGGACATTCTGCCAGGAAGAAGAGCTGGATGCTGTAGGAGGGACTGCCACTCTGCCTGTTGCTTTGTTGTGCTGGCCTGCTGCTTGCTGCTTCTGTCCTGGGAGTGAAAGGACTGGACTTTGCTTTCTGTATCCTGCTTCCAAAGTTCTCCAAGGGCTTGTGTGTGTTTGCCTCCTATTAGGAAGTCTCAGGGCCATCAAAGACTTCACCTACCAGTGCCTGGGATCCTCCGCTGAGAGTCCTGACTTGCCAAGAGGTGCCAAATCTAGTACCTGGGCCCTTGGAAGTAGAATCTGGTGAACTGAAGGAAGAATTCCACACATCAACTCCCAGCATCTGTTTTTATTGACGCATTACTACAAACTACGACGCACCGCCGCTGCCATCACCGAAGCATGGTTCCTGATCAGTGCATCGACCACAGCCTTCACCAGTTCTAATGATTGGATTTTTGTCATTTGGACTTATTTTATTTATTAAAATCAGTTCTATTTTTCTAACTTAGTGTGGGATCTTTTTTGTGTGGTGTTTCCACTTAGTTACTGTTTGAAGTGTTTCACAAATACCTTACACAATTGCCTCTAATTTAAGGCTGACTGCTCTGTGCCAAGCTACCAGAAGGTCAGGCACAGGTTAATTTAAGGTTGGCTTGTGCCTCACCCTGACAAGGATTATGAGTGCTGCTTGACTAGGGCTCACACCCCAGTCAACTAACAAACCAATTTCCTACAATAAAGATCTGTAATTCTTATTCAAGAAAACTGTGAGCATCAATTGCAAGGTATTGGGGGTGGAACATGCGCCACGGGTGCCTACCACAATTGGTCCAGCTGCTGAGAGGTTAGCCTGTGTCGTCTCCCCAAGGAATACAAGGTGCACCCTGGATAATGTGACAGTTCGGGTAGGCCATAGCTTCTTGCTAATATGTTTTTGTTGCTGACAGTCCAGACTTGTATGTCCACTTTGACTGGGCCTTTGAAGAACCTACACGCCATCCCAACAGGATCCCATATGAACCCATGGCCCGACCCAAAGAGATCCATGGAAGGAGAACACTGACATATTTGCCTGGGCATTATAAATCAGAAGCATATAAAACACAAATACAAATCAAGAAGAGTATTGTAAGCATATCAGCAACAAAACAAGCCATGGTAACTAAGCCTGGGTGGAGTTAGCGGAACTCCGCAAAGTGCAAAAAAACTCTGCCGCACCACGTGGAGCTCCGCAAGCGGTGGAGTTTCTTTAGATAAATGCCGTTCACGGTGATTTTCAGTGCCGGGTGCTTATCCGCACTATGCAATCATCGCGAACGGTACCATGCACAGCGCAAGCGGGCGCTGCTTCCTTTCTGCCGCTCGAGTAGATTTTTACTCGAGTGGCAGCTTTCTCAACGCAGATGGACGGTTTCTCAACACGAGCGGTCGCGAGCATACGCGACCACTCGCAATGAGAAATCTGACCGCCCGCGTTGAGAAATCGCGCCGGGAGGTTGATTTTCCACGCTCACACTCGTCAACTTGATGTTGACGATCGCGAATGAGGAAAAATCTCGCCGGGAGGTGGATTTTCCTCGCTCGCCAACTTGACGTTGATGAACGCGAGCGAGGGAAAAAACTCTGCGAGTTCCGCGTAACGCAGAGTGCGGAAAGCTCTGCAAACACCGTGAGCGGAGCGGAGTTCACCGTTCAGACTTAATGATAACTATAAATCTTAGAAATGCTGAGATTGTAGTAGCATTATCACAATCATGAAATGTGAGAATTCCTCTTCTAGACGTCATGAATCTGTCCCATAGGCTAACATGGGAGTTGCTTTGTAACATCTTACAAGTATAACTTTCCATAGGGACAAGATAGAGAACTGGAGTTTAGGCTCTCTGAACGCAGAATTTATTAACTCACCTTTTGGTAAAGGTCGTTTTTAAATTCTGTGTTTGAAAATGCCACTTTTAGAAAGTGGGCATTTTCTTACTTTACTATTCTGTGTGCCTCTGACTGTTTGTGTATTCATCGTCTGGTTTTGGAGTGACAGGAGCTGGGGATGTGCATTGACTCCATACAGTCACAAGGGGGGTTGAGGTGCGCCCTGCCGTGTCTGCGTGACTCATCGCTGGGCTGTATAGACCTGGTATGCATTTAGAGTGGTGGAAGTAGTTTTGCTTGCACCTGAATAGGCTGCGTGTCCTTTTCACAACGCTGTCTCTGCCCCCTGTGGTCATGCTGCACCAGGGAAGACAGGACTGTTTTGTACTGGGTTCAGAGACCCTTACAGCAAAGAGAACAACAGCAAAAAGGGATATAAGTATGAGACCTAAAATTCTGGGAGTTTAGATTACTTCAAGGAACAAGAGGACCCTGCCAAGAAGAAGAGCGGACAGACTGTGAGGAGCGCTGTTTTTTCTGTGTGAGGGATTGGTTGGACTGCAGTTGCTGCTTCTGTCTATGGCAGAGAAAAAGGACTGACACTTTTTGCCATGCTATGGTATCCTGCTTGTGAAGAATCTACAAGTGCTTGTGTGTGCTAGCCTCCTGCTGGAAGTCTCAGGGAAATCAAAGACTTCATAAGAGATCTATGCCAGATTTTAAAGAAGCCTGCCTAAAAGGAGAGTTGGAGAGCTGTGAGGAGCGCTACCCCTTTTTTATACAGCAGGGGGTGGGTTGGCCTGCAGTTGCTGCTCCTGCAGGAGAAGGACTGGACTGTTCTTCCCTTCTTTTATTTTGAAAGTAAAGCGCATCAGGAGCGCTTTTTGGTTTCCATCCCAGCGGGTGGGGAGAGCTGTTCAGAAATCCCTGTGCTAATGCGCGCAGCGCTGCTCTTGCCTCATTTGTTCAAGTGAAAGGAGGGGAGAGCTGAGGTGCAGGAAGTGCTCTCCCTCTCCCTGGTGGCCTGCCGTTCTGGCGCATTTTTCTGATCAGCAGCCAGGGCTCTGCAAAGTGGCCCCAGGCTGCTACGTGTCATGACGCCCAGGTGCTGAGGAATCCTGGCTGGGAGTTCCTCTGCATTGCAAGGGCAACGCCGACACCAGAGGGAGGCAGGGCCCAACCACTGGAGGAAGCCGGAGCCTCGCGGGCCCCCACCTGTCACATCCGAAAGGAACCTGAGCCTCGTGGGCCCCCACAAGCCATCCCGGAAGTAACCGGAGCCTTCCAGGCTTCAATCTACTGCCTCCCGCCTGGGGAGGAATCAGAACCTCGCAGGCTCCCACCAGCTACCTCGGGCCACACCCACTGGAAGGAGCGGTACCGCACACCACGGAGACCCGGGGAGGGGCTCCAAGCACTGCCGTAGTGCTCTGTCGGACCATTGGATTTCGGCTGCATTCCTAGGTCGGAAAGATACGGCAGCACCCTCCTGGCCAGCTCAGCCCCTGGTGCTTGTGGAGTGGGGCTGCGCTTTACGGCATACGTGGCAGCTGTAAAGCAGGCAGCTGCTGGATGATTATTACGGGTGGGGGTAACAAGGGGGGGTCCTCCCGCTGACGGCAGCAGGGCGTTTCTGCCCCCCTCTGCTTCTCTACATACTTGAAGGGCCACATTGGTCACTGCCTGCCTGGTCCCGAGGGGCCATACATTACACTTGCAGGACTAGTGATTCAGCCATGGGGATTACCGTAATCCCCATGAAAGGCACGCAGGAGTTCTGGTGCCCTACGCATTCAGGGGGAATTGCCCTACCAAGTGTAATAAGAGTGCAGGGAAAATGCACCTTAGGAGTTTATGACAATTGCCTGGTGGCAAAGTGATTTATGATTTATGTGATTTGTGGTCTAATGTGCTTTACATACTACAAAGTGATTTATGGTCTATGTCTATGTGATGTCATGACAATTGCCTAGTGGCAAAGCGATTTATGTAATTGTGGTCTACAGTGTTTTATGTATAATACAAAGGATATTTTTATATAACCTTGTGTAGAGACTCTTCTGTGGTGTGCCTAGTGTGTCACTGGTGTGTGTGTGTGTTGCGCAAATACTTTACACATTGCCTCTGGGAGAAGCCTGACTGCTCTGCCAAGCTACCAAGGGGGTGAGCAAGGGTTATCTTGTTTGTGTAACTCCCTTACCCTGGTTAGAGTTGTGGGTTCTGCCTGGCTTAGGAGCAGACCCTAGCCAACCAGAAACCCCAATTCTAACAGTCCTCTAACTGTAAATATAATTGGGTCTGTTCCCGGTTTCAGCCTAATTACCATTGCTTTTCATTTCTCTTTGAAACACAAATGCCCGCTCTATGATTTTTAGACTCCAAATTGAAGCACTGATGTTGCTTTTAGCAATGTCCACATACGCAATGGCTCAGCTAACTGATCAACACCATATTTTTAATGTTAAGTATATTTATCTTTTTGCATATTGGCATTACCTTATAGAGTGAGCTATATGTCTAATGAAACCTTTAAATTGGCTTTCTATTAATTTGAGATCTAGTAAGAAGTTAGAAATATGCAATAATGATAACAGTGGTAATATCGAAATATGGAAGGGCTAACATTTACCCGCATTTTCATGTCTACTATAATATAACAAGCATTTACAATGCAATAGATCTCGCAATCGCGGGTCTTCGAGCCAATGGCACTGTAAATGGCAATGCCTTTTATAAAAAATTAAAAGGCATTGTCATTTACAATACCAACAGCTCAAACCTTTGCAAAAGCAACACCTATTGCATTCAGAAAAACCACAGTACGGAAACCGCCCTCCTCTCCGCAACAGACGACATCTGCACCCTACTGGACAAAGGAGAAACAGTAGCCCTCATCCTCCTCGACCTATCAGCGGCGTTCGACACAGTCTCCCACCGCACCCTAATACGCAGACTCTACAACGCAGGAATCCAGGACAAGGCCCTCGACTGGATCTGCTTCTTCCTCTCCGGCAGGACGCAGTGGGTCAGACTCCCCCCTTTCCTCTCGGACCCCACACGTACCACCTGTGGAGTCCCCCAGGGCTCCTCCCTCAGCCCGACACTCTTCAACGTCTACATGGCTCCACTCGCCCCCATCGTCAGAACCTATGGACTCAACATCGTGTCATACGCAGACGACACCCAACTCATCCTCTCCCTATCCAATGAGCCCAACACCGCCAGACGCAACTTTCGAGAAGGCATGGAAGCCGTCGCCAAATGGATGAAAGACAGCTGCCTACAACTAAACACCAACAAAACAGAAGTACTCATCATGGGCCCAAACCCAGACGCCTGGAGCGACACCTGGTGGCCCCCCGCCCTCGGAAACCCGCCAACCCCCACGGACCACGCACGCAACCTGGGAATCATCCTGGACTCCGAGCTCAAAATGGACCGCCAGATTAACTCTGTCTCGTCTTCCTGCTTCTACACCCTCCGCCTCCTTCGTAAGACCTTCAAATGGATCCCCCTCGAACACCGAAAGACCGTCACTCACGCCCTGGTCACCAGCAGACTCGACTACGGCAACGCACTCTATGCCGGAATGAACAAAAACCTCACCCGCAAGCTACAGAACATCCAGAACGCCGCCGCAAGACTGGTCCTCAACCTGCCAAAACACTGCCACATCTCCCAGCACCTGCGCACACTCCACTGGCTCCCCGTCGAGGCGAGAATCACCTTCAAGATGCTCACCCACGCACACAAGGCCCTCCACGGCACCGGACCAGCATACCTGAACAGCCGACTCAAATTCCACGCACCCCAAAGGACCCTACGATCAGCCCAGCTCTCCTACGCCTGTGTCCCCCGCACCAGAAAGACCAGATCGGGAGGCCGCTCCTTCTCCTTCCTCGCGGCCAAAGCATGGAACGTCCTTCCGCTCCACCTCAGACAGACAACATCGCTCCCCATCTTCGCAAGAAACCTCAAAACCTGGCTCTTCGAACCTGCACCCCCCCCACCCCTAGCGCCTTGAGACCCTTATGGGTGAGTAGTCGCGCTTTCACAAACCCCTGATTGATTGATGGTGTCCGGGAAGCGGGTGCCACGCTCATTGTTAAAGTTTAAAAAATAAATAAAGAGCATGGTGTCCCTGAAGCAGGCGCAGCACTCATTACTAAAGTTACAAAAAAAAAATGAAACCGAGCACGGTGGCCCTGAAGCGGGCGCCACGCTCTGTATTAAAGTAATAAACTAAAAAATAAATTGATACCGAGTGCGGTGTCCCTGAAGCGGGCGCCGTGTTCAGTATTAAATTAAAATTTTGCTGTTTCCCCGCACTTGTATACTCCTGTTTACTTTTTTTGATGTACAGCACTTATATATGCTCATCTGTTTGCCTCCATGTTGTACAGCGCTCTGATACCCGAAAGGGTAATGTTCGCGCTATATAAAACTCACTAAATAAAAAATAAATAAAATAAAATAAATCAAAGCTTAAAAAAAACCATTTAAACTGAGCACGGCGTCCCTAAAGCGGGCGCCGCGCTCAGCATGCATATACAAACAAAAAAAAGCAGCCGCCATTATTCCCATCAGTGTCCATTATCAAAATAGTGCTCACCCACTAGATAAAGCCAACCGTGTAACAAGCCAAGTAAAAGGTCCAGTCCTTATGGGCGGTAACAAATGTAGACAAGGAGGTACTAAGGAGGGATTAACAAGCCTCATAATAAAGCGGAAGCCAGCCTTTATGAAAGACAATGACACAAAGCCAATGACAAATATGGGCGGAGAGTGGGCGGGGCTGCTAGTGCATACCCTAATACAGCATGCCTAGTAGAGTGAGAAGTGCATGCGCGCTGCCGCTAGGCTCGACCTAAAAAAGAAGGCGGATAGTTGTGAAGACCGGAAATGGTCACCAGGTCTCTTACTTTGATGAAAGAATCAGAGAGACGACCATCTCTGTAGTTGCTTAACTCAAAGAATGGCACCCAGCTCTCGCACATACATGGTACAGTCGCCTGATAAAACAAAGTGCTACATAGAGGGTCATTCATGATTCTGCTATGCTCCCCCCTTATAAGTGGAATGCAGATATATGTTTTTCTGGGTACATGGCTGATGCAAGGATTTATGCACCCAAGGAAGAGGATGTGGTGTAAAAATCAGAGCTGCCAACTTTGGAACTGCGGAACCGGGTTCTAGTCCCAGGTATCGGCTCAATATCCTGTGATTCTGGGCAAATCACTTAATCTCCCTGTGCCTACAAAAAATTATTGTCCTGTGTACAGTAACTGGTGCTCATGTAAACCGCTCCCAATTCCTTCAGGTAGAGTTCAAGCTATATAAACCTGCAAAAACAACAACAAAAAGGAACAGTAACCTTCTGCATTCCTAGATAATTCAGGCATTTAATCTGCCCCTAAAGACAATTTTAGATCCACTGCATCTGCCATCTTTGGCAACTGTGGAGTGTGTCTGTGTGTGTAGGCGCACATCCATATTGTGAAGAAGGAGGCTCTGTACATTGCAATCCTTCCTCTGACATGAATTGCTTTCACAGTGAATCGTGTTAGACAATTTAAATTGTACTTTACATTCCTGGAGATCAAATTCAGATCAACAGCTCAAAACACACCACGTTGGTTTTAACAGCACCGAGTATCCGGGCACTTGAGCTGTGAGAAGAGGTGCAGATAAGATCAGGATGAGCCCTGGCCAACTGATCGCATGTCTCTGCCTCATGCATTATTAACCCTACTTTGCTCTAAGCAAAGGGAAGAGCATAACCATGGCAGGGCCTTTCGTGTAATTCAAGGTACAAGATTTCACTTTAAATAAAATATTGGAAACTATGCTGAACTTTCATTCCATTTTAGAAACCGGAAACCATTATCATTCTATTGCCAGCTGAAAAGGCCACCTTTTAACCTGGATTTTGCTGTTCGCAGTGCACATGCCCCTTCAAGACATTCATCTGAAAACATTGTGACATGCTGTTCAACATGACTGAGCAGGAGTATTCCTTTTCATTTACATCAAATATAAAACAAAATATGTGAAAACACACAAATCAAAAACTTGGGAGCATTGGCACATGAATAGAATGAGAGCTTAAAAACAGATTTGGAACATGTTTTAATACCAACTATCTAGTGGACAGTGCTGGGGTTTTTTGGTAAAGAGTTATTTTCAAAGAAACATTTTATGATCCAGTATCCAAATGTAAAGGATAAATCATCTTGGATTTTACAAACAATTCTTACGAAATATTTCTATACTTGAGGGCTTAGGACTGTACCCTCAATTGCGACTTTTCCACTTTTAGTTTGTCTCTATTCCACGTCTGTGCTATTCACCGTCCAGAACTCTATTTAGGTCAAGACTACAAGACAGTGCAGCTATCTGGTTGCTAGAGACATAATGTGGGCTTACCAAAAAGACAGAGGGGCGTGCAGCCTGCCCATTGCTTGCCATTAGTTGATTTTATTGTCACTCTCATTTGCCTGCTTCTTATTCGATAGCTTGCCTTGCCAATCTTGTTTCTGTCCCTCCTCTGGACCAATAAACTTGTGTTCTTCCACTGCTTGATTTTAGGGAACTACTTTTTTCTTTTGTTGTAAGCACTCCACAAGAGTGCATGTGTTTTCCAGCTGTCTCCATAATGTGCTTCTCTTCCCCCTCCATGCTCAATGTTGCTCTGTTGCTAGTGTGCTTGTCCCCTGGGCTCCCATGTGCTGCGCTCACCCTTGGATGCGTGGCTTTCTCCCTTGTGTGCTTCTCTTCCAACTCTACATTGCTCTCTCTCACCCATTTTCTTTTCTCTCCCAGTTCCTGAACGCCACATCGCTCTTTCACCCATTTTTTTCCTCCATCCTCACCCACACCATTCATGTTGCTTCCCCCGCCTGCAACCCCAGTGTTGCTTCTGCTACCAGTACCCTGTGTTGCTTCCACACCCTGCTTCCACCCCGTGTTGCTTACCTCTACCCAAAATTTTTTCATCACAGACACAATGCGACAGGACATAAGTTAGCACATGTACACTTTTCCAGTTGGCCTTACCTAAATTAAAAGTGGCACAGACAGTGGTGTAACAATAGCCCCCGTGGTGCGGGGGGCCCAAGCTCCAGGTGGCCCTCTGGCACTGTGCACAGACGAGCCTGAGAGTTCCCTGACTAGGTCCGGAGTGTGGTTGGCCCCCTCCATTCACTTTGCAGGGGGTCCCCTGCAAGTTTCAGTCACAGAATAGCACATCCAACTACACCATATTATTGTGCAGGTGTGTGTGTAAATGAAATACCTGAACAGTGTTATTTCAGTTTATTCCAACTAGTTATAGATACCTACTTGTGGCAGAAGTAAAGAAATGTTCATATAACTCAATTTAATGGTAATCAGTTTATCAACTGTGGAATGGTTACATATGTATTCGACATTGTATGTTCCAAACTGTTGTCTTCCACAACACACGCAAATCTTAGCAAAAAGCTTTAGACTCACTGACCGTGCTTACCAGTTAATCTTTTCTTGACTGCAGTTAATGATTTAGCAAGGGTGTCAAGAAAAAGAACATTTGCCCTTTTTGTTGCAATGGCAGATCATAACAACTTCTAGTGCCATACCTAAAGAACACTTTTTAGCAAATGTTACTGTTTCACACTAGTTCATAATGATGCTCCGTGGTGCATGATAGAAAACAAAGGCAATTGGTTTTAATACATGTAGCCAGTGCTTAATTTGTCAAAAAATAAGTGCCAAGGCTCTCGTCGGAAACCACTGGCTCAAATTAAGCACTGCATGTATCAAACATTTTCATTGGTGTAGCAAGATGACGAATTAACTGGTCAGTGTATCATTAATTCTGCATCTGTAGCCACTGTGGTAATTCCTCATTCTTCTCCATTCAGCATGTGAAATCTCCCAGAGAAACATGAGAGGTCTGCGGTAACTCCGTGGATCCCCTAATACCTGACGGGCTCAGTAACAGGGTTCTAAACCACAGTAGGGACAGAACGGAGTCTGAATGTGCTGCAATTGGAAGGGGGTTGCCAAGATTAGAAAGAAGGGGATACTTTTCTACCATCTTTTTATTTGCCTAAATAATTTACAAGGGTTTGTGACATCTCCCCATTGGGTTGGAATAAAAAATCAAGTACTTGGCGCACAATATTCCAGAGCAAACAGTGTGAACTTGGGAATATTTGGCTACAAAGTATTCTGTGCATGGCTAATTCAGTCAAATGCTGATTGTGCACAATCTGAAAGGTCAGTGAAGCCCCTTGCAGTGTCTCAGTTGTAGCACGAATGCCTCAGAGCCTCTGACTGAATACTGATGAACCCACTGAAAAGCTAATCAAGTTGTGATTCCATTTCACTGCTCCTGATACTCCCTACATGGCTTCTACTGCACTCTGTCCTGATAACAGATGTGTGGAATTTCCTTTGTGCGTAGTCTGTGTTCAGCAATTGCAAACAAGTGGTTTATGGTGGACGGTGTTGTTTATTATGCTGTGTGTGAAGCTTGCTCACAGTCACTGAGCTAACATACTCAGTGCAGCTGTTTTACTTAAGGTTTCTATAAGCCATCATAGGGTCCGTGAGTCACAGTCATTGTGCTATCCAGCATCAGCCGCATCTTGTCAGCCACAGCCTGCAGCTGT
Source organism: Calotriton arnoldi (assembly GCA_963921515.1). Taxonomy (NCBI): domain Eukaryota; kingdom Metazoa; phylum Chordata; class Amphibia; order Caudata; family Salamandridae; genus Calotriton; species Calotriton arnoldi. Next base: position 1,222,691 of record CAWUFW010003383.1, read on the forward strand.
GGTCATGACTTCTGTGTTTAAAGGTTACAGTGATTAACCACTGTGATTAATTTAGTCTCTACAGATATCATTCCACTCAACTACACATCAATTTGCATAGCGGAGAGGCATTTCCTTTCTTGCTTGTTAACCTCAGAATTATTTTCTCCAAGATTCGCCTTTTAGGATTAAGGCACAGTGGTTATGGCGGAAGTAATACAACAAACCGCGGCAAGCAGGGAGTACAGTAGGACATATTTGTTCATTTCATTATGTGAACTTCTTTGTAGCTTTAGCTGTTCTATTTTAAAAACTTTAATATTAATGAGTTTTCATTGAATTACATTATATTCATAATTGATTATAAAATGTTAAATTTTTTATACAAAATTACATTCTTATATATTTTTCAAATGGATGTTGGGTATAATCAATATTCTTCAATAACTATGTACTTGTGTTGAGAGATTATATCAAATTAAGTCTCTGCATAGTTTCTCTCCATCTGCTGTCATCTTCGTGCTCATGACCGTAGTATACATACAAATAATTTGTTTTTTTAATGAGCGATTAGACTTCTCTAACTCGTGAAAAGCTGATTGTAATATTCTCTCAATTTGTCTTGTCGAATGCCCAAACCGTTTAACGAATCTTCAAGAAACTTTCCAAAACAAAAGTCTCGTTCACTTCAGCTCTTTCCTGGAAACTTTTGGTTTCATCCATCAAGCAAGGGTTAAGAAAAAGGCAGAGTCCCAAAACACGTTTTTCCGATGCAATTTTCCATCGGAAAAGTAGACAGAGCTACAGCCAAAAAGGCTTAATGGAATTATGCCAGATTTGGCAGAAAGCTATATCTTGATCCAGAAAGTGTGCTTTTTGAGAAATTAAGGTTCAAAATTTATGTATATATCACACTGTGGAGGATCCGCGTAACCAACAGATCTAATGGGCCATCACATCAGCAAAGTTGTAGCGTTAGACAATTTGGGACTCAGGGACACAGTCCCCTGTGCTGCAAAAAGCTTAAAAAAACAAATAGGATGCAGGGTAGGGATACCCTTCCCTCCTATGCCTGGTGGAGGGACCTTGCTTTGGGGCCAAAAGCATGTTTCATTTTAACGGTACCACAGAGGATGCATGGATCCGCAGTCCTGTTAAAACAAATTGGTGGGTTCCACACTTTTCAAAAGTAAGACTCCCATGGTGGACCAGGGCCTGGGGTTGTCAGTGAAACTATTCTTTTGGGAAGAGGGCATGTGCCCCCCCCCCCCTCCAAGAGACATTTTACGGCTCTGGGGTCCCATCCCCGGGGTGGTTTTTCTTTTCCTTTTAATGGGGAAGGGTGGCTGTGGCCCCCTTTCCCAAACCATTTTTAGGCCCGTGGACCCATTGCCCAAGGCCAATTTCTTTTTTAGGAGAAGGAGGGAATCCACCTCCCCGAGCCATAATTTTGCCCGGGAACTCCATCTACTGGGACTGAAGCTATTTTAAATTGGCGACGGGGGCATGATCCCCCCTCTCTAAGCCATCCTATGGCCCCGAGGAGCCCATTTCGTGGGGCTTCATAGCAGTGTGTCCCAGGAACACCATCCCAGGGAAATTTAATTCCCTGCCCACACTCTTCCAGGCAGTCACTAACCCTGTGATTTTGTGAATCTTGTGGTCTGAGACTAGAAAAGCGTTTTGTATTTGAATCCCCTAGTTCAATGGTTCCTGCTGAGCTGTGTCAAAGCACAGATCTGTTAAAAGAGGAAATACTGCCAAGCCATTCAGGCCTGGGATGCGGTGTAATTGTGGCCCTCTAAAGTGACTCTGAATGTGGCACTTTCACCAAGACAAGCAACAGATTGGTCACTAGAACTTTGGGGTTCCCTTCACAATTACTGGAGACCATAATCCTTGAAAAGCTCTCAAATGGCACCAACTGATCGTAATCAGCCAACAAGAATTGCATTAGTACAGAACACACTTCATGTGCTTTTCAAAGGACTACACACCTCAACAGGCAAGAAACTACAAATACAGTATATGTACCATCAATCCATTCCTGCTCCCTTTCATACAGAAGCAAGTCAGCCCTACTTGCAAACCTATTGTAAATTGAATGACTGGCTTGTAATATTTGTTTCAGCTGGTTAAGAGGGCAACATTTCTAGTGCTGATTTTTTTATGAAGTGTTCTGTTAAATTTATTCTAAAAGAAAAATAGAGGGCACACCCTTAATCTAAATGGAGACTTGAGTAAACCAGAAGAATATGAAACATAGGTTCCCACGGAATCATTCCTAACTAACATTCAAATATTTTGGGTACACATGGTATACCCATTAAATGCCTATGAACCAAACGATAGATGTGCATTAATTTCAAAACAGCGATGATTAATCAGACATTCGATGATAATCCACAAAAGGCTCAACCAACAACATTTGTTATAGTATTCAAAGCCAGGTGTATTAGATATATTTAAACATTAAATATGGAACCAATGCTGTAACTTGTGTAATTCAGATTGCACTGTCCACAGCAAAAGGTGATGAAGAATGACTGCAACATTGTGTAAAGGCCGAATCAAGGTTGTGAGGTAGAGCACCAAGGGGCAATCCGTCCTCAATGTTCTATGGTTCAGAGATTCAGTCCTGGCTAAAATTATTCTTGTTTCGGCTATGAAGAGCAAGCGTCTTGGTTGTCATTAGGATAAAAGGTAAATTTGGTTTCACCCTAGGACTAGCGTCAAACAAGTGTAATACAAGTCAAGCAACATGGATGGGAGCAAAGCAGAATACCATGCCGAGCGGATAGCAACATTATGCCGAATGGTACGAGCTTCGTCTAGAAGTATGTGGCGGACACAGAAGCACTTGGTAGACTGTCCACAGTGCGGCCTGGCAAGGAGCTGGACCACCCGCTAAATGTATTAGCATTTTGGAGTAGTGTTAAATAAATCTGCAGGTGTCATAAGAAGGTTCACTGTCTGCTGGTAAATTTCTGTTATTCTTCACAAAAAAGCATATTGTATTCAAATAATTGCAAAACTAACCTAAGAGGCACAACATTGTTCCCTTGCCACAAAGTCCTCTTTGACTCCATAGAAGGTCTGATTTGTGGGCACGTTTTGGACGTATATATCTACTGGCATATTTTAAGGTAATTAGACCCGAAATGGGTCTGGATGCCTGCTGGGGGAATAGCACAGGCTGCTTCGCTTGTTTTCCAACATGTGTTGAGCACAAACCAGAACTCTCATTATTCTGGTAACCAGCATCTAATTATAGGTACCTGGAGACAGAGTAAGATTAGCAAAATGGTTGCTAAGGGTGGGACTCCATGAACAGTTCTGAAACAAGGATTTTTTTAATCCATTCTCAATGGGTCAACAAATGTCCCAGGCAGCAGTTTTTTTTATCATTGTCTTGCAAAGGAATTATGTTGCATAATGTGACCCTTATCAGCACATTCTTGATGGTTTGGTAGCAGAATATTGTTGTCTGTCATGCCCTAGTTATTGCCTATAAAAATATCACTCCATTGGCGTTATTAATAGGTAACCTAAATTAAATGTATTGTATAATCTGACATACAACTGAATAGGAGGTTCTTTTATGCATTTTCATGTATAAATTCTGCCTTTTCGATTTGCCAGGTCAGTGTAGTATAACATTACAGTCGCAAAGTGTCTTTGTCACCTTCCCATAATGTAAAAACATTCTAGTCTGTGAATCTAACGTCATTGTTCACAACTGACAGCGAAGAGGACAATATATTTGGCCTCTATAATTGATTAAATTAGTGAGATGTTTAAAGATGATATGGTGAAAATAAAGCTGCTGATGAATGCAGATAATGTACATGATTGTTATTCAATTACTCAGTAATATGAGAAATGAATCTCTATGCTGGAATATGATTGTAATGATAATATGTCAAGCTGAGTGTCAGTAATACAATATCATGTTCACAAGCAGCTCTTAAGTTATTAATTATTTTAATTATTATTCAGGATAAGTAGAATATGATCATTTTGCAAATGGTTTGCAAATATGTTGAATCAGAATTATGTTGTAGCTTCAATTTAGTTTTGTAACTTAGCTTTCATATACATATATGATATGTTTTGCAATAGGTTTACAAAGGTTTTGTGAATTGATAGGAAATAAAATAATAAAATAAAAGACTAGTCACATGGCCACAATGGCTAGATAGTATCAGCAGCATGTACTTTCATTCTGTAAAATAGCCTCTTACCGGTCTTTGAAGCCTACAGGTTAGAAATTGGGTTATTGGTTGACTGAAGTGTGAACCCTGGTCAGGCAGCAACCACAATCCTTGTCAGGGTAAGACACAAGCAAACCCCAAATTTAGCTGTGCTCAATCCCCTGGTAGCTTTGCACATAGCATTCAGACTGCACTTAAAGGTAATACGTAAAGTATTTGTAGAAAACTTCAGACAGTGAAAATTCCACACAAAAAGATTTCATGCCAGGTTAGAAAAATAGAGCTTAATTTAATAAACAAAACAATACCACACAGAAAAAATCCAATCGGTAGAATCGGAGTTATGAATTTTTAAAGAATAAACTGCAATATAGCACCTTAAATTATAAAGTTCCAGCCACGACTATCTGGTTGCTTTGGACCGGGTCAAAGTCAAAGGTTCAAGTTGACCGTGATGGAGTGCGGGCCGGACACAGGCCCAGATTAGTCCAGCTGAAAGTTTACCTACTTAGGTCTTGTGCCAAGAGTCCCGTTCACGTTGGAGATGGTCGCAGGGAGCAAGGAGAGCATGGCAGGGGGTGATCAGCGTGGCATGAGGAGCAGGCCAGGAATGGCGGACTGGCGGGCTGGTGCTTACCGTTGGTGGTCCTCAGCGGGCAAACAATGCTTGCTGTGCAAAGAGATGGGCTGGTTGCGGCAAAGACTGAATTTCAGTGTGAGCAGCATGGTTCTAATGTAAACTGGCCCATTCGCAAAGAGCCTAAAAGCTTGATTTAAAATGCCTTTGGGGGTCCAGGGCCAGGTCTTGGGGGTCAGGAACTCGCTGCAGCTGGTTCCAGAAGTTGTTGGGGAACCTTTTATGTCTCTTAGGCTTAGATCAGGAGGCCAGCAGGCTAGACCTTTGAGTCACTCTGGGGTCCTCAGTTCAAGATGACATTGCAGGTCCAGTTTTTCTTTCCCTGACAAACGGGCAGCAGGCAGCTGGTCAGCACAGCAGGGCAGCAGTTCCTCGAGAGCAGCATTCCAGCAGAGTGACAGTCCTTGTAGCAGCACAGCAGTCCTTCTTCCTGGCAGAGTATTCACAGTTCCAGGAGTGTACTGAAGAGTTGGTATCTGAGTTCCTTCTTTCAAACACTGGTGCCTTGGTTCCAAAAGGTGGGAGAAGCTTCTAGACAATGGCTTTGAAGTGCATGGAATTCACTGATTCCCCTGCCCTGACTCCAAGCTGGGTGTAATGACAATACTGGGTGATTAGGCCCTTTGTGTGAAGGCAGGGCACAGGCTATTCAGGTGTAAGGGCTGTTCTCAGCTCCGCCCTCCATCCTGCAAGCAGATGGCCCACACAGGCTCACCTAATCCCTCTATTGTATGAATGTCTGGGAGGAATTCAGAAAGTCTGTCAGTTACACCAAGTCTTGTGACCCAGGCCAGGCTACAGGCACAAAACGGAAAAGGGTAGAAAAATGCCAACTTTCTTAAAGTGGCATTTATTTTATTTGTAATCATAAACCCAACTTCACCACTGAATAGGGCTCTTCACCCCAATTCCAAAGACACCAAACATGAACTTGTCATCTCTTCCCATTTGGAAATTACACTTAGAAATGTAATAAAACAACTCCAATGTTATCCTATGGGAGAGATAGGCCTTGCAGTAATGAAAAACGAATCGAAGAGTTTTTCAATATGGGTGTATGTAAAACTTAAAGTACATGTTACATTCTTTAATACACTGCACCCTTCCATTGGCGCTATGCAGGGGCTACCTTAGGGTTGACTTATATGTATTGAAAAATAAGGTTTGGGCCTGGCAAAAGATTTATTTGCAAGGTTAAATTGGCAGTTTAAACTGCACACACAGGCTCTGCAATGACAGGCCCAAGACATGTTTAAAGGGCTACTTAAGTGGGTGACATAATCAGTGTTGCAGGCCCACTAGTAGCATTTAATTTACAGGCCCTGAGTACATGTAGTACCTCTTTACCAGAGACTTACAAGTAAATTTAATATGCCAATTGTATACAATCCTATGTCACTATGTTTCAAGCAGAGAGCACAAGCACTTTAGCACTGCAGTGGTAAAGTTCCTGAGTCGTAAGAACAACAAAAATAGGTTCAGCAAAATGGAGGAGGAGAAGCAAAATATTTGGTGGGCGAACCACCCTAAAGCTGATAGTTCTAACACTACACCTACCTGAAATGTATCAGCTGGCCATTTTAAATGCCCATAAATTCTCAAATCTCTCTAAAGAGCGCTGTCATCAGGTAGTTTGCCACTGGCATTCTCATATCAGCCAGAAAGCAACATTTTTCAAGTTTTAGAAAGTTCCTTTAGATTTATAACTGCTGTACTGGTCCCAAGAACATAGAACCAGAATCCTTGCAACTTTGAGTGAAATGTTCTCTGCCCTTTCCATGGGTTGGGAAAAACCCCATTTAGTTAAACTGCACCAGAATTTTCTTAATTTCTGTAGGAATCGCATAATTTCAGATACTAATCAAACACTAACAGCGAGTCCAGGGATTCACACAATTTCAGCTGCAAAAGAAATCCTCCTCTTCCTGTAAATGTATGAAACAATGTGTTAGTGTGCATTCCTCCTCCATCACAACACGTAATATGTTAGAAAATAATCATTCTACAACGTTATGCTAGTTTACTAGCAAATGTAACAGGACCAATACTATAATGCATCAAGTAAGATTAATGTTAGCAGGTTTAACTATGTTACCTTACTTATTGAAGCCTTAATAAGGGCAAAGTTTGCCTTAAAAGGATACTTAATGGTCTATTAGCTGATAAATAATGTTATTTCATAAATGACCATGAGCTAAAACCAGATGGTCTGTCGATTATTGAGTAGGCCCATCACCTCTTGCACAGGCAGTGTAATGTTAGGCAAGACTAACAGCGCTGGTTAGGGTTTCACCAGTAGGATTGGATCTGACTGCCTCTTTAGGCAGCAGATCGTGGAAAAGCAAAATGTAATTTGTTTATAAATGAAAAATTATTTTCACAATTCTACAGCCACTGGCACGAACCAAGGTGCATATAAAATGCTGATTAGATGTCAGCATGTTATTGGACCGAGTACAATAATATATGATGAGATATACGCACCGCTTTAAAATCGGAGGTAGCCTACAGAGATGTGGGAGACATTATTAAAGGAAAGGTGAAACACAAAAAAACACATGCGAATACAGACACACAACAGAATGAAGAAAAAAAATAATAAACTAAATTTGATGCATATTAAAACATAGAGGATAGTAACAAAATTTAGCAAGACTTATCCACATACAACATAAGGAAAAATAAGCAAAGTGCTGACGCGTCACCAGTTGATACTTTATGTATTTACTTTGCTGCACTATATATGTGAGGTCATGTTTGTGTGATTGCTGCAGTGCTGAGTGGCAATAAATGTAATTATGCGTGCATAATGTAGCTTCTGTGCCTTGAAATACAAGTGCCTTTATACATTCTCAGCAGACTACCATGCACTTATTTGACGTTTAGGTGCAACATTAGAGCTTAGGTATGCACTCTGGGAAGGTATAATAGGAAGTATGGGCCAGGTGTACTAATATCAGGTCGAAAAATACTTTTCCCCAACAATCATATAGAGTTTTCCATAAATGTATTACATAACAATGTATTGTCGACCATATCTTTTCCTTTTCAGCTGCAACAAGGCAGACTTTGCATTTGTCATTGAACTGGAGCAGGTGATCTCTCCGATGGTGGTGTTGCCTGGTTGTTGAATGTGTTTTTAAGGGTGATTGAAGGCAGTGCTTCAGTTCTGGGGCCCACACAGTGGTCTCTGCAGACAGCACTGGTCTGGTCAGCTACAGACAGCAAGTTTGGCAACTCCTGCCACTACATCTTGAGTGATAGTTCAAGATGTGAATTCAGATTTCCATTGAGGGACTTGTGTTTAAATTGCATATACACCACGCTATCGAGGTTACTGCTTGTAGGATGCCATCCTATTCAATTCATAGATGCAAAGCAGCTTCATAATTTTAAAAGGATGCAAATGGACGACTTGGCTAGAGCAGGCATGCACAAATTGATTGACATCATTTTAACTAGACACGAAGTGAAGAGTCTGATTTGAGTTGGCCATCATATCAAAAATCATTACATTCAGAATAACAATCTAAAATGTGCTAATACACTATAAATTGATTCATTAAGAAGCTATGAGCAGACAAAGGACTTCAGTTTATTGATTTTTATAAACTGTACCACATCTGCTTGGAGGCAGAGGAATGTGTAATGCAGGATAATCCATTTAGAGCCTAACATCATATTCCAGAAGGACAGCTCTCTCATCTCAGGATAATCCTTAAGTGATCTAAAATGAGACAGTGTCTGTCAGAAACATAGCTGGCAGGATGCAGGAAAGAACCACGATGCATCACAATTCATGCTGTTTTTTTGTAAGCAAAGTTTGTATATGCTAGTTGCGATGAACTCTGATCCCAGGTTCCCATTAGTTTAAAAAAAGGGTAATCAGGTGCTGTTGCATCCAACAATGGAGGGAAGTACCGTTTCAGTAGTGGCGATGACGTGAATGTCGGCGTCAGCATAGAATTATTCTTTTGTCCACAAGTCGTATGGCTTGATTCATAAGGCATATGTGCACTTACATCAGACTTAAATACACAAAACATTATATTTCCAAGTGCAAAGCATTCACAAATAGTGACATTGCCCTGGTAAAACTTTTCACTCGTGCACTGTTATCTCACTACGGATTAATATCGGGTGAGTAAATACCATTTAAAGGGTGGGGAGTGGACTTTGTGGCTGAAGAGTCTCTAGAATACATGGGAATACCTACAAACTAGAGTTTGTGGTTACCCATTCCTACTTTGGAGAAGGTCAGAGATTTAATCCTGCTAACCACAATAGTAAACCCTTTTCCAGGGTGGGAAGGGATCACCCATAAAATTGGCTGGTGTGTAGGGGCAGGGGTTTCACCAAATGAAAACTATTATCCCTGTGAAGAACAAGAAAAAGAAAAAATCCCTATGCTGATTTCATTTCCAAGCATAATTGTACAATATGTACCATAACACATGAAGAAGTGCCCCTGCATTGTCAGAAACAGGAATTGACAAAGGCTTTACAGAAGTGTTCCTGGAAACGTGTGACAGTCACAGATTAGCAGGAGTACTTCTGTAGAGCTTTGTGAATCCCTGACAGTCATGAATCTACACCCATGCCATGTCTTAGACCTTATACTTTTGACATTGCGAAATCAACCTCGAATTGTGCTCCTGGGATTGTGGAACAATACAAAACTTTAGATCCGATTCAAATAGCTGCATTATCACGTCCAAGTGACTTTAGACTTTTTGGCCTTTACCATTTGCTTGAAAATTCCGTTAATCTGCAACTCTCTCTCTCTCTCCTTGACAGAAAGTAATTTTTGCTTTCTTTTGAGACAATGCATGTTAGATTATTTCTCCTTCTGACCCTTGCACCCAAAGACGATGACGTTTGTAGCATGCATCTTTGAACTAAACATCGATAAACAATGGACAAAAAGAAGGGGATGGGCAGTAATTCCCATCCTGAAATATGGAAAGAGTGAATATCCAATACCATCTTCAGAATGCCTAAATGTGCTCCAAATAAGGGTAATATTCATTCACGACATGTTTCAGCCTAATACCCTCGATTGAGGTGTGGTGGCCTTCTCCAGAACCTTATAAAAGCTGCTGCAAGGTATGTGTATGTGATGAGAAACAAAAGGAAAATTGCCATATACAAAACCAGTGGTTCAATGGGGGTCCACTATATCAGGAGGCCACAGGCAGGTTTACCTTCAGACATCAGGTAACATGCTTTAACTTTACCTTGGCGCAATGGCCTGCGATGCAGATTGCAGCGAGGAAGGTTGCCTTCATCAGAGCAATCCGCGTCACATGACACCGTGTCCAGAAGGACTTGATGCCACCTTGAGTTTTTACGCCAAGGTAAAGTTGAGGCATATTACCTGAAGTCTGCGGGTAAACCTACCAGTGTACTCCTGATATAGTGGACCCCTACTCGAACCACTGGTTTTGTATATGGCAATTTTCCTTTTGTTTCTCATCACTTTTGTTTACACATACCTTGCAGCAGCTTTCATAAGGTCCTGAAGAAGGCTGTCATACTTCAATCGAGGATCTTAGGCTGAGTAATGTCGACCTCCATGGCAGGATGAATTCCTTCCTGTTATAGTTTGATTTTTAATTCTAGGCCAGGTGCGCTCTAATAAAGTTTCGAATTGTGTTCACACTCAGTTAAGAAGATGGCATGTTTAGACCATTTTATCCTGAACAGCCGTTAACCTATGGGTTGCTAGCCCATTTTGAGACTATTGGCTGGTGGGCTTTCAAACTGTTTTGGATGGTTGATGAACTTTTAATATGACTAACACATATGGGTGGGCATGACTAGATAAGCAAGCATTGCCTCACCAAGGAGTAAGCCATGATACTCATTTGGTAAAAATTGTTCGAAATAGTTATGTGTTTTTTTTAACCAGGTCTTGTTTTTTGAAATTCGTGAGTGAAGGGCATCCTGGTTATCATTCCCGCTTATGCTCCTTATTTGATAGATGATACCTTAGTACAGTGACAATTGTGACATGTGGTAATCTCAACCAGCTTGGTTCCATTACAACTACTCATTTTTGTCAGCCACTCATTCAGGTCGTTGCATAAAAGTTGCATAGTTAGGAGACTTGGCGCTCCACCCCTCCCTCCTAAATTTGATTATGAGTCCCATGCCTGCATTACCCCAATGTCTAAGATTCTGATGGAAGTACTAAGTGGAAGGGAAAAAAGTGTTCATAGAGCAGACCAGAGAAGGAAGTCAAGTTGAATGCAAGAGGAGCTAACGAAGAGGGGGGGGCACCGAAAGGATGGGAATCGATGTCAAGCTGGACTAGGGAAACTACAGTGAGAGGCGGTGACGGGTGAAGGCTAGAGCAGGAACTGGATGAAGAGCATTAAGGAGCAGAGCATGATGGAGGTCAGAGGAGCTAAGGAAATGGACAGAATACACAACAGTACACGCTGTCAAAGCCAACAGGGTGCTTTTAGATGCCGGATGCAAATGCTTAGTATTATATTTTTTTACAAGTGCAATTTACTGTGCATATAAAATACAGATTCTCATTCCCAAAGTGAGTCAGATGCTGTGCGGTGGGATGTGTGCAGATGGACTATGGAAATTTCGACAAATGTGCTAATTTTCTTGTGGCACCTTAGGGTGAGGAAGAGAAGTGTTAAGGTGTAGGCAATGGAAATCACGTAAACAATCACAAAAGTAGTCACAAGCACCCTCAACACCTTTACCTAATGTATCTACAGTACTAAACAAACTAGGGGTAAGGGGTGAGTAAGTGTGAAAAAGTACATCCAACAATCTTTTGTTTACCCCTGTTGTTCACTGACTCATTGTCATTGAAATTGCTCTCCCACCCTCGCAGCTCCACCATTAAATGAGGCCTGCTCCTGCCCCTGCACTCTCGAGTGTTGGTGATCGAGGCCCTCCTCCACCCGCAGGTTTCCCTGCGCCTCATCCCTGGTGGTCTAGTGGACCTCTGTCTCCTTCCTCTCACTCTGCTCTTTCACTCGTTTTCACTCGTTTTTCTACCCTTTTTTATCTTTCACCTTTCTGCACTTTTCTACATCTCTGCTCTGTTGTGCCTTATTTCTGCTCATTTTCCCTTCCTCTCGCTCTGCTCTTTCACTCGTTTTCACTCGTTTTTCTACCCTCTTTTATCTTTCACCTTTCTGCACTTTTCTGCATCTCTGCTCTTTTGTGCCTTATTTCTGCTTATTTTCCCTTTTTCTTTATCCCTTATTTCCTCCTTTTACCTTTCCCCGCCGCTGCGGCCCCCGTGGCCCCTCCCCCCAGCGCGAACGGCCCAATCCAGCTCCCCTCCCCGCTCCCGCCTCCCAGCTGTCCAGCCCTCCCCGACCCCTACTTAATGGCGGCCGCTGCGGGGACAGGCGAGCAAGACCACTGACTCATTGTCAGTGAAATTGCTCTCCCACCCTCGCAGCTCCACCATTAAGTGAGGCCTGCCCCTGCACTCTCGAGTGTTGGTGATCGAGGCCCTCCTCCACCCGCAGGTTTCCCTGCGCCTCATCCCTGGTGGTCTAGTGGACCTCTGTCTCCTTCCTCTCACTCTGCTCTTTCAATCGTTTTCACTCGTTTTTCTACCCTTTTTTATCTTTCACCTTTCTGCACTTTTCTGCATCTCTGCTCTTTTGTGCCTTATTTCTGCTCATTTTCCCTTCCTCTCACTCTGCTCTTTCACTCGTTTTCACTCGTTTTTCTACCCTCTTTTATCTTTCACCTTTCTGCACTTTTCTGCATCTCTGCTCTTTTGTGCCTTATTTCTGCTTATTTTCCCTTTTTTCTTTATCCCTTATTTCCTCCCTTTACCTTTCCCCGCCGCTGCGGCCCCCGTGGCCCCTCCCCCCCAGCGCGAACGGCCCAATCCAGCTCCCCTCCCCGCTCCCGCCTCCCAGCTGTCCAGCCCTCCCCGACCCCTACTTAATGGCGGCCGCTGCGGGGACAGGCGAGCAAGACCACTGACTCATTGTCAGTGAAATTGCTCTCCCACCCTCGCAGCTCCACCATTAAGTGAGGCCTGCCCCTGCACTCTCGAGTGTTGGTGATCGAGTCCCTCCTCCACCCGCAGGTTTCCCTGCGCCTCAGCCCTGGTGGTCCAGTGGACCTCTGTCTCCTTCCTCTCACTCTGCTCTTTCACTCGTTTTTCTACCCTTTTTTATCTTTCACCTTTCTGCACTTTTCTGCATCTCTGCTCTTTTGTGCCTTATTTCTGCTCATTTTCCCTACCTCTCGCTCTGCTCTTTCACTCGTTTTCACTCGTTTTTCTACCCTCTTTTATCTTTCACCTTTCTGCACTTGTCTGCATCTCTGCTCTTTTGTGCCTTATTTCTGCTTATTTTCCCTTTTTTCTTTATCCCTTATTTCCTCCCTTTACCTTTCCCCGCCGCTGCTGCCCCCGCGGCCCCTCCCCCAGCGCGACCGGCCCAATCCAGCTCCCCTCCCCGCTCCCGCCTCCCAGCTGTCCAGCCCTCCCTGACCCCTACTTAATGGCGGCCGCTGTGGGGACAGGCGAGCAAGACCACTGACTCATTGTCAGTGAAATTGCTCTCCCACCCTCGCAGCTCCACCATTAAGTGAGGCCTGCCCCTGCACTCTCGAGTGTTGGTGATCGAGGCCCTCCTCCACCCGCAGGTTTTCCTGCGCCTCATCCCTGGTGGTCCAGTGGACCTCTGTCTCCTTCCTCTCACTCTGCTCTTTCACTCGTTTTCACTCGTTTTTCTACCCTTTTTTATCTTTCACCTTTCTGCACTTTTCTGCATCTCTGCTCTTTTGTGCCTTATTTCTGCTTATTTTCCCTTTTTTCTTTATCCCTTATTTCCTCCCTTTACCTTTCCCCGCCGCTGCTGCCCCCGCGGCCCCTCCCCCGCAGCGCGACCGGCCCAATCCAGCTCCCCTCCCCGCTCCCGCCTCCCAGCTGTCCAGCCCTCCCTGACCCCTACTTAATGGCGGCCGCTGCGGGGACAGGCGAGCAAGACCACTGACTCATTGTCAGTGAAATTGCTCTCCCACCCTCGCAGCTCCACCATTAAGTGAGGCCTGCCCCTGCACTCTCGAGTGTTGGTGATCGAGGCCATCCTCCACCCGCAGGTTTCCCTGCGCCTCATCCCTGGTGGTCCAGTGGACCTCTGTCTCCTTCCTCTCACTCTGCTCTTTCACTCGTTTTTCTACCCTTTTTTATCTTTCACCTTTCTGCACTTTTCTGCATCTCTGCTCTTTTGTGCCTTATTTCTGCTCATTTTCCCTTCCTCTCGCTCTGCTCTTTCACTCGTTTTCACTCGTTTTTCTACCCTCTTTTATCTTTCACCTTTCTGCACTTTTCTGCATCTCTGCTCTTTTGTGCCTTATTTCTGCTTATTTTCCCTTTTTTCTTTATCCCTTATTTCCTCCCTTTACCTTTCCCCGCCGCTGCTGCCCCCGCGGCCCCTCCCCCCCAGCGCGACCAGCACAATCCAGCTCCCCTCCCCGCTCCCGCCTCCCAGCTGTCCAGCCCTCCCGACCCCTACTTAATGTCGGCCGCTGCGGGTATAGGCGAGCAAGACCACTGACTCATTGTCAGTGAAATTGCTCTCCGCTGGTGCACCGAAGGCGCGTCAAAGGCAAGCCTGTCTGTGCCCGTCCGCGACCCGTCCGTGACCAGCGCCAGGAACCCTGGACCTCCGCCCCACCAACGCTACAACCCAGCAGCACTCCACGCACTCAACCCAGGCCGCAACAACAACTGCAAGCTAGCATCACCAGCCGACACCCACGGACCCTTCAGCTGTCACCGCTGCCGGCGCACCTGCAGCACCGCCAAGAACACGGATCCAGCACAACCCGCCCACAAGAACACAACCGAATCGAAGACCCTGCAATGCATCCTCCTCAACGTCTGATCCCTCCACAAACATGCCACAGAAATCTGGGACTTCCTCGACAGCACCACCCCGGACGTAGCGTTCTTCACCGAAACCTGGACCAACACCACCTCGGGACCGGACATTGCCATCGCCATCCCCCAATGATACAAGATCTCCAGGAAGGACCGCCCCACCCGCCCAGGAGGAGGAATCGCCATCGTCCACAAATCCAGCCTCCGCCTGAGCACACTCCCCGACGAGCCCACAGAACTGATGGAACACCTTCACTTCAAGATACTGGCCAGCCCCACCGCCACCCTCCGAGGAACCCTCATCTACCGACCCCCTGGACCCCGCGGACCCTTCACCAACTCCATCACGGACATTATCTCCCCGCAGGCCATCGCATCCACCAACTACACCCTGCTGGGAGACCTCAACTTCCACCTCGACAACCAACTGGACCCCAACACCACATCCCTCCTGGACAACTTCCACAACATTGGACTCCGCCAGATCGTGACCGAGCCCACGCACTCAGCAGGACACACCCTCGACCCCCTCTTCACTACAGGAAACTCCATCAACTTCAGCCACACCACCGAACTCCCATGGACCGACCATCGTTGCGTCCACTTCACCTTCAGAACACCCACCATCCACAGACACTAGCACGTGCTTCCACGAAGAAACTGGACCAAAATCACCGACGACCAGCTCACCTCATCACTCAACAACTCCACCCCAACCATCGCGGAAAACGACGACCCCAACACCTCAGCCCGAACCTTGCATAGATGGATCTCGGACAGCACCAACACCATAGCCCCCCTCAAGAAAAACAACAATACCCGCGCCAAGAAAGCCAGATGGTTTACCACCGAACTTCGAGAGTCCAGACGCACATGCCGCCGCCTCGAAAAGGCCTGGAGGAACACCAAATCCACAGAAGCCCACAACAACTTCAGAGCCGCCACCAATGCCCACCATCAACTCATCAGAGAAACGAGGAAAAAGCGATTGAAGACAGAATCTCCACCCACGCGCACAACAGCAAGGAACTCTTTAGCATCATCAAGGAGTTCGCCCAACCCACCAGCGAGTCTACCGACATCCCTCCCTCACAAGACCTCTGCGACAAACTCAGCACCTTTTTCCACCACAAAATCAAGAGCATCTACGACAACTTCGACGAAGACAACCAACACACTGAACCCTCACCAACCACCCCCGACACCCGTAAACCAGCGATTGACGACTGGACAGCCCTCACCACCGAAGACACACTGAAGACAATGAAGTCAATCCACTCAGGGGCCCCCACGGACCCCTGCCCCCAACACATCTTCAACAGAGCCGCAGACACCATCGCACCCATGCTCCGCCACACCATCAACCGCTCCCTGGCGACCGCCTCGTTCCCCGACGACTGGAAACACGCCGAGGTCAACCCCCTCCTAAAGAAACCCTCAGCAGACCCCACCGACCTCAAAAACTATAGACCCATCTCCCTGCTCCCGATCCCAGCGAAAGTCATCGAGAAAGCCATCAACAGCCAACTCGCCACATTCATTGAAGAACACAACATCCTCGACTCCTCCCAATCCGGCTTCAGAAAAAACCACAGTACGGAAACCGCCCTCCTCGCCGCAACAGACGACATCCGCACCCTACTGGACAAAGGAGAAACAGTAGCCCTCATCCTCCTCGGCCTATCAGCGGCGTTCGACACAGTCTCCCACCGCACCCTAATACGCAGACTCTACGACGCAGGAATCCAGGACAAGGCCCTCGACTGGATCCGCTCCTTCCTCTCCGGCAGGACGCAGCGGGTCAGACTCCCCCCTTTCCTCTCGGACCCCACAGCTACCACCTGCGGAGTCCCCCAGGGCTCCTCCCTCAGCCGGACGCTCTTCAACGTCTACATGGCTCCACTTGCCCCCATCGTCAGAACCTACGGACTCAACATCGTGTCATACCCAGACGACACCCAGCTCATCCTCTCCCTATCCAACGAGCCCAACACCGCCAGACGCAACTTTCGAGAAGGCATGGAAGCCGTCGCCAAATGGATGAAAAACAGCTGCCTACAACTAAACACCAACAAAACAGAAGTACTCATCATGGGCCCAAACACCTGGTGGCCCCCGCCCTCAAAAACCCGCCAACCCCCACGGACCACGCACGCAACCTGGGAATCATCCTGGACTCCGAGCTCAAAATGGACCGCCAGATCAACTCTGTCTCGTCTTCCTGCTTCCACACCCTCCGCCTCCTTCGTAAGACCTTCAAATGGATCCCCCTCGAACATCGAAAGACCGTCACTCATGCCCTGGTCACCAGCAGACTCGACTACGGCAACGCACTCTATGCCGGAATAAACAAAAACCTCACCCGCAAGCTACAGAACATCCAGAACGCCGCCGCAAGACTGGTCCTCAACCTGCCAAAACACTGCCACATCTCCCAGCACCTGCGCACACTCCACTGGCTCCCCGTCGAGGCGAGAATCACCTTCAAGATGCTCACCCACGCACACAAGGCCCTCCACGCACCGGACCAGCATACCTGAACAGCCCAAATTCCATGCACCCCAAAGGACCCTACGATCAGCCCAGCTCTCCTACGCCGTGGTCCCCCGCACCAGAAAGACCAGATCGGGAGGCCGCTCCTTCTCCTTCCTCGCGGCCAAAGCATGGAACGCCCTTCCGCTCCACCTCAGACAGACAACATTGCTCCCCATCTTCGCAAGAAACCTCAAAACCTGGCTCTTCGACAGACCCCCTCCTTGATGGAATGGAACCTGCACCCCTCCCCCCCACCCCTAGCGCCTTGAGACCCTTACGGGTGAGTAGTCGCGCTTTAACAAACCCCTGATTGATTGATTGATTGATTGACCCCTGGATGTAGAGGAAGGAAGGCCTTCTACAAGGAAATGTCTATTTCTGTGAAGAAAACATTCAACTGTGAAAGTTTTAGATCTTTTATTACTATTACTATCGAGGTCTGTGGATTTTTCACAATGAGTGCAATTTGTAGTTAAGCTTAGAAACAGGTCAAACAGACGTACACCAGGGGAAAACTACCTTTTTTTTTAAAACTGCGTAAGAGACAGAAACACCCACAAGTCTTGGGCATACAAATCAGCCTGCTGGATTTCTGAATAGTTTGTGATTTGGGACCTTTGTCATTAGTTCACTCTACATCTGTACCCACTACGTCCAGAATCCCTGCTTAAATTGGACTAATATTAAGTAAAGTGAGAGTAAAAATATGTATATGTTTATTTATCAAAGCAGCTCTTGTGTGATATTGGTATAATTACATATGTATACAGATAATCTACACACTTGCATTGTTTGCAAGAGGAGCGTTTTAAGTGGTAATACCTGAGGGGGATTCAAGCTGGAGGTATGTCCTCTGGTGGTGCCATGGTAATAGTGGTGACAGTGATGCTGTAGTTGGCCAACACCCTCCTGCTGTGCTGCATCTCACATTCTTCCTTGTCTTACAGTCACCTCTCTTAAATAAATAGAAAGGAAGGGCTCACATTCGCCACTTGTGAGCCCTCCGCATTTCCGGGAAATAAAAAAAGAAATCATGCTGGTGGGACATATGGAAGCTGACTGCTGTCACATTTTGATGCTCTGGACCCTCTCACACGTGCGCACAGAAGATGCAGTGACTTCATCGGAGGACAGGCAAAGGACACAGGGGATGAGGTTACCAGGTGGGGCAACCCTCGTTCTGATCCCTGTGCAAAAGTACGAACAAAGACCTGGCCTGGGATTGACTTGAGGTGCAGCCCTGCAAAAGCACCATTCTGCAGAGCCTGCCTGGTGATGCTGTCCTTTATAGCACTTTAACGTGTTCTTTGCACTTTAACATGTTCTTTGCACTCGTTAGTAGTGGCGGCCAGTGGCAATTAGAACAGGTGGAGTGACGGGCGAATTTCAACCCACTGATGGGCACTAATAAAAACCAGAAGTGCCCTTAGGCTCAAAGCCAAACCTCTCAATCGTGGTGTGTTTTAAACAGTGTTCATAATGGGCCACGGTTGTGAGCTCTGGAGTTGAGGGTAAAGGCACTGCGAGTTTCTCACAGTGCCTGTCAGTGAGTTAAACGATTTAAAAAAATTAAAAAAAGATTAACTTACCTAGTGCCTCGTGCTCGGTGCTCCTCTTCATCACAGGCTCCAGAGCTCCAGCCATCAGCTCCTCTCTACCAATCCTGGCGCTGCTGTCATGCTGCTCAGGTAGCATGAAAGAAGCACCAGGATTGGCTGGATTGTGCTGGTTCGGCAATCCTTGAAGCACTGGGGGCCTGTGCATTCTCTCCACCCAGCTGTCTAATACAGCTCAGGTCAGAGTGTTTAATGTGCGCATGTCATGCTGGCTGTGGCAAGACAGCCGACCAAAGTGACATGTGCACATTAAACTGAAATGCACACTATTCTTCCCTGCTTCTGCCCTGCCCTCAGAATTGGCTGCTACCAGCACGAGAAATGAAATGGTAATAAATCTGTTTTATAACCCTTTTATTTTTCATGTTTGCTGTTCTCCAGCGGAGGGTGACTCTCCTCCGCACTCATGGGGACACTGCCACTGCTCAAGAGACAAAAACTATGTAGACTTTCACCGCTGGTTTACCACTTTTAAACTAGGCTAGGTCTATGATTGAAAACAACTACACAGCAGATCCCTCAGCTGGTACTAGTATGAAAGTAAGCCAGTATAAATAGTCCACGCTCCGTAATAGGGCGACTCCATAGATGGACTAGCACCAGAACTGGCCAAACACACAGGGACATGCTGTGAACAGACTGATTAGTATTCAAAGCCCCTCTGTTTTTTCTTTTTTTAAGATCTGGTGTTAGCCAAGATTTTTTGACTTTACTAAAATCATATATGTAATATACTTACTTGCAGCGTCTTTCAGGCAGCTCTCGTCGCCCATTGCCTATTGTGGTCATTCAAATTTTCCTCCAAATCTCTAGAGCATATAGCATGGGGAATGGGTAAGCACTCTTCAGCCATTAGCTAACTTCACTGTGAGCGGAGTTTTGCTCTTTCGAAAGGGGCACCTCCACACATAAAAGAGTTCTCTTCAATCTAGGCACCACTATGACAATGTGCGCTTCCTATACCAGAAATGTTTTGCTTTTAGCCAATGTTTTTTTCTTATATTAGAAACGCTCTTGCAGCTCATCCAAACAACATTTTACAAAACCAATGGCAAAAACATTGACAAAGCTAAAAGGCTTTCAGCCAACACTAGACTGATTGGCTTTACCAATTCTATGTTTCCTATCCCTAATCTCTGGCAAGCATTTAAAGCTGTCTCTAGTAAGACTAAAAAGAAATTAATAGAGGGAGCAGGTGGGGGTTGGCTGTGTAGTATCCAATTGTGCATGGATGCATTTGCCCAGCTCACAGGGCCATGTATTTACTTGGTGCAATAAATATCGTACACTCGTATTACATATGAACAATATAGATATTTTTCCATTTGTGGAATATTCTATTTGGCGCACGACTGTCTATTCTCCCTCACTCATTCATCCAATATGTGTCCATACTGTGGCTGACCTCATTAATCCTATACATACTGCCTAGGGGTTCCTTTGAGTATTCTGTGGCTTTCAACCTGCATTATATTAAATGAGACCTTTAATTACATTAATGGCTACTTTTAAAGTGTGTATTTGCTCACTGAGAAAACAGGAGGGCAGCTCCTAATAGCTTATGGATTTAATGACGGCGACTTTGAAGAGTGTTAAGCTAAAGTGAAGTTCAGAATGGCGTGTTAACGGGGTTTATTAGCCGACGACCTTCCTGCTCAGCTTAGCATTAACAGCATGGCTGAAGAGAGCAGTAAAGCCTTCTTGATTAGCATACATTTAAATATTGCCTGATTGCTGTTCCACTGTGCCGGAACATGTTTCCTTTGGGTGTAAAGAGCCCAGA
This sequence comes from Calotriton arnoldi, assembly GCA_963921515.1. Lineage (NCBI taxonomy): Eukaryota > Metazoa > Chordata > Amphibia > Caudata > Salamandridae > Calotriton > Calotriton arnoldi. The sequence goes on from CAWUFW010003383.1 coordinate 1,243,341, forward strand.
TAACCCTTTAATTCCCCATAACATGCAAATTATTGTTAGAAAAGTTTAGGAACTTTATCTGCATTGATGATGGTGCCTTTGAAAATGTAAAATACATGAGGTCATAAAGGGTCCATTTGCAGGATTGTATGTTTATAAGACTTTTATGATTTATTTTATTTCATAAATGTATTAGGACCAGTCTGTTTGAATATACGTTTATGTTTGCAGACTTGTGTCTTAAAACTTTGAGGCAGGGCCATAGCGGCTGGGCTTGTTGAAGAGACCATTTTGTCCAGTGTTATAGCCAAGTAAACCCATCAAAATCTCACAGTAACTGTTTGTCCTTGGTAAAAGCGAGAGGCAGGACCTTCAGTGTCAAAGTAAGTAAATATTTCCCCAGCTTAGTAATGCACTTTGATTTATTTGATTAGTGTCACAAGCTGCACTAGCAAGTTTTCTCTATACATCCCCTGGTTGTACAGGCTACACATGGGTTTGTTTGAACTACTTCCACACTGTGTAGGTGTTAATGTTGTTACCACTTATTGATGGCCCCTATAACACCAAGTTTTATTAAAGTGCTCCCATTCTTTAAGTGTGAGGTATGCAATGCCTTCATACAGAACCCTTCTAGCCATATCTTTCAGCTCAACTCAGGCCCCTTTTGCTATAGTTGTCTAAAAAAGAGGGTGCACCCTGAATCCCTCCTACCCTGGCCTTCTTTGCAAGCTCCATGCTATGAGCCCCACTTGATGGAGTGTGGGTGTCTTTTTAAAAAATTGAGTGTTATAAAGGAGAGTAAATTCAGCGTAATAGTATGTACAGTAATCCAATAATTACCTCGTCATCATCTTTTTTTTTTTTGAGTTTTATATATCGCAAACTAGACCCCAAGGTATCCGAGCGCTTTACATGAGAACCAGTTGCATTACAGACGGACAAAATCATTTGAGTAATTAGCCCAGAATTACAGGATGTTGAGCGTCCCTGCTGAGATTCGAACCCAGGTCCCCAGCTTTAAGGTCGGCCGCCCTAGCTGTTAGTCCACATCATCTCTACCTCACCTTGTTCCTTATCCTCTAGAATGTAAGTAAAGGTATTTTATTCAAAGTTTGTGGAACTGACAAAAATCAGTGCCCACAACACCTGCTCTATGCTCTTGACGTATTGAATAGCTGACTAGCACAGTCGTGTTGATGTGACTAGAGTGACCACTATTGACCATTTTAACCCAAACTAATGCCTTTGTAAGCGAATTAATGCAACTGTAGCCCATGATTCATCAAACACTTGTTGAATGGACTTGCAGTATTGGAAGCAACACCTCTGCTGATAAGGAACAAATTGAGTAAAGACCCCGATCCTTGAATGAAGGAATGAATGTATAAGGGTGTTTTGTAAAATGCACAGCTACTCAGAGTGTCCCGGCATTGACTTAAAATGATACGTGCCAAAACACAGAAGCCCCATTTAGAGGAAGAAAAGAGCCAAGTTTTCAATTTTCTTTGGAAAACATCCTCGGAGGGAAGCATCCGAAGATATACCTTGGAAGCTGATGCCAGGCTTTGGTACTAAGAACGAGAAAGCTTTGCCTCCCTTCCTCAAACGCTTAATGCGAGACACTACCACCAGAGATGCTGATGTAGAATTCAACGTTCTGGAGTGGCAGTGGGACAGGATAAGCTGGACTAGCCTGACACAGTGCCATATGAACCAATGAAAGGGAATTCAATGTAATCAGTTTCCTAATAGCCAGTCAATGGAAAGAATTTAAAAATGGAAACATCAATGTCTGACTAGGCAGATGCAGAATAAGCTTGGTGGCAGCATTCTGAACTACCTGGAGATGACCTAGCAGAGCTTCTGACACTTCAAGATAAAGGGAGTTGGAATAGGTCAACTGTGACGTAATCAGAGCATGGCTCATAGTCCTCCTATGTTAAACCTGGCATCCTTGACGTGGTTTTCCCAGACTTTTTGCCTCTACCTCCTGTATTTTTCATTCTGTGCTGGATTTAGTTTTTGCTGGCTTAGATACTTTGGGCACTTTGCCACTTCTGATCAGTGTCAAGGTGCAAGTGTTCCCTGTGTAAATTGATATTGTGATTGGTTCTTCCTGATTGGCATATTTGTTTTACCAATAGGTCCCTAGTAAAGTGCACTGAGTGTGCCAGGGCTGGTAAATCAAATGCTACTAGTGAGCCTGCAGCACTGGCTGTGCCACCTACATGAGTAGCCCTGAAAAGAGGTCTCAGGCCTGCCACTGCGGTGCCTGCGCGCAGTTTGTTAACTGCCATGTCGACTTGGCAATTGCACCCACTTGCCAGGCCTTAACCTCCCCTTTTCCTACATATAGGGCACCCCTAAGGTAGGCCCAAGGTACCCCCCTGGGCAGGGTGCAGTGTATGTGAAAGGTAGGACGTGCACTGGTGTGTGTAACATGTCCTGATAGTGAAATACTGCCAATTTCGTTTTTCACTATTGAAAGGCTATCTTGCCCCCTAGGTCAGAATGGGGGATGCTTAGTAACATTTTACAAGCATATCTTCCCATAGGGATAAGATAGAAAAATGGAGTTTGGTATCCCTGAACTCGGGATTTAATAACACATCTTTTAGTAAAGATGGTTTTTAAATTGTGTATTTGAAAATAGCACTTTTAGAAAGTGGCTATTTTCTTGTTCAACCATCCTGTGTGCCTCTGCTGTTTGTGGATTGACTGTCTGGTTTCAGTGTGACAGAGGCAGAGGATGTGCATTCCCTGTAGATAGCCTCTGGGGGGGTTGAGGTGTGCCTGGCCCTTCCTGGATGACTCAGCCCTGAGCTGAATAGACCCTGGCTGCATATAGAGTGGTGGGAGGAGATTTACCTTGCACGTGAATGGAGCCTGTCTTCCTTGCACAATGCTGTCTCCACCTCCTGTGGTCATGCTGCACCAGTGAAAGGAGAGCTGGTTTGAACTGGGCTCAGAGCCCCCTACACAAAGAGAACAAAGACATTTTGGGGAATAAGTAGACCTAAAACCCCTGACCTTTAGATCATTCCTGGAATTCAAGAGGAACCTTTGCCAAGGAGAAGAGCTGGAGAGACTGAGGAGAAGTACTGCCCTTGCTGTGTGTCTGGGGTTGGCCTGCAGTTGCTGTTTCTGCCAAGGAATGGAGAAGGACTTTGCTGTGTGCTGTGTCCCCTGCTTGAAGGAGATCTCCAAGGGCCTGAAGTGTGCTGGCCTCCTGTTCTGAAGTCTCAGGGACACAAAGACTTCACCCCCAGCTCTCCTGAACTCTGCTGCTGTGAGTTCTAGCCTGCCAAGAGGTGCCTGTGCCAGATTTGGGCCTCTGGAGGTTGTTGCTGCTATTTGGGAGCTGGAAGAAAGAAGAAACTCAAAAAACGACAGAAATCGACGCATTGCTCTTCTTGCGGCTGTTTTCCCGACGCATCTCCATGGCGCGAGAAGAATTTCCACGCATCGCCGCTGCAAGAATCGACGCATCGAGGGATCCCGGCTAAAGAGGACCGACGCAGCGCCTCTCGACGCCGCCGCATCGATCGCTGACACATCATAGATTTCCATGCATAGTACCTGTGCGGCACGTTCGTCTGACGCATCTCCTGCGGACCAGAACCGTCATGAAGGATCGACGCATCACTCCCCATACAGACCAGATTCAACGCAACCCTTCCTCTGCGTGCAGCGGGACTGTCGCATCGCCTCCCCAAGGTCTCATGAGTGTTGCATCTCTTTGTTTTCCGACGCTGCGGCTGTTTGGCTTTTGAAACTTTCACGCATCTACAGGTACTTTGGTGAAAAGTCATGCATCCATAGTTTTCTATGGTACAAGTTCTTGAAACCTTTTGAAAGTCATATTTTTAACTGTGTATGATTTTTGTCGTTTTGGTCTTGTTTAGTTTCGATAAAGATATTTTATTTTTCTGAACTGGTGTGGTGTCCATTTGTGGTGTTTTCACTGTGTTACTGTGAGTGTTGGTACCAATACTTTACACATTGCCTTTGGGATACGCCTGTCTCTCGTGCCAAACTACCAAGGGGGTGAGCAGGGGTTATCTAGAGTGTGTATCCCCCTTACCCTGACTAGAAGCAAGGGCCCCTATTTAGACAAAGGTACCTACCTCTGCCAACTAGAGACCCCCATTTCTAACATCCTACAATGGAAAGGTAGGAGATAAAGACATTTTCTAAGAGTACGAAGTAACCTAAAGTACTGACCAACCACTACATAGGTCTAAAATCGCATGGACGGGGGGCGTGGCCAAGATGGCGGCTCGGTAGGACGTGATATTCTGTCCCTCCGGCTCTGCCGTTACTTTGCCTTGTTATTGCCCCATCCCCTGGTCTCCTTCTGGCGAGCACGAGCGGTATACTGCTTGTGTAACCTCCGGTGCAGCTGAGGAGGTGTTTTTCGGCCGCGTTGGTGCTCCGGACGGGGTGATCAACGGATCCGAGCCGGAGCTGAGAGAGGAGACGCGGCGGACGCAGCTGCGCTCCTGGTGGGCCTGACGCGAGGGCGGCGGCGGCGCTGCATCTACACGCCGCGGGGCTGCCCCTGATCTTGGAAACAGCTCGGGGACCTGACTGCGGCGCTCTGGGGGCTCTGCAGTGGGCGGACCGCGTGGACGCGGTAGCGGCCAAGAGCGAAGGTACGTGAGCTCCCGCCATTTTACCTGCTGGCCTGCTGAGGCGGCGTCTCCTTGCCGACGGCCCTGAACAGCGCTTTGGGGCCCCATCACTGGACCCTTGCTGCACACAAGCCTGTTCCTCCTGCTTGGCTTGGAGTATAAGCCCTACCCTCGATCACACTACGAGCGCCACACCCTCCGGGGACAAGCCTGCTGTCCATTCGCCATCTTGAGAGCAGGCCTATAATTCCTGGCCTCCACTAACTCAGCCTGGGAATCGAGCCCGTCGGCGCTACGACCTGTGGTCTGCTGTCCTCACCAGCTAACCCCCGATAGACGTTGCCACTTACGGCCTAGTGGGATTCTGCCTTGCGCCTGATTGACAGCGTGTTGGAGGCTCCGGGGGCCTGTTGTTCTGCTCCTCTCCTTCAGGCCTCTGATATCAACCTGGGCTACTATCAGCAGAGCGACGACTGTTCATGCGACAGGTCTGGCACCCCGCATCTTCTTCAGCTGCCCCAGACAGCTGCATGAGACTTGTCTGGCTTGTGGCCGATCTTGACTCTGAGCCAGCCCTAGTGCCCACCGGAGTGGGGTTCGACTGGCCCTCTCAGCGCAGCTTCCCCAGCGACGAACGCACGCAGCTCCCTGCGGCCTCGTGAGTAGTCATATATCCTTACTGGGGGGAGACCAGCAGGCTTCCTGGGCACCCCATAAACACCTGAGTCTACTCCTCCCAATGGACTGAAGACTAGACTCACTAAGGTTGAGTCGAAGACATCAGTACCTTAAGGGGTAGCTTGACCACTAATAGGGCGGAGCGAAGCGGAGACGCTAACCTGCGCGCTGCCCCCTGCATCTTCCAGCTCCAGCGAGAGTGAGTGTCACGTCTCTTGGCACGGGTAGGAGAGCTGCCACTTCGGCCTGGGAACAAGTGGGATACTGAACACTCTACACCTACGGAGCTTACGACCTACTGCCCTCTCCCCTGGCCTATACATTGGCCACATTGAAAGGACATGGCGGCGGCTCGAGCGAGAATGGAGAAGACTCTCAAGGACCTCCTGCTGAAACAATCTGGCACCTCCGATACAGCCCAGTCAGGCTCCCAAGCTCCGGGCACTCCCGATCCACTGGAGGGCGTGAATGAGCCGGCCACGAAAGCCTTTATGATGGAGTTGTTCGCCGCCATAAAAGAGGATATCCTCGATCTTAAAGGACAGCTCACGGCAGATCTCAAAGAAGTCCGGCGGGATGTTGACGAAGTGGGTGAAAGGGTGTCTGTGCTTGAAGAACACGAACTAACGCGGGAGGAAGATCTTCATCAACTGCAGCAGGAAGTGCTAAGGCTGCAGGATCAAAACCTAGACCTACAGGCACACGTAGAAGATCTTGAAAACTGCTCACGGCGGAATAATATCCGCATTCGCGCGGAAGGGGACAATTTGCGATCATACATCTTGGCCCTCTTTAGACATGTGCTGGGTGACGACAGCCAGCAGGAAATCCAGATGGACCGCATTCATCGTGTGGGCCTTCCTAGGGGAGAGAAAGCGCCCCCGCCAGACATCCTCGTATGTGTGCACGATTTTCAGCTCAAAGAGCAGATTCTTCGCAACACCCGCACAATGCAGCAAATACAGTTCCAAGGACATTCTCCAGCTCTCTTCCAGGACCTTGCAGCCTCCACCTTGGCCAAGCGACGGGAGTTTCGTGTGGTCACCTCCTATCTGCGCGACAAAGGAATCCCATATTCATGGGGCCACCCCTTCCGCATAATCTTTAAATATCAGGGGAAGCTACGACAAATACGCTCGCTGCGGGAGGCCCTGGTCCTGTTGGGATTAGACAACGCTGAAGATTCGACAAAGGGAGACGTCTCCAAGGTCCGGTCCCCGGGGCGACCACCCCGCTGGCAGTCTGTTGGGAAGTCCTCGACCCATCTGAAGCCAGATCCGGAAGAAGTGGCGAAAGAACGTGAGGCGGTGCTTTCTACTCTCTCCCAGTCCCAAGACCGCTCGTGTTCCCCCTGAACATTACAGCATAGACCATGGAGATGGATGTCATAGAGCACAGCCGGAGGGGCATATGGAGTGACCACCTCTCCTGATCAACGGGTTGCCTCTCTGCGGCTCTTGGTTCTCCAGACATCCGGTATTGTGTTTTTTCTCAGGACCATGTTCCCTTTAGGCTATGCCTTACAGACGAACTTTTGTCTACTGTTTCTTCTTGGGGTTGAGTTTTTTTGGGTTGTTTTCTTTTATGTATTTGTTGCCTTTCTTTTAGGGGTTTCCCGTACCAGTCTCTGCGTTCCCACCCTTCACTCGCAGGCCCGCGCTCCCCTCTGCCCGCATACTGTGCTTCACACCCTTTATTCACGATGGGTCCTCCCAGACTAACTCCCACCCGTTATGCCTAGACACCTAAAGATCGTCAGCCTCAATGTGAGGGGCCTTAATCACCCTACAAAATGTGCTGCGATTCTCTCCCTATTGGACCAGTCCGAAGGAGACATATGTCTCCTCCAGGAGACCCATCTGCTTGCCAAAGACACTCCCCGTATGCGCACACGACGCTTTCCCCGTCAGTATTGGTCCTCTGATTCAACGAAGAAGAATGGGGTAGCTATCCTGCTTGGGGCCAAATTTGAGGATAAGGTGCTGTCTACTCTGTATGAGCTCAAAGGTAGGGTCTTAGCGCTCCGCATTCAATGGGGGTCCACTGTTTTCACTCTACTCAACATTTATGCACCTAATGCCCGCCAGGAGGCTTTCCTTCGCCGTCATATCTCAGAGGGTCTTTCCTCCCCAGATACTGCTTTAGTGATAGGCGGCGATCTAAATTTGGGCCTTCATGACATATGGCGCATCCAACATATAGGCATCCGTGATTACACATACTTTTCTGCAGCACATAAATCCTATGCACGCTTAGACATGTTTTGGGTCTCTCCTGCGCTCCTCCCGAGGGTCAGCGACACCACAATAGCTCCGCGCTCTCTTTCAGATCATGCACACATCTCCATTTCGCTGAGTCCTGAAGGGGTTGAGCGTATACCCGCCCGCTGGCGACTGCGCGTAGGACTCTTGCATTCCCCACACATTGTAGAAGGCGTGCGCACCAAGCTTTTAGAATATCTACACCACAACGATAATGGGGAGCCGTCCCTGGCTACCGTTTGGGAAACCCTCAAAGCGGTGATTCGTGGGGAATTTCTTGCTATCTCTTAGGCCGATAATCGGAAACGTCGGGAGGCCCGCTCAGACCTTGAGAAGGAAGTAGCTGAACTAGAGGCGATTCATAAATGCACAGGGGCTCAGAGGGTGTGGCGCTCCCTGGAAAAGAAGTGGTTGCTTCTCAAACGCCTGGATCTGGATAAAGCGGAGTTGCACTGCTGCACCTCTGACACAGATTCTACCTGGGGAGTGACAAGTGTGGGAAAATGCTCGCATGAAAACTGCGTGCCAGGGCCATTGCGGGGTATATCTCCTCTCTGACACGGTCTAATGGTGAGGAAGTCCACTTGGATTCCCAGATTGTAGAGGAATTCCGCCGCTTCTACCAAACACTCTACAGCGCAGAGTCCCACGAACCCCCTGATGCACAGGCATACCTAGAATCCAGCAACTTCACTCGCCTCCCTCCCGTGCAGGCAGAGCAGCTAGAGGACCCCATCAGGTTAGACGAAGTGACTTCCGCTATCTCCCGGCTGTTGCCTGACAAATCGCCAGGCCCTGACGGCTTCCCTGCCCTGTTTTATAAAACGTTTTGTCATGAAGTAGCACCTCTCTTAACCCGCCTTTACAATTCCTTCTTAGACTCTGGGGCTGTGACGGATTCTATGTCGGAGGCGGCAATTTCCGTAATCCCCAAGCCTAATAAAGACCTTGGGCAATGCAGCTCCTACCGCCCGATTTCACTGCTCAATGTTGACGTGAAGCTTTTTACAGGAATACTCGCAGCCCGTTTGAATCCCCTGATGGCAGGCCTGATAGACCCAGACCAGGCGGGATTCATCCCCATGCGCCAGGGCAGTGACAACACCAAGCGCCTCCTCCACCTAATTGATAGTGTCCACCGCTCCCGAACGGCAGCGATACTCTTTGCGGTAGACGCCGAAAAGGTGTTTGATAGAGTATGCTGGACATATCTCTTCGACGTCCTGCGAGGTTTCGGATTTGGCCCCTGTTTTATCCAATGGGTGCAGTGCATCTACCGCGCTCCCCTGGCATTTGTGCGTGTTAATGGAATATCCTCATCTTCTTTTGCGATAGCCCGGGGCACGAGGCAAGGATGCCCACTCTCGCCTCTTTTATTTGCACTTTATATGGAACCCCTCGCACAGAAAATCCGCGATCATCCTACCATCCATGGCATCAGGTGTGGTGGAGATATCCATAAAATAAGCCTCTATGCGGATGATGTCATCCTTTCCCTCGCTCAGCCTCTCACCTCGCTCCCTGCCCTAGTAGACGAACTCAAATCATTTGGGCGGCTCTCGGGCTTTAAGGTTAACCTTGGCAAGTCCCAGGTCCTTAATCTCTCTCTGCCACAACCCTTGAGCAGTCCCTCCCTTTACATTGGTCCAATGACCCGGTGCCATACTTGGGCATCCTTCTGACCCCCTCGATTCCACGCATATTAGAACTAAACTACTCATCCTTGGTGACACAGACGAGGAAGGAATTGGATGGGTGGACTAAGCATAATCTATCATGGTTCGGGCGCATAGCAGCGGTCAAAATGACAATTTTACGGCGCATACTCTACCTCTTTCAGACCCTCACGCTGACACCGCCGCCTAAATCCTTGGGCAACATCCAGCTCGCTCTAAACAAATTCATCTGGGGTAATAAGAAGGCACGTTTATCTATAGCACAATTGTCACGTCCCAAAAATGATGGTGGGGTAAAGCTACCGATAGTCCTCAGATACCTCCAGGCTGCACATCTACGCTACGTACTAGAGTGGAATCGCCCCCTTTCTGAGAAGCACTGGACCTTCATGGACCAGGCCGTGGCTGGGGCGAATGTATTGCGTGAAATATGGCTCTCCCGCCGCGCCCGTTCTTGGGGCCTGTATTCTTCTCCAGTCACGGCTGCAACGATGAAAGTTTGGGATGCGGTGGCACAGATGAGGGGCCTGACGACCTTTCCCTCTCCTATGACGCCGTTGGTGGACAACCCGGATTTCCCGCCTGGATGTAAGACTGCCATTGCTCAGTGATGGAGAGAGGCTGGATGTAAGCGCTTAGGCCACCTGTTTGATCTTGAGGGTATTATCCCATTTGCCCGGGTTCGTCGGGACCTCTCCTTACCCCAGACAGATGAGTTTTTCTACCTCCAGCTCCGACATTGGGCTACTTCCCCGGCCCTCCTTCCACACGTCTCTCGTAAACTCACCCCCTTCGAGAAATGGATTGTGCACAAGACAGACGACAAGCACCTCATCTCAGAACTCTACACCTTCCTTGCACCACGCGCGACAGGGAAGCGCTCCCGCGGACAGGCTAGATGGGAAGCAGAATTGGGCCGGGCCTTTACAGATAAGGAGTGGGACAACATTTACTATAGGGCCCACCACACGGCTTACAACACCGCAGGGACTTAATCTGCATTCAAGGTGGCATCCTACTGGTATCTCACACCAGCGAGGATACACCAATGGGACAAGAACCACACTGAACAATGCTGGCGGGGCTGTGGCCTGACGGGCTCCCTTTCACACCTTCTGTGGCACTGCCCGCGATTGGAGAGGTATTGGGACCAGGTGCTTAACGATATTGACGACGCATTAGACACTGAGATTCCCCGCTTCCCAGCTTACACTTTGCTAGGGCTGTCCAATCCAATCACCTTTCCACTACGATCACTTAGAGGCAGACAGATGGCACTAGCTTTACTTGTGGCGCGCCAGGCGATCCTACTCCACTGGGGTTCTGCTACGGTGCCGGACCACTCGGCCTGGCTCCATAGGCTTTGGATGATACTGGCCATGGAACGGCTGACAATGAGTCATGATCTCAAGTATAAGAAATATGCCGAACTCTGGGCCCCCTTTATAACTTTGCTCTCGAAAGACTTGCGCGAGGTCACCTGCCCCAAACTCCTCCAAGTGCTGCGACCTATACCTCCTTCTCCGGATTTGGCGACCCCTACATGAGGGAGTAGTGAGGTTTGAGTGGGATTCATTGGGCTCTGTAGGATATCACACCCTTTTTTAGTGTATTTGGTACGGTTCCCCTTTTTATTCCCTTTTTCTTTCATGTGTTATTGCGGGAGTGGGAGGGAGGGTGGGTTTTTGTTTCATTTACTGTTTGTTTATTATGGCAGGACAGCAAACTATAGTCTATACTGCATGACGGTTATGTCCTTCCTGCCTGATATGCCTCACCTTGAGTATCGCCAGCCTACCGAATGTTGGACTGCAAGCAGCAACGAGATACATATCTACATTGCATTGTCCTTTAGCCGCCGGCCCCTGTGGTTGTAGGTGAATGGCTGTGTTCAGGTGTAACAGCACCTTCTGACTAAAACAATAAAAAAGATTTGTTCCATAAAATCGCATGGACAATTGTTTGTCAAGTTTGACCCCCCCATTTTTTGCCACTGGTGATCGAGGGGGGAAAGCCAGCAAGGCGGAGAGCCACAAATCTTCCCACCAGTTTGTGAAGTGGGAACCAGAAAGAAGAATTTCAGTTTTGGCGGTGTTGCATTTAAGCTGGCTGCTCTGTATCCACTCAAAAACCACAAGCATGTAGTCCTTGAAAGTCCTTATAACTAAAGATGGGGGTCCCTCAAAAGCAAAAAGCATTTGGGTGTCATCTGCATAAGAGAATTTTACAGTCAAATGACTCCACTAAAGAGGCCAGCAGAGTCACAAAGACATTGAAAAGGGTAGGGCTCAAGGACGAGCCTTGGGGGACACCCTGTTTCACTGATTTAATTGAAGGTGATATCCAGGCCGACTGCCCTCTGGAATCCAGGAAGGACTTAAGCCAGTTCCATGCCGAACCTCCCACACCCTTTTTGGCAAGATGTTGTAAAAGAATCATGTGTGGGACTGTATTTAATGCAGTAGATAAATCCAAAAGAAAAGTGACGCATTTTTGGCCTGATCCAGATGCCACTTGATGTGGTCGGATATCTCAAGTAGAGCCGTCTCCGGACTATGACGGGGACAAAACCAGATTGACTAGGATGCAACAACTTACCCTGCTCCAAATAATCAGAAAGTTGAACAATAACGAATTTGTCTAACATTTTAGCAAAAGCAGGCAACAGAGAGATAGACCCGTAGGTGCTAAGTATATTGGGATCTAAGGAAGGTTTCTTAACAAGGGGGATAACTTTGGCAAGTTTCCAGGCAGCTGGCATAACACCAAACGATAAAGAAAGGTTGAAAATGCAATTAACCTCGTTAATTACATTTATCACAGCCACCAGTAGTGCAGAAGGGCAAACATCCAGAGGGGATCCCGATCTGCACTTTAAAATCGCCTCAGCCAATTGCTCCATAAGAAATTGACCTAAACGGGAGAAGATTACGGTCCACATCATCAGGCCTAGCAGGCACCAGACAGTCCTTCAGAGTGGGAAAGGACAGTTGAAGGTCCGCAATCTTGGTCATCCATCTGGTCAGGACTGGCAAGTGTCTGTCCTTTCACCAGTGGATCATCAGGACCTAGACATTCTACTTTAATTTCTATGTAAATCAGATCACCTTAAATAATGCCTCAATTTATTGGCCCACCTTTCCCCTGACAGCCTGGAAGCACCTCTTCCTCACCATACAGAAGTGCCCTGTGAGCACAGGGGATAATTGGACCTTTTGTTTGCCTTCTGAGGCCATATCTGAGTTTCACAAGATGAAGAAGATGCTTGTGTAGCACCATCTGTGAACCTCATAACATGACTGCACATTCGAGACCCACGGTGTGTTGAATGTGAAAATGAGTGAACGCATTTGCTTGTACGGCTGCACTATATTACAGAGGAGGCGTACTGGAGAGAATGTGCGCAGGATGTGACTCAAAGTAAGTGTACCCTCAACAATGCCCTTTAGCAGCAGCATGCAGGGCCCCAGAGACTCACCAAGCTTGCATCACACTGGAGAGTAGCAGGGCCGGACTGGCCATAGCGGGCACCGGGCGTTTCCCCGGTAGGCCGCCAGGGTGGGGGCCGATTTTGGGCCCCTGCGGGCCGTTTTTGTTACAGGGCCGTTTTTGCAGCATAGCTGCAATATCGGCCCCTGTAACAAAATCGGCCGAAACCGGCCCTGGCAAACAGCTCGGCAGCACCCCCAATTTCAAACATATTTCAGGAAAGGTGGGACAGCAATCTTTACAATTGAACTCAATCTAACTTGCATCTCTGACGTCCAATATTTCATCTACAAAAGTCATGTTCATCAAAATACCAATTTTAGATGTCCCTTTTTAGGACCACGTTAGAATATCTTCATCAAACTACACATAAGATCTTCCTCAACATTATAAACAGCAAACAATGCATCCATCCTTAGTCTAGGCTCTTTGCTCTGAATACAATTCTCTTTCATCGTTTTCCAATTGGACTCTGTTGTGGCCTATACCTTGCCATGTCAATGTTCCTTTATGTGCATGTGAAGGGATCCCCAAAATGATAGTCAACATTAGGAAATAAGGGAGAAACATCCTCACTGACCTCTTATTGGGGGTCATATGTAGGAAGGCATAAGTCATCTGTTTTATATGCCACAATAGTTCTACTTCCCATGTTCAGGTTAATGGCGGGCACTTCGGTATTCCTACATCTGTTTTAAATTAAAAAGAAAACAATTTGCTTCAGTCACACTTAAATGCGGCCTTAAAAGATCATAAAAAAGAAATTATATTCGAGTGCAATTTTTAAAAAGTGCAACTTCACAATCGAACTTAGGCTTAGTTTAAACCCAGGCTGATCTCCGGGGCTCACCAGGCCATAGCCTGCGAGGGCGCATATAATTTCTTCCATGGAATGAAATTCATACATCGGATGATACAGCAAGACTTTATTTTTAAATGAATACAGAGCGCTGTCAAAAAGGAAATACAAGACACCAGTGCCATCTGCTGGCTGTTTAGTGTGAATAAGAATAAGAAGACACTTGGAAAGAAAGAAACAAACCGCAGCGGCCTTGGCTGATGTGTCCGAGAACACACAGTACTTCTATTCAAAGGTGTGTCTTTTAAATATTATTCACTTTGATGTTCTGGCATGTTATGGTGCGCGTTGGAGCACACTCCCTGAGGTGTATGGGTGTAGTGCGGCATACATATACTCAACAACCGTAGAAAAACAGGCATCCAAAGTGACATTCGTTCTAAGCACACGCACGCACCTTTAAAAAGAGATTTCTTTTTTAATCATCAAAACCTGTAGGTATAATTAGAGGCATGAAACACTCAACATTTATTTTTGCATTTTCTAAGCAAAAACACCAAAATAATATATGTTTGTGTGGGATTTATATAGCACAAAACTACCTACAAATGAACCAATGCGCTGTACTCGAGAGCGTTTTTCTAAAGGGTACTTGTGAGCTAGACTCACTAGGGCAGAAGAGTTATGACGGTGGGGCAGACGGCAGCAGACGGGGGACCAGGACTTTTGATAACGCCTGATGAGTAGGGGTTTAGACTCTTAGAGCAGTGACTGTAGAATAAGGAAGGTGTTAGCTGGTGCACTTAAAAATTGTTTACCGAAAAAAAAAATTGTTCGGCAGAACGGGAACAATGTTAGCGGCTGTTTGCGCCATTTGCATTTTTTGCTCTTGTTATATGGTTAAATCAGTCGCGGCTCGTCCCCTGCCAAAGTGGCGAGGCGGGCCGGAGAGGGAGCGAGGTGTACTGGGGGGGTTGATCCATGATCTCCGCTGTCCGCTCCATTGCGCTCTTCCTGCTTCAGGGACAGGCTCCTAGACTGCACTGCGGCCAATCATGATGCTGCAGGAAAGCAGCGTCAGGATCGGCCTGAGCGCTATGACTTTGCAATCCCAGAAAGACTGGGAGCCTGTGCCTGCTCTCCAACCCCAGCAACGCAGCTGAGACTGGCGAAAGCTTCACTAAGCATGAGATGTTTGGCCGGCCTCAAACGGCTGGCCACACACCTCATGCGCAGTGAAGGGACAAGGGTGCACTAGCACTCCCCCACCACAGTGTCATCCCCCTGGACCCGCCCCCAAGACTCATCAGAGTCCTGGGGGCGAGTCCAGGGGGATTAAAATAAAACGATAATAAAACAAGTTAGAAACCTGTTTTATAATTGTTTTATTTGCGGGTGGTGGCGGGGTGGGGGTGCTCTTGAGCCCTAATGGAGGGGCCGCCGCTGGGTGTGAAATGTCTCCTCACGTCAAAATCGTCAACACCCTATAAACCAGGGTTCTCCAACGAGTAGTTCGTGAGTAACTGGTAGATGTCCAGCTACCTGTAAGTAGTTCTCCTGTTTGCTTGTTGAATTAATATATGTATGCCTACATTTACTTATTTGTGATTGAGAGTAAAATGTGAGTTTTAACAGAACCATTAAGCTGATACCTGGAAAAAAATGTATGTATTTTCGAAATATATTTAAAGTTAATATTTGAGTGAGAAATCATGCAGCGTTTGGGGAATATATTACTAATATATTTTCCTTGGTGCTGTGACATTGTAGCTATGGCTTTTATGAATTTCCCATGTAAAGGCCAAAATTAATAAAGTCTTTTTTACATTGCTGCTGGCAACCATTCCTGATGCACCGTTCTACTTGAATTCTTGCATTTGGTGGCTACTAATATAATACTGTGTGATATGGTCACAATTACAACAATAATAAAATATATAGCACTTGCTGATTTTCATTGAACATAGATAGCTCTCACTGCAGGACTGGTTGAAGGCCCCAATTATGAACTATGAGGCGTATTTATGAGAGGCTTGTTTTGCGTTTGCACCACGCAACACGGTACATGCATGACGCAAAACTCAAAATCAGATTTTTAAGAAGCCACGCAAAGCCACTTTGCGCGGCTTTCAAAATCTGAGGTAACAACGCTGCACAAATTGCTGCGTGGCGTTACCATGCCCTGGGAAGTCGTTTCATGGGCATTGCGTGGGTGTTCGCACGCAACTCCCATGGTTTTTGATGCATTCTCAGATTTACCAGTACTGGTAAACCTGGAAATGCGCCAAAAGGTTACGCCTTCCCAGGGGAGGCGTAGCGAGGAGAACTATCTCTATTACTCCTTGTCTCTTCCTCTGTCTATGTATGCTGCATTTTGCAGCACAGATAGAAAGAGGAATATGTCTCCCAACAGGAATGCAATGTATTGCCTTAAATACGGTGCATTCCTGCCCTTCCCCTGTCATGCAGCGCAGGACAGCGCAGAGCAGCAAGGTGGCTTGTGCGGCACTGCAGTACTTTCTC
Organism: Calotriton arnoldi; assembly: GCA_963921515.1. Taxonomy (NCBI): domain Eukaryota; kingdom Metazoa; phylum Chordata; class Amphibia; order Caudata; family Salamandridae; genus Calotriton; species Calotriton arnoldi. Next base: position 1,259,383 of record CAWUFW010003383.1, read on the forward strand.
ATAAATGAGCTCCTATATATCAAAAGATGAGTGGTTCGAAGCAACGTGTTATCATATAAGCATATGAAAGGAGGGATGAGGGCAGTGCTTAATTTGTAAAATATTAAGTGCCAGGGCTCTGACCAGGAGGCCACTGCAGCTTGCACCACCCATCGCCCTTGTCATTGCTGCCAAAACAACTACTAACCATCTCTCTCGCATGTAAATGCGACAGCTCAGATTATTCCAGGTCCCCAAAGCTAAAGGAATGGCTGGGGAGGCAGGCAGGCACTATCTTAATGTATATTGTATTAATAAACAACCGTTGTTCTGCTCATCTCTAAATGAGATGAGCAGCGTCACCATATGGTAGACTGTTCTAAGTATGGTGTTGACAATTAGGTGCCGGTGCCGAGCACCGGACACCAATTAAGTGCTGATGTTGAGCACTGGAAAGCACCGGCTCAAATTAAGCACTGGATGAGGGTAATACAACTAACCAGCCAAAAGGAGGAACGCTGACAAGTGAAGAGTGTTTAGCTGCAGATTCTATCCGGTATGCCTGCCAACTTACGAGAATATATTTGGAGAAACAGAAAATCTTTTTTACAGGAAGGTGCCTGCATCTAAGTAACAACCACTGGCAAAAGGGGCATGAAACAAACCAGATATTTTGTTAATACTGGCGGCACCAGACACAGAGGAACAAAAGCACTAAAAGAGTACAACTGGACACCGTGTAGGGTGTGCATTGCACAATCTGGTATGGTTATAAGCGGAATAGATGGGCCTGGTTGTCCTTAGTCAGCACTTTCTATGATTAATTTATGCAGGATTTGCTTTTAGTTCCAGTTTGGCACCAGTCAGTTATCATAAGATGAGCATGTCTATTGTGAACTAAGTTTCACTGCTGTGAGAAGTAATTCAAAATATACATTCACCTTGTGATTTTTGCAGATCAGTGCAGATGCTCATTAAAAGGTGAGCGACATGTATGTGTAGGTTCCTAAACAAATACAATCTGAAAGAAAAGCAACTAATAAAACATAAGAAATTTAAAAACACAGCTAACATGTTTCCCCAGTATTGATAAACACCCTACACAAAATAACTAAAAGCAAAACAGATGATAAAACATAATTTTAAAAAGCCTGCTATTCTTCACATCATCGTCAATTTAAGCAAACCTTTTTAAGTTTTTACACAGATCCCTGTAAAAAAAACGTGAAATATGTTTCTACATTTAAAACTTGAAATTGTGTGTGTGGGGGGGGTGATGGCATCTCCTGTACTCAGCAAAGTCCAACTTCTCCTCTCCCCATTCTCTGGGTCGCCCCACCCATCATTTTACCCTCTTTTGCCTCTTCACCTTCCTCAACCCACGACTAACAATCATACCTCCTACAGCTCTTTACTTTAAACAAACTACTACTGAAAAACAGAGGAAACTACTATGTTTTCAATACTATTAAAAATGCCTTCGACTTCCTGTTTTTAACATACTTTGGTGTTTCCTTTAGTTTCTTTTTTAAATACGCTTGCGCTTCATGTTCGACTGGAATTAAAACAAGGAGTGGTGTCCTATCACTTTACAAATTTAGTAAGAGTAAGCAGCATCATGTATTTAATCATATTAATATTTTATTATTATTATTTTCATTATTATTATTATTATTACTGTTGTTGATATTATCATTATTGTTGTTAGTGGTATAGTTGTAGCAGTACACACTACTAATAGCAACGATAATACCAGTTTTAGGATTGCCATTATTATATTGTCATTAACGTTGCTAGTGTTCTTTGTATTGTTGGTGTTACTATTATAATGTTTAATATCATTATTATTAATATTGCTATTGGTAACAGCAACAGCCAAACCACATATTTTTTCACATTATGAAAATATGACAGATTATTTCAATTTAATTAAAAAACCCAATTTAAAATCCTGACAATGTTAAGAGTCAGAGGTACTTCAGTGCAGGGAGATAAAATGTTCACCAGATGGCGCTGTTGAGTTCCGTTTGCCTCGGTAGCGGGTTCTGGAAGTTTCTGCAGGCAGTCTGCTCAAAGGCCGCCTCTCCAGTTCCACGTCTCCGTTCTGCAGGCAGCTTTATACATTCTCAGAAGGACCCTGGCCTCCCAGTCGAGCTGGCACTGTGCAGGGATTTCTGTTCCTGCCGCCTGGGTCGTGCACTTAAGCGCCCTGCGATCCATGATCCCATGACTTACCAACATAAACTAAAAGTGTGAGTGCTGCTTGGCACTGTGTTATCAATGCTGCTACCTATTCGAAAGCCAAATCCTTTTTTTTTTTTGTTTTTTTTTTTTGTTAAACATGCTGCAGTTGTTGCAAATGAGCATCAGGCACTAATGCACTTAATCGTGCATCCGGGACTGTCAGTGGAAAGAACAAGTAACAGCAAACGGACACCCGCTGTGAGATCCCGATGGTGTGGAAACAGGCTGGCAGTGAAGATTTCTGCCCTTAATTGCTGTTTTTCTCTATCTCAGTTATTTATGCCGGATAACGCAGCCGCGCCATAAAAGCCTCTATCTGTGAAATTGCTGCAGTAACAATAACACCCTTGCAAATCTTTAACCAGGTGATGCCAAAGGTAAGGGCGGTATCTAGAGTAAACAGGCCATCAAAAAGGCCAGCTGCTGATAATCTGTTTGAATGGAGCAGGGTGACACACAAGCACACCTCAGGCCTGCTGATAAGGCCGCCCCTGCTTCAGGCTGATTTCCACTTATCAGGCGAGAGACAAGGGCCCCATATGCCCCTTATCACCGGATTCCGAGCTCATTTAGGTGCCATTGAAGATAATTGTAGGACAAATTGCAGCAGGGCTTCATCAGCGTGACTATCTTATTGATTGGAGGGAAAGGAAATGTGTGCTAAACAGCAGTAAAAGGCTGCTGATAAGACACGCTCAAGTGGTGGCTGGCAGAGGCAGGAGGGAGGCAAGGCGAGCAATAGCTTAGTAGCATGGGAACAGCAATGGCAGCCTAGCCACAGATTAATGCCAGAAAGAGAGTTTGATTGTACAGACATAGGCACTTCACAGGCACCAGTGCAAACCAGGAGTCACAAAGGAGAGTCGAGGAGGAAGTGGGGAAGTGGAGGGAAAATAGCTAAGGGTGGACAGAGGGTGAAAAGGGTGCAGAAGGTAACAAGCGGATGAAGAGCAAAAAAAAGAAGTATGGAGGAAAAAATAAAGAAAAACTGGTGAAACACAACCCAGGTAGAAGACAGAGGCAGAAAAAAGTGAGAAAATAAAAGGAATTACAAAAAAGCAAGATCATGATTGAGCGAGGGGCAGGTGACAAAGATAGTCAATAAGAGCTGGAATGGAGAAGAAAAGAATGGAAAGATAACCCATCCAGAAAAATGAATAAAAGGAGAGAGGTAAGCCACGGGATTGCCTACAAAAATAACGAGCATTGACAAAGCCAAAAGCTACCAGCACTTTGCCTTTGTTTTTTTATGGATTTTTCAGGACCTTATTGTTGGGAAAGCAGCCAGGCCCCATGAATCTTAAAATCAAATGAGGCCTAAAAGCAAAATGACTTAGGTCTCAAACAGCACACATTTCCATATTTGTACCTGGCACTTAACGGAGCAACTTTGTGTATGGGTGTGCTCTTGTGAAAAGGTGGAATGCTGTCCCGCACAGTAAAATTAGCCAATGGCTGAAGAGGGCAGACCCAATGCCTCATGCTGTGTGACTGCAATTAATCATATGCTTTGAAAACCTTGACTTTGAAATGAGTTCTCACTGATTCTGGCTGGACGACTTCTCTCCAGGTCATTATGAACAGTTTCTCCAGACCTTAACTTTCACCTACAAATTATTGATCACAGGTGTTTTAGTCTAATAAGCTAAATAGAAGGCAACTGTTGTTAATTTGGTTATTAGTTGTGTGGCAAGCACAAGTAATAGTTCCTCAATTATCCTCAGTGGGATCCAAACACCCCATTGTAGCGGTTGACTCTCACAGGGTAGCAAGGCGGAGCAGTCTAAGGCCTACTCAAGGGAGGTGGTGTGTTCTAGGAATCACCAGTCATTGGCACACATTTTAACACTCAATAAATGATTGTCCAGTCAGTACTTTTTCTTTAGATAAAGGAGAAGTACATTTATTACACACACACTACTAAATACTACACAATAATTTACAAATATACATTGGCAGATGGAGTATATCATAGATGAAATGTGTAATCACTGGTGATAATGATTAATCAAAAAAATAACATATGCAATCTTCATGAAACCCCAATAAAAACATTTATCAGATATACACTTTGTGTTTGTGCACTCTTTCACATACCTAGCATTATACTGTAATGAGCAGAACAACATTGCATTGCAATGTAATCATACAATCAACCCCTGGGGCGCCTTCCAGACCCTTCAAAATGTTACCATAAATAAGGCCCCTAGAAAAAGACCAATTCCCAGCTGTAAAGCAAAGCTTCAGCTACGAGAAAGCAGTGGTAATGGTGATGATTCCAAAACTAGGGTGCGGACAAAGTTGAGTACATTGTGCTGAACATTTTTGGTGGTAGTCGCATCATCCTAGGACTACCACAGGCTGAGATAGAGGCATGAAGGTAACTCAAAAAAAGCCCCCCCAAAGCATCATGACGTGAGGTTGCTTAATGCAGTGAATAGTATAGTATCTGTTCTCCGGATGTAGCCTCGCGCCGCGTTTCTCACTGTGAGCCGGAAGCCTTTCTTGATGTCTCTCCCACTAGACATGCACTCTTCTGTGGCTGCCTCCTGCTCCCCCCAGACTCTGGCGCAGGAAGCGAAGAGAGCGGGTCTTCTGAATCTCGAGGAAGCACAATGGCTTCCCCGCACCAGGGAGCACATTGTGTCTCAGCCCCCTTGAACATAAATCCACCCGGGGATGGGGTCCCCGTGTGAGATGAAGACACGGGGAGGGGGCCCCAAGTATGCCCTCCACCCCAACACTGCCAAGGCACCTTCCTTGCACCATCCCCTAGGCCCTGGTCCCCCCTATGGGAATCCGATCAAACAGTAGCGGACCCCCACATGCTTGTGCGTGGAAAGGTCAAAGGTTGTCAAACTTTAAAAAGGCATAACTCTGGCCCCGTTGGCCGGTTTGGATGATCCGGCTCTCTGCTCCAGTCCTCCTTTGTGGCTTTGTTGATGGGTGCAGAAAAGTCGAGGGCTTTCCCCAACTGGTCCTCAGGGGGAGTTAGGGAGCCAGCCTCAGACCTTGAGGAGACCCACTGGTCCTGGCGTAAACTGGACAGATTCTTGGGTCCTGTGTTGGGGGTCCCTCCTTCAAGTTCTCTATGGCAGTCCCAGGATCCAGCAGTGAAGCAGGTAGAAAATTTGCAGGCAAGATGAAAAGACTTCCTCTTGTGCAAGAGTTTATAAAGGGGAGAGGAAGGTTCCAGAAAGCAGGCACCCCTAACCAATCATGGGTGCCACATCACCTCTCAAACCCTGTCCCAACCCTCCTGCACAGTATGCTGGGACAAAAAAAGGGGGAAAGAAAAGCTAGGGCCAAGTATACACTGTTCAAAAAACCATACATCTATCAGGACAACACATACTTAATCAAAATAACATTGTGCTTGTATTTTATCAAAAAATCTTTTTTATGCTGGGACAATCCAAAATGGCCCCATCAAGGAGCAACTGGGCACATTAGGTTCTGGAGTCTCAGCTCCACCGCTTGTCCTACATCACTGCCACGGACTTGCACACTAAAATTTCAAAGGGAGCCCCCACCCCGGTGGGTTGCCTCCAGTTGTCTGCGCACTCTCCTGTGTTCAGTGGGCTTGGGCAGGCCCTTCCCTGGTGTCGTGTGGCAGCTGAGTGATTGATGCAGATCACTCCACCCTACCCCTTTCCTTCTCAGGAGCTGGGAGAAGTACTGCTAATAGCTCCTTTAGTGTGGGGGAAGCCTTGGTTCCTGCTGCTGGAGAAAATGCAATTACTAGACACAACACGATGACACAAGGCCTGGGCTCTGATCCTGAGCTGAGCCAGGAAAATATGGAAACTCTGGATGCCCCACAAGATGTGCAGTTATCATGTTGGAAGTTACAAATTTGAATTTCCTGCACAGTTTACAGTCTAATTAAAGACGTCAATTGTCTGTGTAGGCCCAATTGAAGTGAAAGTACATTCTAAGGCAGTTCCCTCCCTATTTGTATAATGGAGTGTCACTATAGTTGAACAGTAAAGCACACTGACTTTTCATAATAGTGTACACTACCCTCTTGAGGCCTGTAAAAGAATCCTCCAGATACAATAAATATAGTTTGTGACCATCCTTTAATAGAGCTTATAAATCCGCTTCCATATCATGCCTAGTATAACAGTTGAATCCCAAGTGAGTGTATTTCTTAGACTTAACATCCCTAACATTCTCTAGAACTAAGTGACATCATAATGTCACTTACACATTATTACATTCTCCCCCTCCCCCTAAAACAGAAAGAAATAAGATAAACAATATATACAAAGTAAATAGATCAACATTGTTCGATTAGTCTTTTTGGTCTTTTTGAAATTCTTTCTGATCTTCTCTGCATCCATTTATCTTGTTGATCATTTGAGTCTGTAACTTCTTGTTCAACATTTGCTGTGACTTTTTTAAAGAAAGACTTATTTCTTGTTATTGTTCTATTATCATTTTCTGCAGTCATTGCTGTACCTTGTATTCTTGTAACTTCCAAAGGTGTAGGGTGGAATCTGGTTTGTGACTTTTTTACTTGTTGTTGTCTAACTAATACCAAGTCACCAACTTGATAATCTTGACTCTGATATTTCTTTCCTTTTTCTGCATAATATTTCATTTTTTGTTTTGCTTCTTTGTCTTTTTCCAGTATTTCATTGTGTACCTTTGGAGGAATTGAGGGCAGCTGTGGCAGACGAGTTCGCCTTGATTGCCCAAACATTAAATCTGAAGGGCATTTTCCAGTAGATACATGCGGAGTATTTCTATAATCTCTTAGGACTTGACACAATGCTTGATTTACTGAAATTTGAGAAAGTTTTGCTCTTTGTACTGCTTTTTTGATAGTTGCCATCAATCTTTCTACCATTCCATTTGCTCTAGGCCACATTGGCGTTATCTTTCTGTGTATTATTCCCAAGTCATTCATAAATTTTCCAAATTCTTCTCCGCTAAACGGTGGCCCATTATCTGTCTTCAATACATTAGGTATTCCCCATGTCGAGAATATTTCATCTAATACTGGAAGCACTGTTGAAGTGGAAGTGGAAGATATTAGTTTCACAATCGGAAAACGAGAATACTCATCTATTATTGCTAGCAAATAATGTCCAGAATCTAATGGTCCATAAAAATCTGCTGCTAAGTTTGACCATACAGCATCTGGTAGATCTGACATATGTAATTCTTCAATTCCCTTTTCTTTTACAGTGCATTGACAGACATGACAAGATTGAATAATTTCTTCTACTTGTTTATCTAGTCTGGGAAACCATAATTTTTCTCTTAGAAAGTTTTTTGTTGCAGAGATACCTCGATGGCTTTCATGAGCTAGATCAATCACACGGCGTTGAAGACTTTCCGGTATTATTATTTTAGTTCCTCTGAGTAATATTCCTGATGAGGTTATGGACAGTTCTGAACTTATGTTTTTGAATGCTAGAATATCATTTTTTTTACATCGCTATGAAATTGACTTCCATTTGTTATTAACCTCCACTTGTTTTCAAACAAGATTTTTTTACTTCTTGGAGAGTACTGTCTTTTTCTGTTTCTTCCATTAGTTCACTTTCTTTAACAATTCCTGGAACTGCAGACCTTACTATAAAATGTATGTATTCTTCCACCTCTAACTGATCTTCGTCTATTGCTTTGGTTGGATGCCTTGATAAATAATCCGCTGGGTTGTGTTCTTTACCTGGTTTATGGATAATTTTGAAATCATAATCCATGAGCCTCATTCCCCATCTTTCAATTCTCGGTGGCATTTTTGTTTTAGGATTTCCAAAAATAGAAACCAGTGCTTGATGATCAGTGACAATCACAAATGACTTTCCATAGATAAAATCACGAAAATGTTCACATGCCCAAACAACAGCTAAACTTTCTTTCTCTGGCTGTGAATACCTTTGTTCTATTTCAGATAAACTTTTGCTGGCATGTGAAATTACATATCTCGGACTTTCCCTTCCAGGTTTATGCTGTACCAAAATCGCACCTAACCTAGTATAACAGTTGAATCCCAAGTGAGTGTATTTCTTAGACTTAACATCCCTAACATTCTCTAGAACTAAGTGACATCATAATTTCACTTACACATTATTACAAGGCCTATCCCAGGTGAATACCTAACCCTGCAGAGTCCCCTTGCGCCAGGCTATCTGTGCGTTCTTACCGGGGTGTGAACTTCTGTGGTCTCACATGTGCAGCCCGCACACTGTTGCACACACGTGTGCTCAACCAGCCAAGTTGCTGCATCCCAGCGGCCTTACATTAAAAGACGGACACTGATGGTAAACACGCGCAGTCCATTTACCATGTTTTTACCGTGGGTGAGACACTGGTAGTGAGCCTCACCCACAGCAAAAAGTCCGAAAAACGGGTGATCAGAAAAGCAAAAAATATAGGCTTACTTGCTGGGGCAAAACCCAGTGCAACAGCAATTTAGACTACGGCACCCAGAATACAACAGGATACCACACAAAGTCCAGGACTAGAAACAGGGGCCTGGAGGAAGGTGATCACCCGAACCCACAGTGTGTACCCCCACCTCTTGATGAATTTGAAGCCATAGGATACTGTGACACAGTAACTGGTCAAAGAGGCATCATGCAGTGTTCACAAGTTGTAACAAACATGTAGTCATACTGTTTGTGTCACTACTATGCTTGGATTTTACTTACTTCAGTAAGTTTATCAAGTTGTCAGTTTTACCCTTATTTACAAAAATTTTATGCATTTCCTGTGACTTTGTTAGGATCAAAGGTTATGCAAATTCACGTCCTGTTGGGGCTCAAAGCACATGGGCTTCCTGCTTTGATATTGGTGAAAAGACACCAGTGAGTGGCAGGAGACTACTTCACACGGCCAGTGCTGTGGGATTGTTTACCAAACTCCTACCAGACAATTTAACAAAAACTGACACTTTACAAATTTCTTTTTTTGTAAACTTCTCAAAGAGTATACATTGTTTTGCATTAGTGCTAAAGACATCTGTGACTCCACATGGAAGTCCGAAAAATCATCTCTAGAAACTTATAAGCAAGCAAGTTCAACATCCACTTCGCTCCATTGGCCAAGGTAATCAGATCTTTTGGGCTGGAGGCTTTGTGCTATGCGGATGACACACAAATAATTGTGTCAATTACCAACAGCATTGAGGCTTCTGCAGCAAATTTTAAAATCTGCATGCAGGCCGTCGCCGCTTGGATGGTAGACAACTACCTACGACTCAATGGGGACAAAACGGAAGTCCTGATTTTTGGCAACCAACTATCCATATGGTCCCACTCTTGGTGGCCTGAAATGCTCGGCCCATGCCCCTGTCCTGCTGTATCTGCAAGGAATCTTGGTGTCATAGTAGACAACTCACTATCTTTTGACCCTCAGATCAATATAACGGTGTCCACCTGTTTTGGCATTATCAGGATCTTGAGGTAGATCTTTCCATGTCTTTCTCTCTCTTCTCGAAAGCAAGCAGTTGTTGCCCTGGTTTTGTCCAGGTTGGATTAATGTAATTCCCTCTATCTGGACATCAACAAGGGATCCATTCATAAACTGCAACTTGTACAGAATGCAGCAGCAAGACTTGTGATGGATTTTCCTAAATTCCACACAGTCTCTGCAGCAATTCATAAATTACACTGGCTTCCTCTAGAAAAGAGAGTTCTGTTCAAGGCCCTATGTCTTGTCCATAGAGCTCTTCATAATTCTGGTCCCGAAGGCATCCAAAAACTTTTCCAACGGTTTGTCCCTACCAAACAATTGCGTCTGCCTACAAAAAACTGACTGATAGTCCCTAGGTTCAGGAGGGCCAGGTGGGGGGGGGGAGAGACTTCTCAGTTGCTGCCTCTAAGCTCTGGAACACTCTCCCTCTAATGTATCCTGTCAAGAGTCGCATCCACTTTTTCACAAGTCATTAAAAACATGGCTCTTCACACTTTAACAGATAAATTCCTTCCCTATTACTTAAGACCACCGGTTCTATCCCTAGCGCCTTGACGCCTTTGGGCAAAGTTTGCGCTCTACAAGACTATTATTCATTCATCCATTCATGCAGCCCTGAGTCCTGTATGGGGTTATACAGGCCCAATTTGCTATTGTTTATTCAGTTGGTTTGTATATAATGCCTCACCGGCGGTTTGATTGCCTTGCAAAACATGAAAATGTGTCATATCCTACAGTAATGTCACAAAATAAACCATACAATATCCTTTTATTAGATGTTACGGCTGCACATTTCTCCATCCTACATGGACATACTTCACCTATTCGCCAGACCTTCACCACAGTTTGCTGCCCCTGTCTATTAAACGTCTTTTTGCACACAGCATCCAGTCATATAATCACAAACTAAAAAATGTGCTACCATGCTTAGCTGCTTTCAGTTGAAGTGCAACGTGACATGAGGCAGCCTGAGACCTCTCCTATAAATCAGTCTACAGTTTTTATGAGAGTGTTTATGTAATCTCCCTTTTATGTGCTGTTATTTTTTTCCAGCACTGGCTGGAGTAATTCCCAAAGAGAATGTTTGCTTTTATACGTCTGCTAAGTTTTCAGTGTGTGTTTTTGTTTTTTTAATATGTACTATTTTCCTTTTTGTAACGTTTAAGCAGACCACTTTGCCAGCCTACTCATCGACTGTTATTGGCTGGCTTACATTTTACAATATTATTACATTTTAAAAAGGAGTTTTTACCGCACTACAGAGAAAATATGAGGTTTTGTTAGTGATGTGCAAAGTGAATAAAACATGGCTTTACAGTACTCCAGAATGGTTTTACCCACATAAAATATGCCACCAACAAGAGAGAAACTCACATATTTGTGGTAGGGGAATTTACAGACCCCATTGCGATGAAAAGTGCCAAGAATCTGGGTGTTCGAGTTATTGTCTGCTTCCAAATAAACATGGTGGTCAAGGGATCCATTTTCCTATTAGTACTAAGACTTGAAACAGTTCTCCTTTTAGACACCGACCACTGGGTGGGGCTGACCAGATCTTTAATCATGGCATGACTAGACTGCTGGAACAGCATTTACACAGGCCTCCTAAAAAGGTCACAGGCAAGCTGCAAATAGTTTAGTAACAGTTGGCTAGGCTATGTAAATACAATATTGTCAACACTATTGCTACTCTTTGGGGTTCAGGAGGAAATGTAAGGGCATATGCACCACAGAAGTAATCAGTAATTTAAATGGAAAGGTATTATCAGGTACTGCAAACCCGCGCTTTTTAACTTGAAATGGAGTCTAAGTTCTTCTCAGCATGGATGTGTTCAATTCAGTGGCAGACTATCAGCAGTTCACAGTAGCAAACAGGTACTCTGGTATACTGACTACCTGTACTTCTATATATGCCCACTTCAAGTACTCCCTAGTGCATGGTTTGCAAAAGTGATTAACTGCAAATAATTGAGAAGTTTGTCACTTGTGCAAAACTTTAAATGTGGCTGAAGTTACCATCCAAGAAAAGCTTAACGTTATTGTCCTTCTATAACATTTTTTTTTTTAAATTCTCTTTCTATTAAACAGTTGTGATAGTACAGTGGGTGGCCCCGAGGCCGCAGAGCAATAAAATACAGTGGTAAAGAGACTCATGACTATTTTTACAGGTAAAACACATTCTCTGTACAGCATTAGGTAGGAAGAAGATCAATGTCCAACTCTGCTCTACGCAGTTCGACTGATGGAGATACACATATTTCACCACGTGATACATTCCATTTAGCCCATTTATGATCCCATTTCGTGGGGCAACCCCTGTGTTTAAAAACCTCCTTCTCTGCGATCATCGCATTATCCATGTCATTGGCCCATTTTTGGTATTTAGGCAAATCCCCAGTCCCCCACACCTGAGCTATATTCCTCTTGGCAAGGACAAATCCCAGTGATTCCCATGTGCGCTCAGTTTGGGTCAGGTCAGTAGCCTCCCACACATTTAGTAAACAAAGTTGTGGGGAGTGGGAAATGTTTTTCCCGCTTACCCTCATAAGTGTAGAGATGATTTTCATGCAGTATGGCTGGATATTTGAACACTCCCAGATCGTGTGGAAAAATGTACCCTCTGCTGTGCACCCTCTAAGGCACCCAGGATCCGGCTGACGTCCCATCTTGACCAGTGTATGTGCAGATATATAAATTCTGTGTAGGATTTTTACCTGAATTAGTCGTAATCTCATTGGAATAGCAACTTCCTTGGGGGAGGAGAGGACTTCTTGCCAGTCATCGTCCTCTAGATACCCAAGGTCCGACTCCCACAGCTGTCAGAGACGTACCAATGGGTCTGGTCTGTTGCTTATTAATTTACGGTATGTGAGCGATATGGCTTTCCGTGTCAGGGGATCTGTTAAAAGTCGATCGTATAGTGGGGAGGCCTCGGGTAGAGCCTCACCACTAGCCACGACAGTGGTTAGTGCATGGCGAATTTGTAAGTAGCTGAACGTCTCTGAACCTGCCAGCTGGTACTCTGCTTGTAGGTCTCTAAATGGGACCATCTCATTTAGCTTCCACAGATCACCAACTGAAGAGATACCAATTAAGTCCCATTTATCAAAGCCCGGGCATCTGCTCAATATACCGAGTTGCTCGGATTCCCACAAGGGAGTGATCAGTGTCAATTTCTTGTGCCACCCCAGTGTTTTTGTCGCGCTGTGCCAAAGTGCAACTGTGTGGGCCGTAGGGCCAGTGAAGTGTTGTCGTTTGGGATTGGAATAAAGTGCACGCCGATACCCCCCCTGAGTCATAATCCATTTGTCCTTGCGGTATGCCGGTTCAGACGGTGGGGTAAAGACCCATTGATTGACCACCGCGAGCTGGGAGGCCCAGTAGTATTGTTTTAGGTCAGGCAACGCGATTCCTCCGTCATACCATCCCCTGGTCAGTTTGTGTGTCGCAATGCGTGGGTTTTTCCCATCCCATAGAAGAGTTCTGACCTCGCTCTCTACACTGACAAATGAGGTGTCTGGGACCCTATAGGGGGTGTTTTGTAGCACGTATAAAAATCGAGGCAGCGCCAGCATTTTGATCAGCACTGCCCTACCGAGCAGAGTGAGGGGCAGCGACCGCCAGTGGAGCACGTCGTTGTGTAGCCTAGTCAGTGGGGCCTTAAGATTGATGTCATAGAATTGGGCTGGGTGCTGGGTAATGTATATGCCAAGGTAACGGAATCCCTCAGTAGCCACCATAATGTTGGTGCCCTTAGGCATCCGTGGCACTGAACCCTGAAGCATGAACAGAACAGATTTTGTCCAGTTAAATGTGTATCCCGAGTGGGCGCTAAAGATTGCAAAAATATGTAGGATCCTATGGATCGAGGCCGATGGAGCTCCTACGTACAACAGGACATCGTCAGCATAAAGGGAGATTCTGTCTTCGTGTTGGTCTGTCCATTTTAGCCCCCTGATCATGGGGTCACCCCTGACCCAGGTCGCCAAAGGCTCCAGTATCAGGGTAAACATGAGGGGCTCTATACATTTTTGTTTGGATAATTTAGGCTTGAAAGAATTTCCATTTAAAAAAAACCTACATTTAATTGGATTTTTCACTAACTATTTTTAAAAAGTTCACAAAGATACAGCAATTCACCCTTACATCAACTTAGTGTAACCCCAGTCATGACAAACAGCTAATCAGACTTCAAGTGGTGGAAACACAGTGGTTGAAGCACACTCAAGGGTCTAACATGCACTGATGCCCTCTTTGAAAAATTAAGCCACTGACTTTTAAAGTTTCTCCTGTTAACACAAACTTGTCAAGAATGGTGTTATTATTATGGGAGGGAGGTGATCCTAACGACTTGATAAATCCACTCATAATAGGCCAAACACAGTTCTGAGAGAATCTCTGCTTAACCCCTGGAAGATTTTGCACACGCAGAGGGCAATCACCAAAGAAGTGTGTGTTAAGTTCAAGCACTTTTAAAGTAAAGAACATGGCACAAACCACAAAGTTCATTAACCAATTAGAGAAAATGTAATGAGCAAAAATACATCACATACATCAAAATAGGATAAGGGGAACTGTTGATATGAAATTTAAAAATGATAAGGCAAGAAATGTGAACAAACAATGAAGCACAAATCAAAAGTCATTGTTCACAGTTGAAGAGGACCTAACCATTATGTCAGAGCTCAGGATCACAAAGCAGGTTTCTATCATTCAAGGTTTTTAAATTTGGAGTCTGAAATGTAAGTCAAAATCAACCTCCTGCTGAAGCTGTTGATTTTGATGCCAAAATCTATGAGTGGGACAAACATGGATGCGGTAGCTGCCGAGAGCTAGTCACTGGTTGGATACATTTACTGCCTCAAATGTATGAAGTCATTAAATAATATTTTATTATATTTGTTGGCCACTCTCCGTGTTTCAAAATATCCAAGTTATTTTAAGAATTTTATCTACTCATGTCCTACGGTATCTGAGGTAGTTTCATGAGTCCATTGTGGTATATGATATTGTTGTCTTCCAATTTTATGTTCCATTTTATCTTACTTTGATATTTCCATGTATGGAATTTTAATCTTTTGTTTATTTTAGTTGTTTCAATGTGTAGGCATCATCTTTGCAAATGATGGGCCCGATTAGGATAGCGGTCGGTAGGACCGGCGACAGCTATCGCAGCGGTGAGGAGACAGCCCAACAAGCAGTCGGCGGCCCGACTGCTGCATTTCAATGCGATAGCCAGGCTGGCGGTCGGAAAGTGCTCATTTACACTGCGGCTTGTGCTGCGGGCCAGGTAGAGGGCCGCAGCACAAGCCGCAGTGTAAATGAGCACTTTGTGCACATGCATGCATTGTGTGTCGCGCACCAGGTGCTGCATGACATACGGTGCATGGAGGTGAGTGGGGGCATGACATGTGCTCCCTGGGCCACTTACAGTGACCCACAATGGACGGGGGCTATGTTTGAGGGGCTCAAAGTCCCTTTCCAACAGCCTTTTCATGGCAGTCTGACATGAAAGGGCTGTCAGAAAGCGGTATCGTAATCCCGACGATGGTGACTGCCTAGGCACTGCCGCCATTCAAGGGATACGATCTCAGATCCTGTTGGAGGCGGTGGTATTCCCATCTGACCGCTGGAAGTCCGACTGCCTGCATTATAATGCGGGGGTTGGACCGAAGGGCTGTCAGTTGTTCGGACCGCCACCGAGGGCCTGTCAGTGGCAGTCCGACCGACAACATTATTAGGCCCTATGTTAGGGTCGATTTTCATCTCTACATACACCTTTCTGACCTTTATCAATGGGCCTTATTAGAAATGAGATAATGTACAGTGGTGCCAGGAATATGATTTTGTGATGTTTTGAGAGCTGGTTGCTGTTTGGTACAGCACCTTACAGAATGTTAGATACAATTCTGACTTTGCTCACGATGTCCTTGTAGCTGGTTTGGATGGGGAGCACTGTAAAATAAATAGCCGCAAATTAACAGAGCTTTATGACTCTTAAGCACCAACATTAGCACCTGCATTGTCCGAGCAAGTATATTTTGAGTGTCCTCTCCTTTCCAATGAATA
Source organism: Calotriton arnoldi (assembly GCA_963921515.1). Lineage (NCBI taxonomy): Eukaryota > Metazoa > Chordata > Amphibia > Caudata > Salamandridae > Calotriton > Calotriton arnoldi. Next base: position 1,275,106 of record CAWUFW010003383.1, read on the forward strand.
CCACCCAAAGTAGAACTGGGCCACTACTCACCTTTTCCACAACATTGCCTCTCCCTTTCTAGTGTAGCCCCTCCTTCTCTTGCTTACGTGTCAGCACATATGGTCTGCTTGGGGCAGTACTGGAAAACAAGATAAGGACTGATAGAAGAGTTTATCTGGTGCAGACTGAAGCGTGGCCCCAGCAGCAAACAGTCAGTGACATAACAACATCATCACATTCCTGACCAAAAGGAAAGATAAGCCAATTATCATTCATGTTCATGAAAAGAGAGATAGATCACAAACGAAGTGAAAAGCTTTTACGGTTCCAGAAAGGGAAAAAATAAATCATCCTGAACCAAAAATATGGGTATTTTATGCTTTTGAAAACGTGTATTTCATTGTATACAGAAATACGAGAAATCCATAGCAATGTTTTGCAGACTAATGGGAGGCAAATGGGGAATTGTAAAAATACTATAATAGTTTAACAATGTGAAATTTATGACGAGGAAAATGGTGGAAAATTGATTGGAATCATTGTGAAATATCTGTAGGGAGCATGAAAGTGGACCGTTTTTGGAAATTGTTGGTGTTTAGAGAAACCCATTCTGCAGAAGACTCTTCCTGGCATCAGTTGAAGGTTTATTTAGCACACACTACATATATATTCTGTAATGATGAAACTCCACTTTTGATAGAGATCTAGGTAAGAAGAATTGATGTTCTACATAAAAGAACTCCATAGAACTGTAAACATGTGTGCCATTGAGCTGCTAATACGGTGCTTTTCTGCCCTATAAATGCAGACTGGTGAAGATCATAACTCTAGGTGGTTGGGGGTGAACATTATCACTAGTGTATATTGTTTCAGATGTGTCACATTTCTACAAGTTGTTGAAACAAGTATCTAGGTGCAGTTCCTTAAAATGAGAGAGGTGGATGGTAGTAAAGACCTCTGGTTGCCCATTACTTCTTTGGCCAAAATGCTTGTTGATGTATTTATGTTTTTCTTTTTGTCCAATTCATACAGTATCATTGACAACTTCAGAAAGCTTGACGCTAAAGAATAGGAACTAGGTACTAGGTATTTGACTAATAACAGGGGACGATTTGATGTAGTGACTATAGACAATGATGGGAGAGGGATAGCTCAGTTTTTGTTTTATAACTGAAGTTCAGGAAGATTGTTTAATGGTAGCTCTGTTGTGGGGTGGAGTTCCTCAAGTTGAATGTATGCAGATTTCATTTTTAAGCATTGCTACTTAAATGCGAGTGGGGCAGTTTATATTTAGTGTTAAACAGGAGACCTCTGGATGTCAAGTATGAAAAGACAAGCCTGGAGAGGGATCTGAGGCTGTCACATACATTGTTTGCATGCTAGCTCCTAGCCTTTGTAGTGAGATCACTCTTTGAGCGTGAACTGGTGCCAGGAAATTGGGTTTGGTGTCACATCCCAACCTTAGCTCTTCTGTGGATTCTTATAGCTCTTGTATCATACAGACTTTAGAAAGCAGATAAAATACTTCTGAATATTATCCGCTAGCTATGATATTAACATATATAAGATAATATGTTGTGTACAAAATAAAGTTATTAGTTGAGAGGAGTGAGATTTTCAATCAAATAATAAACACAATTATTGTCAGGGTGAATCACAAAACTCACTAAACAAACCTATGTCTGTGTAACAAAAGCAGTCTGCGTTAACTTAGATGCAATGTCTCAAGTATCTATGCAGCACTCAAATAATAATAAAGTGAAAACATAACACCAGAAAATTCTAAAACCAATTCTGGAAAATAGAGTTAAATTTAATAAATACAATGTCACCAAAATGATGAAAATCTAATAAGTAGAACCAGAGTTATGAATTTTTAAAGTTCTAGGTGAAAATATCACAAAACACGACAAAGCGACACTCACGGGTATCTGGTTACACTGGGCTGGGTCAAAGCCTCAAGTTCAGGCCGAACGTGATGGAGTTCTGGTCAGATACATGGACCAGGTATGTGCAACTGAAGCGTGTGCCTTTCCTTGTGTCCATGTACATGTAGGAGTCTCAGCTCAAGCTTCAAGTTAGCGGGGGCCACAAGGACTTTGTAGTTGGCATGAGGAGCAGTCATTGCTGGAGCTTAGTGTTGTCAGGAGCCCACAGCGGTCACTGTTTGGCACAAAGAGCAGGTTGCTGCAGGAACTTCACGTTGGTGGGAGACTAGGTGACCGCTGCTTATGTGGGGAGCCTGCTTATAGTCCAGAAGAGTCACAAAACTTCAGAATTTTCACCTCAAGTGCAGATTTTGCAGGTGTGAGACAAGAGTAGCACACTCAGATGCCAGCCAAGTGTCTAGACCTCTTGCGGATCAGGACACACTGCAGCAGAGGCCAGCAGCAGGGCTCAGGCAGTCCCTGGTGCTGCTGGTGGGCTAAGCATTTGCAGGAAAGGCCTCTGGAAGCTTGTTTTATCACTGTAGTTCAAGCAGGAGGTCAGCCAACTGCCCACTAGAGTCAGTTCTGTGGATCCTGGGTGCAAGGCAAGCAGGTCCAGTTTTCCTTCTTTAGACAGCAGGGCAGTCTTTCCTCTGAATCTTCCACATGTCCAGGAGTGTTCTTATCAGCGGTCTAAAGGTGCCACATTTATGCCTAGTGTCAGCTTTTTGGTTGGGGGCCAATTCCTGGCCTACTCCCAAACTGGACCTGGTCAGTTCTTCCCCTTCCTCTGGTCTTGGCCCCAAATGGTCTATGTCCATGTGTGTGATCACATGTGCTCCTTTTGTCCGCATGCCTGGAAGGAATACACAACAGACCACAGGAGAACCATTCACGTTTATGTGACCCAGGACACTGGCAGAAAGGCACATTTGGTTTCGGCACAAAAAAGCCAGCTTTCTAAAATGAAACTTTACCATTAAAGAGGATTTTAAACTACAATTCAAATGAGTGGAAGAAGCATTCCTCTATCTATCCCCAAACTGAAGTTATCACTTAATAACTGTCATTAAGTAACACTGTGTTAGTCTATGGGAGAGATAGCCTTGCTACAGTGAAAAAACGACTTTGAGAGTTTTTAACTGTCAGGAAATGTACCACTTAAATACACGTCCTACAGTGCACCCCGCCCTATGAGCCTTTAGGGCCTACCTGAGGGGCAACTTATAACTATTAAAAAGGAAAGTTTAAGCCTTGCATAAGGTGTAGTTTGCCAATTCGAAATGGCATTTTACGATTGCGCTACAGGCTGCAGAGGCAGGCCTGAGGCATGTTTTACAGTGCTACATTAGTGGATAGCACAATAAGTGCTGCTGCTAAGTTCTGTGTGCAGGTAGTACCATATAATAGGGAGTATGTAAAGAAATGTGCCAATAAGGTGCATACAGATTTTACCATGCTTAAGAGAAAGATCACAAGCACTTTACTATTGGCCAGCATGGGTAAAGTATGCAGAGTTCTAAAGCCAACAAAAACAATTTCAGCAAAAATAGGAGGGTGAAGGCCAAAAGTCTGGGGGAAAACCACACTAAGGATGTCAGGTCTACCACATAGCAAACCTTGATTCTTCCAGCACCAATGTGATACTAGTGATGTATGGAAGGAACCTGATCAAGTTAACATTGTCAATACAGCCTGCTAAGTTTCCTGATGTTTGATATCGAGAAGTTCTACTTTAATGTTAATGGTGCCAACTTTGATCTTACACATGTTCTTTCCTAAAAAGTCCAATGGACCCCAAGAGAGTAATGTGATATGTATGTGCTGTGTGAGTCCTGCTAAGATCTTGGGCATTTTTAAAGATCCAAGACAACCCAGTAGAAGGACAAGATCTTCAAGTAAGTCTGACCTCTGCAGTAGAAATGTGAGGAGCGTGATTCTAACTTGATAACTTGATAATTGTAGTACATTCTACTGTGACATTACAAATAAAGCATTAATGCCATAAACATACTAATGTTTGTTTCATATAGTGACAATGGGAGTATTAATGATACTATAAGTTTAAGAGTAAGCAATGTGGAAGAACTATCAATTCAAACAAGTTTATTTCAGAGATAACATACAATAAAACCACATGCATAGCTTCCATGATAAATACATTCAAATGCAAATGTTAAAATGTATATACAATTTATACTACATACATACAATCTACATCATAAATGTGCCTACATAAAAACATTATACAAAGATTTTAGTTCCATCAACTAAAAACATCTCTTAAAATAATGCAGACATCAGCTAAAATCATCACAAAGTATCATACAATCAGTATCACTGACACAATGGGGCCGATTCCGATCTCGGTCGGAGGCGCACCCAATACTATTCGGTCGGGAAAAAAGCCATGCGAAAGCCAGTTTCCCGACCGATCCGTACAGCACACCGAACGAGCAAGTACGATGCGCACAACAGCAAAAATCCCGGCCGAGCCGTACTCACCCAAACCAGGTCCTGTTCTCCGACCGAGGCGAATCCGGAAACGCCGAATCGAGTCGCACGGAAGGGAAAATGCAGCCCCGTCCGGCCGGACAAGTACGATGCGCTTTCCGTACGCGCCGAACCCGTCGCTACGCACGGCACGTCAAAGCATCCGGGAGAGGCGCACATAAGCTCCGAATCGCGCCACAACACGATCCACGGCTACGAGACGAACACAGCACAGACGAGGACGACGCGAAGCGACGAGGACGAAGCGAAGCGACGAGGACGAAGCCAAGCGACGAGGACGACGCGAAGCAACGAGAAGGACGAACGACACGAACCAACCATGAATCCCTTCGTCCCGATCATACCAATATTCTACATCTACTACCGGAACAGGCACGGACGCGTACGGCGCAGAAGGTAAGTCAGACACCAACCACAAAACACATACAACACGTACACGACACATCACACACATACACTGGGAATCTGAATATACTTGCAACAGCAGCACCATAGGGGCGGGATGCCCATCACCAATGCCACATATGCACACAGGGGCCTGAATGCGCGCCACCACCCCAACCCAGGGGGGCTGGATGCCAACCACCACAACCACCCTTAGCCAGGGGGTGCCAGATGCCCACCACCACTACCACCCTTAGCCAGGGGGCTGGATGCCTACCACTACTACCACCCTCACCCAGGGCGGGCTGGATGCCTACCACCACCCTTAGCCAGGGGGCTGGATGCCTACCACTACTACCACCCTTACCCAGGGGGCTGGATGCCCACCACTACTACCACCCTTAGCCAGGGGGCTGGATGCCTACCACTACTACCACCCTTAGCCAGGGTGGCAGGATGCCTACCACTACTACCACCCTTAGCCAGGGTGGCAGGATGCCTACCACTACTACCACCCTTAGCCAGGGGGCAGGATGCCCACCACTACTACCACCCTTAGCCAGGGGGCAGGATGCCTACCACTACTACCACCCTCACCCAGGGGGGCAGGATGCCCACCACTACTACCACCCTTAGCCAGGGGGCAGGAAGCCCACCACTACTACCACCCTTAGCCAGGGGGCAGGATGCCCACCACTACTACCACCCTCACCCAGGGGGGCAGGATGCCCACCACTACTACCACCCTCACCCAGGGGGCAGGATGCCCACCACTACTACCACCCTTAGCCAGGGGGCAGGATGCCCACCACTACTACCACCCTTAGCCAGGGGGCAGGATGCCTACCACTACTACCACCTCACCCAGGGGGGCAGGATGCCCACCACTACTACCACCCTTAGCCAGGGGGCAGGAAGCCCACCACTACTACCACCCTTAGCCAGGGGGCAGGATGCCTACCACTACTACCACCCTTACCCAGGGGGCTGGATGCCCACCACTACTACCACCCTTAGCCAGGGGGCTGGATGCCTACCACTACTACCACCCTTAGCCAGGGGGCAGGATGCCCACCACTACTACCACCCTCACCCAGGGGGGCAGGATGCCTACCACTACTACCACCCTTAGCCAGGGGGCAGGATGCCCACCACTACTACCACCCTTAGCCAGGGGGCAGGATGCCCACCACTACTACCACCCTCACCCAGGGGGCAGGATGCCCACCACTACTACCACCCTCACCCAGGGGGCAGGATGCCCACCACTACTACCACCCTTAGCCAGGGGGCAGGATGCCCACCACTACTACCACCCTCACCCAGGGGGCAGGATGCCCACCACTACTACCACCCTTAGCCAGGGGGCTGGATGCCTACCACTACTACCACCCTTAGCCAGGGGGCAGGATGCCCACCACTACTACCACCCTCACCCAGGGGGGCAGGATGCCCACCACTACTACCACCCTTAGCCAGGGGCGCAGGATGCCCACCACTACTACCACCCTTAGCCAGGGGGCTGGATGCCTACCACTACTACCACCCTTAGCCAGGGGGCAGGATGCCCACCACTACTACCACCCTTAGCCAGGGGGCAGGATGCCCACCACTACTACCACCCTCACCCAGGGGGGCAGGATGCCCACCACTACTACCACCCTCACCCAGGGGGCAGGATGCCCACCACTACTACCACCCTTAGCCAGGGGGGCAGGATGCCCACCACTACTACCACCCTCACCCAGGGGGCAGGATGCCCACCACTACTACCACCCTCACCCAGGGGGCAGGATGCCCACCACTACTACCACCCTTAGCCAGGGGGGCAGGATGCCCACCACTACTACCACCCTCACCCAGGGGGGCAGGATGCCCACCACTACTACCACCCTCACCCAGGGGGCAGGATGCCCACCACTACTACCACCCTTAGCCAGGGGGCTGGATGCCTACCACTACTACCACCCTTAGCCAGGGGGCAGGATGCCTACCACTACTACCACCCTCACCCAGGGGGGCAGGATGCCCACCACTACTACCACCCTTAGCCAGGGGGCAGGAAGCCTACCACTACTACCACCCTTAGCCAGGGGGCAGGATGCCTACCACTACTACCACCCTTAGCCAGGGGGCAGGATGCCTACCACTACTACCACCCTTAGCCAGGGGGCAGGATGCCTACCACTACTACCACCCTTAGCCAGGGGGCAGGATGCCCACCACTACTACCACCCTCACCCAGGGGGGCAGGATGCCCACCACTACTACCACCCTCACCCAGGGGGCAGGATGCCCACCACTACTACCACCCTTAGCCAGGGGGCAGGATGCCCACCACTACTACCACCCTCACCCAGGGGGCAGGATGCCCACCACTACTACCACCCTCACCCAGGGGGCAGGATGCCCACCACTACTACCACCCTTAGCCAGGGGGCAGGAAGCCTACCACTACTACCACCCTTAGCCAGGGGGCAGGATGCCTACCACTACTACCACCCTTAGCCAGGGGGCAGGATGCCTACCACTACTACCACCCTTAGCCAGAGGGGCAGGATGCCTACCACTACTACCACCCTTAGCCAGGGGGCAGGATGCCTACCACTACTACCACCCTTAGCCAGGGGGCAGGATGCCTACCACTACTACCACCCTTAGCCAGGGGGCAGGATGCCCACCACTACTACCACCCTCACCCAGGGGGGCAGGATGCCCACCACTACTACCACCCTCACCCAGGGGGCAGGATGCCCACCACTACTACCACCCTTAGCCAGGGGGCAGGATGCCCACCACTACTACCACCCTCACCCAGGGGGGCAGGATGCCCACCACTACTACCACCCTTAGCCAGGGGGCAGGATGCCCACCACTACTACCACCCTTAGCCAGGGGGCAGGATGCCCACCACTACTACCACCCTTAGCCAGGGGGCAGGATGCCTACCACTACTACCACCCTTAGCCAGGGGGCAGGATGCCCACCACTACTACCACCCTCACCCAGGGGGGCAGGATGCCCACCACTACTACCACCCTCACCCAGGGGGGCAGGATGCCCACCACTACTACCACCCTTAGCCAGGGGGCTGGATGCCTACCACTACTACCACCCCCACTCATAGGATGGACAATGCATGACACAACAAGCACACCACAACCTAGGGAATGCAAGATTAAGACATCCCCCACCACCATGACAAGCGTGTGAGCAGGCTGTGTCAAATGCCTACAACACCGAACATGACATTGAACATACAATGTGACCCCCTAGCACATGTGCCACACATATATGTGTGTGGCACCCACAATGCAAGCAGCCCATGACCATTGTGGCAATGGGGCCTAAACCCCCATCATCACAGTGACCAAAAGGCAAGTGTGGGGTCCATAGCTGAAGCACATTTTGACCATTGTGGCAATGGGGTCTAAACCCCCATCATCACAGTGACCAAAAGGCAAGTGTGGGGTCCATAGCTGAAGCACATTTTGACCATTGTGGCAATGGGGTCTAAACCCCCATCATCACAGTGACCAAAAGGCAAGTGTGGGGTCCATAGCTGAAGCACATTTTGACCATTGTGGCAATGGGGTCTAAACCCCCATCATCACAGTGACCAAAAGGTAAGTGTGGGGTCCATAGCTGAAGCACATTTTGACCATTGTGGCAATGGGGTCTACACCCTCATCATCACAGTGACCAAAAGGTAATTGTTGACAAAGAAAGAGCTGCAACTGCCAAACTGCATGGATCATTCCTGGTCACAGAACCAAAAACTCATCTGTGGCAAAGTAGTGTATGTGTCCCATTGCAACATAAATTGGGGGAGCCAAATACTGCAGTGCAAATGAAACATTCCTTTGGCCATGTGCAGACAAACAACACCCATGGGGGCTGAGACCGTCAACAGTCATCAATGACACAATGACAGAAGTGACCATCAGAATGCAGACCCACATATTTGCACCAATGGGCACACAAATGCAGATACCCTGTGGAGACAGCAGATGTGAGGTGAACAGATACCATACCATGGCAGCAATGGGACACACAAACCATGATCACTGTGCTGACCGATGACCTAGGAGTCCCAGGGACAGCAGGGGAAACACACCAAACAACATACAGCCAATGGCACACCCAAGTTATGCCAATGCAGTGGTGCAGATGCACAAACACAAACAGGCAGACCAACACTGTCATCATACACAGCAGGTGAGGGGTGGGGGTGCCAGTGTCCCCAGGCAACAACACAACACATGAGGAGAGCTGAATACCAATCATACAGATGTGCATACACTGCCACACTAAGGTAACTCATGGATCCAAATCCCCTATGTGGGCAAGCAGGCATTGACAGGTGAGAGGGAGCACAAAACACACATGTCACACAGGCACGTAGGAACAACAACTGACACAGCAAGTCACAGACACACCACAGCACCACCCCCAGGGCCCCCACAATGTGGTGACCCTGGGCTGAAGAAAAATACCACTGTGATGACAAAGCTAAATGTCGTTCACACTGTGAACCACAGTCAGGTGTCCTGAGCAACTAACTACCATCACACCTACACAAGCACAAATCAATCAGCATGGCCAGTAAGCCAAGGCCAACATGGAGGCAGGGGACTAGCCGGGCAACAACTCTCATCTGCACACACTCAAGACCACACCCTCGACCTCCAACAATGTGCAGCAGTGAAGTACACATGCACTGGTGACATTGCACATGCACCCATGACTATTCCAGGGTGGTGGGTGGGAACCAAGGTGTAGAAACACATCACACATGGACACTCAACAAGACTCCTGAATGTCTGACACACTGCACACTACGCTGTACATGGACATGACGGCAATACCACACCGACCAATGGGATCCCAGCCACAGTCACACACCAATGAAGAAGCCAAGGTCACCCACAAAGAACACACATAGACAACAACCAACATTGCAGCCCGGACCCTAAGGAGTGCCAGCAGTCACACACACAACGTGTCACAATCACTGAAAGATAACACAAACTGGAAATCACATGACAGGGGCAAACAACAAGTGCCAAAGGGAAACCTGACTGTGACCCATCTGCGTCAGCACACAAACTCTGCCCTGACAGCAAACACACCTATGGGTGACACCCTGATGACCAGTAATGTGCCATGCACCCACATCACAGAGAACACAGGGAGAAGACTTTGGGGGAACATAGCTCAAGTCAGCAAGCATCACAAACAGGTACAACACTAGGGATCACAGCATGCGCAGATGAATGGAAGTGAACACACAGACATGCACATACAACACACACCTTGGGCGCAGGCAATGTCACACGTGTACACACTGCCATGAGGGGACTCCACTCCTGTGTGAGGAAAGCTGTGCCATATGTTGCCTCAGTAGGGCCCCATCATGTCAGCTGAGCACTTGGTCACACAATCAACAATTAGCACCAAATGAGGGCTCCCATCACATCAGCCTGGTCATGGATGTGCCAACGGAATCATCAGCACAGATCCAACACACTTGTATAGCAATGTTGCACTGACTACACGGATGAGTCCCTCCCCATTGATGCCCAAACCTGCATGTCCACTGGAGATGGCAACACGGTCAGGGAAGTAGACAAATGCAACGATGGCAGGCACAACAGATGTGCAGGGGTGGAAGCCACAGATATGAAATTGCCAATGTAAGTAGGAAACCCATTGCCAAATACTGAACACATGACACCCTCAGATGCTGCTATTGATGACATGGATACACCACATGATAGGACACATTCCCCTGGACCACATGGGTTCCTGCACAGTAACACTTCATAATCATGAGACCAGATATCACCATCACTGCAGCAAGGGCATGGTTAGCTGCACCAACAACATGTACATCTGAAGCATGAGCACTAGAGAAAAGAAAGTTGCTTTATTCAGCATATGTGTTGAGGCCAAACGAAGTCCTGAAAAAGAGCAAAGGCCAATGGCCAGTCCATTGTCAAAGTTCAAACAGGGTGACACTGGCAGATGTCACCCTACGCATGCCTGCACAATACCAGGGACAATCCACTAGGAGGGGCAACCGGGGGCAGGCCAGGCACCGCAGGGACAGGATCAGGGCTCACCAGGGGGAGTCAGGGAAGGGGTGGTGGGTGCTGGAGAGCCACTGACAACTGCAGTGGAGGTGTCTGACATGGTGTGTGCCGGCACAACTGGGGGCATGACACAGATGTCGTGGGTGCCGGCACAACTGCAGTGGACCCTGCAGATGGGGTGGACAGGTCCGCCACTGCAGTGCCCAAGTCAGACAGGGCGGTAGTGGACTCCACTGCAGTGCCTACCTCCAGGGGAGGAGAATGGGGAACAGGCAAGGTGGGTTGGACAGAGGGGGGACACCCTCACCACATCAGTGGCACAGACAAGCGCAGCGGGGGTGTGGTGCTGGGAGAGCAAGTGGCAGGGGGAGAAGGCCGGAGCATCTTGGGGATGGTATATCTGTGGGTGGGGGAACCTGGGGCAGGGTGTGGTGGGGGCACCTGTGCAGTGGGGGCCTGAGGGATGGAGGACGGAGACCTTGTGCCTGAGCTGCAGGGCGGTGGCGGGGTCTTGCTCTTAGCACTCCGGGGGACTTGCGGGTGGGGGCCTCAGTCCGTCTGCGCCTGGGGGAGGGTGTCCGGGGGCGAGGGGCACTCTGCTCCGTGTGGGTGGGCTTCCTCTTCCCCCGGGATGCTGGAGCAGCTTCATCGGTGGGGAAGAGGCCGAGGTCACAGAGGAAGAGCTGCTGTGACTTTGGGGTTGCAGGTGAGGCAAGGGAGGGTGCTTTGGAGGGAGAGGGAACTGAGGACTGCGCAGTGCATGTGGATGCGTGTGTGTGTTCCAGGGCCCCATCCCCTGTGAGTCTGGCTTCAGTCCCCTGAATGTGCGTGCGTGTGCGTTTTGTCATTGGCGTGTGTGTCAGTGTGCTGGATGTGTGTGTGCTGGTGTGTGCCAGTGTGTGTGTGCCTGGGATGGGTAAGGTGCTGGGGAGTGTGGATGGAGCAGAGGCAGGAGGGGTGAGGGACCGTTTGAGGAGGGACACTGCTGCCGTCAGGGAGGAGTCCATGGACCTATTGCCCCTCTGTAGGTCAGACATGCCCGATGAGATGCCCTCCATGAACGACACCAGCTGAGTCAACAGCGCGGTGTGCGCATGGAGGACACTCAGCATGGCTGTCTGCCCTACATGGAGCTGGCGAAGGAGGTACACAGACTCCTCACTCAGGGCAGCAGGGGACACAGGGGCAGAGGGTGCGGTGCCTGGCCCAAAGGAGACACGCTCCCGGACATGGGAGCCTCCACGGACCTGGGGAATGGGAGCCGATGGGAGGGCGGTGGTGGTGCTGGTGGTGGCGGGGACAGCAACACTAGCTGGGGTGTGGTGGCTGCTGACACCCGCCTCCACAAGGGAGTCATCCTCCGAGTTGCTCTGGTCCTCAGCTGAGGTGGATGCTGCTGAGGACTCCTCGGTGTGGCTCCCCTCGCCCTCCGTGCCACTGGGTCCCTCCGACCACTCCTCGGCTGCTGACCCAGTCCGGCTCTCCGGCTCCTCCTGGTCCGTGGAGCTGTCCCCTTCCGTGGCCGTGGATGTATCTGCAAACAATGGGGAAACAGACAGACATCAGTCACCTGCACATAACGCACACACCACTGTGAGCACAGCACATCACAGAGCAAGCCCTGGCATCATTAGTTGTACATTGCTAAAAGTGCACTAATTGAACAGGAGAAGTCAATTGTCAGTCTGATGCCAAGCATGGCACTCACATCCCACATGGCCTTGCACCCATCTGTCTGGTGTCTGTTGGATTGCAACACCCCAGTGTTGACACATGCACCAAGTACACAGTAGTTGGACAGTGCAGAGGACACGGTGTGGACACATCACAGCTCTTGCCACTGAGTCAGTACAGGTTTACGGATGTAAGGGATGCCCAGAGTCAAATAGGAAATGCATGTGATGCATACCAGCGACAGACACCATGATGCACCCATGTCCTGATAGCCAGCGCCACTATGGTGTGCATGTAGCACATGTCACTCCCCTGCAGGATCACCAATCAGTAGACACATGCCATGGCGGAGGCATGACTGCAAAGTCATACATCACTGTCTCAGTGATGTATGACTTTGCAGCCAGACAACAACACTCTGCACTGTGTCACAATAGTAGGTCATGGGGAATGCAAGTCCTGGAGCTGCACAAGTGCACATGTACATCCCCCCACAACACATCCTCTTAACCCTCATCTGTCCAGGTCATACCTATTGGACATATGGGAGACCTGTGACACTACCCTCTGAACCTGAGCCCCTCACACTCTGCTGTGCATGGGGAACAGCTGCCTGAACTTCACATTTACATGCCCCAGTCTGCATGGGCAGCTGATCAGACACCTATGTGTCACACAAGTATCGTCTCCTATGGTCACATCTCCAGTGGCATGCTGAGCCCCTACCAAGAAACTCCACAGCAGTCCTGGCGACTAATCCACAGCACACTGACACAGAGGCAGACACCTGAGGGGCAAATCACTGTGCACAATGTGTCCTCTGATACACGGGAGTGGGAGTACAGAGTGTATTGTATGGCCTGGAGTAGGCATGACTGTCCAGCCCCACATGAATGAGGGATGAGCCCTGGACTGTAGGCAGCTGGCTAAGTATGTGTGACACACGTCATATACATACTCCTGGGGCCCAAACATTGTTCCCACCCGCAGCATGGGTGTGTGCCAGGTACCCCAGCCACATGTGGTGGATCAGCACAGCAATTGGACCACAGATCAAAGTAACACGCTGAATACATGTCAGAATACAGGCATTGTGTAAGCAATGGACCCACCCATGATGCCCACCACAGAGTCAGGGAAACAGATGCTGTCTCCCACCTTGAGTCAAGCAAACTGCAAGGACACAGTCCTAAGTGACAGAATTCCCTGCATGTAAGGGCCACACCTGGGTATCAGATGAGGAGTGGGCAGTGCACAATAGAGGGACATGGCTCCTGGACAACATGACTGCTGTACTGTGGCAGTTCAACCTGGCCCGAGGAGGGCACATAACATGTTAGACAGAGTACACAGTGCAGTCTTTGACTCACCCCCTCCTTGCTGCTCTCTGGCCTTCAGCTGCCCATCCAGGTCTGGAAAGACCACCGCCAGGATCCTGAGCATGTGGGGGTCAGGGTCCGTGTTCCGCCCCTCCTGCGAGGAGGCGACAGCTTCAGCTGGACCCGTGCAATCCTCCGGGTCCAGCCCCGAAGGTCCTGCCACCTCTTTTGGCAGTTGCGGATCCGGCGCTTGTAGACCCCCACGGACCGGACAGCCCGGACGATGTCCTTCCAGATCTCATGCTTCCGATGGGCAGAAGCCTGTCAGGATGACAAAGTGATAAGGACATTACTACACATGCAACATATCCGTGCATGACACAGTTGCATATACATGTCGCAATCACAGGGGCACATGGTGTACCCAGGCAGTGCACGGCTGCCCATGGACAGTTTTCCAGAAGTCACTACATGGTATCATAGCATGGGGAGTAAAACCCTGTTCAGAAGCACTGTCACTGCACCATACCTGTCCAGTGCAAGTCACTACACACTATGGGGGGTGACAACTACTCAGTGAGCCTGCTAGCCAGTGGTGTGCTGACTCTCAGCCTTGCTAGTCAGACAAAATGCACATTCAGAAAGGCAGTGCACAGAACACTCACCTGCTCCCCTGGTGTCCCATACAGCTTGCTGTACTGTGGAAGTAGGCTGTCCAGCAGGGCCTGGTTCTCTTCAAGGCTGAAGGCTGGGGCTCTCTCCACAGTACGTGCCATTGCAGGGTCCAGAGGGGCAGAGACAGCAGCAGTGCAGTGGCAGATGTCGTCCTGGAGCATGTAGTGCAGGCAAGTGGGCTCTCAGGGGAACATGCAGCAATATATATGTGCTGGAGAGGCAGATACTGTCCCTTGTGTCCAAAGTGATAGGTCCAAGTCGTTTGCATCTTCTGAATCTGGCCAATCCATGGAATAGCAGCACCAAAACACGCCCACAGCATCCTTCAAAATTTCAACTTCATGACATACATGATTTTGCAACATTGTTGTGGGTGACCAACTGATTTTCCAGCAACCGACTCGCTCGAATATTCGAAAACGCGTCCGTTGCCAGGCAAGCCCATTGTCAATGGGTGCGCACCGATCGGTCCATTGAGGTACAACGCGCACAGGGGTACAACGCGTACCCGCACACATTGAAAGCAATGGGCCGGCCGGAGGCACCGATCGGTCCATTGCTGTTCAACGCGCACAGGGGTACAACGCGTACCCGCACACATTGAATGCAATGGGCCGGCCGGAGGCACCGATCGGTCCATTGCTGTTCAACGCGCACAGGGGTACAACGCGTACCCGCACACATTGAATGCAATGGGCCGGCCGGAGGCACCGATCGGTCCATTGCAGTACAACGCGCACAGGGGTACAACGCGTACCCGCACACATTGAAAGCAATGGGCCGGCCGGAGGCACCGATCGGTCCATTGCTGTTCAACGCGCACAGGGGTACAACGCGTACCCGCACACATTGAAAGCAATGGGCCGGCCGGAGGCACCGATCGGTCCATTGCAGTACAACGCGCACAGGGGTACAACGCGTACCCGCACACATTGAAAGCAATGGGCCGGCCGGAGGCACCGATCGGTCCATTGCAGTACAACGCGCACAGGGGTACAACGCGTACCCGCACACATTGAAAGCAATGGGCCGGCCGGAGGCACCGATCGGTCCATTGCAGTACAACGCGCACAGGGGTACAACGCGTACCCGCACACATTGAAAGCAATGGGCCGGCCGGAGGCACCGATCGGTCCATTGCTGTTCAACGCGCACAGGGGTACAACGCTGCACCCGCACACATTGAAAGCAATGGGCCGGCCGGAGGCACCGATCGGTCAATTGCAGTACAACGCGCACAGGGGTACAACGCGTACCCGCACACATTGAAAGCAATGGGCCGGCCGGAGGCACCGATCGGTCCATTGCAGTACAACGCGCACAGGGGTACAACGCGTACCCGCACACATTGAAAGCAATGGGCCGGCCGGAGGCACCGATCGGTCCATTGCAGTACAACGCGCACAGGGGTACAACGCGTACCCGCACACATTGAATGCAATGGGCCGGCCGGAGGCACCGATCGGTCCATTGCAGTACAACGCATCACTGTACATGTGACTGGCATATGTCAGCATGCCTGTCTCAGATGGACATATGCCAGCCACAGATAGCTCCCAGGGAGTGAGGGGCACACCTACATCACGACAGCCTGTCCAAACCTTATCATAAGGCATGTAAGGCTGCATTTCCTATTGTGTGTATGTTGGTGTACATGTTGTCCTGTGGGTGTCACCTGTGGGCAGCCACCCCCAGGCTGTGCACGTGTTAATGGGGACAGGATCCTGGGTGTTACGTGTACGTGACCACTGTGATGTGCAACTGTTCATATCTGTGCATGTGCCATGGTCACATTTCACAGTGGTGTTTGTGTATGTCATGTCACATACCCCGTGAGTCCCATGTGGGACGGTATGTTTGAGCCAGGGTGTCCCAGTGGCACAATAGTGATGGCCCTCCACAGTCTTTGTGCATGTAGTGTTTACAATGTCTCTGATTTCATGTGCACAATGGGAGACAGTCTCCACATCCACGTTGTGTGTGCATGGACTCTGATGTTGTGCGTGTGTGTCACAGACGTCCATGGCTCTCCTGCCATGGCAAGTGTGGCCACTACCTGTGGGGGTCATGTTTGTTTTGTTGTGGTGTACACATGATACTCCAGGTGATGCCAGTGTCCATGTGGCATTACAGGGTCCCTGGGAATGTGCCTGTCGTTGAGCTGTGGTGCCTGGGGCACATCTGTCCTCACATGTCACTGGGGGGTGACTGTGACACAGCATCATGATATCCAATGGGCCAACCTGGGACAAATTGATGCCACCTGTAGGACCGTGTTGACAGATGTTGGCCATGTATGTACCATAAATGTCGTTCCGGTACTGCACACTTCATGTAGTTGTGCCTCATGATGATGTATGTTGGGATCTTGAGTGTGTTCAATGCCGCATATGTGGGGTGACTGACGATCTTGCTTACTTCTCCTCTGCACTGCAGGGCTCCTGCTGTCCATCGGCCATTCCCAGACCTGGCAACGATGGTGGAACGGGACAGCATCCGACGGTACCGCTTCACCAGGCAGCTGATTGAGGATTTGGCAGTGCAGTTGTCCCCACATTTGCAGCCTGGCCGGCCGTATCCTACAGCGCTGACCCCCAAGGTGAAGGTGATGGCAGCCCTACACTTCTTTGCCACCGGTACCTTCCAACATACTGTGGCGTCTGCTGGTGGGATGTCACAGACCATGTTCAGCCGTGTGCTCCGCGATGTTTTGGCGGCAATGTTGCTCTTCCTGTACCGGTACATCTATTTCCCTAGACTGCGACGACTCACTGACGTGAAGAGTGACTTTTATGCCCTGGGGAGGATGCCGCATGTCATTGGCTCCATTGATGGGACACATGTGGCTTTGGTACCACCACAGGCCCAGGAGCAGGCCTACAGGAACCGCAAGCACTACCACTCGGTCAATGCACTGGTGGTGTGTCTTGCAGACATGACCATCACACACGTGTGTGCCCGTTTCCCTGGTTCAGCACACGATGCCTTTGTGATGAGGAGTAGTCGCATCCCCAGGTTGATGGCACAGATGCAGAACCAGCGTGCCTGGCTTGTCGGTGTGTACTGACTTTGTGCCATTGTGTGTGATCTGATCTGTAGTATTCCGCCCACTTTTCCAAGTCAGCTGATGTGCACTTGTCTGTCCGTAGGTGACTCGGGATACCCCAACATGCCGTGGTTGCTGACACCCCTCAGGAACCCTGTGACACCTGCCCAGATGCGCTACAATGAGGCACATGGTCGGACCAGGAGAGTGATTGAGCGGACCTTTGGTCTCCTGAAGAGCCGCTTCCGCTGCCTGGACAAGACCGGAGGGTCCCTCCCATATGCCCCTGCGAAAGTGTGCAAGATTATCATCGTCTGCTGCATGCTCCACAACCTGGCAGTGCGGAAGGAGTTGCCTCTCATCCAGGATGACGATGACCAACATCCGCCACCTGTGGAGGATCCTGGCCTGGACCACGATGCCAGTGACGATGATGATGATGATGGTGATGGTGATGTCCGCACACAGCTCATCACCAACTTCTTTAGCTGAATGTGAGTATCCTGAGGTGTCATGTGAATGATGTGAGTTGGCATGATGTGTGGGTGGTGCTCTGGTGCTGTTGGAGTGTGTCCATGGGCTACTTGACAGGATGTGTGTTGCGATGTGTGGTGACAGGTGGGCTGTACTCCCCAACAGTGTTGACATGCTAACTTGGTTCTGGGTGGGTATCTTGTAACATGTATTGTGCATGAGTTTTGCTGTTCTGTCCTGTACTGCATTGCTTTTGACTGTGTGTCATTTCTGTCCTTCACAGGGTACTTTCAGATTCGTTTGGTCAACTGTGTCCACCGACGACGTGATTGCACATCCAGGCTGGTAGCTGTTGTGTCCCTACAGGTGATGTGCGCCACACCCATGGACTTCCTTCTGTCTACAGTTGTTGACTGTGTGCCCGCTACCAGGTGGGGTTACCTTGCATCTGTAGTGGTTACGGCATGTTGCTACTGTGTAATAAACCTGTGCTTCACTTTGTGATGTGCGTTGTCTGTGGTCACACATTTGACTGCCATTTGCTTACTGCACCTGTGGGCTACTTGACTACAACTGGGAATGGGTGTGGTGTCTGTGCATTGCACCGTCTTCCCTGGCAACATCAGTGTAGGCAATGAGTCAGATGGCCTAGGTGTGTATGTGTTGTGTAGCCCTGGTGGTGTGTCTCCCTCATATGTGTCACGTTGCCTGTACTCACATGCCTGTGTTGTCCTTGCTGTTGCAGTTCGCATACACTGTGTAATTTTGCAGTTCATCATCCCCATAACAGCACCCACGTTGGAATCACGACAGAGGCAAGTATGGTGTATTAGTGTGTTTATTGTGATAATAGTGCATAGGATGGATTGTGCTGTACATGAATCTTGCAATCCCAAGTTCCTAGATGAATAGAAAGTCCAGGTAGACAGGATCCCCAGTATCGGGGCCACAGTTGTCTGACACATTGTTCCAACTTGTACTCCCCATGCAATGTGTGGGAGTAGTGTTGCCATCAACAGGGTGAACAGTCTGTGCACAAAGGCGAAAATCCAGAACAGGTTCAGGCTTCCTGGGAGTTGCGCTTGGCCATCAGCCTCTCACTTTCCCCTCCTCGGACGACCCCTCTTCTTGGGGGGGGCCCTCAAGTGCAGGCTGCTGCGGTGCAGGGGACTCTCCGCCAGAGTCCTCCTCCCTCCCTGTGGCAGTTGCAGTTTGTTCGGTACCAGATGTTGTTGGCACACAGGGAGGTGTGGACTGGTTGCTGTTCATCTGGCGGAGGCATTGTAAAATGTCCCTGTGCACCGCCGTCATCTCATGTAGTACATCCCACTTGGACTCCACGCGGGTCATGTGGGAGTCCACACGTGACATGTGGGAGTCCACACGTGACATGTGTGACTCCACGTGGGACATGTGGGAGTCCAAGCGGGCATGATGGGCAGCCTGCTGCTGTTTGATGTCTCTGAGGAGCCCCACTACCTGGCTGAGCTCTCCGGTGCTGGACTGGTACGCATCAGCTATGCGTACCAGTTGTGGGTCTTCATGCACACCAGCAACGTCTGCAAGCAGCGACCTCTGTCTCCCACCCCTCCCACCACCCCTGCTGACATGTGCAGTGTGTGCAGTTGCACGCACAGATAACCCTGGTCCACCTTGGGGGTTGGTGGTGGTGGTGGTGTCCATGGCCCCAGGTTGGTCCAGGGTCACTGCGCTGGTGTTGTTCCTTATTCTGTCCATGTCGGCAGGGATGGTATTCGTGGTGACAGTCGTTGGAGGGGTGGGTGCAGGGGGTGCAGCTGGTGGACCTGCTGGTGCTGCAGCTGGTGGTCCTGCTGGTGCAGCATGTTGACTTGCACCGGATGTGCCAGGTTGTTCATCGTCCGAGGAGGACAGAGGCTGTACGACGCCAGTGAGCTCGGCATCCTCTTGAGCCTGGGACTGGGACTCCTCAGCGTCTGCTGCTGTGTCCCTATCATCACCTGTTTTTGGGAGACACAAACAATGTATGTCATGTTTCTGCAGGCATCAGTGGTTGACACACCTGACAGTTGTGACTGTGCCTCGGGGTGCGGGCCTGTACATTGCATTGTCCTAAGTCGTCACAGTCAGGGGTTGATATTGGTGTGGCACATTGTCCTGCATTATTTGGGCATTTCTATGTATTCTCTGGGGTGTGAACATGGTCTGCATTGATTGTGTTTGGTTGACAGCCAGACCTCCTTCCCACCCACCCACCCACCCAGTCAGTTATCCCACCATGGAACGTGCTTGCATTGCAGGGAGTGTAAGTTGTCTCTCAGGATGTCAGTCAGTGGTGTCCTGCTGTTTGTTGGTGCACAGTTGGCAGCAGGGCCTTGTGCTCCCCACAGCAGTAGCCAGTGTCAGCCATCTTGTGAGTCCTTCTCCACTCCCTGTGATGTGAGCATGGTTCAGGGTGGTGTTGATGGGCCAGTTGTGAGGCTGAGCAATGTCTGTGACTACGACTCCCATCATGCTATTGCCTCCACCCCCTTCCCAGCATGCCCATGCTTCCTTCCTTTTGACTCTGCTTCCCTGTGGGGTGGGCTGGCTGTGCTGACAGGATGGCTGGGAGTGTTGTCCTGGCAGTTGTTTGGCTAAGAGTCCCAAGAGTGTCCCTGTGCTTCACACAACATAACCCAGGGTGGTGGTGCTTTGTGGGATCTTGTGTTAGGATGGAGGGCATTGCATTCTACCAGGTGGGTACTGTGGAGTTTGTGTTGGGGGGGTGAGGGGAGGTGCTGGTGACTATAGTCAGTGCTGCAAGTCCCCTTCCCACCCAGCCAGCCAGATATCCCACCATGGAACGTGCTTGCATTGCAGGGAGTGTAAGTTGTCTCTCAGGATGTCAGTCAGTGGTGTCCTGCTGTTTGTTGGTGCACAGTTGGCAGCAGGGCCTTGTGCTCCCCACAGCAGTACCCAGTGTCAGCCATCTTGTGAGTCCTTCTCCACTCCCTGTGATGTGAGCATGGTTCAGGGTGGTGTTGATGGGCCAGTTGTGAGGCTGAGCAATGTCTGTGACTACGACTCCCATCATGCTATTGCCTCCACCCCCTTCCCAGCATGCCCATGCTTCCTTCCTTTTGACTCTGCTTCCCTGTGGGGTGGGCTGGCTGTGCTGACAGGATGGCTGGGAGTGTTGTCCTGGCAGTTGTTTGGCTAAGAGTCCCAAGAGTGTCCCTGTGCTTCACACAACATAACCCAGGGTGGTGGTGCTTTGTGGGATCTTGTGTTAGGATGGAGGGCATTGCATTCTACCAGGTGGGTACTGTGGAGTTTGTGTTGGGGGGGTGTGAGGGGAGGTGCTGGTGACTATGGTCAGTGCTGCAAGTCCCCCTTCCCACCCAGCCAGCCAGATATCCCACCATGGAACGTGCTTGCATTGCAGGGAGTGTAAGTTGTCTCTCAGGATGTCAGTCAGTGGTGTCCTGCTGTTTGTTGGTGCACAGTTGCCAGCAGGGCCTTGTGCTCCTCACAGCAGTAGCCAGTGTCAGCCATCTTGTGAGTCCTTCTCCACTCCCTGTGATGTGCGCATGGTTCATGGTGGTGTTGATGGGACAGTTGTGGGGGGGCAATATGTGTGACTGCGACTCCCATGATGCTATTGGCTACACTGACTTGGCCAGCATACACAGAATTCCTTCTTTTGAGTGGTTTTCACTGTGTGTTGGTGTTGTTGTGGTGGCTACATGTGTGGATGTGTGTGTTAGTTCTATTTGTGCCACTGCCTAGCTGTAGTTGTGGTTGTGTTTGTACATGTGTTGGCACAGTTGGATGTGACTTTTTTGATGGCATGTGTTGTGTTTATCTGACTGACATACACATTTTGGGATGATTCTGTTCTAGTTGCTGTGTAATTGCTATGAGTGCATGGTTTGACTCTCCCCTTGACAGTGATGTGTGTGTGTTTTGTGGCAGTATATTGTGTACATTTGTTGTGTACTCACCAGGCTCTGGGATGTCCTCTAGTCCATATATGCTCACTGGCGGTAGGATGGCCCGCACCTTCTCCTCCCAGGGCCTGAGGTATATTGGCTTGGCAGGAGGGCTACTGCCGGTGTGTTGGCTGTTGATGTAATCTTGCTTCAGCAGTTTCCGTACCCTCCTGCGCACGTCATACCACCTGTTCTGGATGTCGGTCTTTGTGCGCCGACATGGTGATTGGGCGTTCACCCTGTTGATGATCCTCTCCCACATCTTGGTTTTCTGCGACATGGGGGTCTGTTGGACCAATGTGCCAAACAGCTGTGGCTCTACCCTGAGGATCTCGTCTACCAGGACTTCCAATTCACAATCTAGGAACTTGCGATTCTTCTTGGGGGGCATGGTGATGGGTGGTGATGGTGGGTGATGTGTGTGTTGGTGTGCAGGTGAGGGTGTGTGGGTGTGTGTTGTGCTGGGTGTATGTGAGGTAGGTATTTGTTGGTGTGCTGCTGGTGTGTGGCTTGTGTGAGGGATGAGCTGTGGGTGTGTGGTTGCTTTCTCTTGGGTGCTGGTAGTGGAATGGCATTTGCAAAGGCTCATGGTAGTGATTTGGGTCCTTTATATAGGTGGAGTTGTGGGTGTGTCTTTGTTCTCTGTCCCCACCCCCCAGTATTTATTGGCTTGGTAATTGCTTGTTTGGCCTTTTTTGGTTGATTTTTCCTTTGTGCTGTTTGTGTATGTTGGAAACGTTCTTGTGACCGAGTCGGACCCTGCATTGGTCTCGTACGGTGTTTTCCGTTTCGTTCACGCTGTGTTTGTGCAGTTTTGTATGCTGCGTACGCGTCGGTCGCGGTGTATTGTGTTGCTTCGGCTCGGTTTTGTATGCGTGTCGGTCGTACGGCTTGTCCTCCGTCCGACTCGGTCGTGTTTTTCGCGCCTTGCATCGTACTTTGCGGGTTGGAGTTGGCGGGTACGATTCGGTCGGATTTGTTCCGGGTGCGTGTCGGTCGGTTGGATTCGCGTGTTTTTCCGGCCGGATTGCTATTTTCCGAGCGGCTCGGTCGGTCGGCTTGGTTTCCTGACGTGTCGGTCTGATTTATCGCGGCTTGCATCGTACTTGGCGTGTCGGGCGCCACTGGTACGTGTCGGTCGGTATTTTTTCCGGATCCGAGTCGGTCGGTGCTTTTTCCGGCCCGAATCGGAATCGACCCCAATATCGTGGTAAACAATATCATTGACAAAAATATTGTGTCAAAGATATCAGTCACCATAATATCATTTTCCTATACTTATAATGGTAAGTACCAAAGTATCAGAAAAAAGATCATTTATACTACTAAAAATATCAATATAGTTTAAAGTAGTAAATGTTACATATTTTATTACACAAATTAAACTTAAATTAAGTCAGTTCCACTTATATTTAAAACTATATGTGAATACATACATATATGAGCACACAAACGTTTGTGTACATATATATATATCTACATATATATAGATATATGGCTGAAAGGCTCCTGCTGTTTTCCGATCACATCCGCCTAATGGGGCTGGTGCACAGTATATGGCAGCAGGACCCGCTTTAAAATTACAGAAGTAACTTCATCATGATTAAATTCCACAGAATAATGTTTCAATTCCCATCAAATCCTTTATATTAGTTCAACCTTGTTATCAACACTGTCCTGTGACAACTAATTCCAATATCACATATGTAACTTCCAAAGATTCATATATATTACAACTGACTCTAAGAACCAGAGAAAAAAATAAGTCTATAGAGAAAAAAAGGAAATAAGACCCAAAGAAAATAAAAACTAATTTGACTGTTCTTCAAATTTCAGTGATCTTTAACTGAAATTTGAAGAACAGCGAAATTAGTTTTTATTTTCTAATAAACTAATATAAAAGATCTGATGGGAATTGGAACATTATTCTGTGGAATTCAATCATGATGAATTAGCCACTTGGCATTTGATAGTTTTATATATGCGATATGACATTTTGTTTTGTGTCTTTTATATTTTTTGAACTTCGTAATATGAATTTTTTAGGTGCATCAATTATGTATAAGATTCTTAGCCACTTGGCTATGTGAATTGCTTCAACTGGGGCTATGAGTTTGACTAATGTGGTTAAATTGCTTCAGCGATATAAATATGAGCTTATAAATGAATTGTATCTTTAATATAAAATATATATATATTTTTCTTTTGATGGACTCTTGATTTATAGAGAAATTTGTCTGCTAAATTGTATATGTTTATCAATAGAGAAATTAGTGTTTTTTTCTGTGTTTATGCACATTTAATCAAAGATATCCACTATGCCTATAAACCGGAACCATTTTGCACTGTTTTTAAAGGAATTTGGCAAACTCAATCATGTAATTAGGCTTTGACAAAGACCGCGAGGTCGAAACGTGTCAGCCGTTTATTAAAACTTTGGTGCAATATCTCTGGAGTGTCGTCTTTTTCTTTGTCACGTATCGAAGACGAAGTTACTTCTGTAATAAATATATATATATACACACAAACATGTGTGTGCTCATATAATATATATATACACGTTTGTGTGTGTATCTATATATGCATATATAGATACACACACAAATGTGTGTGTGCTCATATGTATGTATTTATATATAGTATTAAATATAAGTGGAATTTACTCAATTTAAGTTAAATTTATGTAATAAAATATTTAACATTTACTACTTTAAACTAAATTTATATTTTACAAAAATCTATATTTTTGTATATATATATAGTTATAGATATATATATCACTAGTCTTTGTTATGATAGCTCCCCAAAAGAGATGACGGCTACTCCGTTTATCGTTTCAGCCTCCATGTACAGCAAATAGAAAAAAACGCACTACGTGTTTCGGCGTGCCTGATTTTGGAGATGTTAATTCAACTATTACCACTCCAGTCTATACAACAGCAGGGAAAGTATTTGACGTAAAATGTATAAAATACATGAATACAAATCCTACTAAATTATTAAATCATTCTTAACACTTTCTACAGAACATTATTAACTTAGAGTACCAACAAAATATGTTTATTTATTTAAAACATGTCAACATATAGTTAAAAAAGAAAATTAAATATAATAATATCAACTTCACAAACTACAAATAATAACTCAATAATCATCATCTATCTATTTATTTATTTATTTACAGAGTTTTATATAGCGCGAACTTGACCCGGTATCGGGTATCAGAGCGCTTTACATAGCACTAGTTGTGTCACATGAGGACACACTCATTTTTGTTAGGCACGGGGAGATTAAGTGATTTGCCCAGAATCACAGGATGTTCAGGGTCATTGCCGAGACTCGAACCCGGTTCCCCAGATTCGAGGTCGACCGCCCTAGCCGTTAGGCCAACTCCTCTCCCCTAATTAATAAAAAATTATTAATTAATTTCAAATCACAAATATGACCTCAGAAACAATTCTCACAAACCTTCAATTAAATACGTTGAGATTTTCTAAAATAATAATACTTATAAAGAGATTATACATAATTAATTTCCAATTAAAAAAATTACATAAATATATAAATTAATCAAAAAAATCTTAGCAACCTACTCACCTAAAAAAATAACAGTATTAACAAAGAATTAATAAACATATAAAAACTAAAAGAAATATTAAAATAAAAGAAACATTACAATTACGCAATAATTAAGAAAGTAATTAATGTACCTAAGTAGTAATCAAATAGCAATGTATTTTTACAAAAATAACATCAGATTAAAAAATATTTCATTTAATTCAACTGTTTACCATATTCCCCTACAGACTCAGCAACCCACAATTAAAGTATAACTTTGAGAAATCAGTATTAAACTATATACATAATTAATAATCAAATAGTTAATTTACAAATAATAAAGTCATTATAAATGATTTCTAATGTTTGAAACATTAAAAGAATTCCCACCTCTACCCCTACAAACCCAACATCCCACTACTAATGTATACCTTAAATGAATAGGTAATAAACTATTTACATGTCAAACAATAACTTACATAATTAATTCATAATTACAAATTAATTATGCATACATTTTAATACCCCTACAAACTCAACAACCCACTACTTAAATATAACTTACTGTAAATAATAAACTAAATTTAAAACGTAATATAACATTAAAAAATGGCATAATTAACAATCAAATAAAAAAACTAATTGCAACTGAAAAGTCACTAATAAATCAGTTAGAATTACAAACTACATTTTTGCAAATTAATAACAATTAAACTAACATCTAAAATGAATACCTTAAACTCATGAACATAATTAAAATGGAATACTTTTTACCATTATATTACTGAAAACTATATCAAAAACAACAATATTCTTAAAAATGTTATTACTTGCAAAAATCATTATTCTTCACAACGATATTCCAGGCCACTGTATTTTTGCATTGCAATATTTTTTCCAATATTTGAAGTTCTAAAATTTCAAACACGATATATTGTCCAAAAACCATGCAATCATCCACTATATCTTTTACATAATAAACAATTCATTTACAATAGTATGACCTAGACATTCTTTCTTGGAAAATGACCTAATACGCCAAGCAGAGAACAAGAATTTGGAAATGCCAAAAACAACAATATCACAGGTATCTGACATGGCATAACTGTCGGAGCTGCTGACTTTGGTGCTGGTGAACTAGGTTTGAGTCTCGGCGTTGGCTCAACATCCTGTGATTTTGGGCAAATCACTTAATCTCACTGTGCCTACAAAAAAATGAATGTGCCCATGTGTAATGTAACTGGTGGGCCTGTAGAGTGCTCCAGTACCTTCAGGTCAAGTTCACACTATATCAAAAAATGAAAAAGAAAATGCTGTGTGACATGCCTTACTCCTAAAAGTCTGCCACATGGCTGGATCAATTTCTTTCTGATATTGGCATATGTGTTGTAGAAGAAAATTTAATGTTCCTCTGTTTCTGCTTTTTGTTTACACAGCTGACAATGAACATAATTAAGTTTCTTTGACAGCTATTTGTAATAGAAGTTGTTGATGAGTAATGTCTCCAATCTGAATTTTACATATAAGGATTTTGCTGCTTGTAGCATGATGCTATCTAGATAAGCCACGAAGTTAAGGACATCTTCATGATCCAAATATTTCTCATCCAGACCACCCTGGGGGCTGTTCTGCATCAGCAATCCATTACATGGACCAGTGCTTTTCTCTTAACAATCTCTTTACACCGACCCTAGTGGGGATAGAGGACAGATCATCCCACATCATTACAAAAGTCAAGGAATGGAGCCAGTCCTCCACATATCTAAGCCATGGTATGCTACACTTTTTATCCAGGGCTCTCATATCCTTGAATGTGTTCTTATACAGCTTGAGTTTGGGAGTAGACCAGAGTCTCATCCAGTAAAGTAAAAGTCTATGGTTGGCTAAATTCGCTAGATCAAAAAACAGTGGAGGCATAGGAATAACTATCCATTTAGGACTAACCTTTAATAATGATGTTCCTATGGAGTGTGTAGGTGAGTCATGTAATATTACTACTATCTAACATACATTCAATTTAAATATAACTTTTATTACCTATTATTAAAGACATCCTTCAAGACATTAGTTGTGATTCATTTTAACACATGATTCACATCCTTGAGCAGGTGTTGAAACTAGAGCTTTCATTTGTGATGGGTAGATGTAACTGACCAACTTCTTGATAATATATCACTTATTTGATAAATGTGTAGGGCTAAACATGTCCAAATAGGGCCACTTTCAAACATTTATAAGTATGTTGCCCCATAGCTTTTGATAGTCAAAATGTGGCACCAGAAGTGAATTGAAATTGGATTTCGCCACTTGAATTGATCATAATTTTCAGCTTGTAAACAATGTGGTCTGCTTATGTAAGAGATGGTGTGCTCAACTTCTCTCTGTTTGAATTCATGTTTAATCTGAGATTTGATAGCACTTTGGGCATAAAGGCTGTTAGAAATGGGGGTCTCTAGTTGGCAAGGGTTTGCACCTTTGTCCAAGTAGGAGCCCTTCTTCCTAGTGAGGGTAAGGGGGATACACTTCTAAAATAACCTCTGCTCATCCCCTTGGTAGCTTGGCACGAGCAGACAGGCTTATCTCAGAGGCAGTGTGTAAAGCATTTGTGCACGCACACAGTAACACAGTGAAAACACTACAAATGGACACCACACCAGTTTAGGAAAGTAGGATATGTTTATCTAAATCGAACAAGACCAAAACGACAAAAATCCAACATACAGCTATCAAGATATGACTTTTAAATGGTAAAAATAGTTCTAATCTATAGCAAACTATAGATGCGACCGTTGCAATACAAAGTACCTAGGTTGCATCAAAATCATAAACAAAAACAGCAGCAGGGAAGGTGATGTGTCGGTTCCTTGCTCCAGGGGAGGTGATGCGTCAGTTCATTACTGCCACACAGGGGATGTGATGCGTTTGTTCCTTACTGGAGAGGAGGTGATTCTTACTGCGGCCCCGGCCTTGATGTAGACTTGGCGCCGCGATGCGTGGGGAAGCGTTGATTCTTGCAGCCGCACAGCAGGGCCTGTGTCAGAGTCGGTGCGGTGATCCCGGACTTCAGAGAGCGGTGCACGAGACTCAGCGTGCAGCGGTTTCTTCAGCTGCAGGCAGGCGCTGCGTCGGTTTCTTTAGCTGCAAGGCGGCGATGCGTGGAAATTCTTCCCGCATGGTGATGTTGCATCAGAAATAGGTGCGGATGCATCATACTTCTTCAGTTGCTTCAGGTTTTCTCAGCTCCCAGTAGCAGGACAATCTCCAAAGGCCCAACACAGGCACAGGCATCTCTTGGCAGGTCAGCACTCCCAGCCAGGGAATTCAGGGGAGCTGGTGGTGAAGTCTTTGTGTCCCTGAGACTTCAGAACAGGAGGCAAGCTTTACTTCAAGCCTTTGGAGATCTTCTTCAAGCAGGATACTCAACACACAGCAGTCTTTGTCCTCTCCTTGACAGAAACAGCTACTGCATGCCAACCCTACACAGCACACAGCAAAGGGGCAGTACTTCTCCTTCAGTTTCTCCAGCTCTTCTCCTTGGCAGAGGTTCCTCTTGAGTCCAGAAGGTATCTAAAGTCCTGGGGTTTTAGATGTAATATTTATACCCCAAAATGTGTTTGTTTTGGGGTCACTTCATACACTGTATAGAAATGCACAATACCCCCATTCACATTTCAAGCCCTGGCCCCAGACACACCACAGGGGGGCAGAGACAGCATTGTAGAAGGCAGGCACAGCCCTATTCGGATGCAGGTGCAACTCCTCCCACCACTCTAAATGCAGACCAGGCCTATTCAGGTGCAAGGGAAACTCCTCCCACTACTCTAAATGCAGCCAAGGTCTATTGAGCCTAGCGCTGAGTCACCCAGGAAAGGCAGGACACACCTCAACCCCCCTTGTGACTGCCTTGAGTGAATGCCCATCCCCTCTCTCCTGTCAGTCAAAATCAGACGGTGAATACACATCCAGGCAGGACACAAAGACACATAAGCACAAAGAAATGCCTACTTCTAAAAGTGGCATTTCTAAAATAGTAATGACAAATCCGCTTTCACCAATAAGCAGGATTTATCACTTCTATTCCAAACATACCAAACATGGCCACGCTACCTCTTTCATATCAGAAATTACCACTGAAGCACATATCAGGGAATCCCCAATGCAAACCTATTAGAGGGCAGCCTCACAGCAGTGAGAAACCAAATAGGCTGTTTGTCACTACCAGGACATGCCACACAGTTAAGGCACATGTCCTAACTTTTACCTACACATCACCCTGCCCATAGGGCTAGCTAGGGCCTACCTTAGGGGTGACTTATATGTAGTAAACAGGGGGTTCGAGACGTGGCAACCACTTGCCAGGCCACGTCATTGGTGCAGTAAACTGCGTGCGCAGGCCCTGCAATGGCAGAGGCCTGAGACGGGTTTGAAAGGCTACTTCAGTGGGTGGCGCAAGCAGTGCTGCAAGCCCACTAGTAGCATTTAATTTACAGGCCCTGGGTATATGGCATACCACAGTACAAGGGACTTACAGGTAAATTAAATATGCCAAACAGGTCTAGACCAATCTTGCCAAGTTTACAAGAGAAAGCACATGCACTTTAGCACTGATCAGCAGTGATAAAGTGGTCAGAGTCATAAAACCAACAAAAACAGGTCAGAAAAAATACAGGAGGAAGGCAAAAGTTCTGGGATGACCCTGCAAAAAGGGCCAAGTCCAACAAAGGCTCAGTCCATTGTGTTTACAGTTTGGCATGCTAGAAATGTAGGAACTAAGGGATGCCTTAAAAGGGTCTTCTGCAAGCTGTCCTAAACACTTATTTGTGGAACTAGACAGTGTAAACACATATGTTATAGAAACATAGATTACAGAATAGGGACTGAGACTATCTTCAGTAACGGCCCGTCCCCTGCCAAAGTGGCGGGGCGGGCCGGAGAAGGGAGATGGGAGGTAGGCAGGGGGGGCCGGGGTCGGGATACAAAAGAAAAAGAATAAAACTTACCTTCACACCGCCGCTGTCTCTCGCCACATCGCGCTCTTCCTGGTTTTGGGCACAGGCTCCCAGAATGCACTGCGGCCAATCCTTACGCTGCAGGAAAACAGTGTCAGTATTGGCCTGAGTGCCGGAAACTTGTGCTCCCAGGCAGACTGGGAGCCTGTGCTTGCTCTCTCCAGCCCCAGCAATGCAGCTGGGGCTGGAGAGAGCTTCACTGCGCATGAGTTGTTTGCCTGAGATGGCCGGCCAAACACCTCAGGTGCAGTAAAGGGAGTGCCCACCACTCCCCCACCAGAAGTTTCATCCCGGGGACCCACCCCCCAAACTTGTCAGAGTCCTGGAGCGGGTCCAGGGTATTGAAATAAAATGATAATAAAACAGGTTTAAAACCCATTTTATTATCGTTTTTTTAGGTGGTGGCGGCAGGGTGCGGCGCTCATCCGCTCTAATGGAGCGGTCGCCCCTGACTATCTCCCACTTGCAAAGATATCCGCTTGCAAAAAATGTGATTTATAAATACAGCCAAATTTATTACACACATATTCTAGCACTTGATTGAAGAACTAGATCAACATTT
This sequence comes from Calotriton arnoldi, assembly GCA_963921515.1. Lineage (NCBI taxonomy): Eukaryota > Metazoa > Chordata > Amphibia > Caudata > Salamandridae > Calotriton > Calotriton arnoldi. Next base: position 1,306,277 of record CAWUFW010003383.1, read on the forward strand.
TTAAGGAGATATTTAAGTAAGGTTCAGCTTTTCATAGTATCTGTTTTGGAGTCTACAATTTTGCAGTATAGGATTTTGCAGTCTGTGTTTTCGCATATTGCCATCATTGGTTTGGTTCCAACTTAAGAGATTGGTCAAGAATGTCCCACACAAGGGCACCGTGCCTTTAGTGAGGTTCTTCTCTGCTATATTTCCTTTTGATGTGAGCTGGATAGATATGAATGGTATCCTTGAACAAATAATTATTGGTCTTATTTGCTTAACTTGGGCCAGTCAAATGATTGATTTCAAGGTGGGTGTTCTGTGTTTCTATCTATAGGTTTTTGTGTTTGTCTTTTGCAGAGTCCTGTCTATAGATTGCTGCAATAATCTAAGTAATCTAAGCATTCATGCAACCTGATACCTAAAGTTCAGAGCCACCTCACTCTGCCCTGTATTGTATCTCTGCGAGGGAAAGGCTGTGGGATCAATCTGATTTATGAAAATATGAATATCTCTCTTTACTTGCCACAAAAGCTGCCATTTCCGAAGTCTACCAATGCAAAATTTACAATACAATTAAGGAATCCAATGGAAGAGCGAAGCAAGATAGTTAGTATAACAAAGGACAGAGTTCTCCTTTCTGGCCTTTACACACAGCATTACCACCATTCCGCTTTTTACACCAATATCAGGTATTGAATGAAACATTTAATTTTAAGGAGTCATGTGGAAGGAAAGTCACTTGATTCAACATCACAGCAAACATCCTCCATGTAACACAATGTAACACAATTAGTGACTAAGAGCCTAATTACGAGTTTGGCGGTCCGACCGCCGAAGGACCGCATCTGCGACCACTAGGAGACCGCTGCACCTGTGGCCTTCCGACTGCCATATTATGAGTTTCCTGAGGGGGCGGCGGTGTGGCTGCGTTGGTCTTGCGGTGGTAGACAATGTATTCCCATATATATCGATGCCTGTGTGTATATTCCGACTGCATATGTGTTGAATGCCCACATATGCATGATATATTTGGAAAAATACCACCTACCCATTGCCGGAGTCCGACCCATATGTGGGCAGTCCTTGTAATAGGCACTTGGTACCAAAGCACTTACCTGTATTTTGCCAAAGACGGGGTCAAATTCCTTGGGGTGAAGATTCTCCTGTGTAGGGGCCTGGAGAAAGGGATCCACGTCGAAATCTGCTGGGAAGAACTGGAAAGGGGTGAGTCTGCCGACCTTTAGGCGGTGGTCCAACCACCATGTTCGGCTTGTTAGGAAGTCAACTCTGCGCCCGTCCGCGCCTGGCCCGCGCCTAGCGCCAGAACCCCTGTGCCTTTTTCTGTAGCACAGAGAAATGTGTCATACTCTGGAGATGAGTTATTGAGGCTGAACCTAAAGAGCAAAACATCTTGCTGGCCACTACTCGATCTCAGGAAGGAGCCAAAGAGGTGCGAGCACTGTAGGCTGCAGCTTAGCTATACGAAAGTGAAGACCTTGATAAGACAGCAAAAACCAGCCCCCAGGGTTAACACTAAGGCGATTAAAGCGGTGTTAATTAACGCACGCTCACTAGTAAAACACAACACGGAACTCTCAGAAATGATAGAAAGTCACAAGCTCGACCTGGCCTTTATAACCGAGACCTGGGCAGATACAGCATCAGATCCAGAGCTGACACTAGCACTCCCCGCTGGCTACTCCATGACCAGAGCTGATAGAACATACAAGCGGGGGGGAGGACTAGCTATCATCTCCAGAGAAGAACTGAGAGTGGTTGGATGTTCGACAGATAGCTCACCGGACTGTGAAATGTTAGCATTCCGGATATTACTTAATAACAACTATACACTAAAAGGACTTCTTATATATCGTCCACCAAAAGCCCAGACCCCGCTGATGGACAATATTAGTCCCTTCTTGGAGTCCAGTATAAACTGCTCAGATTTTACAATATTAGGAGATTTTAACTATCACCTAGAAAAGGAAGAAGACCACAACACTACCACACTTATGGATGCTATGGCAAGTTTCTCTTTGAGACAGATAGTCAGACAAGAGAGACATGTCGCAGGACATACCCTGGATGGAATCTTTACTTCTAATCCCAGGGTAAAAATTTCGGAAGTTATCCCAGTCACTTGGTCGGACCACAAAGCTATAATATTCACTGTACAGGATAACTGGCAACAAACACCATCAACTAGCACCCACACCGCGGTCGCTTATCATGATTGGGCCAAAATCAACATCCCAAACCTACAGGCTCTACTACGCGCATCAAAACCAAGTTTAGACTCAGACTCTAATGTTGTGGTTAATAGAGTAACCGCATGGGTCAAAACAGCGGTAGACGCGGCAGCCCCCAAAAAGAGCTTTTTGCCCAAAAAGAAAAAACCCTCTGAGCCTTGGTTCTCAGAAAAACTTAGAGAACAAAAAAAAGTATGCAGAAGGTCCGAAAGAAAGTGGAGAGCTAATTATGATCAAGCGAGGAAAATTGAATATGCACACACCCTGTCAGAATACAAGAAACTGATTATCGAGGAAAAAAGCTAATATTTTACAAAGAAAATTTTGGAGGCCAAGAACTCCAGTAGAGCTGTTTGATACAGTGAAAAAACTAGCCAACCTCCCAACGAATTCTCAGAAGATGATTAGCCCGGAATTTTGTAACACTTTAGGACAATTTTTTATAAACAAAGTTGAGACAGTGTACAAAACATTTACAGATAGCAATAACTCCTCTTCTGAGAGAATTAAGCCAGGACCAGATAAACAAGCACCCAGCACGGGTTTTTCCTTTTTCTCGCCCACGGTGGAACAGATTACCCAAGTGGTAAAGACTACCAAGTCAGGAGCCCCGTCTGACCCTTGCCCTCCTAAAGTCTTTCATTTGTTCCCAGAAATACTCAGTGAGCAACTTAGAGCAGTGTTCTCTGAAATAATACTATCTGGTCTGTTCCCAGAGGCATGGAAGACAGCCTCAGTCCGGCCTCTACTAAAGAAACCTAACCTAGACCCTAGTGAACCTAGTAGTTACCGGCCAATATCCAGGATTCCCTTCTCGTCTAAGGTGCTGGAGAAACTACTTAACATGCAGATTACAACTTTTATTTCTGCCGGAGACCTCCTGGACCACTCACAATATGGGTTTAGAGAGGGTCACGGAACAGAGACTGCTTTGGTTATGGCAGCAGAGGAACTCAGAAGAACACTGGATGCAGGAAGGAAGGCCGCCTTGATCTTGTTAGATCTGTTGGCGGCCTTCAATACTGTCAACCATGAGATTTTAATTGGTAGGCTAGCAAAGTTGGGATTCCAAGATACCGCCATTACTCTATTGTCCTCCTACCTAACGGACAGAAGTTTTGTAGTAGAAGTGGATGGATCGGCATCTAAATTTTTCAAACTGCCATGTGGGGTGCCTCAGGGCTCCTCCCTGAGCCCCACACTTTTTAATATTTATGTGGCTCCTCTGGCAGCGATCATCAGGCAATTTGGTTTCTCGGTGGTCTCATATGCCGATTACACCCAGGTGGTAGTCTCAGTCTCAAATAACATCGAAGAGACAGACGATCGTTTCAACATCTGCATGTCGCAGATAAATACATGGATGCAGACTAACTGCCTTAAATTGAACGGCGTAAAAACAGAGGTTCTGCTACTAGGGTCAAATACCTCCTTTTGGTCTCCAAGATGGTGGCAGGCTGATCTGGGCGAATGCCCAACCCCTGTCCCAAAGGTCAGGAACTTAGGGGTTGTATTTGATGAAAGACTGACATTTGGTTGTCATATTAATAAGCTTGCCTCCACCTTTTGGGGTATCTTAAAAATGATCAGGAAAATCCGCCCTTTTATCCCCCTGGATGCATTAAAAACGCTGGTCACAGCCTTGGCCCTTTCCAGACTGGACTACGGCAACGCCCTATATGTGGGGTTACAGTCTCAGTTCTTATTGAAGCTCCAGCGAATGCAGAATGCAGCAGCGAGACTAATTCTGGACATCCCTAAATATGAACCAGTTTCCCATCGATTGAGAGACCTCCACTGGCTCCCAGTGGAAAAAAGAATTACATTTAAGTCACAATGCCTAGCATATAAGGCCCTACAGGTTAAAGGACCTTTGTATTTGAGGACGCACCTCAGAAGATATATGCCAGCCAGAAACTTAAGGTCAGCTCATTCACAACTACTGTCAATTCCCAGGTATAAGCAGGCTCGTTGGGGGGGCAGAAGCTTCCTATTAGGAACAGCGAAGACCTGGAATCGTCTACCGATCTCGATAAAGAACAGCACGTCGCTCATGTCATTTAGAAGACTGCTGAAAACATGGCTATTCACCAACTGAAATGTCAGTATTACCAGGCCCTGCCAAATTTTTCAGCACTCCTGCCAATTTCAGCGCCAAGACGCCCTTGGGCATACGTGCGCTTTACAAGTCTATAAATCAAATCAAATCAAATCAAATATGGACGGTGGTGTTGCACCTCTGTACCACCCATTGGAGGCAGCCTTACCCCGACTGCGACCTTGACGGTTGGTGGTGTGCTGGCGGTGCCAACAGTCCAGCCCTAGTCTTCACAAGCCAATCTTCCCAACTCATAATACGGCGGACAGCTCTTCGCCATCGGACCGACACCGCTGACCAGACTCGTAATAAGTCCCTAAGTGTCATAAGAATTAACATTTAGAAGTGAAGGCGCAATTGATTTCTTTTTAACAGCCTGATTTTTCATACCCTTCATTTTCTTAAAAGATTCATTCTTTTCTGGCCTCAAAATTTGGATTTTTCATCATCCTAGAGGAGGAAAAGCACAGCTAGCCTTACTAACACCCAAACCTAAACACCCTAAAGTAGAGGAAATTATTGATGGCTTGCAAATTTGAACAAAAAGTCATATATATCTGAAGTTGCAAAGCCTACATATCACAAAATTACAGGGTTTGCAACTGCAAAATTCTTTATTAACAATTACAGAAAGATCTTTTATGAGTCAAAGAAATTTCTCGGAATTGTGAATGGAGTTTTGCAATCCTCTCTGAATCGTAAATAGGACGGGTGGTAGATAGGAGGGTGTATGAAGGGGCATACCCTTCCTATATTTGATTCGAAAAAGGATGTCTCAATGGTTTGTGACTGTGCTTGCAGTTGCAATCCATAAATCAGATACCATACCAACATCTCAAAGCTTTTGGTATTGGATTCGCAAAGAGGAAGCTGTCCTCATTAGACAAATTTTGTTTTGGGAATTGTCAGTATCCTCGGGAGGGATGGTTAAGTCAGCTACTCCCAATGTCTTACCAAGGAGAAAGCATTTCTGATTTCCCAATCACAATACCTACGTATTTGAATTTATCTTTAATTTGCAGTTTGGCTTCCCCCGCCACTGGTGTCATTGGCCCTCCCACAAGCGTACAAAGAAGGGACTTGTCCCAGTTGATTTGATATCCCGAGTAGCTGCCAAAGAGTCTAAATATTTGCAGCAATCTACTTACTGTGAATCGGGGCGTGGTAGCATATAGCAAGATATCGTCAGCGTATAACGAAATATGTTCTTCCCAGTTCCCGTCTCCGGATATCTCCGTTATCACTGGGTCTCCTTGTACCCAGGCCACGAGTGGCTCCAGTGCCAGTGCAAACAGGATGGGGGATAGTGGTCACCCCTGCCTAGTCCCTCTATGGAGGGTAAAAGAATGAGAGACCGAGCCATTTACCCTTACCCTGGCCATTGGGTTCGTGTATAATAATTTGATCCATGATTGAAATCGGGGGCCAAATCCAAATCTCTCTAGGACTGCAAATAAATAATGGCATTCAATACAGTCAAACGCCATACGTGCGTCTAATGAGAGCAGCATCGTGTCCTCCTCTGGGTGAGATTTGACCAGGTGCATTACTCCGTACAGTCGCCTAAGATTTAGTCTCGTGCTCCGATGCCGCACAAAGCCTGACTGATCTGGGTGTATCAGTGTCATAATAACCCCTAGAATACGGTTCACTAAAACTTTGGCCAAGATTTTAGCCCCTGAATTTAACATGGAGATGGGCCTGTACGAACTACATTCCTCCAGGGGTTTGCCCTGCTTCGGTGTTATCACAATTGTGGCTGTTCGCTGGTCTACTGGCAAGCACTCCCTATCCTCTTCCTTCACCGAAGATCTTTAATAAGTATGGCGCCACTACTCCCGCTGTGGTCTTATACAATTCAGTTGGCAGGCCGTTAGGCCCCCGTGCCTTCCCGGTTTGCAAATCACTTATTGCCCCCTCAATTTCTTCAATTGTAGTGTCTTTTTCCATGTCGTCCCTGTCACTGCCCATCAGCGTAGGAAGCCGGACATCTACAAGTAGTTCTCTGCATTCCTCTTTTGTTCTGAGGGGCTGAGAGGTGTTTATCTTCTCATAATAGTCGGCAAAGGCCTTCGCTATTCCCTCCCCGGTCGTCTGTGTTACCCCCTTAGGGTCTCTTATTTCCGCTACGCAGTTCCTTTCTCTATCCCTCTTTTCCAGCCACGCAATCATTTTATTAGCTTTGTCTCCGAGGTCATATATCCTGCTCTGCGATGCTAATGCTAGGGACCAAGCTGTGTCATCCGCCAGGTCTCTCATTTCCTGTTGTTTGAGCCTAATTTGGTGTATGAGTGGTGGGTAGGATTCTTCCCCCACCAGTGCCCTCGACTCCAGTCCAATCACCTCTGCTTCCAATGTGTCCCATTGGATCTTTTTCTTTTTTCCGGCCTCCAATCAGTGCTTGTATATGTCCCTGTATCACCGGTTTAAAGGCTTCCCACAAACTGCATGTGGAGTCTACTGACCCTTCATTTTCCTGAAAGTAGAGTTGCGTGCTTTCCCTTATTTGCTCAACTAAGTCCTTATTCGTAAAGACCCACGCCCTATTCTAGGTGGTAATACCATCTCTCTTGGTGGACTCTGCAGGGTCGCCTTCTCTGGGGAGTGGTCGGAGATCCAATGCGTTTTAATAGTTGTCATCCGAAACAGCCCCGTGTGTTCTGTGTGTGTCAGGTTATAGTCAAGGCGAGAATAGCTACCATGTACTGCCTAGTAAAAGGTGTATTGCCTTTCCCGCTGATGATGCATTTGCCATAGGTCCGTCAGCCCCTTGGCCTCGGCAAACGCCTGCAGTGGTTCTTTCCCCCTTTTCCTGGTTGCTTTCGATTCCCTGTCTATTTCAGGTTCCATGGTCGCATTCATATTCCTGCCTAGTATTAAGATTCCCCGTGGGAGGTCAACGAGCAGGGCACCCAAAGCTGACAGTGTATTTGCGTGCATGGTTGGTTTTACATAAGTCAAAACTATGTTCAGGACCCTACCTTCCCATGTCCCTGTCAGTGCTACGTATCTCCCAAGTGGATCATGTCTGATCTCCTTTATTGCTAGGGGGAGAGTGGTCCTCATCAATATCCCCACCGCCCTTGACCCCAATGTGTAACCAGAGTGCGCTATCAGTTTATGTCCATATCTATCCAGTGCTTTATACTGGTTACCCTTCAAGTGCGTTTCCTGTAACAGCACCAGGTCCGGGGAGTGCCTGTGTAGGTATTGTAGTACTATTGATCGCTTGATCCTGTTGCCCAACCCATTTACATTCCAGGTTTGGAATTTCAGCCTACCAGCACCCTGGTACACCGTATTTTGTAGCCCTAAGGCGGAAACCTCCCCATGAGAGTCGGTGGTTTCTGTAGTTGCCATCGCACTGAAGAGAGCCTCATCTCATGCATTAAACACTGTAGTTGTCTTACATCCTGATAATTTTGTAACAAACAATTAGAAGTTTCATCATGACTACAACAACGCCATGTTCCCCAACTGTTCATCTCCCCCCTCCCTGCTACCCTGCTAGGTGGGCTTAACTGATCACCCACCTTCCCAACTTGCAGAGCGCCTGTCACCCCTATAACTTAATTGTCTAATACAGGGTAGGCCGGTGCCTGATGATGTAGGATTACGACCCCGCTCACACCCATCTCTTCAGTCTTACGGTCTCTTTAATGTGTCTGCTGAAAGCATTGTAGGCTGCTGAGTGTCTTCCTTCCCTACAGTTGTATTTCACCCCTTCGTTATTACACTTTTTGCCTTATTCACAAAGGATACAATCACCTATAATGTTCAAGCCAGTCGGTCGTCTCCTGCTCATATATGATGGTTGTGTCCGTACACCTTCCGCGAGGTTATCACCTGTCCTGCAGTGTCAGCTTCATTCATCTGTATCTGTTCTTTGTTCCGCTAAGCTGGGTAATTGATCTTTATGCCTCCCTCGTGGTTGGTCTCTCTGAGGGTTGTGCCCCACTGTTCGCCAGCCTTCCAGCCATTCTCATGCTTCCTCCGCTGTATTGAAGTGCCAGGTCTTGCCCTCTGCGATGACTTTGAGCTTTGCTGGGAACAGCATCATGTACTTGATCTCCTTGCTGCGCAGTTCCCTCTTAACCGCCTCAAAGGTCCGCCTTTGTCTTTGAACTTGCAGCGTGAAGTCTGGGAAGGATCTGACTGTTGCATTTTCATAGTGCAGGTCGCCGTGTGCACGCGCCGCTTGGAGAATGGCATCCCTGTCACGAAAGTTAAGGATTCATGGTATTATTGTTCGTGGTGGTGCTCCCGGTTTTGGCTTGGGGAGCGGGGTTCTATGGGCCAGCTCTATAATGAAGTAGTTAGAGAGTCTCTTTGGTTTTAGGTGGCATAGTATCAAATATTCCAAAAATAAATCCATGCTTGGTCCTTCCACTCCTTGCGGGACCCACACCACCCTGACGTTGTTTCTCCAAGCCCTCCCTTCTTGGTCTTCGAGTCTCGCCGCCATGGCCTCTTGCTGTTTCGTGAGAGTTAGTACCTGCTCTTCAAGTCCCTTCGTATTGGTCTGGAGGTTCGCCACCTTTGTCCCTGCTGTAGTGACTTTATCTGAGATTGTATGCAGGTCTGCCTGCAGGAGATTTACATCTAGGGTTACCGCATCTAGCTTGGGTTCGATCGACACTTTCAGATCTGCAATGGCTGCCATTATCGCACTTAGGGAGGGTTCTGCAGAATCGTCTGTCCGTTGCTCTTGGGTAGTTGTTGCTTGTTTTGGGACCGCATATTTGTCCATTTTGTTAGACTGGGTTCCCGCCTGTCCCTTAGACCTCATTCGGGAATCTTTGACTATATTAGCACCTCTATTTTTCATCACGGTGTTTCTGAGTCTAGGCGAGCCCTCCCCCTTCACCAGCGGTGTGGATGTGCTGCGGTTGTGGCCTTGGTCTGGGTCTTCTCATTGGTTTCAGCGGGGAAGTCTGCTCTGTCCAGATCCCAGTGCACCCTTCCTTCGAGGTGAGCTCGTGTTTATTGCCTTAAATTCGTTTCTAGTGCTGGACGCCGCCCGCGGTTCCCACCTGGTTTCTCCTCGCAGGCAGTGCATCTCAACACCAGGTTAGTGCCTGCTCAGGCACTTCAAATTAGGCCTGTAGGCTCTTCTCGACTCGTCCCGCCCAGCAGGGATTTCTCTTTGCGTCGCACAGTGCTAGCTATTTAAACTGTTGCCCCTGGGTGGGGAGTTTCGTTTTCTATATGGTACAGGGCCTTCTTTGTATTGCCTAATAGTCCCAAGATTCACCCCCTGTTGAGCCCCGTCAACAGAGACACCAGATGGGCACCAGTAGTTTCCTCTATCTGGTTGTATTGCGCCCCCAGCCCTTCGCGGGCTGTTTTCAAGCCAATGACTAGGTTCACTAGCTGGTACAACTGTCTCTACCCCCACTTCGGGCTGGTATCCCATTGAGTGCGCATGCTCTTCTCCTGGGCCTTCCTTTCAGGCTCTATTCCCCCTCCTCCTGTCTTCTTATTTTATCTGGGGGACTGGTGCGAGCCATCAGACTCTACTGGCTCCTAATGATCGCCGAGGACCGTCTCCCGGTCTCGCACGCTTTATCGTTGCACTCGGGTCCTGCCCCTCCCCTGGACTCACCGCGGCAGACTCTGTCCGATGCCACGGCCCTTTAATTGCTGAAACGGGGAGGTCGATGCAGGAGGCATCACCCGCCACCGGCGATCTGCCACCCTCTCACCGCTTGTCCTCTGTGGCGGATGGAATCCCTCGCTGTCGTCTCGGGCGCCCTCACCGCTTCAGGTTGTTTGCTACACAGCGGCCGGCGCTCACAGGCCCTTTCTCATCGGCTACTCTATCTGGCGGCCCAAAAATGCTTTGGATCGGCGTCGCGACTCAGCACCGACACCGGAGCTTCTCCGCGCCTTCCTCCGCTGTTTCCGGGTCAGCAGAGTCGGATGTTGTTGCAGATGTTAGGGTGTTTCAGTGTGCGGGAGCTGGAGCTCCTCTAGCAGGCTGCCATTTTCGTCGGCTCCTAAGCCATGCCCCCAATAGGGAACATCCTTAAAATAAAATATAATAAGAAAAAGGCTTGAACAGGATAATAAATCTGGAAAATGTATAAGATGAGTTGACAGAAAGTGTAAGACTTTCAGTAATGAGGTAAAATCGAGGGACCTGAATTTAGTGGAATATTAAAAGGTGCGACTTGGGGAGAGGAAGCAAGTATTGAAAACTGTGTTGGAAACGAGTTGAGAGACACTCATGTACATAAAACAAGAATCCTGGTTATATGAATGTAATTGGAAGCAGCATGGAACAATGAAAGAGGAGGGAAGCATTTAACCGCAAGATGACTAATGATGAATAAATGTTCTTTCAAGTTGGACTAAGTGGAGTTGGCAACTTAGACACTGGCCTTTCATTCAACACTTCCATGCCTGGGGCAGCAGCACCATTTCCTTTTGTACTTCTGTTCTTGGCGCATGATAGAGGAAGAACAGTAAACGATCGAACATGAAGGTGGAAAAAAAATAAAACTCCTCAGAATTATTGTCCCTCAAATATGCGAAAATGAATAGCATCTGGAAATTGACTACATTTTCAAAACTGATAATAGAAAATGAATTTTGCGGGCATATTGGCATTATACAATGTGCCAATATTTAAACTGAAAAATGTGGGTTTTGTAATAGCTCTGAAATATTGATTTTCCTTTGGTCAAACAACCAGAATGCAGGATGTAAGTTTCCATGTAGCAGCCTCCATCCTACATTTTCATGGATTCCAGGCACCCACGTAAACTGATGTAAAACAGAGACAAATCATGCTGTTTAGCCTCAGAACAAAAACCGAGGATCTTTTTTTATTCATTTAATTAGATACTTTGTAAAGCATGAAGCAAGCTGTGGGGACATCGTTTGCTAGGAGTACACAACTGAGAGGAAGCAGCAAAGTGGGGCAAGTAAGCAATAAAACAAGGATAGACTAAGCCAATAGGTCTTGCTTTTGTGACATATTGGCTTTGTCAATGGTTTCTAACTATGCTGTACAGTATCCCCAATGCTATGCAATATGGCTAAATGAATAAAGCTTATTGTGTCATTTTGTAGGTGCACGTACCACGCATGCGCATACCTACAAAATGACTTGACCACATTTTTTTTCTTTTTGCCAATCCAGCACGGATTGTCAACTATAAAGTAAAAATGTTCAAAAAGTATATATTTTGGGGAAAAGAGTGCACAGGAAAAGCTTCACAGATGAGGGGGCAGAGAAGCAATACAAGTGGGGGAAATAAAGCAGGTGGTGGGGTGTAAGCAACACAGGAGTCCCAAAGCAACATGGAGGACATAGGGGTAGCAAACGGGTGATAAGTAGAGCATCGTGAAGCATGAGGACAGTAAGAAGGCTTTTATGTTTTAGATTCCTGGTGGATGCAAGGAGGAATGTGAGTAAATGTACAAAGATTTTTGCTAATGCAAAACCTACAGTGTGCAAATTTGCAGGCTTCAAGATTACAAAAAAAAACAAGTTGCAATGTAGAAAAATGCTTTGCCTTTGCAATATCAAATTTTGACAACTTTGGAATAATTGCATGTCACAAAAAAACGGGGATAGTAAAGGAGTGTGACCTTCCTCTGCAACTCACAAAGAAATATATCAATGCTTTCAGACTGTTCCTGCAGTCACAAAATGTTTCTTAAAAATGTGTATATGATCAATGATGCAACCAGTACTTTAATCCTGGCAGGATTAAGCTACAAGGACTTCTATTTTACCTTTCTCTTCTAGCCAAGTAATCAACAGAGTGTTTTCCATGTACCCAGAAGATAAAAAACACAATGAGGGCATCTACATATCTAAAGGTCTAACATAAAAGTTTATCAATGCCTGCCTGACCCAAGGCAACTTTCATTCAGCCTTAAAATCAGACAAATTCTAGCTCTGTTGCATTGAACACTGACATTCTCAGCTAATACAGGCTCATTACGAGATGCTCTTTCTTAGGAAACTCTGAAACCGGTAATTTCCATACAAACCTAGACCCATGTCAACTACAAAAAGTTGAACTCTTATTAATCTAGCTTCTAAACTCTGTTCAGCGAAAAAGCAGCTACAATTCATAGATTAAAGTTTTGAATCTTTCAAAGTATTGTAATGAAGGGAATGTTGGATGTAGGTTATTATTTATATTGCTCTTATTATCCTGAACTGTGTTAAGAAAAGACACTTAGTTCACCCCACATTTCCTAGAAATGGCCCTTAGTGTGATTTTAAATAATCAGGAGACTAGACAGCAATCATAATATTTATGTGCACTTCTCACATCATGGCAGTGCTCCTCCTTTATCTAGGGAGAATAAACCTCAACCCCCTTCTTGGTGTTGGTGACAGGTGTCATTTTGCAGCAATAGGAATGTAGTTCCCTGCAACAGATAGCAGCGTTGACATGGCCCCCTGCAAACCTATTTACTTGTGTGAGACTAGAGTATTGTTAGCTCTTTCCAGGAGAGACAGTGGATGCCTGGTAATGAAACATGGATAGATTCTCATCATTATCTGTCCCTTTGTGCCCTGAAACCTTTATAGATTCTCCTTTATGGGCCTTTTAATTAGCCACATTACTCTCTGTTGTGATGGTGTTGATTCTGTTGTCATAATCTTTTGGGGAATTGTGCTACCAGCAAAAGCATGTGGAGTTATCAATGTCAGTAGGATGTGCCAGATACTGTGTTACATATGTTGGTGGTGCAGCAGCATTGTAAGCCGGGTAGAATGACACTACCAGTGGTGCCATACCCTTGCTGGGGGCATTGTATCCAAAGTCATTAATGGTCCATGTTCGTATCAACCTAGTTTAAATTGATTATTCACAATGTCTCAAGTCCTATTGTAAATTTAAAAAATGCACAATGTCATGCCAAGAAATTCAGGAGATTGCTATTAAATGATTAAAATGCTTTATACAGGCTTTATCAGCTGGTCAATTCCTGCAGATGTTTGGAATCCTTCTCTTGTGCAGCTGTATATGTGGTGTAAATTATCTCTAAAGTTAGAATCTTTTGCTCAAATTGTTGAATTAAACCTTTGGAAGTCTTTCAATAGCAGAAGCTAGTTCTTCATTTATTCACCTTTAATAATAAGTCTACATGCTAAAAGTTCCTGCAAGACTGCAATCAATTTTATTTTTCATGTCAATTTTTAACAAGTAAATGCCCACCCAACGGAAACTGGGCTGAGCACTCCAGATAAATGTCAGAAGTTTGCCAAAGACGCCACAAGATTGGAGGGACTTCTCGTTCCATCGTAAATTACCTTAAGTGAAAGATAGACGTGCGGGTCTTTCTAAGCCGATGCCAAACTCTTTAGGTATTCAAGTCCTGCTTTAGAGTTTGACAGATGTGTTACTCCATCACAGTGACAGATATCCCATCCTCCATATTCCAAGTGCCATTGAATATAATGCACTTGTACTACAGTGCACGGGATATCCGTCATGTTTGCGATGGAGTAACCCATGCGCAGACATCTAAATCAGGTTCTAAGTCTGGCAAATACATAACACAGAATGGGGCCAAATGTTGCACTGAATGAGAAACAATTTGAAAGTTTTGAGCCCTTCAAAAAGTTCGTTTTTATGGTCATGTACACACCAATTTAATTTGAAATGTGTTGAATGTCTTTTGATAAGGAGGGCACCTCATGGGAAGAGCACTGCGTCGTGTGTTGCTAATTAAAGTGGGATGGGAAATAGCAGATGGGATATAGCATGAATATCAATATGAGAGATGAAATTGATACCTTTCAATCTCTACATGGTAACAACATTAAGGCGACAATAAAATAAATAGAACATGTATTTGAGTAATGCAAAATAAAAGCATGAAAATGAGCTGGGGTGCTCTGACATGATACCGACTATTTAATACTGTTGGGTGACATTATCGAGTGCATGTTATGAATAGTGTACCTTGATATGGTTATTTTCAAGGTACGTAGATGTGGAGTTAAGAATAGTAAATCTACACCTACCTATGTGTACCAAGTGTGTCAATAAAGTGGTAGTCGATATTCTGTACTTGATATTGGTACATGCTGATATTTTCTCATTACCGTGACATACATCCTAATGTGGGGTACTCATAAAAATAAGGTTGGCATTAAATCACATTGTCATTATGTCACTCGCAAAGAGATGGTGGTCACCATTATGTAAACTGTAGGGCACACTGTGCTCCTGAGTGGACAGTACAAATCACTCCTCGAGCAGTGAGGGCATGTGGTAAGAGATTACAGTAAAAATCTTACGTTGTCTGCCCATGCGGTAAAAAGGCGTGAGCAGCCCCTTAAATACCTCAATCTCATTCATGTCCTCCGGGGGAGCATTCGGGTAAAATATCACTGTACGCCTCAGATTGTTATTGGGTCTCCCTTTCTCTCTGTAGAGATTATTTTTTGACGTCTCTCAAGAAGCCAGCATGGTACCCTGAAAAAACCCTCTCCAAGGGTGCCAGCGAGTGCTTCCATGAAAAACACCCAGGACAAGAGCACTGGATAGCTGACCTTAGGCCGGCAAGTCTAAACTGTCATACTGAGCTGGCGGAGTGAGGGGGTGTGACCATTTTTGCATGGGCCGCCCACCACATGCCCACTTGTGTTCTCCCAACTGGTGGACATGATTGTTGCTGTCACACCTCTCTCCACCTTCGAGCATTAAATTTGGGTGGAGGCACCGCCAAACATTTAAGAGAATTGCTTTTATTCCAGCCTGGAAAGTGGAATGTAATATACCTTGAGAAAATGAGTGAAGTGAAGATGATATGTCACAAAATTCGGCAGATCTCAATTTGCTTACGGTTTTTATAAAGAGATAATTTATGTAATGGAACTGGATGAATAGTCCCGTATAAAACATTATGATGAACATAGACTTCTATCGGAAAGATAAAGAAAGCGAACCCTCTCATTTAAACTGTGCAACGCTGAAATGTACAAACAAAATATCTTTACCTTCCACATCAGAAGCTGTCACTCGACGGAGGCGTGCACGCTGCATTCCCAGTTCTCGACATGTTACTGTAATTGCTGAAGCATGTTAAATATGCCGCGGTTTTGTTTTGTTCTTAAAAAAAAATGCTTGCTTTTCCCCACTGTGCAAGTACCTTAAAAATGACAGCTGCCTTGCCTTCCCGTAGGATGGCAGCGTCTCAGAGGATAGATTGTGCTAGAAAGGGAACATATGTAACTGAATAGTGCACACAAAATGCATCACAATTCCCTCGCCTACCATCTGCTTCGCAAGAGCAGAATATATTCATAATGTGTTTTTTTTCTCCAGTTGGGGGTAGGAGGCTGCACAGAGATTATGGGAGTGCGAAAGGAGCTGCGTTCAGCTGTTGCATTGCTAACAAATAAGGCATTAAAATGACGTGTTTGACAAAGTAGAGCAAGAAAAAAAAAACAGGTCCTATCATAATAACTAAAAGTGCATTAAAAGACATTTAGTCACATGAAAAGCCGTGACAGTAAGAGATGAAGAAAACATGTTGCACTGAAATGGTTTATATTAGTGTCATTAACTTCTTTGTGCTGGAAAGTCTCCAAGACGAGGGATCAGGCAGGGAGTAGTAATTGATGAGAGGGATATATAAGCCCTGGTCCATGACGTGCCTTTTCCCATTGAATTCAAAGCCCTGCCTTGAGATCTCATTAAGGCAATGTATCATGCCTTTTATAGGACAAGACTAAAAAATGCAATTCCCAGTGAGCTGGATTATATACAGAGAACTGACAAGAAGACCGCCAGGCTAGCGATCTTCACAAACACATCTTGCGATCATAGCTTCATGGATGCAGCCATTTGCTGCCACTGGAGTTATTGTTTCAAAAGTGTATCTGATAGATGTGTCAATGCAGTGCATAATTTGCACCGGTGGTTGTAGGTGGTGGACACCGGCACTCCTTTTTGCAGGGCCGGTTTCGGTTTTGTTTGCTTTCCCAGGTAGCCCTAGAAGGACGAGTCCTGAGACAATTTTAATTATTTCAAGAGTAATTATTCACTTTATTAATTTTACTGTCCAGCCAACCCACCCGTCCAGATAGCTACAACTGTTAAATCTTAATTTCACCAAACCAATTTAGCAGGTTTACACTATATCACAGAAAGCATGCTTTATGGGTAAAGATCTAATTTTATGCCAAATTTGGCATAACTCTATTCAGCTATTTTGGCTGTAGCACTGTTCAAAAATCCCAATGGAAAGTGCATGAGGAAATTGAGTTTTGCTTTCTAGGAAGAAGCTCCAGTGGATAAACCTTTTATTGGAAAGTTTCATGAAGATTCCTCAAACAGAGCCAAACCTATTAGAAAAACAAAAAAATCAATTTCCATTGAAACTAGGTCCTAACTATAACTACACCGTGGTGACCACCATTGTGTAATATATATATATATATATATATATATATATATATATATATATATATATATAGTTACCTGAGGAATAAAAGAACAAGTGCCACAATTTCCAGAGGTTCGTGTGTCTCTTTGTTCGCCTGACGGAAGTACGGAGAGTTCATGTGGTCTTTTTGGATATATATATATATATATATATATATATATATATATATATATATATATATACTCACTGAAAAAAAGATTAAAGTGACATTATAGTTTGGTGACAATGCCAGTTGCAACATTACATTTGAAGTTTAAAAAATCCACTGCAATTCATTAGTTATAGTTAACTGAAGTACCTATAAATTGAGCCCTGAAGTAACTATAACTTACGCCCCCACCATGCACAGTGTAGTCATTATAGATATGACTAGTAATGTTATCAATGATGTTATAGAACGAGCCCAAGTGGTGTACTATGTCAGGGTATAAGCAGTGCATGGCGAGGGCGTGAGTTATAGTTACTTCAGTTAACTATGACTGGTAAATTTCAGTGGTTTTTTTTGGTTTAAAATGTAATGTAACAAATGGTATTGTTACCTAACTATAACATCGCTTCAACCTTTGGGAATTAATTTCTAAGGTTTTTTTTAAATTCTAGGCTTATAGGAGAAGGGTATCCCTATCCTGGCCCTTATGTTTTTTTTAGCTTATCAATTCAAGGGACTGAGTCACCTAGTCCTGCAATGGCTGCCATCACATCTTTGTTGATGTGGGGGCAGTCAATCAGATCTTATCTTTAGATGTGTCAGCTCTGTAGACCCTCTGCGGTGTGATATATACATACATTTAGAATCTTAGATCCTCAAAAACTACTGAACAGATTTACACCAAATCAAGTATGCATTCTGTACCATGAGCTAGCTTTCACAACCAAATTTGATGCAATCCCATTCAGCAGTTTTGACTGTAGCTGTGTGTAAATTTCCTATATAAAATTGCATGGGGGAATGCATTTAAGGCCCCCGATTGACAAATCACCTCAAAACTTTCCAGGAAGGAGATGACGTGGATGAAATTTTTTTTTGGACATGTTTTGTGTAGATTTGTCAAACGGTCCCAAAGTTATTAGCAAACCAAATAAATGCTTTTCCTATGGAAAGGTATAACTACCCAGTGGTGGCTGCCACAAGGTAATATTATCCAGTTGTAGATAGGACCATTTTGTGACCACCAATCGGATATATTTATATGTGGGTCTATCTATCTATCTATCTATCTATCTATCTAATCTAACTATATAAATATATTCGTACCCCTGCCATGCACAGTTTTCTTATCAATAATTCCATTGCAAATATTGCAGCAATATTATCAATAATTCCATAGAAGATGTCATGAGTGATGTAATATGTTAAGTAATTAGCAGTGCATGGTGAGTGCACAAGTTATTATTACCGTACATAAAGCCAACCCCCCACCGCATACGGCCATTGGAAATGTGCGGCTCGGGATTGGCAAGAGGGCCTGACCTATGGCCAGGTACTTTGCCAAACCCCACAGGCAGCAAGCCCCATGCTGTGCACGGCCTTCTGCCAAACCTTTATCCATACCCTGCAGGCAGCCAACCCCACTCTGCACATGGGCTTTGGCCGAGCACAGCAGGCCTCCTTCCCCAAGCCTTATTTTGCCCCGGGGACCCCATCCTCAGGGGCCCGTTGCAATTTAAATGGAGGGGCACCACCAGCTCCTTTCCCCAAACCTATTATGGCCAGGGTGACCCTATCACCCAGTGACTGCCTTAATTATAGGTGGGTGCCCTTGTGCCCACCTGAGCACCCTTCGAAATGCAAGTATGGGGGTATCAGAGCACTTTACATGAGGATCAGCGAGTTACAGGTTACAAAAATTACATCAGTTACAGGGTCCAAGTATAGGCATAGGAGAAAACCATGAGATTACACAATAATATATGTTATTGGCGCGTAGCATAGCCAAGACACACGACATTATGGGGAGTGGAAGGTAGAGGGGGAAAGGTAAACAGGGGGAATGGAATGTAGATAGGGTCAGGCAGACCGGCAAGGGGAAAAGTACTTCAGGGGGAACAAAGCAGTCAAAGCAGTAAAAGTGAAAGACTGACAAAACCGTGAGAAACCGTGAAAAACAATGTCCGATGTCCGGCTGGGTAGGTGACGGCCGTGGGGGTGAACCAGAGCCAAACTCCTCTAAAGCTGCATAGGACAGCTCCACCGGGCATCGGCCAAGGGTACTCGGGCTCCACGGTAAGAACAAACAGGTGTAAGGCGGGGCTTCCTGGCCGCGAGGACGTGAAACCGACCGGCTCCACGAGGAGTCCCGTGAGTCGGTCCTCTATACCGCGCTGCACCCGGTAAAAACATACAGGGATACCGGTGATCAGCGCGCGAATATAAACGGACATGGCTGGGAGCTCCACAGGACGGAGAGAGAGCGCACTCCGTACCCAGACCGAGATGATGAAGCCGAGGAGTGAGGCCAAAATGGCGCCGGCGCCCGGAGGCTGCTAAGCGCCGGAATGAGCTTCTCCCCTGCCATCCGTAGCAGCGATTGGGGCCTCCGATGAGACGCTGCCACCCGGGGTGGGTGTTTCCAAGTACGCTGCTGCTAGGTCGAGACCGATCCTGGGTCGCGGTGAGACCTGCGGTGCGCCTGGTAAATTTACAGGCTGAGGGGGAGGTTAGGCCCTCCCCGCAACACTCCGACCAGGTGGGGAGCCTTTGATGGGTAACAGAGGGCGAGAGAAAACGGCTGGGCTGGCTCTGTGTTGTCGGTCTGCCTACAGGGGCAGAAGGCAGTCCATAAAGGCACGCAGTGCAGATTGAGTGCCCTTGCCTGACCCTAACATGGCGCCCGATGCCAGCAACAACTAGAGAGGAGGTGCCAGCGTGCTGCGGCGGAGAGCGCCCCCGCCAACTGTATCGAGCGCCCTGGGATCTGTCTAGGGGTCCCTGGAGGGGCAGTCACTCGGACCCAGACTGGGGTTGTTGAGGAGCAGGCAAATGCCTACGCCCATGCAAACTCCAGACGGTCTGCCTGCGAGGCGCCGAGCCTGGTGGGGGTTCCTGTGCCGATCACCCTCTTGCCTGAGAGAGAGGGAATTTTTAGCGGGCTTAGCGGGCCTTCATTTGGCGGAGCAAGCATTGCGGCCCGACTGGCAGCCCTGAGGCCTGAATGCGGTGTTGGATGACTATGCCCCATGGGCGGAAACCAATAACTGTTTGTTCTCACCGTGGAGCCCGAGTACCCTTGGCCGATGCCCGGTGGAGCTGTCCTATGCAGCTATAGAGGAGTTTGGCTCTGGTTCACCCCCACGGCCGTCACCTACCCAGCCGGACATCGGACATTGTTTTTCACAGTTTCTCACGGTTTTGTCTGTCTTTCACTTTTACTGCTTTGACTGCTATATTCCCCCTGAAGTACTTTTCCCCTTGCCGGTCTGCCTGACCCTATCTACATTCCTTTCCCCTGTTTACCTTTCCCCCTCTACCTTCCACTCCCCTTAATGTTGTGTGTCTTGGCTATGCTAAGCGCCAATAACTTATATTATTGTGTAATCTCATGGTTTTCTCCTATGCCTATACTTGGACCCTGTAACTGATGTAGTTTTTGTAACCTGTAACTCGCTGATCCTCATGTAAAGCGCTCTGATACGTCCGGGTCTAGCCAGCACTATATAAAACTCTGCAAATAAATAAATAAATAAAAATGGGGGTGGGCCAGGGGACCCCCACATTGTCAAACAGCTCCTCACATACTGCGGGAGCCGCCATTACTCCCACCCGGAGGCAGCAGCTGTTTTTTGCATGCTCCCTCTGGGCAGGAGCAATGTCTGTTTTGTTTCCCTGCCCACAGGAGTGCAGGGAGGGATACAGAAGTCTGTCCCCACCCGGTGGGAGCTTGGTTAAATCTCCTGCCGTGTGGGAGCAAACTTGCCTTCCCTACCAGCACTGCTCCGGCAGGGAAGGGATGTTTGCTCCCACCTGGTGGGAGATTTAAAAAGGCTCCCGTCAGGTGGAAGCAAACACATGTTCTCCTGACCGGGAATGAGTTAGCCGGGTCTCAGTAACTGAGCCATCCATGGGAGATGGGATCCCCCGGGGCCTGAAGAGGTTCAGGGAGGGGGGCCCATTTGTACTGAGGGTTTATGGATTTTGGCCTGGGGCAATGCCCAATAACGATCTGAGAAGGGAGCCATGCGTCCCCCTCTGTCCATTTTATGCCATCTCCTGGGGCCTCACCGAGGCTCGAAGAATAGGGCCAAGAACTCCCAAACTCAAAAACACTTTGCGACGCACCTCCTGGACCTGGCCTACGCAGTTTTTTTTTTTTTAAAGAAGAGCAGGAGCTAGCGCTTTTAAAAAAAAAAAAATTACTGCGGAAGTGCAGATCTGCTGCAAATTTGCGGCAAAAATACCTTTTATCCCTAGGAAGGGTTCCTCTGGGACCCCACCACATCCCTAGGAAGGGTTCCTCTGGGACCCCACCACAAGGCCTTTGGGGTCAGGGTATCCCTACCTTGCCGACGTGTCTTTTTTCACCTTTTGTTTGGGAATCGGGACTGAGTACTGATTCCTAAGATAGCTGCTGCCACATCATTGCTAATGTGGTGGCAGCCAACCCGTTCTCTCCAAGAGATGTCGGGTCTGTGGATCCCCCGCAGCATGAGAAATACAGAATTTTTCAGCCTTAATTGCTCAAAAAGTACTGAATGTTCTTACAAAATCACAAAAAGCACTCTTTCTGGCCCAAGATCTAGCTTTCTACCAAATTTGATGCAAATCCGTTCAGCGGTTTGGGCTCTAGCTCTGTCTAAAGTTCATTTGTAAAAAAGAATGGGGGAAATTAGTTTAGGAACCTCTCTTTTTTCTCATCACCTGCATGACAGAACACCCCAAAACTTTCCATGTGCATACTAGTCAAATGTAGCACTATTTTGAAAAGTTTCGTAGAGATTCATTAAATGGAGCGAAAGTTATTAGCAACACAAAAAAGGTATTTCCTCTGGAAACCTAGTCCTAAATATAAAGATTGCCACTGGGTAACATCACTCAGTATTATCCACCTGTTCTATGACATCATTGATGACAACACTGTGCATGGCGTGGATACGAGTTACAGTTACTTTAGGGCACAAGTTATAGTTACTTGAGATATCTATAACTGGTAAATTTCAGTGGTTTTGTTTGTTTTAAAATGGTATGTTTTGACTGACATTTTTACCTAACTGTAACATCCATTTAACTTTTGTTTTTTTCCAGTGAATTTCTAAGGTTTTTAATGTAAAACATAATTACAGTACCTAGCAATAACGTCACTTTATCCTTTGTTTTTCAGTGAATATCAATTTATATATATATATATATATATATATGTATATATATATATATATACACACACACACACACACACACACACACATTGGGAAAGAACTTTAAAAAAAAAAGAAAAGAAAAGAAAAGGAGGCAGGGTAGGAATACCCTGACCCCCTAGCTCTGGTGCTGGAGTTCCCCAGGGACCCCGCCGGGGCAACAAAAAAAATAATTTTTCATTTTCACCGAAGATCGTAGGTGGATCTGCGAATCCAGTGACATTTTTTTTTAAAACCAAGTGCGGTTTCCAGCGCTTGTTTTTTTTTTAGCCCCTGGGGACAAGTGTTTTAGGAATTCAAAGGGAGGGGGCGCACACTGCCTCCCTCTGTGCACTTAAAAGTTCCCCAGAACTACCACCTCCACAGGGCTATAATTATATGTAGCAGGGGGGCCATGCAGACCCCCTCCATTGGCTCCCAGGAGCCTCCGAGACCACCACCTCCGTGGGGCCACAAATATAACAGAGGGAGAGGGGTTGCGCGGCCCCCTTCCCAGGCCATGTACCATCCCGGGACCACCACCTCCCTGGGGCAGGCCCTTGAAAATGAAAGGAGGGGGCAGCTCGGCCTTCCTCCTGGACCGTAACTGCCAAGGGCCAACTCCCTATCCCCGAGGTGACCACCTTAGAAGTTTGCTTTCACTTGACAGGAGCTGTGAAAGCTTCTGCCAAGCGAGAGCAAACTGTAAGTTGGCTCCGAGTGGGTGGGAGCAGGAAAACTGCTTGCGCTCGCTGGGAGCAGACTTTTCAACTGTTTCCCTGCCCACTGTCAAGCAGGCAGGAAAACAGATAAATAAATTGCTCCCACACCAAGGGAGCAGAATTTTTTGATGCTCCCTACGTGTGGGAGCAATGCCGGCACCTGCTAGAGGTGGAGCTGGCAGTGACTGCGGGGGCATTAAGGTACCCCCAGCGGTCCCCAGCGGTGGAGACTGGGTGCTCTGAGTGGAAAGCATGAAAAGGCGGGACCCCGGCGGATGGGATTCCTGGGCCAACATCGGTCCTGGGAGGGGGGTGCGCGGCCCCCTACCCCATTGAATTTTGGCTGGGCCCCGGGGAATAGGGTCTCCGAGGCCAAATCGGCCCGGGGAGGGGCTGTCTGGCCCGAGTGATGGGGTCCTGAGGGCATAAATCGGCCCGAGGAGGGGGCCCCACAGCCCCCCTCCCCCATTGATTTTGGCTGGGCCCTGGGGATGGGGGTCCCCGGGCCAAAATCAGCCTGGGGAGGGGGGCCTTGCGCCTTCCTCCCCTTGGTAAAATGTCAAACAAGAGACCATAGGTCTACCTTTCAATTACCTTAAGTATGCAAAAGCCCAAAATCATCTGCAAGCTCCGCTCGTTTGGCCTCGCCCCATTTTCCTTACTAGTATGCAAAGGTCTTCCCACCTTTTGCCACGTTAATAGACAGCTTACCAAAAGGCCCCCGAGTGTATTTCCCACAGATTTTAGTGATGCATTCTTGATGTAGAGGAATACGAGGCCATCTCCACCAAACAAACAAGCACATACTTCATATAGTTAGGTGGAAGTACCCTTGTTTGGTGGAGATTCACCTCTTTGTAGTCTTATTGTCTTCTCTTGACGAGGAGTCATGTTATCACAGATTTATAGATGAAGACGCTGCAGGAACAAATACATTGGCGAAATAACATGCACACAAGATCACTGAAGACATTCCCTCATGATTCTTTACACAGTTGCTGTGAAGAATATGCACTAGACATTTACCCAATGAGGTAGCACTTACTAAGTAACCAGTAGAAAGTACTCCAGATGGGACATTTTCGGGAAAGCGATGGACTCTTCTTGGAAAAAATGAGGTTCTATTCTGTCCCTGATGTTTATTTCTCAGAAATGAAACCTCAATGGGAAGCACTTACAAATATAAACACAGCAAGTGCCCCAGGTAAATCTCCATTTCTTTAAAGCACAAATGATCCTAACTTCTTGGGCTTGGCAAAGGCAATGCAAGTGTGTTTCCTCTCATATTCCCCGGTGAAAAAATATCTGAAATCTTTAATTAAGGTAAATGCATTGTTAATCAACTGGAGTGCAATCTGATTTGTAGTGACTGTGATGAGTGGTTTCTTTCGGTTCTGAATGTATGCAAATGCCCCAAATCATTTCCAAGGTCCGCCCGTTTGGCCCTGCCCTGTTTCCCTTAGTAATATACAAACGACTTCCCGCCTTTTTCCATGTTGACAGACGCTTACCAAAAGGCTTCAGAGCACGCTTTGCCCCAATTTTGGTAACACATTCTTGATGCATAGAAATTTTGATGACACCTAGAAGTACTTAGTTCATATAGTTAAGAGGAAGTACCCTTGTTTGGTGGAGATTCCCCTCCTTTTAGCCTCATCCTGTTCTGTAAATGAGGATTCATGTTATCACAGACTTGTGGATAAAGACGCTTGAGGAACAATCACATAGCTGAAATTACATGCACACAAGGTCACTGTAGACATTTCCTCATGGTCCGTTATGCAGCTGTAGTGTAGAATATGCACTAGTTATTACCCAACGATGTAGCACTTACTAATTAAGCAGTATAAAATACTATAGTTGGGTAGTCCATAGTTTTGTGCAAAACTATGTGGATAAAGGCGCAGGTAAGGTTCTGAGCCACTCTCACATACCCATGTCATGAGTGATGTAATATGTGAGGTCATTAGCAGTGCATTGTGGGAGAGTGAGTTATAGTTAGCTCAGGTAACTATAACTGCTGAATTTCACTGGTTTAGTATGAGCGAAATCTGAGCCTAACTATAACGTCCCTGTAGCCTTTGTTATATATATATGCACTTTGGTTTGGTAGTACCCACTCATTACTCTTCCTTGAATCTGCTTTTTAACTTGTTGTTTTTAGTATGTATTCAGGATGATCTTTGTCTCACACACAGCTTTGACATGACATACTCTTGTAGACAACAATAGATCATTGATAAATCCATACTGGTTAGATTTTCTGTTTATCATCTAAAAGTAGGTTCTTCTCGATATGTTTTCAATATGGTGGATTTTGTAATACAATGAACTTCCATTATTACAATTCTTTGAACTGGTTATCGTATAATGTTGTGTAACACTGGCTGTTGGTTTCATCCTGTGTTTTACCTTAACTAGTATATAGTTCCTTGTGTTTTTCCTGCTAAAAACATGCATAGAGTTTAAAGTCCTAAAACAATGTGTGGCAGCTTGATTTACTAAAAACCATTTGATACTGGTGGACTAGTGCTTTCACTAGCATAAGAGAGCTTCATAAACTGATCAGGGATATGGTGTGCTATACACATTCTATAGTACAATGCACATACGAGATCTTATATGTATCAACTGTGCCCAGGGCCGGACTGGCCGTAGCGGGCACCGGGCATTTCCCCGGTGGGCTGGAGGGGTGGGGGGGCCGGTTTTGTGGACGCAGGGGGCCGCTTTTCTTACAGGGTGCCGGTTTTGCAGCAGTGCTGCAAAATCGGCCCTCTGTAAGAAAAGCGGGAGCAGTGCTTAGCGCTAACACCCCCTCCCCTCCCGTTCCCAGGGACGGGTGGAGAAGCAACCTGCCAGGGCTGGTTGCTGTTCCCAGTCCGGCCCTGACTGTGCCCCTTGTTGACCAGGGGATTGTTGTTTCCATCAGGTATGTACATGTGTATTTGTTTTTAGCTTAAGAGAGAGATCCACATGTGAATGCAATTCTAACTATGACCCATTTGTTTGAATAAATTGCAGCTTATCGCTGTGTTGCTTTATATAAGATGGTGTTATACTGTTGTTAGGGTAGGGGCCTCTGTGCGCGAGTGCATGCGCTTGTGTGTTTCTGTGCGATGTGTATCTATATCTGAACATGTGATGTATGTGGTGTGCTCCAGTGTCTGCAAATGTCATTTCATCATACATATGTTGTGAAGCTATCTGCTTTGCAGTCATGTGTTTGGTATTCACTGTTCCTAGAGATTAGAACTAAACCCACACTGCTTACCTTCAGGAACGATCTAAAAATTTACAAACGCAAAAATAGCTTTAGATAGATCCTTATCAGTCCCATATTTGAAGGAACCAATACTGTTGTTTATTTCCCTATTATTTCGTACAAAAGGCATTGGCACGATTTCAGCTGAGCAGACTGGTAAATTGCCGAAGAAAAGACTGAGGTGTTTTGGCGCTGCTTATAAGCAGCTTCCTTCGTTATCCTCTCAGCCAGCTTCTTTCTTTCACTTTCTGTCATGGTCTCATTCTTTGGAACCTGATTTAGTGCTAAATGAGGAGATTAGGAAAGGCCAGTCTGATCCTCTTGCCTAAACCCAAGACAACGCCTTATAGCACAGCGCAGTCTCACAAAAAAACCCTCTCTGCGATTCATTGTTGTTTTTCTAAGTACGGAAGCCCTTCTCGCCCAAGCTTTGTACAAGGCTCAATTATCTTCTGAAACAGCTCTTGTCACGCCGATAGGATTGGCAGCCCTAATCCGTTGGGCAAGCATTGCACAATGTCGGCTTCTTGTTGCCCTGAGGACAATGTGGGCTCTTTATCTTTACAGCAGACCGAGTCTAGGACTTTGTGCTGTCATTTACAACAGGATTTATTATCCAAGTGGTCATAGGTCAACTCGATTGGCTGATGCCCTCCTCCCAGATATAGTATCTTTGTTTCCTGCATGAGCCTGGGTGTCCATATCTGCTGATGAATTATGTGAATTTTTGGAAGAGGTATTTTTAAATTTACTGAGTGAAAGAAAGTAAAATAGAGATACACCTGGTGCATATGTGGAACCAACAATGCACATTATCCCCTCTCAACTGAATTGCAAAACTAAAAATAGAAAAACAAGCACACACAAAAGAAACAGGATTTACTTTATTTTTATTTTCAACATTCCTGAATGTTTAGAATACCTAATATAACGAGAGGCTGTACCCCTCACTTGCCTCTCTTTTTGGTCGCCAATTGTGCTTCACAATAGGTTTCCTGGGAAATAGGTATAATTAGTGTTGCAGATGCAGTGATACCAGAGCCCAGAAGTATGAAGTGACTGCTGTGCCACCATTTTGACTGACTTTTACTGCGCAACTAGGTGATGTGGTACGCTTTCCTTGTTGCATTAGGGTTATTTCACCATTGCTTCGCAACTCCTCTTTACGATTGAATACAGGGGATCTTTGAATGACAGGCACAAGGGAACAGATAGATGATATAGCTGATAAAAGAATCCATACAAATTGAACAAGTGAATTTGGAAAGGGGTAGCATATAGTGCTAAACGTAGTTTCCTACTCCCTCCTCTACTCTCCCCCCTACTCCACACCCCGTACTTCCACCATCTCCCATTACCGAAGCCGCAGCATACATTTACCACCTCTTTAGAGCAGGTGGTAAATGTATATGTTAAACACCACTGAATTGGGGCTTACATGTAGGTTTACTCCCAGTAAATCCATTGTCACACAGTTATTCCCGATTCCCTAGGGTTCAACTCATAATTGAGGTACTAATGTGGTGGTACTGTACGGTGTATTAAATACCATATGTGGAGTTTTCAACCTGCCTGTAATGTGCAACTCCTCTTCAGAGACCTTGTCTGTCAACCACTGAATTTGAAGGTACTAAGAGTCTTCAGTTGATTTCCAAATTCTGCTCGAATTTTCTAAAATCCGTGCTTATCACGAGATCAGGAAATCTGTTCAGAATTATCTGGTCCAATTATCTGGGACATGGGGTCTCCATGTTTATCAGCCTTAACGAAGTAATACATCCTCTGTGCCTGCCCTTCCAAACTTGCTGATCTCGGTGTTAAGATAAAATCCAGGATTTTCCTGTTCGCTTGAACATGCCCCTTTTACTACACATCAGCTTATGAGTACATGTCGAAGGCATGTGCAGCCTCCTGCCTTATGTCACCCATCCTTCCAAAGTCTGTGGTACTAAAATGTGTGAATGAAAACAGAACATGTCTGCAAATGCTTGCAGATGCTAGTGATGATACCAGCTTGTAGCAAATTGAATGGATGATTAATATGTTGCTTGTGGGTTAATGGAGGGAGAGGATATCTGTTTTTCATATTAACCTACTAATCTTCATTTCTGCTTTCTTAATTGCCAATAACTGTGCCTGGTCTGCTTTGTCACAGACGTGACAAGCATTTCCTTCTGGCATTGTAACAGCACAATATTGGCAATGTTCCAGAAACTGGAGATGCTCGGGTCACAAGGGGAGAGTAGATGATTATTAAATATCATTGTAAATGTATGATTACACTTAAATCTCCTGTGGCTCCCATGTCAATGACATTTATACTACCTGTCTACTCTCAGCATAATTAGCTTGTGCTTGAAAAGGTTATTCAAAACAGAAGTGGTGTATACCTCTGGAACTCTTGTAGGAGGCACCTTAATATACCCCTGTTAGAATACTACATGGCTCACTTGAAATAAGTTATTTTTGTACCGCTGTAGGGCTCATGTCCCACTGTAAAGGCATCATAATGCTTTTGCCCTCTCCAGAATTAATTGCGAACAACTGACTGTATGTGTGGCTGCAGAGCTGATAGTGGGAGGGTGCCCTATGTGGGAAAATTCGTGTTGTGGTGTATAAGAGCCAGAGATTTGATCCATTCGTGCTGTGGTAAACGTGTTGCATTTGATTGTTATAGGATACAAGCAGTTCATAGTATCCTGGTGAACTGACCTTCAAGACTGCATTTTAGAATTAAGAATCCACAGTGAGGAATTCTTGATATACTTTTTTATGAATAAGCAGTTCAAGAAGATACAATTTACATAGGAAATAATTAAGTATATCAGGACAACACTGCTTGGATGGATTACATTCGATACGATTGGTGGACACTGCTGATGAGTAGTAGGAGACGGATGGAGGGGCAGACATATGCACATACAGAGAGGTAGACTAAACACACAAAATAAATGTACACATATGTATATATACCTATACAAATTCATATTTACAAACTATCAGATGGCAGTGGGATGTCAAAATTGGTGTGATGGGATTAGATGGTATCAGTAGAGTTAAGCATGGAGAGGTTTCATTAAGGGTAGTTTTAAATGTTGTGAGAGTAAGTAGCTCATACAGGAGAGCATTCTAATGTAGCAGTGGTGTTAGTAAGGAGAAGGCTTGAAACAGATTGTCTATAAGCAGGGCCACAGGATTTTTACAGCAGCCGAGAACAAAATTATGTGGCAGGGTTGCCTAAATTATGTGCTAGAAAAGGCACTCTTCAGCTTTCACTCTGGCCAAGTGACTACTGCTATAACAGTCATAAATGTCCATGTCATTACACATGGTCAAAAGTATTAATCTCCAACTGTTCTTTTTTAGTAAACTTTTCAATTACTCCAAACTGATCATCAGGTGAAATTGATTAGTACCCTTGCCGTGTCGCACCAATACTACTGCAGTATTATCTACACTGGCCAAAATGTGCCTTTACCTACATTTATTGGACTTCAACTGTCCAACTCTGAAGGCTCACCACTGGTTACCAGTCAAAGCTACGATCACATTTGGATTTCTCTGCAATGTAAACTAAGGGCCCGATTCCGATGTCGTTTGGAAGGCCTCTGTTGGAAAGTGGATTATTGGTAGGGGCAAATGTAGGTCTGCCACGGGCAATAAGGCCACTAACACAGTATAGGGCTCAGATTAGGTCTTAGAAAATTATTCCTATGCTCAACCCTTGGTAACGTGGCTGCGAGCAGGCAGGCTTAACTTCAAAGACAGGTATGTAAAGCATTTAAAAATACCAATTCAGTAAATAATTAAGACACAACACAAAATAAAAATCTAACACCAATTTATAAAAATAGGACATATTTTATCTTTTAAATGACACCAAAATAAAAAGATTCCACTGTAGGGAACCAGAGATATGAATTTTTAAAGATTAGTCACTTTCTAGTGCTTAGAAACCAACAGTGCCCCTTTTAGTCATTTTGATGCCTCTGACAGGGACATTCACCTTTAGCAATTGTTCTGGAGGATCTCTCACCACTCTTGTGCAGCCCCCTCCAGCAGGCTGGGTCCAGTTAGAACTCCTTCCTGAAGTTCTTCTTGCGGGTCCCAAAGTATCCAGCACACAATGCAAGGTTCTGGAATCTCCAAGAGGGTCCTTGAACGTGTGAGACTTCAATTCCCACAATTCACTTGAGCAAAACCCTTACAAATCCACTGGTAGTACTCCAGGCTGTTGATTCTTGTGGTGATGTTCCAGGTGAGCTCTGTTAACCTGTAGCTTGCAGGGAGTCCACTCTTTAGTCCTTTTACAGCAAAGTAATCCTTAGGCTGTAATTGCAGTTGGTGCAGCCTTCAGAGTGCAGGCCTTTTGAAATGCACATCAAACTTCCAGCATGGCCCGTCTTGCTTTCTTAAGTTTCAAGCAGTAGATCTGAGGGGTTCTGCCCTTCTCAGATACTTATTCAGTGTTCTCTGGGGTCAAGCAGGAGGGCACTCCTGTCCAATGAGCTGCAGGGTTCCACCCAAAGGTCTGACCACTTCCTGCAGAGTGTGGCAAAATGCTAACCCAGAAACTACTATTCTTCCAAAATTCAATATGTCAGAATTTTCAGTAGGCAGAGAAGACCTGGTTAAACACACCCCTAGGATGGCTATTCTTTCTACAGTTATTAACTAATAACCTTTTCCAATGTTAACCTATGGCATGGGATTTGCAATGGGAAACCAGCACCAGGGCTTATAAAACATATTTTTTAAGTATGCTACATATATCTACAGGACCCCCACCTCAGGAACACCTAGGTGAGACTTTAGGGGTTCTGAAAATGTAAAAATATTGCAGATCCTCCCTCCACAGTGCTCCTACCACCAAAGTCGATTTTGGGCAGCACTTTATCACAATGTGGGGAGTGAAATGTGCAATTTCACTTTACCCATGGCATATAAAACTCATTTGATAAGGGTCCAGCTTATAGATACCTGGCCCCCACCCCTGGGACACCTAGGGGAGACCCTGGGGGTACCTAATATGCCCAAACATTGCAGGTTAACTATTTTTAAGTGCCCCAAACACAAAAGTCGAGTTTGGGCACAATTTACTTTTTAAAAGCAGTCCTGCCACACAGAGCCACTTTTAAAAATGACCTCAGGCTTCAGCAGTGCACACATGCAAGTGCAGAAAGGTCTGCTGGTCTCTAAACTGCCATGCCCTATTAAATACTAGGGACTGATAGGTCGTTTAAATCCCCCTGCCCTAATATGTACTAGGGCCCTATGGGGTAGGTCATGCCAATCACAGGGGTACCCCAACCCTTAGTGTACCCTAGTGTATGTAGGTGTTTTCACTGTATTGTAAGTGTTTTCAGCATAGCACTGGCCCTGGGCCTGGTTAGGCAGAGCCCAGGGTCAGTCAGTCAGTCAGTTACCACCAGTACCAGTCAGCAAAAAGTTGGGGGGTGCCTAGGGCACAGGATGACTTTGCAACAGCATCCGAATTGGATTTGGCTTTCCCGGATACGGTTCGTAGCCCTTGTTCCTGACCGAATCGTACACAGGTCCGAACGACCAAGTATGATGCGAAGATCGCATACGTGGCGACCGAATCGTTTCCGGGACCCGAACCTGTCCGTACGACTCGTTCATAGCTGAATTGTGCCGCGCAATGGAGTCGAATTCCAACCGAGCTAGTACGATGCACGATTCGGACAGCCGCTTCGCCTCAGTCTCAGCGAGACAAAACGGCTGTCGGAATCGCAATTCGGGGGGCCGTAGCAGGCCCCCTTCACACGGGGCCCTCCGAATCTGTCACGGGGGTGTGCCCATGGGTCCTCCCGATCCAGGCATGCACAGTGTGGTGGGCACCATGAGGTGCTTGTAGGAACAAGGGACCCCCCTGTCAGTAAGTAAGGTCTGGGAGTAAGGGGGGGACAAGCAAATAGTATTCAAAACAAGAGACTCCCCTATGACCTATATTTCTTCTACATGGATTTAATCCTTACTGGGTATGGAACCAAACATAGTGCTACCAACACACATAAATTTACTTTAAGAGAGTTTATTTTTCTTAGTAGTTTCTTAGTTTTCAATAAAAAAACAATTTTGTCTGAATTAAAAAAATTTTTTTAACATCAGTTGTCAATAATAACAATTTTTTTAAATACATTTTTCACTTTATACAAACATTTAAACATGACATAGTCCCCAAACAACACACTCAATATATATCTCATACGTACACTCAACCCACTCATTCACAGTCATGCAAAACATATGTACTCATCTGGAAAACAGGGAAAACAACCAGATGTCAAAAGTTTTCACAAGAGATGGTAACTAAACAAAATAAAGGTCTGGACACACGAGGTCGACGCGCGTTTCGGTGGCTTTAATACAACTCGTAGACCACCTTCATCAGGACCTTGTCCAAATGGGGCACAGAATCACACAAGCATCCAAGCCGGAGGGGACCTAACAAACAAATAATACAACTTATGTTTCTGCTGTCTTTTTGTAAAACCATTTAGATTCCATAACCCAGAAAATTATTTAATATATAGTGCTTAGTACCTAAACAAAACAGCCATATGATGGAATTATGGGGTATCATGCAAAAGCCCTCTCCTGTGAAGGTATGCATGCAATGAGAACCTGTTGTGATTCCGTTGTGCAATCATTTTGAAACACTCCATACTTACTTTGGGTTGTTCCAAAAGCAAAAAATAAACATGCAAGGTGCTGGTGTTCCTACTTGTGAAGATTTCGCATTGTCGAATATCTTAACGTGGTGATGTAGTTTACCCCCATAAAACCCGTGTTTCTACTGTGGGGTTGATTCCGATTCGGGCCGGAAATTTCTCCGACCGAGCCGGACCCGGAGAGATTTCCGACCGAATCGGACCCGTGCAGTCCGACCGAACGAGTACGATGCGCACGTATGCCATCGGACCCGAGTCGGTCGGACTCCCATTGAAGTCAATGGGAGCCGGTCGTACAACGCGTACGCGGGCTCCCATTGACTCAATGGGTGCGAGGCGGACAAGTGCGCCCCCTACAGCGGGTACGCGGCAAAGCGATTCGCGCCGTACACGCACAGGTAGGGGGGACCCATGGGTCCCCCCTGTGTGCGACTCGCGCGGCTACGCGTACAGGGGGGTCCGACACGGACCCCCAAAGTACGGCTCCGACAGCTCTTTCGAGCCGGAGTGCGCGGCTCGGTCGGACTGCTCGCGGCGCGCATCGTACTTACCCGGCCGGGAAACGTCTCCATTGCGCGGTGCGAGTCGAGTCCGAGCGAGTCGGTCGGTGCGGTTCGAGCCGGGAACGAGTCGGTCGGAGCGGTCGGGACGCCCGGACGAGTCGGTCGGCGAATTCGCATCGTACTCGCTCGGCCGGACCCGCGTACGATTCGGTCGGGAAACAGGGCTCCGAATCGGATCCGGTAAAGCCGAATCCTATTTGGAGCCCTACCGGCCGAGATTGGAATCGGCCCCTAAGTGTGTCACATCCAACCTATCGTTGTATAAGTAAAGAAATGACTCACATGTGTTTCACAATGCGAGTCTAAATGAAGAGGTATCCCACTTGTTTGTGGTCAACTCTGGGATAGGCCCTTCTTTTTCCGGTCTCTGCCAACAGTACTATTTGTTCTGTACGTGAAATAAATACAGTGGTAAGGTACTAGTGGTCTTATAGGCTATATTGGTCTAAGATACATATTGTTGTATTGGTAGGGTCTTACCCTATGTCTGTGCAGATTCACAATGACATCTTATTACTGGTCCTGTATATCAAGGACCGTCATTTTGAGCAGTCTGTTTGAATTGGGATCTGTGTAAAAAACAACCATTGCTGTTATTTGAGACATGACATGTGATAGTCTCTAATCAGTGAGTTAACTATCATATACTTACAACTGTCTGGGTTTGAAGTATATGTAAAGATATTTCCCTTTGTTTTTATAGGTGAGGGTACATAACTTCACTTGTATGTGGCACCGTCGCCCCACATTTGGGTCAACTTTTTGCAAATCTATTATCAATATATTTACTGTGAAATAAAACGGCATATGTCAGAACGGGCATCTCTGAAAAGATATATACTAGTGTCCGTTATAAAGGACCGGGGGTTTTCAGAAAAAGAATTTTTTATACATGAATAGGTGGCCGGACCAAGGGGTTTCATGCTGGGC
Organism: Calotriton arnoldi; assembly: GCA_963921515.1. Classification (NCBI taxonomy): domain Eukaryota; kingdom Metazoa; phylum Chordata; class Amphibia; order Caudata; family Salamandridae; genus Calotriton; species Calotriton arnoldi. The sequence goes on from CAWUFW010003383.1 coordinate 1,340,538, forward strand.
AACAGGTAGCAGCCGTTTATTGCACTGCATCTGCTAGCGCTATGTTTATACCTCTATTTTAGGATTGTGACAGTAATCCTCTCGCTACAACGGACGGACATCTCTAAGAAGATTTATTTTGACATCCGTTATAATGAACCAAAAGTGTCCAAGAAAGAATTTTTACATGAGTATGTAGCCGGACCATAAGGATTTCATAATGGGCAACATCTGAGGACCAGTTATTGTACTGCATCTACTAGCGCTATATTTCTGCCTGTATCCCTAAGTTAAGATGGTTATCCTCTCGCTACAATACTTCTCAGCCAGTAAGTCATGCTGCCGCTAATTTACTGTAGTGTAATTACCCTGTATTTCTGCCTACTTATCAAGGTGAATCGGCTTCCTGTATTGAGTGTTATCATTGCTACTATATTCCTTATACACAGGTCACATGCTCTCCTATCATTTTTTGCTCGCTCCTTCTTTCTCGATGAAGTTAAAACATAAGCTCCAACATCGTTTTAACTTGCTTACCTCGTTTCCTCCGTCTATTTATGTCAGCGTGTCCGAGTCCAGCCAGTAGCCCGCGAGATGGAAGTCAGTTTCGCGGTCTTTTAGAACAAGAAGGAAAGGCGTACATGTACGCGATGACGTGCGTATATGGGTCACGTGATCTATACCGCAATTCCAGTAAATGAAGGACTATCAGGGTCTACACAGCAACATGCGCCATGTTGGTGTGTGCAGATGGTATGCATTATGCGGTGTTGGTGCAATTGATCCTGCGTCACTGTTACTAAAGTGAGTGCGCAGATCTCACCAACCTTAGTAATTTGTGTATGTGGAATGAGCAAATCCGGTCTTTTACCGAAAGAACCCGTCAGTATATAAGACATTGTCCCTGGCTGTCAGATTCGACAATCACGGGGAAGTCAGATGTGCATGGGTGCGAAGGCATGTTACTGCGCCAAGAAAGTTTGTCAGATATGCAGATATTTCGGGTTGAACCGAAATATGAACACCCAAACCTGATTGCACAGTCTTATATGATGGCAGGCTTGTACCCAATATGATGATCTCATATGACAGTAGTCTGCATATATAGGGTTGTTCGTATAGATGCCTTTTCTTATGTTTATACTATCTAATCTGGACATGTTCGCTTCTCAATTCCGATTATAGAGGTTAGTGGGGCACCCATAGTGTCACATGTTCTGACGTATTGCAGATAATGCATATGGCTACTCATATATTCCAGGTAAGTTCCTCGTTGAGTCCTTCTTTTACACAGTTAAATGTAAAGATCCAGAAGGTTTCCCTCCTTTTCCGACTTATTTCCATTGGGAGGCCCATCTTTGTTTTTACTTTTTCTAAGATGCACCACCGCAAGTCCAGTTCTCCATGGTTCATTTCTATACAGTGAGTTACCATCGGTGCTGTCAATTTTCTTGTCCGGATAGCCGATTTGTGTTCACTATATCGGGTCCGGAACTCCCGACCTGTCTCCCCTATGTATGCAAGCTCACATGGGCATAAAATAATATACACCACATTGCTACTTCTGCAATTGCTGAGGTCTCTGAGGTTGATATTACGTCCTTTGTATGAAACGACTGTGGTGACCATCGCTGTACTGCAAGCATGGCATGAACCACATTTGTGGTTCCCCAAGATCGGGGGCAACCCGGTGATGGTAGTTTGTTGCATCGTATCATGTACCATTTCTCTCGTGTGCACTAACATATCTCGGAGATTTTTATTTCTCCTGTATGCTACCAGCGGTAATGTCAAATTCTCATCATCATGTGCATTAAGGATTTTCCAGTTTTTTGTGATTATGTTTCTAATCTTGTAATTGAGCTGCGAGTGGTTAACCACACATACTATTTGATTTTTTGGAGTACGTCTGTTACCCTGTAAAAGGGCCTCTCGATTGTAGTATTGTGCCCTTTTAAACGAAGTGGTAACCAGACGTCGTGGGTACCCTTGTGCCAACAGGCGTTTTTTCAGTGCTTCGCAGTGAGTCCTGAAGTCTTGCATGCTAGTACAATTGCGGCGGATTCGCAAAAATTCCCCGAAGGGGATTTAGTCCTTTTGGCTCGCCGGGTGAAAACTTTGAATTTGTAGAATAGTATTTTTTGCAGTTGTTTTCCTAAAGAAACTTACTTGTAGTCCATCATTTAATCCTCGGATGACAATATCAAGAAACTTTACCTGTGTACAGCTATAATGGGCCGTGAATTTTAAATTACTGTCACTGGCGTTAAGCCAGGCAATGAATTCTAATAGCGTGTCAGTCTCTCCTGCCCATATAAAAAAAATATCATGGATGAAGCGCCTCCAGGTGTGCACATTCTCAAAAAAGAGGGCAGCCTCATTGAAGATATTACGAATTTCCCACTCACCCATGTAAATATTCGCGATACTGGGTGCACAAGAAGCACCCATACTGGTGCCCTTGATCTGTTGGTATATCTGACCGTTGAAATCAAAAAAGTTGTTTAACAAAACTATCTCAAGGCATTCTAGTATAAACTCATCTGGTCTATCACCTGGAGTTCTGTTCAAAAGGGTGGCCACAGACTGTAACGCCTGACATTGAGGAATGTTGGTGTACAACGCCTCAATGTCAAGCGTTACTAGGATGTTTGTGTGATGGTCAAATGGCATACCTTCGATCTTCTCAATGATGTCGCCAGTATCGCGGATGAATGAGTCATAGTTTTTTGTTAGAGGACACAGGAAGGTATCTACATACTTGGAGAGTGGCTCCATGCTGGAACCAATCGTTGAAATGATAGGGCGCAATGGGGGATCTACAGTGCTTTTGTGGGTTTTAGGAACCCCACACAGTGCTGGGACTGTCGGACAGGATTTATTCAGGAATTCGTATTCCTGTTGGCAGATGATGTCTTCTTCTAATGCTCTGTCAGTAAGTTCTCGAATACGTGAGGTCAATCTACCCAGTTCTCTAGGGTGGGATTTTTTATAATGCTCCTGGACCGACAACATGGCTAAGATTTTCTTATTGTAGTCGGTCTTGTTCTTTACTACAATCCCGCCACCTTTATCACAGGGTTTGATAATGATGGTGTTGTTATTTCTGATGTTGGTCAGTGCTTGATGGTCTGTTATGGATAAATTGTGTCGATGATGTTGAGGATGTTTAGTCATGCGTTCTATTTCTTTCAGCACAGTCCTTTCAAATATATCTACCTCTGGTCCCACCATATCAAGGGTGGGAGTAAACGTGGAAGGTGGTTTGCATTGGGAGAGGTTTGCTACCTGATGATCAGGTGGTCTGTGCATGAAGAATTTTTTAAGGCGAACCTTCCTAAAGAAGGAAAAAAGATCTTGATGTAGTTGGAATAGGTTGGGGCTGGTGCTAGGGACGAATGATAACCCTCTCCCTAGTAATGAAATTTCTTCTTGTGTGAAGTTCACGGATGAGAGATTAAATATAGGTATGGTGTCATCCGTGTTTCTCGGTGACCCAGATGACCCCTCTACGACCTCCAGTACTGTTGGTTTCGGGTCTTTAGATATGGTTGCGGATGTTGTGGGTTTACTGGTGCTGGTTGGTTCTCTCTGTCCTGTCCCCATCGTTTGTTCCGCCCGCAATATTGACCCCGTGGTAAAAATGTTTGCTGGCCTCGGTAGGGTTGCTGATATGTCTGCCTGCCTCTGTTGGATCTATTTGGATAATACATGTCAATGCCTTCATAATAGTTGTCTGTCTCAGAATCAGAAGAATAAGTATCTGAAAAGTTTATCACAGTTCTTCTATTATTTCTGCCATGATTTTGATAGGTGGCACCCTGATTCCAATCTTGGTAGTATAATTTCTCTAGATACGGGTAAGCCTTCTCTTGGGTGTACCACTTGACATCTTTTTTAAGCTTTTCAGTCTTTCTGTTAATTAGATATTCTTCAAATTCCTTCATGTCAGCACTTACTTTCTCAAGTCTCGCTTTCGCTTCGTCAAGTGCTGTCGCAGTTTTTAATTTATCCTCTAGGTCCTGAATTTCTTGGCTTAGGACTGCCATGATTTCTTTTGCTGTCTCTATTATCAGGATCATCCAGTCCCTGGAGCAGCGGTTCGCAATATGGGACCACCGCTCCAGGAACCTACGTACTTCAACAAAAAGGGCCGGGACATTGCGGACCCTTAGGCCAGATGGAATCACCCCTGATCTTAAATACTCTAACATATAGTGTGCATGAGACTCCATTCTTTTTAATTTTTTTCTTAAATTTAGTAAGTTGTTCCATTCGAAGTTATCATTACTGTAGTTAGTAGGAGGGTCGGCCCCGGAGATTGCTTGTCCTATGAGAGTTGAAAATTCCTCATCTGAGAATCCGAATGTCTTAAGATTCTCCATATAAACTTATGTTGGATGTGACTGTCACTACAAATAACAAGGAGTTGGTGGGCTTGCGATACAAAAAGTGGAGAACAGGATTACTCAAACAGACCACCCGTATGGTAACATGCAGCCGGGACACACTGCTGAAAATTTTGTTCAGGTACAACTAGAAAGACTAGTTTCTAAAATTAGAACAATCCCACAGTTAAAGAACCGTGAACAGCTTGTAGGAACATAGGACCCCCCTGTCAGTAAGTAAGGTCTGGGAGTAAGGGGGGGACAAGCAAATAGTATTCAAAACAAGAGACTCCCCTATGACCTGTATTTCTTCTACATGGATTTAATCCTTACTGGGTATGGAACCAAACATAGTGCTACCAACACACATAAATTTACTTTAAGAGAGTTTATTTTTCTTAGTAGTTTCTTAGTTTTCAATTAAAAAACAATTTTGTCTGAATTAAAAAAATTTTTTAACATCAGTTGTCAATAATAACAATTTTTTTAAATACATTTTTCACTTTATACAAACATTTAAACATGACATAGTCCCCAAACAACACACTCAATATATATCTCATACGTACACTCAACCCACTCATTCACAGTCATGCAAAACATATGTACTCATCTGGAAAACAGGGAAAACAACCAGATGTCAAAAGTTTTCACAAGAGATGGTAACTAAACAAAATAAAGGTCTGGACACACGAGGTCGACGCGCGTTTCGGTGGCTTTAATACAGCTCGTAGACCACCTTCATCAGGACCTTGTCCAAATGGGGCACAGAATCACACAAGCATCCAAGCCGGAGGGGACCTAACAAACAAATAATACAACTTATGTTTCTGCTGTCTTTTTGTAAAACCATTTAGATTCCATAACCCAGAAAATTATTTAATATATAGTGCTTAGTACCTAAACAAAACAGCCATATGATGGAATTATGGGGTATCATGCAAAAGCCCTCTCCTGTGAAGGTATGCATGCAATGAGAACCTGTTGTGATTCCGTTGTGCAATCATTTTGAAACACTCCATACTTACTTTGGGTTGTTCCAAAAGCAAAAAATAAACATGCAAGGTGCTGGTGTTCCTACTTGTGAAGAGTTCGCATTGTCGAATATCTTAACGTGGTGATGTAGTTTACCCCCGTAAACCCAGTGTTTCTACTAAGTGTGTCACATCCAACCTATCGTTGTATAAGTAAAGAAATGACTCACGTGTGTTTCACAATGCGAGTCTAAATGAAGAGGTATCCCACTTGTTTGTGGTCAACTCTGGGATAGGCCCTTCTTTTTCCGGTCTCTGCCAACAGTACTATTTGTTCTGTACGTGAAATAAATACAGTGGTAAGGTACTAGTGGTCTTATAGGCTATATTGGTCTAAGATACATATTGTTGTATCGGTAGGGTCTTACCCTATGTCTGTGCAGATTCACAATGCCATCTTATTACTGGTCCTGTATATCAAGGACCGTCATTTTGAGTAGTCTGTTTGAATTGGGATCTGTGTAAAAAACAACCATTGCTGTTATTTGAGACATGACATGTGATAGTCTCTAATCAGTGAGTTAACTATCATATACTTACAACTGTCTGGGTTTGAAGTATATGTAAAGATATTTCCCTTTGTTTTTATAGGTGAGGGTACATAACTTCACTCGTATGTGGCACCGTCGCCCCACATTTGGGTCAGATTTTTGCAAATCTATTATCAATATATTTACTGTGAAATAAAACGGCATATGTCAGAACGGGCATCTCTGAAAAGATATATACTAGTGTCCGTTATAAAGGACTGGGGGTTTTCAGAAAAAGAATTTTTTATACATGAATAGGTGGCCGGACCAAGGGGTTTCATGCTGGGCAACAGGTAGCAGCCGTTTATTTCACTGCATCTGCTAGCGCTATGTTTATACCTCTATCTTAGGATTGTGACAGTAATCCTCTCGCTACAACGGACGGACATCTCTAAGAAGATTTATTTTGACATCCGTTATAATGAACCAAAAGTGTCCAAGAAAGAATTTTTTACATGAGTATGTAGCCGGACCATAAGGATTTCATAATGGGCAACATCTGAGGACCAGTTATTGTACTGCATCTACTAGCGCTATATTTCTGCCTGTATCCCTAAGTTAAGATGGTTATCCTCTCGGGAGACGCGCAAGCGCGCGAAACAAGATGGCCGCCTCCCGGTGAGCTCCTCCGCGTTTTCGCCCGTTTTACTTTAAAAACGACGAAATTTTACAAAAATTAATGCTGTAAAGAGGTCGCTGTGGATTTGAAGCCGGTACCTGTGTTGTAAGGTCGTTTTTGGGTGCTTTTGGACGGAGAAAGTGGTGTTTTCTCTCGTCAGGCTCCTGCTCCCAGTCTGCCTTCAGGTACTGCCAGGCTTGTCTGTCAGGGGGGCGGAGTAAGCACGTAAGAAAGGGCCTGGCTTAGGCCTAGCCACTCCCACAGACCATTTTAGCTGCTGCACCAGTTATTTGAAGTATTTGATCACCAGTAATACTATACTTTCCTACAAACATTGTATTTAATTGAAAATTGGATCCTTTTTACATCAAAATGGAAAATAAAAATTCTCTACATAATAAAAGAAGACAGCAGGTTTCACCTCCGCCAATTAAATCAAAAGTGGTAGAGTCATCTGAACCTTCCTTATCTTTAATTTTAGAAGAAATTCAAGCACTTCGTGTTAATACAGATACCATTGCGTCAGAGATTAAAAATGTGCGCAAAGAAATGGCTTGCCTATCAATGAAAATTTCTGACAACTCAATTAAAATACAAGATAATAAGGTTAAAATAGACGCCTTTACCCCACTTGTGGCGAAAATATCACCCATGTCTGCACTCCTTTTAGATATGGAAAACCGCAATAGACAATATAACCTACGCATTTTCAATCTACCAGAACATGTTGAAGGGGCCAACTGCAGATTATATTTGGAAACTTTGATTCCTGGCCTTTTGAAAATCAGTTTTCCAGAAAAATTTGAAATTGATTAGGCTCACAGGATTCCTTCTCATCGCAACCCTCAACACACAAAACCTCGACAAATGATCTTTAAAGTTCTCTGTCATCACCATTTGGTTTTGATTAGGAAAGCAGCACGAGAAATTCCTTCGTTGATGGTCAATGGGAATAAAATATTTATCCATCAAGATTTTGCCAAGGAGACTGTTTCTGTTCGCAAAGAATTCACTGCTCTTCGTCCTCAACTAAGAAGTCTTGGTTTCAAGTATGGTCTTTTTGATCCTTCAACAATGCGTATTTGGAAAGATAACTTTTCGAAATCCTTTCATCGTCCTCAGGAACTGAAACAATTTCTGGATCAACAGTCACAGCATTTAATGGATACTCATGACTCTACTACTTGATTGTTTCCAGTTATGTATTTTCTGACAAATTACTGAGTTATTCTTCATCGGGCTCCAACGGTACCGGTCATGCTTGTTGAGCGTGTGTACGTTTCATTCTTGATATTAATGTATCCTGTTTGTCGTTTTTCCCATGTTTTATTTTTTTCCTTTCATCTTCCTTGTTCTAGAGCTATTATTTTCTCACACTCTTTTTGTATTTTTCACTCGCCTCCTCTTCATCTTTTCTCTTTCTTTTTTTCATTATGGCTAACGTTCATAATATTAAAGTAGTTTCATTAAATGTTAAAGGTTTACGTCATCCAGTTAAGCGTACAAAGATTTTAGATTATCTAGGTAGTTGCAAGGCAGATATTTGTTTTATCAGGAGACTCATCTAGATGACAAAATCTTATATTATATGAAGAAAAAGTGGGTCGATACTACTGTTTCCTCTCCTGCAAATGGGAAAAAAAATGGGGTTGCTATTTGTTTTGCAAAAAAATTACACTGCCAAATTTTGAGTAAAACTTCAGATGCTGATGGGAGATATATTATAGTTAAAATTAAAATACATGATTCAGTCATATTTTTACTTAATGTTTACGGCCCTACAGCGGACGACCCTCTTTTTTGGTCTAATCTTACTACTGAGGTTCTGAAATTGGGTAATGTTCCGTTAATTGTAGGAGGTGATTTTAATGTCATATCTGATCCTCTATTAGATAGATTATCTTGTACTAAATTTCACCCTCCTAAGGTTTTTCATGCTTTCAGATTATTTATTCAAACCACTAAGTTAGTTGATATTTGGCGCCTACATTTTCCTACAGAAAAAAGTTTTACATTTTTTTCAAACCCACATAATTCTCATTCTAGGATTGATTATTTATTGGTCTCTAAACAATTAATTCAATCCGTGATTTCTCCTAAGATTGGTAACATTGATATTTCAGATCATGCTTTAATTTCTTTTGTTTTGAATTTAAATTCAACTTTTACAAAACAATCCCGATGGCGAATGAATACTGATATTGTTCTTAATGAACATAATAAACCAAAACTCTTAACTGCAATTCAAGCTTATTTCCTACTTAATCCTGAAGGTTCCACTTCTATGGTTAATAGATGGGATGCTTTTAATGCCTACATTAGAGGTGTAACTATTTCCATTATGGCTCATGAAAATAAATCCTTCAATACTAATATTAAAAACATAGAAAAACAAATTGCGAAATTTGAGAGACTTTTCATTACGTCTAATGATCCTCAATATAGATTTAAACTGCAAAAGCTTCGGTATTAATTTAATTCAATCCTTAGCAGAAGAGCTGGTATTCAGATTTCTAACTCTAAAGCCAAATTTCGTTTTAATGCCAACAGATCTGGGAAACTTTTAGCTAATTATCTACGTATAAAAAAGGACAAAACTCAAATAAACTCTATTCATGGCCCTAATATCAAAATTGCTTTATCTCACATTGATATCGTTAATGAATTTTTGGATTTTTACTCTAATCTATATAACAAGCCTGATTTTCATGATGCCTCTTTAATTGATTCCTTTATAACTACATGTGGTTTACCCAGCATTTCTCAATCAGATAAAATTGGATTAGATTCTCCCATTACTACAGATGAAATTTTATCAGCCATAAAATCTCTTAAAAAAAAGAAGTCTCCTGGTCCAGATGGTATTTCGGCTGAGTTTTATAAAGAATTTCAAGTACAACTTTTGCCCTTTTATTTCAACTTTTTACCTCTTTTGGCTCTTCAGGAATTACTTCAGGCTCTTTTACTGAGGCTTTAATTGTCGTACTTCCCAAACCAGATAAGGACCCCACTATTGGGTCAAATTACCGGCCTATATCTCTAATTAATCAAGATTGTAAATTATATGCTAAAATACTGGCTTCTAGATTAGCTCCTGTAATGCATTCTATTATACACCCAGACCAATCTGGCTTTATGAAAAATAGATATTCTGCAAACAATACAAGAGCCTTGCTACATGTTATCGAACAAGCTCCCACTTTAACTTTACCTTCAGGAATTTTGGCCTTGGACGCTGAGAAAGCTTTTGATAAAATTCATTGGCAATTCTTATTTAATACCTTATTGTCATTTAATTTTGGTGAGACATTTATTCGCATGATTACTGCTCTTTATTCTGCTCCTACTGCTCGTTTATTTATCAATGGCCAAATCTCGAATCAATTTTCACTTTTTAGAGGTACAAGACAAGGTTGCCCTCTTTCCCCACTTTTATTCCTTATTGGTATTGAACCCTTTCTTAATGCTATAAGAAAATGTGATGATATTAAAGGAATTAATATTAAAGATGTTACTGTTAAAGCCCTAGCTTATGCTGATGATGTACTCCTATTTATTAGTGATCCTATATCCTCATTCCCTTCCTTATTAGAGATTATCAAAAATTATTCCACAGTTTCTGGCTATAAATTAAATACTAACAAAACTGAATTTTTCCCCTTAAACATTTGTGTACCCCTGATATGATACCTATGACTGATATTATTTGGCAAAAGGATAAATTGAAATATCTTGGTATTTTATTCTCCTCCTCTATAAAATCAACAATAACATTGAACTGTAACTTTATTTTAAATTATATTAAAGATAAAATGTCTAAATGGTCTTCATTACATCTTTCATGGTGGGGTAGAATGGATTCCATTAAAATGACAATTGCTCCTAAAATTTTCTACACCCTCGCCATGATTCCTACTTAATTTTCATTAAAGTTTTATAAAGATGTTGATAGAATTTTATCCAAATTTCTTTGGAACTGTAAACCGCCTCGTATCAGTTATAAAAAATTAAAAATGCCTAAATGTAATGCTGGGTTTGGATTACCTGACTTTTTTCTTTACCATAAAGCCTTTATTTTAAAACAAAGTTCCATATGGTTTAATCATTCCTATTTAAACAATTCTCCTATTTGGCTTGATATTGAGAAATCATTGGTAAATCCATTTCCACTCCCCACTTTGTTAACTATGTCTAATAGGTCATCATTTCTTCATAAATCCGTTATCCTTAAGTCCACTAAAATGATTTTTAATGATATAGATTCAATTTTTCTATCCCCTATATCTATTACTGAAGACCTGTCACTATGGTATAGCAATGTTATTAAATTGAATAGGAATGTTAGTTTCTGGTATTCATGGATTAATGCTGGTATTTTTTATCTTAAAGATATATATTCAAACAATGCTTTTATATCATTTGAGATTTTACGAACAAGATTTAATCTACCTCAATATGATTTTTCTAAATATGAATATTTATGTAATTCCATTTTAGATTCTTTTCCTCAAGATATTCCTTCTAATGTTAAAGCTGATTTATCAATTTACATTCAAACTGTCTCTACTTCATCACATGGTGTTTCTATTTTATATAAAAAATGATCTAATTCTTTAGGTAGCAACATTAATATGCTTTCAGTATTTTGGAATAATGAACTTTCACTTTCACTGTCCATTGATATATGGAAAGATATTTGGCTTAATAGTATTTCTGGTTGGTTACCTGTTTCGCTTTATCAAACTAACTCTTATATTTTATTTAATTGTTTATGGACTCCATTACGTCTTTTTCAAGCTAAACTTCTTCAATCTGAATCTTGTTGGCACTGTAAATCGCACCCTGGTACATTACAGCATATGCTTTTTAAATGCCCTTTAGTTTTTAAGTTTTGGACTGATGTTTGGGATATTATAAAAAAGATATTAAATATCCATGATGATGTTCCTTACAATATGTTAATTTGCAAATCTGCTCTTCTTTCACATAGTTTAAATGACTTAGAAGGTAAACATTTTAATTTCCTAATATCAGCTGCTTTAAAATCCATTACATTTTGTTGGAAAGATGTTTCGTTATTATCAGTGCATGCTTGGTGGTCATGGGTTATTTTTACAAGAAGAGGAGCTCAATTGTCCTTAACTGGGCTCAATCATAATTCCAATTCTTTTCACTCTTTTTGGATACCTGTTGATGTACATGTATCTTCTTAAACGGTATATTTATAACTAATTTTTCTTTTTATTGATAATATAGTATATTTACTGATTTAATATTGTAGCTCTATTTATAGATAATGTAATGGCTTTATTATTGATCCCTTCCCCCCCTCTCCTTTTTATGTTTTCCAAGAATACTTATTTTTTCTTACCTAAAGTAATTCAACTGTTATTCCTGTTAATCTTCTTTATTATAACTAGGTATTTTCGCTTTAGAATATTGTTTTCTGTATTGTCTGTTACTTGTTTATTATGAAAATTCAATAAAATATTTTGAACTAAAAAAAAAAAGATGGTTATCCTCTCGCTACAATACTTCTCAGCCAGTAAGTCATGCTGCCGCTAATTTACTGTAGTGTAATTACCCTGTATTTCTGCCTACTTATCAAGGTGAATCGGCTTCCTGTATTGAGTGTTATCATTGCTACTATATTCCTTATACACAGGTCACATGCTCTCCTATCATTTTTTGCTCGCTCCTTCTTTCTCGATGAAGTTAATGAGGTGCCCGCCACAGGGTGTATGCTTTTCCCCACTCACCCCTTTTTGCTATGGGAGCCTGTGTACGCATCTGTACACAGGCTCCCATAGAGTTCAATGTGAGTCCGAGCGAACTGAGTCCGTAAGCATACGGCTGCATCGTACTCGCTCGCTGGGACTCCCGGAGCACGTTTCCTTCGGAAAGCCCTCTGGTTCCGAGTCGTACGGAGGGCTTTCCTAGCAAAATCGGAATCGGGCCCTAAGACGTCAGAGGGAAAGGGCCAAAATATATGTAGAAACAAGTTCCATACTATGACCCAGAAAGAAACCTTCACTCATCATGTGCTAACCTGATTCTACAACTTTCTTTTAAGTGGATAAGACAAGGAGGCAGATCTCTGGGGGTGCTAGGCCCAGGAGTGTGGAATACCCGTGATACTTCCTTTCAAGCTCAACCCAATTACAAGACAAAATTCCTGCAACCTGAACTACTCAGGCTCACTCTCTGAAACACTAGGGTCTCATGAGCCGTGGGTCACATGAGACATGGGTGCATATGCTACCTGATCAGATGTGTTGACAGCCTACAACACATTTTGCTCTGGTGGTATGCTGTTCTTTTCCTGATCTGAAGTAATCAAAAGGTTATACGCAAGGCACTATAAAGCCCCCAAATGAATGCTTACAGGGAACGTGATATATAATTGACAGTATTTTGGAGATAATATGGACTAAGGGTCTGGTTTAAATCTTGGCCGAGATGGGACTCCGCCACAAAAGTGACAAAGTTCCCTCCCCACCAAGACCATGGTCTGCCCGCCCTATTTAAATTTGGGCAGACCATAGATTGGTCAAATTCCTTCGACATCCCGAGGGAGTAAGGACCACTGGAAGTTTGTCCTAATTTAGGTGTGGGGACATATAACCACTTTTCAATGCCTATCACTGCCAGGAAAAACCTGGTGGTAAGAGGCCCTGAAAATATGCTCAATGCCCCCCTTGTCATGGGAGGAAACTCCCATGGTGAGGGGTGCATTGCCTTTGGTTTTTTTTTACTTTCAAAAAGAAAATCCTACTTTGGGATTTTCTTTTTGAAAATGAAAAAAAATGTAACTTGCCTGATGGAGCCATCTGGAAAAGGTACAATGTGTTGACAGAAATCATCGTAACAGCGGTTCCTGTCAATTCTTGAAATGTCCGCTGGGCTGGCGGTCATTTCATAATTTGGCAGGCCGCACCACCGTCAGGGTGATGGAGTCAGTACTTTAAATGGGCCGGTACTAAGTACCCAAAAGACACACAATTGATGGACGGAATGCTGAACAAATCAAAGCATTCATCCCCAGTCAAGAGATCTGGGTTAAATCCATCATTCTTTTGCTCACCATGCCAACCCAGTTTAGACCTGGCCATATGCAAATCAGCCTTGACCCTGTGCCTCATGGGAACAGTCAAGCCCGAACTGCCAAGCCAGGTCCTCCCTGGACCGGAAACAAGCATCCTAGGACCGGTTTCGGGGGGCCCAGATCTCTGTACTGGGGTGAATGTACGACATTGTTCTGCATTCTGTCCATCAATTGTTGTTTTTGCATTTGTCACCCCGAGTGGGACGGGTATGCCCAGACGTGGGTCCCGTGCTCTCCATGCGACTGGAGTCAAGCTATCCTGGCTGATGAGGGCTGAAAGCCTGAAACCGGTCCTAGGATGCTTGTTTCCAGTCCAGGGAGGACCTGGCCTAGCAGTTCGGGCTGGACTGTTCCCATTGGGCGCAGGGTCAAGACTGATTTGCATATGGCTGGGTCCAAACTGGAATGGCATGGTGAACAAAAAAACGATGGATTAAGGCCCAGATCTCTATACTGGGGTGAATGTACGACATTGTTCTGCATTCTGTCCATCAATTGTTGTTTTTGGTACTAAGTACCGGCACTTTTTTATTTTGAGAGGGAGAGTACCGCACTTCTCAAGAGTGACGTGGTATTTTTAATTGGAGAGTACTGGCACTTCTCAGAAACAAGCAGGTACTCTTTAACAGAGTACCTGCATTTCTATTTTTCCATTTCAAGCACTGGGCGGAGTAATTTACTCCATCGTCCTGCTGGAAGATTGGCCATCCTCCAAATTATAAATCATGTCAAGATTCACTAACCTTACAAATTAAATCCAGCTGGAGTGATATTTGCTTCCACAACTCTCCAAACCCACTGACAACCATACATTTAAACCATATAGGTAAGAAGTAGAACAGGATAAAGGGAAATAGGATGATAGAGAGAAAAAGAGACACTTGGTATCATCAAAAAGCCTCTTTGCGCAGCTGACCTTAATCTGCACTGCAGGAGCATTGATGTCTAAAGACAAGAGAAGATCTTTAGTAGTGCTATTGTACAATCTCTGTATCTCCAGCACTCTATAGGTGAATGAAATTCAATGTTTTCATACACTGCACCACAACTAGAATTGATATAATTCTTGTAAGTAATACTCTAAACTAGTAAGCATTGTTTGCTAAAGAGCACTACCTTCAACGTTATGCAATAACATTCTGTGGTTGGGAGTACGTTACATGCAACATAAAAAGTGTTAATTAATTAACATATAGTTCTCCTAGACAACCAACAATTATTTACTCATCTAAAACAATACTTAAATACACTGGGCCTGATTCACAAAGGCAATCTGAGACAAAAGTCTAACTTTACGACTTTTGGTATTCACAGAGGTCATTTACGAGTCGTATCTTTATGTCCGCAGTCGGGCCAGAATCTCTGGATTGGGCCGTACTCTCCGGACCCGGGCCGTACTCTCCTGCTCTTTGGCTCGGGCCGGATAAAGAGTAATCAATGGGCCGGAATGCAATTTTTACAAAAAGGAACATTAGGAACGTGTGATAAATGGTAGAGGAGGTCATGAAAATCAGTTTGGACCGGGAAAAGGGTGTGGCCGGAAACCTCATCATATCCCAGAAAAGTTTGCTCCTTTCCATCATGGTACAAGCAGTCCACAATTTGCGCTACGCTCAGTGTTGACTGTAGTTTCAACTCTACAGCCAACACTAAGCGGAGCGCTTTTTACGTTGTATGTAACGTAATCTCAACCCAAGATGACTCTTTTGTGAAAGCAAGCAGGTACAGTATGAGAGTTCCTAATCCCAATGGAAGGCTTCTTGTCAAAACAAATAAAGGCAATTTAAGCATTCGTAATGGTAGCGGATGATTCCTTGTGATAACAAGCGAATTTCAGAATCCTTAATGAATGACTCCGAAAATATTACTGACGGCTAAGTCTATTACATGTAACAATAGTGCTGTGCTAGACTATATCTCTGCCTTCAATTCTGTCTTTTAGTGACTTCTGCAAATAACAAATTGCAAGGTTTACAAATACTGACAACAAAATCCTGACTGCGGCAACTATGTCTCATAAAAACCTAACAAGGATGCTAAGGACCACAAGGTACGTATACTCTACGCTTTGAAGATGGCTACCACCATTCTCAAGTTTCATGAGAGTCCTATGATTCAATGGGAGATGTAGTACTTCTAGTCTTTGCTCGTGTTGACGGAAGCTCGCCCATCTGAGACATGTAGCTTCTTGCCAGTTGGTACCCCGCAATCCCCTTCTGCAACTAAAGATGCGTCTGTTCAAAAGATTTGAAGTAACGGATCTCTGCAGCCATACAAAGGTCAGCACGTCCTGTACATTCTGAAACTAAGTGGCGCAAAACAGAAGGATAGGAAAATTAAAAGCAAAGTGGATTCACCCCACAGTGGTAATGGTAGTGAGGTAGTAGGAGCTTTCACAAGCTACAGGAGACTATTCCGGACAAAGTGCCCCCATCCTCACCAGTTACTGAATGAAATAGCCATCAGCCTCACCACTATGAGGCATTAATACTGAATTCTGCAGTGATGGGATGTATGCAGCAGCATGTTTGAAGCTTATCTTTGCAACCAGAAGCACCTTTCACTTTTTAGTTTTCCACTTGCCCAAGCATGCTTTGCCAGCATGGAGCGCTCCTTCAGACAGGACCTTTCTATTAAGTAACACCTTAGGCGAGCTAAATGGAATCTCTCAAAAACAAGGACAAAATCAAGAGATGTGGCATGTTTTGTATTTTATTTCCCAATAAGGCTTTCAGTAACCAAAAGTTCAAAGAATCAATGCATCTTCACAGCTGTGGAGGAAAGAAAAAGTTGCTTCTCTGTCAGCAGGTGGATGGTGTGTTGTTTGCTTGTCAGCATGATTTTTTTTCATATAGGCCTCGTGCTACAGGGCCCAGTGCTGGCAGATTACAACTCTGTAGCAAGTCATTTTCGATTTAGTTGTACCTGTGTCTCCAGTCTACTGAGCTTTCACTGGCCAGCCTCAATTCGCGCGCGCTGTAATTCCTCTGTAGCTTTAGCCCCATCAGGTTCTTCGATCTGGAAGAAATGTAGCTGGAGGCGCCAGGGCGAAAAAAAAAGAGAAGAAATATTGTGGCAGGGGAAGCATTTAAGTTACAGGCGGCAGCCGAGGCTGTTTTATTACTTAGGCCTCTGTCACCTGTGATGACCCAGGAGAGTGGAGAGTATCGACCACTTGTCACTCAAGGCATTCTGCAGATTGCATTGACAAAGCTTGTCAGTCTTCTAATAGCGGGGTTAGCGGCCTCGGCTGCCACCCGGGGGAAAACTCTACAATGCCTATTACTTGGCGGCCTTTAACTGCTATAGAAGCAGAGTGAACATCGACAAAAGCACTGCTATAATTCTACAGTAACAAATGCTCTTCCTTGGTTAGTTTGTGCTTTTTTCACTTTATTGTTCTGTGTGCTAAGAGGGGCTCAACACTCAAGGCCCTGACTGTTCCAGCAAGGTTACTGCACAATCACTTCCGGGTCACTGAACCAATGTTGGGTTGCTTTCTATCCTAGTAAACGGCTCGCATATTTTCCTAGATTACTTTATTGAAATCAGAAAAGCACAAAAGGCAACAGCACTCTTGAATGAATGAATGAATGAATGAAAACGGTACTTGTAAAGCGCACAATCACTCAACCAGAGCATCCTGGCGCTACCAGAGCATCCTTACACTCTTCTGACTTTAAAATGACTAAATTCTCAGCATTGAAAGCCATGAAATGTACATTCAAAGGTTTCCTAACTTAACTCACCAACGTTTCAAGATGAACCTTTGAAACAGCTGCGCACATATCAGAACACCATGAGAGCCCCATTGACAATATAACTGATCAGGACCACTATTGGCTGTTGTACGCCTTCTCGTCCAACATACTAATGTATGTCTTTGTGTTTTTCCCTTTTTATTTAGAACATTCTACCCTCAGCATGGGGGCAAATCCCAGGCCCATAACCTGGGTTCAGGGCCTTTTAACAATCAGTATAGGCCGAGGTAGTGGGTTGTAAGACTATATTACATTTATTGGACATAAAATTACTTTCTATGTCATATTACTTTTGAAGTCAATTAGTGGTAGGTAATGTCAGATCGATACTCTCCACGCCCTGCTTGCCCTGTGGTAGCTATGGTCTCAGGGAGCTGGAGGCCAGTATGAGGAACACAATGAGAGCAGGGCTCTAAAAGCTAATATTTTCCTATAGCACATAATGATTGGTTGAACACTTAATCAAGTGGTTGTATGAGATACCACAGAAGAACAGAAAACCAATACTGATAAACTATTTAGTCTAAACTGTTTAGTTAAAATTTATGAGACAACATTCGCCACTTGATAAAAACCAATTCATAGAATGTATTTGTTTTTTTCAAAATTCCCTTTTAGTTTTTTTTACGGTGTAAATGCAGTACATCTCGCAGATGATTATTCTGTTTATTATTTTGTTTTGTTTTTCAAACAAGGACATTTCTTGCATTAACCGTGTACATGAGACACTAACAGTGTGGTAAGAGCAGAAAATGCCTTTTGGCAAGACAGTGAAGCATTGAAGTCATCAATGGTAAAATTTGGGAAAATGTGCAATGCGAAATTCTGGAATTTCTTGAATGTTGCCGGTGTAATTTTAATTTCAGCTAGGCCACCATTTACCTACCTTACTTCCCACTTCCAATGTCTACATGCTTCTTTCTTCCTCTAATTTTAAACATATATTCCAAAACCGACATTCACTTTCCATTTAAAAATATTTATCTAGTACATTCCAAATTTTTGTTATATGTTCTTGATTTTTCTATTAATTCCAACACAACTGTATTTCTATTTATTTTTATACTTAATTGATTTTCATTATTTGCTTTCTATGAAATGAGTTTCTATTATTTTGTTTTTCTATCAATTTAACTTAATAAACTATATATCAATGGAGAGCACCAACCAATAATTAAATATTTTGCAGGAAGTCATATTGAAACCATCATCTCTGGGTGCTTTCATCCTTGGATAGAAATTATTGTTATTATACCCTCCAGGGGGCTGATTGAACAATTTAGCTCTTACATCTGTCTCCAATTGAAAGAGTTGTAATGTCAGAATTGTCTAACAGCCTCAAAATAGACTGCTGTGATTGTATCCATTGAGATATGAGTTAATATACTACTTTAAATCAAGTAGAAATGTTTCATATTTCCTGTGTACGCCCAACCTTTTTAGTAGAGCTGGCCTGTCAGTGTATTTTATCAGAGCAAAGGTGACTGTTGCTAATCGTGCCCATTTTGCGCCTCGTGCCATGTGGGACCTGTACTCTTATGAAATTGGATCTAGCAGGGTACAGCTTATGTTGAATGGGACCAGGCCATTGTCGTTAGTAGAAAAGCATTCTTTAATTGCCTCCAACTTGATTTCTTATTGGTGTGCTTCTTGAATACAACTCCATCATTTATCAAAGATGTCTGTAAGTCACATTCATAAAGTCTAATTAAACCCAGTAATTGTCATACACTAGAAAAACTACATGTATGGCATTTGCAAGAGTGTCTTTCACTTCATTGAAGACAAGGATCATATCAATTTGTGAAACAGATGTTTGGGGGAGAATAGTATATGCGCACATTGATACACGTTAAGCTGATTTTTTTTTAGTAGTTAGGTATTTGTTCAGGAAGTCAGTAGTGATTGCTCATTCCAAAAAGTATTTGAAACCTAGATGAAATTACCCCCGAACAACCATTAGATCTTGGGCATATTTAGCTAAGGTGTCAAAGAGATAGTCTAGAAAATAATATATAGTCTAGAATATATAGATGCCAGATTGAGGGGGTTCATTTAATTGAACTTCTAGCAAAGAGATATATCCTTTGTTTTCTTCCAGATGCCTGAGTTATGGAATTAAAGATTGATTTTGTTAAGATGCCCACCACATTTCCTATGAATGGTGCAAGGTCCTGATTCTAATCCTTTTCTTTTTTTTGCTGAAAACTTCCATGGGCCAGTGTTGAGAGTCACCGTGTAACTAAGACAGGTTTTGTTGGAAGATTTAACCACAGGAAATATAAAAGACAAGGCTCTACTCCCCAATGCTTTACTCTTTGAAAATTGGAATTAAAATAGTCAAATATGATCTGTCCAGTTTTCGCAATCTATGGTGGTGCATACAAAGCCTGAGACATAACTCACATCTGTAGAAAAACCTTGTTTGACTAGTAGCAAATAAAGAACCAAGAGACCAATGATGGGAAGCAAGCAGCAGACTGAATTTGAAGCCTTGATATTTTTAAAGGAGAGACACTCATTAAGGTCTCTAAAATGAGTATCCATAACCATATACCCTAGCACATCGGAGCCCACATATACGCCCCCTTGAGCCCGGAAGGTGTTTCATGTACTCTTGTCTCCCATGGCCTTTACACCCCCTAGAAATCAAGATGCTCTGCCAAACACAGATATTGTCCCTCTAGGGCCTCTGGAACCTTCTATAATGAGGGCCGTATTTTGGAATGTGGTGGACATATTGTTGAATGACTGGATTTTGTAACCACATTTCGAATTCTATGCCTACAAGAAACTTTGGCTGCGGAGCCTATACATATAAATGGCTAAAGAACTTACCATACTCCAGCTGCCCTGTCCAGTTCAGGCAAATCAAAGGGGGGCTTATGTACTTATATTTCTAATAGCTTGATTTCTCCCAATATTATATTGAGTGTGTCTACACTGTATTATCAGATTATTACTATTGAAATGTCATTATGTGTTTTGCTAGTGGTTGTTAATTTCTATCACAGTGCTTTGATGACAGACATAATGACTGCCCTTCAGCAGCTTGATAGTGACTTTGAGGCTATTAGTGATGGTGCATCTAGGGATCAAGTATTCTTGTGGAGTGGTGAATTCAATATATATTTATATTGGCTCCTATCTAAAAAGATATGTGGTTTAATAAATTTTGATGATTGCACCAAACCCATTTTTCACATAACCTTTATGGAGATAAACATAACAATTTATTGTTTAAATTTGACTTGGCTTTTTGTAACAAATTATCCATTCCACTAGCTCCGTTCTTCTGTACTTTTACTGGTAGAGGAGAGAATGTGATTATAGATTTTGGGCCACTCTACAATGGGCATTCTGTAAGGGCCTCTAATTTTACCACACACAGCATATCGATTAGTGATCATTTCCCGCAGTCTGTTCATCTCAATACCAGTCATCATAGCAATCGGTACAAATCTCATTCCCCTTGCTTAGTTGATAACATTGAGATTGCCTCATTAAACAGATACTCCTTGAGATGGACTCAATTTGAGCCCAACAGAATTTTAGAACAGCTAATCATAACTCATAAAAAGGCATTTGAGTCCTATCTAGATGACAGGCTGACCCTAATGAAGTAATTGAAGCCTTTCTCTCTATTACGAAAGGGATCAAGGCTGGCCTAGCTGCCACTAAGAGGTGTACAACCTCCGGGCAAAAAGGGTGGTTCGATTCCTTGTGCTCAAAAGCTCACAGGAGACTAAAGGAAGCTCTGCATAAATGGCCCAGATGTAAACAAGATGTACAGGTGGCTAGAAGGGAATATAAGCTAGCTATGCTGCAACGTAAGAAAGACTTGAAGGAGGAAGCTTGGGGTACTTTGCGCAAAGCTAGACTTAGCAATTACACCAAGGCGATTTGACGTGCAATCAATTCCCCTTTTTTGAAAGCAGAATATGGTCTTCAACTGGAGATCGCTATTCCTGAGGCCGAATGGATAGCCCACTTCTCTACTATCTATTCTTAGTCTATGGAAGGGACGGTAGAATCAAGGCCCCTTCCACAAGCCCAGCAGGCTGATATGTCATCCCATGGCATCACTAGCCTCTCATTTACACTAGAGGAGGTGAACAAGGCTGTAAGCACGAGCAAGGGGGGAAGCACCGGGCCCAATGGTATTCCTGTGGATCTTTTAAAATCTAATCTTCCACTTTGGGGCCCCCTATTGACTGTGGTTCTAGATGTATGCTACAGAGCTGGATTTCTGCACACCTGGTCAGAGTCCTTCATTGACCCCATCTATAAAAATGGTGACCGACATAATCCCGACTACTACCGCCCTATCTCCTTACTAGACACGCTGGTAAAGGTAGTGGGCCATATCATTTTGGATAGACCCCAGGAATGTGTTGAATCTAATGAAGTTCTTTCAGACTTACAGTATGGATTTCGGGCTGGGTTAGGGACGGTCGAACAGGGACTTCATTTTAATCTTTTAATTGGGAAATACACCCAGGTTAGACGCTGTAATTTGTTTTTAGCATTTGTTGAACTATCCTTTCCATTTGACTGTGTTAACCATCAGAAGCTTTGTGCCATTATGATTGATGTTGGTGTTGATCCCCCTATTGTCCAGTTTCTCAGGGACCTGTACGCAGGGAGCAAGGCAAGAGTACGGTATGGTGTCAAGGGAGAATGCACCCAAACTTTCAGCATGGAGAGAGGGGTTAGGCAGGATTGCATGTTTGCACCCTTTCTGTTCACACTGTACATTAATAACTTAGGTGGGGTGCTTGCAAGCAAGTGTAGAGATTTCCCCCAATCGTTCATCGCCCGATCCTCGCTCTTCTCTATGCTTATGACGCCGTGCTCAAGGCTCGCACCCCTTTGGGTCGGTAGAGGCTGTTAACTAACTTTGTCACCTTCATGCAGGACTTAGGACTACTAGTTAATCAGAGTAAAACATTTATTATGAAGTGTGGGAATACGTCTGCAAAATGCCATGACATAATGATAGGTGACACCAAAACTGTTTTACGGCTACTTTTCCTACCCGGAAATGTTGTTTAATAAGGAGGGTACATGGGCACTAGCCATCAATGCTAGAAGGCTCCAGTTCATGAAATCCACTTCAGCTTTGTATACATTTTCTAGAAAACTGGGTAAGAAGCCAACTAAAGAGATACTAGTCATCTATAGAGCTAAATGCTTGCCCACAGCTTTATACGGGGCGGGGCATGGGGTTACACTGATTGTCAAACTCTACATCGGGTGGAAAACTCCTTTATAAGGCATCTCCTCCTTGTCCCCAGAAGTAGCTCTACAGTTATAAGCCATGAAGGATTGGGGTCACCTTTTTAACAGATATAATTAGGACCCAGCAAATTCTACTTTGGCATAAGATTTGGACTTCTGAGCACCCTAGACTAAATCGTGAAATCATCAGGGACTGTCTTAAATCTCCCATTGCCCTAAAAATCCCTTGGTTGAAGCATAATAAAAATCTTACCAGGTATCTGGAGCATCCAGAATATTTCAAACAGCCCGATTCCCTGGGGTGCATCAGTAGAAGGGAATTGAAGACAGAATGTATGTTACTGTTTGAAGAACTAAGGTTGACTACAGAACTGTTGAAGCCCAGTGTACTTAAAAATCAAATTATGTTGGTCACGTTTTACATCCAGCCTTATTTAGAATAGGTACACAATGAGAGACACAGGTTTTTTCTAACTTGTTTAGAATGGACATATTTCATCGACTTAATAGCTTTCCTAACATGAATGATTGGTCCTCGCCGCTGGTAAGCTGTCCCTGCGATAATGAGTCAGCGCAAAGTACGATACACATTGTAATCTTTTGCGAATTTGATATGGACCAGAGGAGGCGCTTAATTATACCATTGTTGAGGTCCTACAATTTTGTACAATGTTGGCCTGCATATTTGTTCTTACAAACTCTACCATCGCCTTTTATATGTAATGTCATGTCTAACTTTTTATGGGCTATGATTAATTACAGAAAGACATTAAAAGCTTGTAATTCTGTTCACGATGAGCAGTAGTATGTTCTCATCTGCATCTATTAATAGCACGAGATACCTGTAATATATTTTATGTGCATGTAGGTTTAGGATTATATTTATATGGATGATTGTATGTCTTTTTATAATATGCTGAAATGATTTTAAATGAAATTGAATAAAGCTGTTTTTAAATGAATTGAATAGTATGTTTACAAACATGAAGAATAAAAGTAGAATCTGTAGTGCAAAATTAAACATACCAAAAATCTGTAATTTGTTGCAGGAAAATTAGAATCAGTGTAATCTCGCAGATGTAAAATGCTGAAGCTCAAGGAGTGTAGTAATATTCTGGGGGCTGGGTCCCAAAAGTCCTATTTCCTAATTTCCCATTTTTATTCCTATTGGATTGTTTGTTCTTTGATAAAGAAAAAAAGAACTGAATTACAGCACATTTGGCATGAAGGTAGGACTTTGCTCAATGATTGTGCTTTTCTTGGTTTGGTGTAGATCTGTTAATTATTTTTAAAGAAATTAGCATTTATAAAACCATCCAAACCAACCTGGAATTAATAAAAGTAGTCCATGACACTTGTATCACTCTTGTGAGGCATGGATGGCAGTAGCTAATCATATGCTTAAAGACTTTGCTGCAAAAATGGCAAAAGACTTTGGGCCTTATTACGAGTTTGGTGGACCATAGCACGGCTGAACCTGTGGTGGCGATTTGATCACCGCCACACTGTGGGCCTGCCTGCAGTATTATGAGTATGATGGTCGGATCACCACAGGACCGCTGCGACCGCCAAGGATCCAGAATCCTGTGGCGGTCGTGCAGCGGTCAGGAACACTAATATGCTGGTTGTGCCGCTGGGGCACCACCAAACATATTTGGAGTTGCCAAACCACCACCCTGTCCATGGCGGTGACCCCACCATAAAAAGGGTGGTGGAGAGGATCTAAGGGAGCCCTAACAGGGCCCCCTGCCATTCCTGGGCCCGGGGTGCATGGCACATGCAGTGTCCTCCCTTGATTTGCACCTCCATTTCCTGCACGTTGTGGCATGTATGCCACACCATGCAGGAAGGTGTAGTCGGGCTGTGACAACGGCGGTTGGCATGTTAGGCTCTTCTATGACCCTTACAGACTGCCACTGTCAGATTGCCGCAGGACCGTCCGCCAGACCAGGATTGAAGCCCTAATCTGGCGGGCAGCAGCACCACTGCCTTGGTGGTCCTACTGCGGACCGTCCGCTGTAGGACAGCCAAAGTCATAATAAGGCCCTTTATTACTTATCTAGCTTGGTGTGGATGGCCCTGTGCTCATCCTATGCTTAAGAAATCGGCTTGAAAAACAGACATTTGAAGTGAGCAATTTTGGAGTGTCTGTGGTTTTGTGTAGTGTTCCATATATAGAAGCTGCTTTTGACCTAAAACTTGGGAACTATCCAAGGCTCCCTACTTTTTTGCATAATTTATGCAGCACTCTAAGCCTGAAAGGGTATTGCTTTGATATATAAATATGTATATAACAGCAGTAGGGAAATGTGATTAGTGGCTGGTCTTTAGGCGGTGAGCTGCTCCTGTATATGACGCACATCTACAACACCATCAGCACTCTAAGTCTGCCCATTTCAAATTTCTTCTGCCCTTTCCCTGTAGCATATAGTCAGAAGGTGAGTGCTGCATATGTTGAACAGAATGTGGCCACAGGCCCAGCAGGCGCTGCCTGTGCGCATGGCTGCGCAGGGGTCCCACGAGCTCCTGGGGCCCCCTCTGGCACTGGCAGGTCCCTGGCCTGAGAGCTCTGGGCTGGGTCAGTAGAGTTGGGGACTGTAGTGTTGCACCTGTGACGTAACAGGCGCGACACAGAAGTGCATACGTGCACCAGGTTTGGAGGGGCGTTAGTGCTAACCCCCCTGTAATTGCTTCCACATTGGATGCCCCGTAGTCAAGTGGGCATCCAAGAATAAAGGGAGCCACAGCCGGAAGGGACATCATTCGTGACCGAGGCAGAGGCCGGGGCTGTGAGACCTCCACACTGTGTCCGCCTCATTATTGTAAGCGTGCATCGCACCGCAGATGCGCCGTGCCACAACAGCGGCCACTCTACACCGCGTCAGACTCATCTACCAGAGTCCTGATGATACAGGGGACCCCCTGCATGTACTTTGACGGGGCCCCCCCTTAAGTTTCGTTACACCTCTGTCTGTGCACGGTGGTGGTTTGCCACACAGATTGTTGGGAATAGCGAAATATTAAAGCTACGGAGTTGGATGTAGGGTATCTTTAAAAAAAAAACACCATAAGATCTCAGAATCTTTGTTAAGGCTAAGGTATGGTTTCTTTTGCTCAGCAAGCATTACCATATGTTTAAAAAACATAGTTAAAGTGAAGTTATGGTTACCACCCATAACTAAAAGCCCGGGACTTGCAAACCATAAATCACACCCCCACGATGCACCCGTCGTGACGCACACAAGATGTCAGTGAAGACATTACGAATGACATCATCCGTGACATCACTGATGAGATCACATATGATATCACCAACATACATATGTGTGCATATGTATAGCTATATGGTTGTGCACTGTAATATCACATTTATCATTATATGGATAAGTGAGTAGTTTATGGTTTAAAGATGTGTCTACTTTTTCCTCTCTAACTGCATTGGGGTCACCATCCCCACAGCCGGTACTGTAAAGCGAAGTTAAAAAAGGCCAATTTATTTGCTTTCGGTTGCCGAGAATATGATGAGCTGTGAAATGAGCCCAGGAACTATGAAGAAATCCGGTTTCCATTGATGTAACACTTTAGGCCCTTTGATCATTTTTTTTTTTTCCCAACAGCCCTCTCCTGCAGTTCAGCCTTTTATGCACGACACACTTCTGCGAGGCTTTACAAGAAGCGCTCTGTGTCCGCATAATCTCGGCGATCAGAGACTACAGCAAGGAAAGCAACTTCTGGAACTGTCATTTTCTCTCCTACCCTTGTCCTGACAGATGAAATGCAACCGCGGCCCTGCTCGGATTTCCCCTGTAGGCACATTTCAACCATAAAGTTAATTATCGCGAGGATTTTCGAGAGACTCCAGCCCTTTCTGGCGGGGCACGGCGGAGTGCAGCCTGTTCTATTTTTGAGCCGATAAACCCTCTCCCCTCTTGGAAGCATTTGTTTATCATATTACAGCTTCACATGAGCCGGGCTCGAGCCTGACCCAGTGTTAAGTGTCTGTGGTGGATTTCATTACACCCATATACTGGAAGTCCCGCCAATATACTGGCAGAGAGCTCCTAGTGGAAAATAAGTGACAATAAACAGGAGAAGCGATTGCCCGGGCTGCTGGAGCTGGGATCAGCTTCACTGCGCCGGGACTGCCCCGGAGATGTGACTTGGCACGCGGGCGCGGGCTCAGAAGAGAGTGAGAGTGAAAGTCGACACTGGAATAACGAGTCTGTGGCCCAGACATGGGAATAATTTAATTAATTGCGCCGAAATTTCTTTGATGAATAGTTATGTGTTGATAAGCGCGAGGTCGGGCGGCGGAATGAGTTTGAGCTTTTTAATGGGCTGGCGCAGCTGTAATTTTGGAAACGTTCCCGCTTCTCGCTTTTTTTGTTCCTCTTCTCTTCTCTCCCCGGCCTTCTCCTCTCATGTCTGGGTGGGGAGGAGTCCTGGCCGAGGATGGCAGGCTAGTAGCCACTTTGAAATGAATGCCAGATCGAAAGGAAATGCTAGCAAGGTTGCTTTACGATGCTTGCATTTTTTCCCCTTGATGCTCACCAGGGCTTTGCTGAAAAGTCATACCGAGATTTAATACAATTTCGGGTCTCCTGAGAAAATGGCTTGTCTTTGTTGTTTGAAAGCTGGGGAAATGAACAATGAAACCCAGCTGGAAATGGAGCATTAATACCGGGCTCCGTGGCCCTGTTTTCAGAGAGATCTATTACTTAGGCCTGCAACCAATCTTTCACCAGTTCTGGAGGCTCGGGGCTCTATTTTCAGCCTTTGGGGTGGCTGACAAAACAAACTTCCTCACACTTACTTGGAAGACATTCCACGCTAGGCTTCCTTTGTGGTGCAGTTATTGGCCTTTTTTTAGTGAACAGGGGCGTGGCTTCAGGGGGGTGTTTGGGGTGTTCCACCCCCTAATAAATTGATTTTCTGATAAATAGTTGGGCACAGGAGCTTTCAGTCTGGTATTGTGAGATGTCTTTCGGATTTTAGCAAGAATATGTAGTACGCAGACACAAAAAGGTACGCATAGTCAAACTCTGTTTTAAAATTCCTCAAAGATATTGGGAATTTTACAAAATATTGTGTTTTCTATCTATACAGAAAGGTCTTACCCACCTATAGTCACATGGCAGATGGAAACAAAATGAAAATACAGCGAATACCCTTTCTGTGACTTACTTCTGTTCTGAAGTGCCCATTCACAAAGCAATTAGATATGTAAAATAACCATTTTGAGAATGTAAATCCAGAACTCAGTAATCAGGATTGGCATATTTATATGTTCACCAAGTGTGTATGTAAATATTCAGTCAATATCATGGATTGTAGGCATTAGGAGCAAGCATACGGGCTACCGGGTGGATCGACCTGCAAAAGTCTTCAATCCTTCTTCCATAAGGATTTTCACACAAAACCACAGAAGCATTCTAGATCATGTCTGGTGGTGGTTGCCAAGCCCCAGTCGGTGTGCAGGCCTTACCTTGCGAGGCAGAGTGGATGGTTTCTTTTGTAAAATCCCACTTTAGCCAGAAACCAGGATGCATTATGAGACTTCCAGGGCCGGACTGGCTACCAAGCGTTTTGTTGTGCTGCCGAGCTGGGGGCTGATTTCGTTGATGGGGACCTGCGTGTGCTTAAAAACATTCATTTTGCTTTGTTTATTTCGAAGCTCACGCAGATCCCCATCAACGAAATCAGCCCCCACCGCAGTGAAATCAGCCCCCAGCTCGGCAGCACAACAAAACGCCCGGTAGCCAGTCCGGCCCTGGAGACTTCGTGTCCTCCTATTGTTAATGGAGATGTTGATCCAGATCCTGTGGGAGGAGATGTTTTCCGTTTTTGCAGTTTTTAGTTTCTAGTCTAGATATGACCTGGTTTCTAGTATGAAGGGACACAGAGTGTTGCTCTGCTTGCCTTGTATGTGATACAACTATTATATGAGAGCTATTTCTGTCATACTTTCTAACATTTTATGCACATTTTGGGGCAATTCTTTGTAATTTATCTTTACTGTTATGCAGACGAGTTAGAATATCTGCATTTTTAACCTGTGGGTTTTGCATCTTTCTTTTGCTGGTGAGTTGTGTTTGCATCTCAGTGGGATGTGCCAAGGTAAACTTTTGTTTCCTGCTGCCCATCCTCCATTTTCAAAAGAGCACTAGAGCCACAAGTTGCAGTGCAGGTTCTGTGGTCATGTCAGGCAACAATTGCTTACCTAAAGTAAACTGTGTGCTGTGCATGCCAAAGATGGCACTGAGTCGATCCCATCTGTGCCATATAGAAACGCTCTTGCAGAGTATACTCTGACACTGAATTATCAGATCAGGTACTACTGCAACTTTTTTCCTGATGTTTGCACACACATTTCCCAGATAGGGCTAGGCTCTCATATTGCAACCCCCAAGCCTACGTTCACTGCATCTACTACCTTCCAGGCTCATGGAACCCCGTGCTGCCCCTGGCACTGCCTTTGCGACCCCTTGCATCAGATGTCCTAAAGCAGTGACAGGAACACAAATTAAAGAGCGTACTCTTCTGAGTCTTGTTTACTTTGAGTAGCCAGCAGTTACTTAGACAGACTGTTTATGAGACTAAATGTGTCCAGGAGTGGGACACTCAGCTAATGTGAAACAAAATGCTTCCATGTGAAACTTGACAATGGCACCATCCTTCGTGTGCTGCGTGTTCTAACCTGCGGTGCACCTTACCTAACTGTGCAGTTCAGGAAGGCATGAAAAACAATCTCATTGCAGAAAGCAACAATTTTCCAATATAATTCATTTATTTTCCTAGTGGAGAGGGCCGAGGTAAAAAGTCGTCTCCATGTGTTTGGCTGGCTGGAGCACGTGTGGGGGGAGAAAGAAATCAGTGTATGAGATAGTTGAGAGAGAGAAGAAAGTGAGAGACAGAATGAGAGAGAAGGAAACAGGGGAGGATGACCAGGGCAGGCAGAAAGAAGACAGGAGGAGGACACTGCAGAGTGGCAGATTAGGGACAGAAAGACAAAGACAGGCATCTGTTTGTGTTTGTTTGTGCAAGCAAGATAGTAGAGAGACAGCTGACAGACAAAGAGAAGGCCAATTGTGATAGCAATAGACATCAACACCTGAAAAGGAAGATTGAGAAAGGTGAGGGAAGGACGCAGGCTATAACAACAGATGATTATGAGACAGTAGAAGTGACAAAAAGAGAGGGTGAGACAGGTGCAAGAAAGAAGTAATGGAGACAAATGGATGAGAGAGACAGCAAAGAAAAAGATGGTGGACAGATCATAAAGAGACAATTCAAAGAGCTAGAGAAGGAGAGGCATGAGAGGTGAGAGAACTCAGAGAAAGAGGGGAGAGAGGTGAAAGAGGGAATCTAATGAGACAAGAAAAAAGGTGAGAGAGATGATAAAACAGTGATAAATAGACAAGTGAGAAATAAACAGCAACTCATGTGAGGTGGGGGAGATTGGTGAAAAGTAGAGAGATGATATAGAGATGGAGGCAGTGGCGAAAGAGACATATGAGGGTGTAGGACAGAAGTGGGAGACAGGTGATAGAGGCTATGAAGAGGCCGTCAAGAAACGTCATATAATGTCACTTCGTGTGTTGTTATTGCAGACAAAGGGCATGTGATGTCACTTCCGCTACCCCTGTCATTTTGGTGAATCAACGTATATGTCCAGGCCCACAATTTTGTTGTTGAATGTACATTCGCTTGTCAATCATCAGTTAGAGATTAATACACTGCTGTCTTTCAACCAATGAGCCCTGGCTATCCTGACAGAAACCTCATTAAATGAAGCCTCAGGCCCTGACATAGGTTTGGCTATTGCATAAGGCTCTAATAATGTGACTGTAAGACAAATGTCCTTTATCTGTTTTGAATCCATTGGCTTCAGGGCGGTACCAGTTTTGACTTAAATGATTTATTCAAGATTTGTGTTGAAGAACGACCCACGGTGCCGGAAGGAAAATGTACTCAAGCCTCTGCCTCAAAAAAACCCTGCACATTAAAGTGGATTCCAATTATAGACCAAAATAATTACTACTAGCAGTGACTAAAATCAATGAAAAATACCCCAAGCTATAGTACTTTAACCACAAAGTGACAAAAAACAAATTGTTGGACTTCTGTCCAATGGAGTTTAGAACTTGGATGGGAGTAGCTAGAGTGCTGGTTATAGTGCTTGATGATCTCAGAGTGGATTTAGATAACGTATAGACTGCAGGGCTTATACTCTTCCACCAATTTTGATGTGGTGGATCATTCCATCCTAAATCATTGTCAGGTTGGAGGTTGGGTGCCCGAAAGAGATTCTGCCATGTTTTTTTCACATCCCTGAATGGCAGAAGCCAGACCTTTGCCCTTCCACTATTTAGGTCCCAGCAAATTATGGTTTCTTGTTGGATCTTCTAAGAGGCCACATTATCCTTCATCCTTTTTAATACAGATTTGTGTGTCCCCTAACCAATATGATAGAATCTGTTGGTGTGGAGTCAGTATCCTATCCTAATGATGCTTAGTTCACATTATACTTTGAAAGGCCTTCGTTGGAGATTCAGGAGACGTTCCAAGAATGCCTGTATTACATTCAGCAGTAAACTCTTGAAGCTCAATGTCAACAAAACAGAGGTTCTGGCTTTTGGCAAGCATCATTTGTGGACTCCTGCCTTTTGACCTCTCAGGAGGAGATTATCTCATTTACCTATGAACAATGTTAAAAGCCTTGGCTGCTTTTGTGATAAAGAGCAGGTGTACTTGGTCAATTCCTGCATCCAGCAGATGAGGCTGATCAGGAAAAATCATTCCTCAGCAACTGCAAGCACTAGTGGTGGGTGCTGGAATCTGTCAATGATTAACTTGGAAAATGTTTGCCATCTACAGCTTCCCGCTGGTACGATTCAAAAACTGCAGTGCACTCTAAACATATTTTCGATCTTGTCTCTGAAGCTTGTCATGGGTTTCAGTGACTTCAAGCAATCTTCATATTCACCACCACATCCCCCTTGACCACTGGTGAGCACTTCTCAATTGTCTCCATGAAGAAAACAAACTTGCAGATGTCGTTAGGGGCAAAGTCTTCTGCCTAAGCATCACTTTCCTGAACAGATGAGGTGTTTCTCCCACTCTTGACTTCTCACATCTGCGTTCTTTCTCACAGCCTACAAGGTGTACCAAACACTACATGCTAAAAGATGAACAGTCCTATTGTCTCTCTCTGAAGTAAATCAGCTGCTTAATGTTTTCTGCGTGATATGTAACTTGTATAATTGCTGCTGTGCAAACTCTGTAAACCACTCTGATACCTACGAGTCAAGTTTGCATTATACAAAACGCGACAAATAAATAAATCAGCAGGCACTGTGAATATAGGCTGAATCTAAGGGTCAGTCAGTTGCCTCTGAGGCAGTAGAGAGAAAAGCAGTGAGTCTCCCTCTGGATTATTATAACAGAGTGACAGCAAGTTGAGGAGACCCTTAGCTCTGAGGAGCAACATGCCAACAGCAGGTCCTCTCCTCATGATGCTACCATCAGAAGATCCCAGCACCATTTTAGTGGTCACTCATGTACTCACAGAGGGTAACGTAGACCTCAAATTCTGGTTGTTATGCTCTTTTCAAAAACAGCCCACCAACTTAGTTGGCTCCTCTGCTGAGGTCACCCACACCACGTGACGCATGGGGCCAGTAGGGTAGCAGCTGTCCTCTTTTCCCATATGTGGCAACATCTGGTTGCATAACAAAGCTTTGCCTGAAACCTAGGCTTCGCTAAAGATAGACTTAATTAGTGAGGAGGCACATCCAGGAGTCTACCCTGCTGGTTGTCAGCAACATCAACAATTGTGGAGCATGCAAACATAATCCACTTTAGAATTGCCTGTACTGGGGATGTAGGATCAAGTAGGGCAGACAGATTAACCTGCCATGCCATGGGGGCAGCATACAAACATTGCTGATGGCCGATAACGCCTTACAGAAATAGGGGGATGAACCTGATTTATTGGGAGAGACCCTGCATGCCCGCCCAGGTGATCGTGGCCTCATATGATCACTGTAAGGACTCCCTGGCACACTCCTGGACTGGGCTATAATCAGGATGCTGGCAGTGGTGTTGCTGGGGCTTTTCGGACCTCCTAAGTTGAAATGGTACCTGAAAAGCGTGATCATAGCAGATGGCAGCAGTGTTGATGGTTGCTGAAGCCCTTAGGCACCTGAAGATGGAATTGGCAGTCCCTGCCAACTTGCAATGCTGACCCCATTGATCATCTTTCTTCAGTTAATGTGTACTTGGCATGAGACTGTGCTGCATTGGTGGAGTGTGCCTAGACCAGGACCTCTGAACACAGAGGGGATGGTACAGTGGTACATGTGGCAGAGGGATTTTTACCTTTTTAGGTCTCGCGCCTAGCGTTGCAGTGCGCAGCACTGCTCGCGCAGCGCGAGACCTTTAGAAAGGGCTTCTGAAAACGACCCACACGCTCGTGCGTGTGGTTTTGTTTTCAGAAGCCCACATTGGCTGGCGCGTGCGTTTTTTGTATGGAGACGGCACGCGATTGGTCAAAGGCGGGCGCATGTCCCGCCTTTGCCGCGCCCATTCCCGACGGTGGCCAGAACGCGCAGCAGCGCGCGTTCGCCTCGCTGCCTCGCTCCCTCCCTCCCTCCTATGTGGTGCGCGCGCACCACTGGTTTACGGGAGTTAGCAGGCAGCGCCTCCAGGTGCACGCACCCCGCCCCCTGCCTAGATCTTTATTGCTTTTGCACAAGCAAACGTAAACAGCGTACACGGGTTGTCGTCATTTACAGTATGTCATACAGACATCAATGCAGGTGTCTTACAGGCTTTCCAAAATTGAGTGCGTGGGCTCCGTGACAGGGTGACAAGCGGGTCGCATGCTAGGTGGGTGTCCGGGGAAAACCGCCCGTCCTGTGCAGCTAGAAACCTACCTCAAGATAGCCGCAGGTCGGTCTCCCGTGTACATCCCATCCCGTGACCTGTGTCTCTCACGGCCTGCCGACAGGGGCGCTCCCGCCCGGAGAGTAACCTCTCTCTTCCATGCCCCGACCGGTGGCGCTGTGGGTGTCTCCCAGTGCATGGCTATCACGGCGAGCGAGCGCTAGGTCTATGAGCTGGTTTCCTGCGTTGTCCGTCCTTAGGTGAGGTGTATCAGGCCCACTAGTTATTGGTTTAATCGTCCATATATGCTACATGTTTTCAATAGAAGGACCTCTCTTACCAATAGAATCACTGCAGTGCAATCAATCTACGTTTAAATCAGTCACTTGGAGTGGGAGTGGCCTTCAGAGCTCACTCATTGATCAACTACTTAGCCGGTGAGCATGCTTAAAATCACCGAGGTCAGTAACAGATTGACAAGCTGATATAGATAGATAAAAACCTTAAGCGCAGTTTCTAGAGCGTTCAACGTAAGAGGCCTCGCTCGAGCTATTTATTTTCTGTATATATCTTTGCCAGTGGGAAATGTGAGTCACGGGTTCTGTATTAGAAAATGACCCCCGGAAATGTAACTGGGGCCTGTCATAATCTGAAAGCCCCGAGAAGCGCCAGTTCCACAGGCCACTGATGTGACCCACCACACAGCCTCCCTGCAGTCATTCAGGATAAAAATACATGCGGTAAACAGGCGGTCCGTTTCTCTACAGCAGGTGAGCCTGCGAACACATAGTGGGAGGCCGGCTGCAGGAAAGGTTTCTCAGCTGTTGCAGATAATGCTGTTCTGTGTTCGTTGTTGTTCTATTGCTAAGATATGGTGACGCGGAATCTTTGTCTGGAGTAACAATGAATGATGGTTAAACAATGAATGTCCTTTTTACCCATATCTAAATATCAATGTAAGCATCTGATGAGGCATTTCGTGTTGTCGAAAAGCATGTAAAACGCACACACATGCGCGTCATGGCAAGTAATGTACAAATAAAAGGACATTTACATAATTTATTACTGCAGCGCCCTGGTCAACATTCCAGTTTATTACCACATTTGAGAGAAATTGACATGAGAAAAACACTTTACTGCATCAAAGATTACAGGTTACAATTACTTTAGACAATTCTCGCAAGAGAGGTACCTTTAATGAGATGTTATCTTACTGCACATATTTAACAGTTTACATCCTGGTTTGGGTTAAATACCTTTTCTTACAACGTACACACATGAAAAAATGTCATGGCATAAACCATAGATGCAGGCATGCAGGAGCAATATGATAATTATTACCATTGTTGAAGGAGGTGAGAGGCACCAGAGCCCTTGCAAGGCTTCAGCTCTCATGAGTGATTGCCCCCCCTCACCAATGGGAATAAATAGCATTTTGCACTCCGCATATCTGCATGTGTACTATATATGTACGTATATATAAATGCAAATATATATATTTAGCTAAATAAATAACCATGTACCCTAACTTAGTGTGGGGTTACTCTTTTCTAAATTACTCTTTGTTAGTGGGGAGCCACTCTTGACTATTGTTGACTCATCCTATCAGGGCAGGGAATTAGTAAGCAGAACTGCACTATAACTGTTTTTTTCAGTAATGTATTTAAACTGCCTTTAGGTACTATAGCCAAAGCTAACCATAGCTTCACTTTAACCTTTGTTGTTTTCAGTGAAGTTTTGGTGGGTTTTTTTGATCGTATATCACTTCCAGTAGTTTCCTGTGCCCAACTTTGCCCATGGCAAAAAACGAGGCCAAGGACCTGCAAGCAACTTGCCTTGGCAGGGGGGGGAGGGCATCCTTGGCCATGTTTTTTTTCCTTTTTAGAAAGGGTTTGCGGCCACTGCTGCAGAATTTGCAAACCTTTCTTTGCTCATGAACTACGCTGGACCTTTTTTGACATATGCGTATCTGGTTTCGGGTCCATGGATCCCATGCAAGGTCCAGCAGAGGCCCACAAAGCTTGCAGTGGGTTCACAGCCCCTGACCATGAAGCTTGCAATAGGCTTGTGGTCCTTTTGCGGAGGATTGCATACATCGGGGGCTGCAAGGGGGCTTTATACCCATTATGGTAGTCTGTGAGCCCTGCAGTAATTCTTTCATTTTTAGGTTGAGCCTGGGCAGCGCATGCGCTGCTCTGCGAGGCATGCTGTATTCGAGTATGGACTTGGAGCTCCGCCCATATTTATCGTTGGCTTGTGTCATTGTCCTTTGTAAATGCTGGCTTCTGATTCGTTAGTAGGCTTGTTAGTCCCTCCTTAGTACCGCCTTGTTTGTGAAGCAGCTGCTCCACAATCTTGAAATGCACACACAGTTCAATTCCGCATTGTAGAAAGGAGCACCGCTGTGGGTTTGCACATTTTTTTTCTTTTTTTCGCCACATGATATTTTTCACTGAGTTTAATTTAAGCCCCCTCCCCTACAACCCCATTGGTTTCGTGTTCTCCTGCTCCCCTTCCCACTCGGGTACACGTCTACCAGAGAGGTTTGTGAATGCTCACATACTGGCATGTTTGTGGGCTTTCACAAACTTTAGAGGCGAATTAGCCATGAATATTACAGTGCCCCACTCCACAAGTGGAATTTACGCATTCGAAACATCACACAAATATAGTGTCACCTTTTGCGTTTTCCTTGCAGGCAACGAGTCTCGAACAAAACTGTCAGTTTATCTAAAATAGATTTGGGTTTTTCATATTTCTACTCTGTAGAGATGTGTGCAGCGTAACTGCGTCAGGCAGCGCCTGGCAGTATTGGGCCACTTGGCTTTAGAGTTACCAAATTACCTTTACAAAATATCTAGGGGCAGATTTACAAGCCCCTTGTGACACTTTTACGCCGCCGTTGCGTCACATTTATGACGCAGCGGCGCCGTAAACGATGCGCCACGTTGCGACACATTTACAGCGTGATGCATCTAGGGAGATGTGTCACGTTGTAAAGCCCTGCGTCACATTATACCTGCGTCAGGTATAATATATGCAGGGTGGGCATTCCCACGCAAGAAAGCCTCGTAAAAGTGACGCAGTGAAATCTACAAGATTTCACTGAGTCACTTTTACGACACCACAGCTTCAAAACCTTACGCCTGCTTGAAGCAGGCGTAAGGAGTGACGCAGCACAATAAGTATAGGCCGCCCCTGAGCATTGCTGGAGTTGCACTGCACTTGCGACACAACTTCAGCAATGCGTTACCTTTAAGCCGACAGATGCATCACGCACCTGTCAATCCTTGCGCCACGGTGCGCCGCATTGTAAATGCGACGCAGCCATGGTGGCGCAAGGGTTTTTGTGCCTGACGCAAATTAACTGACGCATCTCTGCTGATATGCAGAGATGCATCAGTTCTTGTAAATCTGACCCCCAGGATTTTGAAAACGCCGACAGTTCTTCACACCTAACTGCCTGCCGGAGCAAGAGATCGGTCAGCCTTCAGTTAGACCGATTTAAATAGACACTCTCTAGCCGACAGGTTTCCTTCGCCTCTCCGGTGCCCTCCATTTCTGTACACACATGCGTCTCTGCGCAATCGTAAGAGTTGTATTTACACTCAAAAGCTTGTATTTCTGTGGCGCAGTGCTCCTGGGCAGCACCATAGCGCAGTTGCCTGCCCTTCTGATAAACCTAATAAGCAGTGGTAAATGAATTAGGTTTCGCCTATGTGATTAATAATAAGCTGTATTTGTTGTAAGTTGTAGCTTGCTGAGTAGTTGTACAATATAAGAGACAGAAAGTCTGTTAAAGTGTTATGACTTGTTTCTGTACAAAAAGCCAATATATTGTGCTGTTAGTAGTAGTGGTAGTAGTTTACATTTTGAAAAATGAAATGAAAGAGGGAAATAATAGAATTAATTATTGTAATAGCCATATTATGTGTTTACAGGAGTTCTAACAACTTTTGGGCCTGGTGTCACTGCACCTGCTGTATTATTCAAATCATGCCCCTAGTGCCTGCAAGATAACTGCAGTTGTGTCTGCCTTTTTAGTAGTAAAATATAGCAATATATGGTGTTTAGAGGAGTTGTGACAACTTTTGACCCCGTTTCCACTGCACCTGCTGCACCATTCAAATCATGATCCTTTTGCCTGTAAAGTAACCGCACTTGTGACTGCCTACTTAATAGTAAAACATTGCAATATTTGGTGTGTAGAGGAGTTCCTAGAGCTTTGGGCCCTGGTATTACTGCACCTGCTGCACCATTGAAATCATGATCCTATTGCCTGTGAGGTAACTGCACTTGTGACTGCCTGTTTAGTAGTAAAACATTGCAATATTTGGTGTTTAGAGGAGTTGTGACAGCTTTTGGTCCCAGTGCCACTGCACCAGCAACACTATTGAAATCATAGCCCTAGTGCCTGCTAGATAACTGCACTTGTGGCTGCCTGTTTAGTTGTATAATGTAGCAATATTCTGCTTTTAGTGGGGTCCCTAGAGCTTTAGGCCCCTGTGCTACTGCACCTGCTGCACCATTCACATCAAGCCCCTTTTAACTGCAAGATAACGGCAATTGTGTCTGCCTGTATAGTAGTAAAATATAGTAATATTAGGTGTTTAGTGGGGTGCCTAGAGCTTTTGGTCTTGGTGCTACTGCACCTCCTGCACCATTCAAATCATGACTCTACTGCCTGCTAGATAAATGCACTTGTGACGGCCTTGTTTAGCAGTAAAATGTAGCAATACTCTGGGTTTAGTGGGGTCGCTAGAGCTTTTGGCCCCAGTGTCACTGCACCTGCTGCTCCATTCGAATCAAACCCGTTTTAACTGCAAGATAGCTACAATTTTGACTGCCTGTGAAGTAGTCAAATATAGCAATATTATGTGTTCAGAGGAGTTCAGATACTTTTTGGGCCCGGTGCTGCTGCACCATTGAAATCATGACCCTGTTGTCTGCAAGGTAACTGCTCTTGTAATTGCTGTTTAGGAATACATTACAGCAATATTAGGTGTTTAGTGGGGTGTCTGGAGCTTTTAGTCCCAGTGCCACTGCACCTGCTGCACTATTGAAATCATGACCTTAGTGCTTGCTATATAACTGCACTTATGATTGCCTGTTTAGTGGTAAGTATAGCAATATTTGGTGTTTAGAGGAGTTCTGACAACGTCTGGGCCTGACGCCACTGCACATGCTGCACCATTCAAATAATGACCCTGTTGCCTTAAAGATAACTGCACTTGTGACTGCCTGCTTAGTAGTCAAATATAGCAATATTATGTGTTTAGAGGAGTTCTGAAAACTTTTGGGCCGGGAGCTACTGCACCCGCTGCACCATTCAAATCATGACCCTGTTGTCTGCAAAGTAACTGCACTTGTGGCTGCCTGTTTAGTAGTACAATATAGCATAGCTCTTGTATATTAACTTTCTTTTTAACGTGCAATATTTTTTACAACATTTAAAATTTGATCATAAAGACCAAATAGATTAAGTTGGAAAAATCAATCCAATAATGCCTGCAAAGTACAAAGAGAGGTACTGAGGCATGAATAGGAAATGCACAGATGTTCTAAGGCTAAAGCATCTGCTTTCCACAACTAAGTAATACAAGCATTTGCAATGCAATAGGTCTCGCATTATTAAAGTTTGAGCTATTGGCATTGCTAAATAATGCAACACCAATAGCTCAAACTTTAATAATGCGAGACCTATTGCATTGCAAATGCTTGTTTTGTGTTGCTCTCATTCTTTCAGCATTTTCCCACATAATCTACTCCAGTGGTGAATGAAGTGCATGTTAACATTTCAATATGTAAAACAGACATCAGAATCCTTGACTCAAAAGACGGTGATCATCATTGACTGACAAACCATGAAAGTTCACACAACATTAATTTCCTTTGTTCCCTTCCTTATCTGCCATTATTTTAGCCTCTAACCTCTCTAATTTTCCTGTGCTGTCTTTCCCTCCAGTTTAGTTTTCTACATATTGTATTGCACATTATGATCTGGAAAGACATTTTACTTTGCCATGATATTTCCTGTGCTCCCTCATTCATGCAGTGTCAATTTATTTGTCAATGCTTTGCAGGAACGGATCTGGGAAACTGAAAGTGGTAATGAAATTGATGAATTCATCAATTACATTTTGCCCACACAGCATTCCTAGGGATTCTGCTTTGAAATAAACAGACAATACACTCTGGAGCAGGGGTCTTCAACGAGTAACTCGTGAGCTACCAGTAGCTCTCCAGCTACCTGTGAGTAGCTCTCCTGTGTACAGCCCAGCTTACTAATACAGAAGCTATTGCTTAGTTGAATTATTATATATATACCAACATTAAAAAGAATGTATTCAAGACGAAAATGTGTGTATTTTCATTACTCAGAAGCTGATGTTTGGAGA
The DNA here is from genome assembly GCA_963921515.1 of Calotriton arnoldi. NCBI lineage: Eukaryota > Metazoa > Chordata > Amphibia > Caudata > Salamandridae > Calotriton > Calotriton arnoldi. The sequence continues at coordinate 1,380,480 of CAWUFW010003383.1, forward strand.
AAAATGTTTGAATTTAAAAAAATATATTTAAAGCTGTTATTTGAGTTAGAGAGATTTTTTTACTCACATTTTTACTTGGCGCCAGGGGGATTGCAGCTATGGCTTTTATGTATTACTTCTGTAATATTTCGATTCAATTTGTCAAAGCCTTTTTTACTTTACTGCTCGAATCCTGCCTAATGCACTAATGTAATCACTGCTGATAACCTCGGATGGGATGGTCATTCTTACATCACTAATATTAGTAGCTCAGGATGATTTCCATTGAACATAAGTAGCCCTTATTACAGAAAAGGTTGAAGACCCCTGGAGTTTCAAAAAGTTTTTCCTAATAGTAATAACATCCCAATGCAGCTGTCTATTAACTATTTCTCTGTGGTAACACATTACATGTCACCGGTAGCTACTCTTGTAATATACACTAATGACATCAATAAATATTTGTAATTTGTTTTTCGCACTCCATTGTGCCTAAATTAATGTTTGTGTTTCCTGCAAGAGGCATTGTATGTAAAAAATGCAAAATGCGACATTCAAATACATTTCAAGAACATTCTGCCTATATTACAGGCTCAGATAAAATTTCTGTTACGCTGGTATAATGTTGCGTAATTTCTGTAATTTTGCATTATGCTTTTTACGCGAAATTCTTGAAAATGCATTATTGTGCCAAGGAACGTAATATTGCACTGTTCGCTGTTAAAGATTTCCGCTAGTCCACAGGAACAACCTAAACAAGCAGAAAGTGAGAAGCTGCTATTTGCAGCGCTTGTTTTTTTCCACTTTTTTTAGCGCAAAATGCTGCCTTGTGTCTAAAATGGATGTGAGGGCGCATTTTGCACTAAAATATGGTGCCTAGTGTCGGTTACGCATTTTGTGTAATTACCTGTAATTCTGTGTCATTTTCCCGACATTGCACATAATTGCAAATGCAAATACAATGAATTTCGCACACCCCTGCAATATGGTCGTTTTTGATTTTACATACTTGAACAACTTTGCAAGTGGAGAAAAACACACTATTGCTGCAAAGTGTGCACCTATTTTCCAACTTACTGTGGCCATCATGGAACAGTCTAACATCCTGGTCGGTCAACAGGAACACGAACAACAGCAGGTTTGATTTAATTGGACAGCATGTACATATTTACGAGCAGGTTTTTTTTTATCAGTTTCCTCTTTTTAGCGCCTCAAGGGTGTAATGTAATTCATATCGTAGACAGCAGCAGGCATGGCACCATTCCCTAGATGGTCATACTGTTTTCCAAGTCTCGTTTTTGAATCTGCGTTTTATTATGTGCCTTATTGGGCGGTATTTCTAAAGAAAATACCTCTGTTAGTTTCCTTGGCAGTCCCACAAGCCCAACATTTGGCAAGAATGGAGTAGGTTGTGCAGAGAGATAGAAAACCTATCTGTTTATTTTAGTGAATTGCTCTTTTTCTTTCTTTTGCTTCTTTGCCTGTCTTATCATAAATTCTTACAGGATTAACATTGATCAGGAGCTTGGTGAAAATTGGAATATTTTCCGCAATTATATAATACCCTGGAATGAGCCACGTCAGTGTTGTCCAGATTTTTTAGTTAGGTTGACATTTTCATGGCTTTTTAGGTTTACTAATATGTCAGTTGAATGTTTTTAGAGAGAAAGAAGAAGGGGTGCGAATATTATATTGTTTTTTGATGTTAGAAAAAAGATTCATGGAGATTCTACAGAGAAGGCATTCCATTCTGTAGAGGGAAAAAGGCTCACCTTAAAGGCAAATTAGAACTTAGAACTTGTGGGAGGCTGTGGTGTGCCAACAAATTGAGACCAATCACTTTAGAGACAACCTCTCGTTCGCAGGCTACTTTCAGAAAGCTAATTTAAGAATTTAAGAGAGGCATGTGTATTATGTATGTAGAAATATGGTAGAACTACTTGTGATATTGAAGGCAAATATTTTATATGACTATTACTCATCATCAAGATTGAGACTCGGGAATAATACTCAAATACACAATTGCTCCAATATGTCCCTTATAGTTTAAGTTTTCAGGCTTTTCTGCTACTTGCTGAACGCGAAGAAGGTTTGCTTTGCTGTTCCTCCATTTTGATCTTAAGAGGCATTCTGGTATTTTGCTGTGTACTTTGTACACCTCACAACCTCTGATATATAGTAGAGAAAAGTGAAAGGTCTGCAGAGAAACTGCCAGTTTATAATAAGGACCAAATCTATATCAAAAGAGACACTTGCTATAAGCACACAACCTTTATGAAAAGTATTAAAATATGCTAAGATATGATCTGAATTTCATATGAATATTTTTAAAGTATATATAGCTTCTATAAAAGCAAGTCTAGGCGAGTCTCTTTGTGTACAAGATTGTCTGGGAGTTTTATACTCCAGAAGGCACCCCCTGAGGAATTTCAATTAATGGGGGTACTAGAAGTCAGAGTTTCATGAACCTCAATCAGATGGGACAGATGGTACAATTTGAAAGAACGGCCCTTCCAATCAGTATTTTGAGATCCCTGGCACACAAACCCATTTATGCTCACAATATTCACACCAGTCGTAACCTATCTTCCGGAAGGATTTGAAGACTTGGCTTTTCAGCCTCCTTAGCAAACTAGGACTCGACAACTTTAACTTGCCTTCACCCCCCACTGTATCTGCAAGCGCCGGGACACCCCCGTTGGGGGTAGCTGAGCGCTATATAAGCTTAAATACATACAAAATGTTTTGTGAGTAGCCAAGCTTTCCTGAAAAAGTTGTTCAAGAAGGTTACGTATATATTCTGGGCTTTGCCTCAAATTTGTCCATTAAGTAGGAGGTTTTTTTGCTTTGGGCACGGGAAGTCCCACAAATTTGCTTTACGGGTATTTTGTTCTGTGGGGTATGTGTTGTGAAATTTTGATATATTCCCAAAGATACTGTGGTACCGACTGACTGCGAGGAGTAGAATGTGTGGGTAGTATGCAGATTCACTGGCAATTGCCTTGTCTGTGTATTCTGTCTAAATTGCTGATGCTTCCTGATAACACAAAAACTATTTGCTATTTGGTTCCAAAATGTACTTTTGGCAGATGAGAAATAGAATGACCACCTTTGAAGGCCAGTCTAGCTTGGGGGATTACAGTCATGCAATGGCTACACATCCATAAATGTTAGGGCAGGGAAATCTTTTGTGTTCTAAATTATGACTACTTCACTGGCTTCCCGCTTGTCAACAGTCTTTGGTAAACTGGTAATTAGTAGGGAAATTATTGACCTGCTCCCTGCTCGATCCCCAAAAGCAGCCCATCTGCCTCACTGTGAAATGCAATTTCTGGAGGTTCTGAATGGCAATACTGGTTTGCTGTGGTAGTTGTATTGATCAGACCTGCTAGCTGTAAAGGAAGGGCTAATTACCGAGCTCTAATCACAATAACCTTAATCAAAACCAGCAGCCTATCTACAAAAGCCATTACAAATCATCTTTAGGCACTGCCTGAACCACAGAGGGACTTGTAAGCTAGCATCAAATATTTTGGTTGAGCTTGCTATTCACTGTAGTAGGTCTATTCCAGGATTCTCTAAAAACCCACAAATGGCTGAACCAAGCCTGACATCTGTAACAGTCGAATGATCTGTGGACCTTACATATTGCTTTGCTCTCCAGCAGTGCCTGCTACCATTTTAGTATTTTTGTCCATCGCCGATGTTCTTCAAAATAAAACCCTCTCAATTGAAAAACCTATGCTGTTAATTCCAGGGTTTCTAGATTCAGCCTTCAGCAGCACTTCTATTCAGCAGTGTATTCTTTAATGCTGAACTGCTTGACTAAAAGCTCTCACAGGACTGTGGAACCACCTTTAGACATCACTTCTGTGCGCTGAGCTTCATTCATCTTTCCCAATCCAAGTAATTTGTTTGACGTTGAAACACCCACTACATGTCAACCTGTTGTACTCATAGCCATATTCACCCGAAATCTCTGTTCCTCCAAAGAAAAAAAGAAACAATGTATTAAATTGTTTTGAACTTTTACCACCATAGACTTCCAGTATTGTAAATGCTCATTTATATTTTTGTTTATTGAGCACATGATCACCAAGGCTTTGAGGGAGTGTTTAATAATATCAAGAACATAATACCGTTTATAATAAATATGCAGAATTAACATGTAGTTGTAGTAGGCAACAATATTTGCTCGCACTAGGCCTCAAATGGCCGAAGCAACATTGCTTGACAAACTGACATGGCTACAAAATGCTTACTGTGCATAAAAGGTTCATTTCTTGATCTTTCCATGAACATGTTTTTCATAATGAATAATAGTTACTTAAATGTTTTCATCTAATTCTGCAACATATTTCAACTTAAACAAAGATCACTGTTAACAAATGATTAGAGAATTGTTATTGAGTGGGGCAATGATTAAGTTCACATATGAACATGCAGCATTTCTAAAGGGAATGAATGATGTGAAAGTCTAAGAGATCTAACATTGTATTTGATAAGGAATGTTTCACTCGACTTTCTGTGAACTATTATATTCCTGTGAGAAGATGAGGAGTTATCCTGTTCTGATGAGAGCATCGAAAGCTGATTGGCCAACTGGAGATGGAAGAAGCAACATGTTGCAAAAGTTTCAGACTGGGACGTCTATAATAGTGCAAATTCCTAGAGCAGACCCAGACTTTTCAGTTTTCTACATCTATCCTTAGTCCACGCTGTTTTGAGACTATACTGAGTTTCTTGAACCTCTCTTTATCAGAAGTTCTGCTTTGATTGATTCTTGATTTATTGAACTGATTTTTATGCTTAATCTTTATTCTTTCTCTCTCACTCTCTTGTACTGAACTTTTTATGGGTTCTGACTGACACAATTTCTCTCACCCATTCTTAGAATAGGGATTCTATCCTTTATGGAACATGCTTAATGCACATTAATGTGATATATTGATTACTTATTGATTATTGATTTCTAATGACATACTAACAACTGAGATTTATGAAATTAACTTGTGACCTTATTAAAACTGATTTACTAAAGATTTGAATATTAAACCCTTTAACTCATACCAAACTGTCACTATTAACTGAAAACAGATTAGTTATCATGATTATAATTTCATGTGATGTACAACTCTTGATCTTCCCTAAAACAACTGCAATGATCCATTGCCCCAGTGACAGCAGGAATTAGCCCGGGTGATGGTAAACTGAGATTTTAAATGAAACTGATTCCCACTACAGTAGCTTCATTGAACTGTGAGGACACACTACAGCAAGAGTGGAAGGGAGTGCCACAGAAAACTCTCAATATCCTGTTTCCCAATCTCGGCATAGGAATAATGAAACTGTTTTGGAGAGAAGTCCTCAGTGGCTGGCTAGGAATATGTTTCTTCCATGTAACTGCTAGAAAAGTAGGGGCTATAACCTGCCACAACCGTATGAAGGATTTTCACCACCTTAAAGAACACACAGTTTTCACATTTTTGCATGACTGGAAGCCCATGCAACTTTTTTTTTTTAAAGAATTTGTTTATTTTGATTTCACAATTGTTGACATGAACAGTGCTATATCGTACAACAGTTACAAACATGAAATAAACTTTATAGCCATTCCACCCATTCCCCGTCCCATGCAACTTTTGAAATGATGGCATCATATTTTTTTAGTCCCGTAATGAGGCGGCCTACCACATTCTCGACTGTTGGAGCTTGTACAAATACTTTCCCATTCTGTAAAATAAATGGGTTTTTTTTGAATTTTTGAGAATAATATATAGTTGAGGGCTGAGCAAATGCAAAATGTGAATCTGCACTTTTAGGTGGGAAAATATAGGAGGGGTGACATTTGATACCTGGGCATATAAAGACAGGTTTTAATCAGTTCTTAACCATCTTTGCTGGTGTAGGCATGTGTCCCATTGTGGTAGCCTAGGAAATATGGATCATAAGATTTGTTTTAAGATGAGCGTCCTATGAGAATATATCTGCTGAAAGGCTGAAATCTAGTTTACTAATACGTAATCCGTATTGAATGTGTATTTTAATTTTATATATTAGCTAGCCCTATATAATCCCTTGGCCTTTTATGTTATTTAGCAAAGGGCATGTTTCCTATTACTATATTTACCTTCTTCTAGAGCTTAACTTCATTATCTTTTAAATGTTTGCTGTGTGTGTGTTTTGCTTTCTGCACCCGCTCACCAAATTTAAAGGATTAATCTTTGAGCTTGGTCATGATACCAAAAGCAGAGTGTCAAGTGTTACCTCAGAAAACATTTGTCTACTCTCAGGTAAAGAAAAGCTAGAGATGAAATGGAGACAAAGTACAATAGGAGTATAATTTTCCTTTCCACCTCTAGGCTCCCAGTGTGGAGAGGTGTGATGCAGCGGCCAGGGCAGCTGACTTCGGAGCACAGGGTTCACGGTTCAATCCCCGGCTCCGGCGGCAGCTCAGCTCAACACCATGTGACTCTGGGCAATAGCTCACTTAATTTCCACTCCGGCCCCCAGCGCCTTGAGACCCGTAAGGGTGAGTAGCTGCGCTATATAAAAACGGACTTACTTACTTACCACTTCACAAAGTACTTCAATTGAATTCAGCTTCTCTTTCTCAAACTTCTTTTTATTGAATTTGCCATAGGCCACAAACAGTGATTTTCAACATTCCCTGCCTTCCCCCCTTAGTTCTACAGAGAATACAGTTGCAAGGATGACCTGGGAATGATGATGTGCCAACATTTTCAACACATATGAACACTTTCTCTAAGATAACAAGATAATGATCGTTGCCCCATCCCCTCCTCCCCACTCCCACAATCTCCCTCCCGCCCCTAACTAAAAGTAAAAGGAAAAATGAAAAAGAGAAAAAGAATACTAAAAGTCAATGTTCAAATACAGACATGTGGGATTGAGTATGTATGGTTACATCTAGTCTCGGGCTCTGTGGGATGTGGTAAAAAAAGTGAGGTCAGCAAAGTGACCCAAGGCACTGAGTGAGAGATCAGAACTGGAAGAGATGCAATGCCCTCGTGGTCGGGGGGCAAGTCACCAAAGGCAGGCCCCCATAGTATAGAGCGAAGTTGGGCAGAGCGTGCCCCCCCTTCTCTTTAGATCATCTTAATAGGTTATAGGATAACCGAAATCTACCCTTTTGCCAGATAAACTGGGGAATAAGTGATCGCAAGGCTGGGAGGAAATCTCGATCTAAGTGTATGGGTAAGGCCTGAAATAGGTATAGCAATTTCGGGAGCACCGTCATTTTGATCGCCTGTATACGTCCGATCCAGGAGATGTACAGGGGTGCCCATCTATTTGTCAGTTTTTAATTTTTGCAGGAGGGGAGGGTAATTTGACCGGAACAACCCTTCCAGATTGGGAGTGAGCTTTACCCCTAGGTAAGTGAGGTCGCATTTTGCCCATTAGAATGGGGCAGCCGCCACGAACGTGGTCATGTCGGTGTTTAAAAGAGTGAGGTTCAGCAGGGAGGACTTAGATAAGTTGACACGGAAGCCAGCTTCTCTTAAATGAACTAAACAAATATTAGTAAGGACAGAAATGTTAATTCATCAAAATATGTGGGGGATCTAATGTTAAATCATATGGTTTTAGCTCCCTAAGGATATCACTAAAGTGAAGTCACATTACAAAACTCATACAATCTGTGTTTAGGCTATTGCTTGAATGTGGAGTAATTAGTTTGATAACATTCACATAAATATCCACTTGTCACATGTGTCATATAGATTTCCAGTTTACTATCACCTCCACAATTTGTGAGCATTGGAGTAAAATAGTGATGGGATATCAAGAAACCAAGAACCCAAAGGTAGACACTGCTCCCCCTGTAGACACTTGATTGACGTCCATATTTAGAGACCATGCAGTGCTGCATGGTCATTTCATTTGCTAAAACTGTATTTTCTATAGAATTGCGCTTATTGGACCAAAAGACCCTAGAAATATCTTACAAAGTAAAAGGTACTTTCCTATTTCTACTGGACTATCATTTACTATAATTTGCTTAGATTAGTGGTAAATGTCTAGAGCAACTCTTGAGTGCGTAACTAGCTGGGGAATAAGGGAACTTCAAATGAATATTTAAGCACAGCTGCAAAATTGAGTGTTACAAACTAGCAAATAGCCTATTAAGTTCCCTGCCCCCATTCTAGTGGAAGATGTAGACGCGACGGCTGCTAATTACTCTGCCTGGATTGGCAACGTTGTTGAGCAGGTAGTGACAATAAACACATATAAAAATTTGAGAGATAAACCTTCCGCCCCTTGGTACCCTGCTAAAAGTATGAAAACAAAAATGCAGAAGACAAGAACAAATACAGAGAAAAACCTACAGCTCTCAAGAGAGAGTCTGATATAAACAGTGCATTGCAAAGTTCAAAGCTTTGATTATATCTGAAAAATTGAATTATTTATATGACAAAATCAATAGAGCTAAAAGCGTGACCAGAGAACTTTTTAATACAGTTGACCCCCTAACTAGCATTCATAATAAAAATACCTCTGGTTCTAATGCAACCTTCTGTGATAAGTTAGCAGATTACTTCCAACGGAAGGTAAATGAGGTTTATACCAGATTTACTTTAAATTTGCAAGTGATTGCAGTTGAACCGAGGCAGGACGACTCTATCTCCTCCCAAAAACTTTTTACTGAATTTCCCTCTCTGTCAATTGAGCAGGTAACCAAGCTAATTAAAGTCAGTAAATTTGGGGCGCCCAATGATCCCTGCCCGTCTAAACGTTTGTACTTGGTCCCTAAGATAAAATTGCTATACATCTTACCACTCTCAGAAATAATATTTTCAGAGTTGGACACTTACCTTGGAAAGGGCTCAATCACACCTTTAATAAAGAAACCCTCCCTAATTCCGCTGGCTGAATCTCACTACTTCAGCTTTTGCTGCCAAAATAGTTGAGAAAGTTATGACTGCAGAGTTGTCTTCTTTCCTTGCTACAAATTATCTGCTTGATTCATTCCAGCATGGCTTCAGAGGTGGTCATAGCACAGAATCGGAACTGATTATAGCTACAGGGGAGATTAGAGAGATAGTTGACAATGGTGGCAAAGCTGCCCTCATTCTTTTAGATTTGTCGGCAGCTTTCAACACCTTCAATAATGAAGTACTGCTTGCCTGCCTGAAGAGTATTGGAATCAGTGACTCCACCTTGACTGTGTTAGGGTCCTTCCTAGCAGGACAGGCACAAGCAGTTACTCTTGGCAATTTTGTCTGCTGATGACACTCAGATAGTGGTCTCCATTTCCACTGACCTGCTTGAGGTAGCCACTCATTTCTACAACTGTTTGCAGGAGGTGGGAAAATGGATGAAACAAAACTGTCTTAAGCTTAACTCAGGAGAGACAGAGGTCCTTTTTATTTGGCTGCAACACTTCCTTCTGGTCCCCCATGTGGTGGCCGCAGGATTTAGGAAACCTGCCTCATCCAGTCAGGAAAGCTAAAAATCTCGGTGTGTATTTCAATAATAAATTTACCTTTGTAAATCACATCAGTCATGTCACCTACACTTGCTTATATCTGTTGAAAACTTTGAGGAATATTTTCCCCTTCATTATTATTATTATTATTATTATTAATACTTTCTTGATATAGCGCATGGCTACCCGTAGGCCTCCCAGCGCTCAAGCCATCACTGTAAATATTCAATCTTACTACATGTGCTGAAATAGCCAAGTTTTCAGTTTCTTCCTGAATTCGAGATGATGGGTCAATTTCCTCATTTTGGTGGGGAGCGAGTTCCATAGAACGGAAGCATTGAACTCTCGAGGATCAACTACTGTAATGCTCTATGTATGGGCCCACAAAAGCAAGTGCTGCACAAACTGCAGATTCTACAAAATGCCCCTGCCCGGCTGCTGTCAAGTATTCCTACATTTCAGTCAGCTTCACAGGCAATTGCTGACTTACATTAGCTGTTCGTGAAGAGCGTCTTACTTTTATAGCTCTCTGTGTGGCACATAAAGCATTGCATCATGCTGAAACACAGAACTTAAAGTCAAGGATCTGTTGGTATGTTCCCAACAGAACACTACACTCTGCCTTCTCCAAAAACATAAGGGTGTAAGAGCTTGTTACCGTCTAATGGAAAAGCATGGAATAAGCTGCCCATGCATTTAAAAACAGTCTAACCTGTTACTCTTTAGGAAAGGGCTGAAAAACCAGGATTATCAGTTTGAGTTTTCTTGCTTTTGACTGTTTGCTAGTGCCAAGATGCCTCCGGGCATTCGTGCACTCTATAGAACTAAACTTGAGCTTACATTTTTGGTTGCCTTCCTCTTTAACCTCCATATCAACACATTGTCATCTTGCCTTCAGAATGTTGCTTGTTTTCTTGCAAATGTTGGAGTCACACATGTGTCAATGGGTGAGCAGACAAAATATCGAAAATAATATATCGATATACAAAAATATCGAAGTTAAAATATCGAAGGGACAGAATATCGAAGGGACAGAATATCGATGGACAGAATATCGACCCTAAGGTAAGTAATATCGAATTTTTTAATATCGATGTTACTAATATCGATATTTGTATTATTGTTATGTATTTTGTTATGTTTTTAATATGTATGTGTTATATGTGTTTTTGTTAAGTGTTCTACTTGTTTAAAAATATATGTATACAATTTTTATATGATAATAAAAAAAAATGTAAGTTAAAATTTTTTTTTTGTACTGTAGCGGGTTGTGGGTTTATAGGGGAATAGGGTGGGAAGTAATTTAATTATACTAAATTAATTATTAATTTTTAGGAATTATAAATTAATTTTAATTATTTTTTGCGTTTAAGTTCTGTAGCGGGTTGTGGGTTTATAGGGGAATAGGGTGGGAAGTAATTTAATTGTAATTAAGTTATAATTTATTTTAATTAATTGTTATTGATAATTATATAATTGTTAATTAATTAATAATTGTTAATTAATTTTTATTAATTGGTGATTAATTTTTATTAGTTCATTAATTGATCATCATGTAATTTGAATGTAATTAACTAATAATTTATTTTAATTAATTGGTATTGATAATTATATTATTGTTAATTAATTGACAATTGGTAATCAATTATTATTAATTGGTAATTAATTATTATTAATTAGTTATTAATTTTTATTAATTGATTAATTGATCATTATGTTAAGTGTATTATTTTATCATTGGAGTGTGTTGTGCGTTTATAGGGGAATACTTTTGGAAGTAATTAAAATCTAATTAAGTAATTATTAAATTTATTTTTGGGTATTGATAATTAATTTATTGGATATTAATTATTAATAGGTAATTTTTTTAAATTACAATTTTTTGGTTCTAAAAATTAATGTGTTGTTTTATTATTAATTGGTAATTAAATATTATTTATTGATAAATGTAATTAATATATTAATAATTATTTATTAATTGATAATTAATGTTTAATTATTATTATTATTGGTATAAAAAGGCATTTAATTGTTTAATATTAGTTAATTGGTAATTAAGTTTTAATAATTTATATGTTTTTTGTTATTAAAAATATTTTATTGTTCAATATTTATTATTTGGTAATTAATATTTATTAATTATTACTTATTGATATTTATTATTAATTTATTGTTAATAAATTTTCTATTGGTAATTATGCTTTTAATTATTTATTGGTATTGGTAAATAGTTTAGAGTTATTTAATAATTAATTAATTATTTAAAAAAATTAATTTATTTATAAGTATGTTATTTGTAACTTCTACGCTATTTGACACTTCCCCTACTGTTGCACTCTCTGGAGTTGGAATAGTAATGTTTACCCCTACGCTATCCAACACTTTCCCTACTGTTGCACTCCCTGGAGTGGGAATAGTAATTTTTACCCCTACGCTATCCAACACTTTCCCTACTGTTGCACTCACTGGAGTGGGAATAGCAATTTTTACCCCTACGCTATCCAACACTTTCCCTACTGTTGCACTCTCTGGAGTGGGAATAGTAATTTTTACCCCTACGCTATCCAACACTTTCCCTACTGTTGCACTCTCTGGAGTGGGAATAGTAATTTTTACCCCTACGCTATCCAACACTTTCCCTACTGTTGCACTCACTGGAGTGGGAATAGTAATTTTTACCCTCACGCTATCCAACGCTTTCCCTACTGTTGCACTCCCTGGAGTGGAAATAGTAATTTCTACCCCTACGCTATCCAACACTTTCCCTACTGTTGCACTCTCTGGAGTTGGAATAGTAATTTTTACCCCTACGCTATCCAACACTTTCCCTACTGTTGCACTTTCTGGATTGGGAATAGTAATTTTTACCCCTACGCTATCCAACATTTTTCTTACTGTTGTTATTTTTGGGGGTTGTAATAGTAGTTTTATTCCCTACGCTATTTAATATTTTTTGTATTATTTTAGTTAATATAGTATATAATTAATTTTCAAAATATTAAAAGTAAATTCATTTTTTTTAATTTGTTATTATAATTATTTAATTTTTATTTATGTTATTGTTTTATGTGTATAGATGTATTTGTAATTTATAATATTTTTTAATAATTTATAATTTATTAAAATAATTATTGAAACTTATTATAAAGTAAGTATATATATATTATATATTATATGTATATGTTTAATTAATGTTTTATTTAATTATATCAATCAATCAATCAATCATGTCACTTATAAAGCGCACTACATACCCGCGAGGGTCTCAAGGCGCTGGGGGAAGAGGTGGGTGGTGCTGCTACTGATCGAAGAGCCAGGTCTTGAGGAGTCTTCTGAAGGCCAGTAGGTCTTGGGTCTGTCGGAGGTTGGTGGGGAGGGTGTTCCAGGTCTGGGCGGCGAGGTGGGAGAAGGATCTGCCGCCGGCGGTCGTTTTCCGGATGCGGGGGACTGTGGCGAGGGCGAGGCTGGTCGAGCGGAGCTGGCGGGTGGGGGTGTAGAAGCTGAGTCGTCTGTTGAGGTAGGCTGGTCCGGAGTTGTGGAGTGCTTTGTGTGCGTGGGTGAGGAGCTTGAAGGTTATCCTCTTGTTGTCAGGGAGCCAGTGCAGGTCTCTCAGGTGGGGTGTGATGTGGCTGCGTCGGGGATGTCGAGGATAAGACGTGCAGAGGCGTTCTGGATGCGTTGCAGCCGTCTCAGGAGCTTAGCCGTCGTTCCTGCGTAGAGGGCGTTTCCGTAGTCCAGCCTGCTGGTGACGAGGGCCTGGGTGACTGTTTTTCTTGTTTCGGTGGGGATCCACTTGAAGATCCTGCGGAGCATTCGGAGGATGTTGAAGCAGGATGAGAATACGGCGTTGACCTGCTTAGTCATGGAGAGGGTGGGGTCGAGGATGACCCCTAGGTTGCGTACGTGGTCGGTGGGTGGCGGGGCTGTTCCCAGTGATGTTGGCCACCAGGAGTCGTCCCAGGCTGAAGGGTTGGAACCAAGGATGAGGACCTCCGTCTTGTCCGAGTTCAGCTTCAGGCGGCTGGTCCTCATCCATTCGGCGACAGCCTTCATTCCTTCGTGGAGGTGGGCTTTGGCGGTGTGAGGGTCTTTGGTGAGGGAGAGGATCAGCTGGGTGTCGTCGGCGTAGGAGATGATGTTGAGGTTGTGCTGTCGGGCGACGTGGGCGAGGGGTGCCATGTAGATGTTGAACAGCGTTGGGCTGAGGGAGGAGCCTTGGGGTACGCCGCAGATGATCTTGGTGGCCTTGGATCGGAAGGGGGCGAGGCGGACGCTTTGTGTTCTGCCGGAAAGGAAGGATGTGGTCCAGTCCAGGGCCTTCTCTTGGATCCCGGCGTCGTGAAGGCGTGTTCGTAGTGTGTGGTGGCAGACCGCGTCGAAGGCGGCTGATAGGTCCAGGAGGATGAGGGCTGCTGTTTCTCCGTTGTCTAGCAGGGTCCTGATGTCATCGGTGGCGGCGATGAGGGCGGTTTCGGTGCTGTGGTTGCTGCGGAAGCCGGACTGGGAAGGGTCCAGGATGTTGTTCTCCTCGAGGTAGCGGGTCAGTTGTTTGTTGACGATTTTCTCGGTGACCTTCGCGGGGAATGGGAGCAGAGAGATGGGTCGGAAGTTCTTGAGGTCCTTGGGGTCTGCCTTGGGTTTCTTGAGTAAGGCGGTGATCTCGGCGTGCTTCCAGCTTTCCGGGAAGGTTGCTGTCTCGAAGGAGATGTTGATTATTTTCCGGAGATGGGGCGCGATGGCTGTACTGGCTTTGTTGAAGATGTGGTGAGGGCACGGGTCTAGCGGTGAACCGGAGTGGATGGTGTTCATGATCTCGCTGGTGTCCTCGTCGTTGATGTTGGTCCAGGAGAGCAGGCGGTTGGTGGTTGTGGGGGCAGTGGTCTCAGTGGTTGCCGGGGCGGTCGTGGTGTTGAAGCTGTCGTGGATGTCGGCGATTTTGCGGTGGAAGAAGGTGGCCAGTGAGTCGCACAGGTCTCGCGACGGCTGGATGTCGTTGGTGTTGGAGCTGGGGTTGGAGAGTTCCTTCACGATGTTGAAGAGCTCTTTGCTGTTGTGTGCGTTGTTGTCTAGGCGGTCTTTGAGTGAGGCCCTTTTGGCGGATCTGATGAGGTGATGGTGACTGCGGGTGGCGCTCTTGTGGGCGGCGTAGCTGTCCGCTGTCCGTTTGTGGAGCCAGATCTTCTCCAGTTTTCGGCATGTTCGTTTGGAGGCCTGGAGGTCTTCGGTGAACCAGGTGGCTTTCTTGCTGGTGTGGCTGTTGGGCGGATTCTTGAGCGGGGCGAGGGTGTTGGCGCAGTCGTCGATCCACTGTCTGAGGTTGCGGGCGGCGGTGTCGGGGTCGGAGGGTTCGGCGGGTGGGCTCAGGGCGAGGGTTGTGGTTAGCTGGTCTTCCGTGACTCTGCTCCAGCAGCGGCGAGGCATTTGTTTGGTGCGGTGGTGCGTGGTGGGCTTCCTGTAGGTGAAGTGGATGCAGTGGTGGTCAGTCCAGTGGGGTTCGGAGGTGTGGTTGAAGGAGACGTGTGGGCTTGGGGAAAAGATGGAGTCGAGCGTGTGGCCGGCGGCGTGGGTGGGTGTAGTCACGAGCTGTCTGAGTCCGAGGGTGGCGAGGTTGTCGATCAGGGTGGTGGAGTTGGTGTCCTTGTTGTTCTCGAGGTGGAAGTTCAGGTCCCCGAGGAGGATGTAGTCCGTGGAGGCGATGGCGTGTGTGCTGACGAAGTCAGCGATGGAATCGCTGAACTGTGGTCGGGGTCCGGGGGGTCTGTAGATGAGGGTTCCTCTGAGGGTGGTGTTGGGATCGGTGTGGATCTGGAAGTGCATGTGTTCGGCGGTGCTGAGGGTGTCGTCGGTGTTGGTTGAGACTCTGAGGGTGTTCCTGTGGATGATGGCGATGCCTCCTCCGACTCCGTTGGTGCGGTCCCTGCGGGTGATCTTGTATCCGTCCGGGATGGCAATGGCGATGTCGGGGGCTGAAGCGGGATTCAGCCAGGTCTCCGTCAGGAATGCGACGTCTGGGGAGGTTGAGTCGAGAAGGTCCCAGAGTTCGATGGCGTGTTTGCGGGCGGAGCGGGTGTTGAGGAGGATGCATCTGAGGTAGTTGGGTTCTTTCCTGGGCGGTGGTTTGGCGGGGCGGGTGCTGGCGAAGCTGCAGTTCCGGCAGGTGAAGGGCCCTTGGGTGCGCTTCGGGGTGGCCTGGTAGCAGGCGTGATCTTTTCCGGGGTTGAGTGCGTGGAGGGTGCTGGCGTCGTATATGTTACTTATTAATTTTAAAAATTATAAAATATTTTTAACTATGTTTATTTTAATTATAAGTATTATTTAGTTTATTTTACATATTATTTTTAACAAAAAGAAAGACGATATTTTTGATAACGATATTTTTGACAATCGATATTGTTTTTTCGATATTTTTGTACTTACCATGTTGTAGATAGGATTTCGATATTATTGACCGATATTTTTGTTGCGATATTTTTGTAGGTCGATTTTTTGACCTTCGATATTTTGTCAGTGATCCGTGTCAATGGTAGTGCGTATACATCACACCACTATTGCTGTCTAGCAATTTTAGTCTGACATCTACTGATATGATAAATGTAGCCATTGAATAATGAATTTGAACAAAAACAAAGTAATTTTATACCAAAGTTATGTTATTATGGAAGGGGAGTGCAAATCTTCATTGTTTGTGAAAAGGCAGAGGACTAAACAGATCCTAAAATATGACAATTTTTGGCATAAAATGTAAATCTTCATTGGTAGATTTGCAAATGAATGTTCTGGGGGCGATATATTGGATAACGGGAGATGTGAACAGCATAATTCATGCAACTTGTGATACAGTATCGTAGACACCTGTACTTCACGTTTTTTAAAGCAAAATAATCTTGATTAAAAGACACTACTCAGTTGTGTACAGTAGCAGCTGTAACAGGAGTTTAAAACAATTTAAATGCAATGATCTAAATAGAACCTATAAACTTAGATTTTGTACACCACAAACAGGTGGGTACCAGGGACTTCATTGACCTGGTGAGCCTCCTGCCAAAACCTGCATGAGTACTAATGTCATTTTAGTACTCCGATCAGTTAAATCAGCCTATGGGATACGCAAAATTTAGAATAAAGTAAAATTGAATTGTAAGTATGTTTCATATTACCAAACAATGTTTAGGATATAAAGTAGCTGTCTATAAATGGATGCATGGTTATTTTAGCTCATATGAATTTTGTACAAATCACGGAGAGTCTAACACAAATTTAATATGGGCATCCAAACACCTTAGATTATTGTGGACAGTGATAGAAACTTGTGATGTGAGTTCATATGACAATATTTGTGTTGAGGTAGCCCATTCATGCTGACTATTGTATATCTGATATGTACTACAAATGGTTCCGTTGGGTAGAACCAATATTTTCTTTCAAACCACAAGAATTCTTTAACAATAATTTCAATTATGCACACACACAAAGACTTTGCAACAACTGAATTTATAGCAACATTTTTTTGAGAGAATCTTTGAATAGGCTGTCAGACAAAATACAACAGATAATAACATAACAACGATTAAAAATCAATTGGTGACTGGTGTGACAAATAGTGAGACAGACAAATATATATGTCAAATTCATACAGAACAAAACAACAAATCCCTCTGTCCTATACTGAGTTTCAGCAGTAACCCGTAGTGTTTGTTAATTTTTGGTTACAGTGACCCAGGATATGAGAATACACTACGTCGACGTTTCGACCCTGATATATGTGATAGTGTGGAATCATCAAGTAGGGTCTTCCTCAGGACAAAATAAAACCAAGTGACAGCCTAAACATAATGGGAAAAAGAAGAAGGGGAAAATCATATTACAAAAAAATGTGTGCATATGGCAGACTTAATAGTTTTAAAGGCCAGGTTATGTTACCTGGACTATTACTCACCCCAGTAAAAAGAAGAACACTCCTCCAATCCTGGATGGAGCGTAAGGGTGGTTAACTTTGATTCAAGACAATCATCAAGTTTATCTGTGAATAAAATGTATGCTAAAATGAAATATTCTGATAAGTGCAACATGTTGGTCAAGAAAGTGTAAAAGGAAGGCACTCACCATGTAGGCTCAGTAATAGTCTCATTTATTGATTGAGCGCATCCAAAATTTGCGTGGAACCACATGAATTTCTGTGAGCTGAATGTCTGTAAAGCGATGGTATGGAAGTCAATGATATACCTATCTATAAGTGCTCGGTGAGAAATGGTGCCATAAAATAAACCGTGGTTACCCCAAACAATCTTCCTAAGGGTAACGTAATGCGCTCACAATGCACCCATTCTGATTCACGGTGGCTCAAGGACAGGGACAAAGTCCCTGTGTATGTCGACCTTATGAGAAGGGTATAACTTCCTTCCTCACAAGTGCTTGCGACTTGCAAAAATTCTAGGATGAAAATAAAATAAATTAAGAAATCGCCCCGTGTTGGCAAAAATGTTGGGCGAATGCATGCAAGCTGAGGTGTGTCCTTACCAAAGCAATTATGACTCGGAGCTGCTGTAATTGGAACGTGTGGCAATCCCGTAGATCCCTTCCGGGAAGACACGTAGCTAAATAACCAGCATCACATGGCATGGGGGAGTCATGTGATACGTACAAAACGGAACTAGTCTGTCCATCACTTCAAACGCCATGTTAGATGTGTGAGCCCTTGAAAGCGTGGGCGACATCTTAAAACGTTAAAAACAGGACACTTGGATTACATTATCCAGGTACTCAATTGGTAGTATTTACATGGAATGATGCATTAAATTAATAACATACGACCCATGCTAGCAAATATTTAGGTGAATGCGTGGAAGCTTTACCGAAACAATTAATCGGACCCCATCAGACACGGAGTCACTGTAGAAGAGACGCATACCAAACCTGTGGAGCCCCTCCGGGAAGACGCGTAGCTAAGTAGCCGGTATCACATACATGTCATGTGATGCAAATGAAACAGAACAGGTTCGTCCATGAAACAACGCCATGTGGTGTGTATAAACTCCTAAAAACAACATTATTGTAATTACAAAGCGGTAATGTCTTATACGGAGCAATGCACCAAATTAATGACCTTCATGAAAATCCGAGACCAAAAGTGATGCTAACGGACTCGTAAGTGTACTAAAGCAAGTAAGGAAACTGAGGACCAAGAGAGGGGTCCGGGGCAAGGCACTGAAGTGATAGATAATTCACTTTCGACATTCATATACGGATCATAATGTACATATATGCATTTTGAACAAGAGACAAGCATTTTTTAATCAAAGTCATAAGTTCCATTTGTAAAACATACAAAACTTACAATGCAGCCATGTAAATGTTACACATCCAATTGGATATGAAAAAGTTACCTTCACATTCATGGTTTCATTTCACAGATTTGATAAGTAGAAGGACACAGATTAATAAAAGGCAAATACATGGATATACATTGGTCAACAAACCAGGGCTGCACATAAGAAATACTTAATCCCTCCATTACAATAGGGCAATACAGTGGTCTATGACATAAAAGTTAAACAGAAACCTATTGAGACGAACAATCAGACATGTGTTAACAAACCAATTTGTCTGTTTATTTCCTCAATTTTGTTTAATCCCTCGTTCACAGAGTCTAGGATATGTATCCATCTGCATTCTCTTGCATTGAGCTTGGAATCCATATCACCCCCCCACACCCAACAGGGTTATGAAGTAGTTTTTCCAGAATCCACCACCTCAAACTGTCTGCAGGATGATTTTGTTGGTGAAAATGTTTAAAAAGCTATGCTCATGCTCTGTCAGGTAGCCCTCGTCCAAACCTTTTTGTGTACGTTTGAGGATTAATTTACGAATATCTTGTGTAGGGTCTTTGTTGATCTTTAGATAACTTTCCTGAACATTCAATTGTTTTTTCATTTCCTTGATGTAATCCCCAGTATTTTGTATAACTATCGCACCCCCTTTGTCGGCTGCCTTTATTTCAATGTCCTGATTGTTCCTTAAAGTCTGCAGACTGTCTCTCTCAGCCTTAGTGATATTATACTTGATGTAGTCTCTCTTTTCAAGTAGATCCATGAATTCCTTCAGGACTATCTGTTCATATGCCAAGATTTTACTGGATACCAGATGTGACTATTGTATATCTGGCAGAATTTGGTACTTCAACAGGGACCATATTTCCCCTTCTGTAATGCAAAATGTGCTGGAACAATTAGCGCACAACCACATTTCTTTTGCTGAAGGGAGAGCTAATTTGCATTGGTTGAGGTTCATTGAGGGGCAGAGTCCACAAACCTTTCTCCTCAACAGTTAGTACATTTCTCATTTCGTAAAATTACCAGGTGGTCCTACAGCAGCCACTGTATACGAAATATTTAGAACTCCTTAGATGTTGTTGGTCATGCCTAGAAGCATCCCACCATCCCGGTGTGTCACCTGGCTGGAGAAGACGATTTCCAGGTGACACCTGCCTCACAAGCACCATCTGACCACTCGTCAAACACACACCGGTAGATACTAGCAGTGGCTCTCGAAGCAGAAACCTCTACTGTGTCGCTATGAATGTGCACCACCCCTGAATCAGGAATGTGTATCTGTCTTTAAAATGGGTCGATCTATTCAGAGAGGAGCACTTGTTATAGAATCCTGCACTGTGTAGAGTTTGGCTCCAAGTGTAGCCTGAATTTGTCAACACACATTACACCCCTTTGCCAACACAATTTATGCCTCAGAATGTGATGAGAGATAAATATCAAACTAGTTCAGACTCCATGTATTCTCTACTCACCTAGTATGAAGGATCTTCATTATTACTCTCAGAGAATCAGTACCATTTTCCCAAAATTTTACTAAAGCTGCAGGTGTTGTCTGTGTTAATGATAAACATGATTTCTGCATGCAGCAATCCTGATTTACAGCATATGAATTTCTAAGCAGAAATCCACTTAATACTGCAGAAATAAATGCAGGACTAGTTATATGATTCCTAAGGCGCAAGCAAGACCTATAGGCAGAAAACAGAGCCAAGTTGGAACTTTGTGAGTGTTCACAACATTTCCCATGAAAACATACAGAAATACACTCCTGTAAAGGTTAGCAGCCAGTAGTCACTGTTGTTTCACGGCGAATGGACCAAGAACACCCTCATATTTAATAGGGGTGTTGAAAAATGTTCTTTCTGGAGAAAGAAATAGTTTGAAAAGTTGTGTAAGACACTGCAAAACTAAACCAAAACCTAAACCAGCTGATTGCCCTCATGGTGAAAATCCATATGGTGAAGGCTCACATATGGACAAACATTGGGGAAAATTAAGAACGTCTTAGATTCCCAGAGTTCTATCTGGGCCTATTGCGAGTAAGGGCAAAAATACTACTGGAACTAGACACTGATCCCTATCTGTTCTAAAAGCATTGGTTAATGAATTTGGAATCAATCACTTGATAAAATTAGAAATTTTGTGAGAGCATGAAGATTGTACTATTCTCTCGACTGGCAAAGGAATATTTCTTCATGTCTGCTTGAATCAATATAGGCTGATCTTTTTGCCTCAACAGACCTGTGTTAGATTCTAAGGATCCTATCAAGTAATGATCATTCCTGTCAAATTCAACATCGAATTAAATCAAAAAGAACCAACAAAAAAAACTGTTAAAGAAATTTTACTTTTTTACAGTAAATGAGATAACAGGTAATCTGACTAACAAAGCTGCAGGTGCTGTTATTCCACACATAACAGTAAATAAATGCAGTTAGATTTACAGTTGTAGAAATTGGTGGATATTTTGTCATGCTAACTCTGATGGGCCCACCATCGTTATCTCCAATAAGGAAAGGCTATTTTGCTGAAAAAGCAAACAGCATAAAATAAGAAGTAGGGTAGCCCCTATTGCTTGTCAACAGGTTGGGAATTTTGTTCCTCTTTCCAAAGGATGTACATGTGTCTGAAGTTCTGGCAGCAGCAAAGGACATTGCAAGAAAACGAGCCAGCTAATTTTACCATGGGCTGTACATTCATCTGTGAAATTGACAATTTAGGCTGTACATCTACCAGCGGATTTACCTCAGATTTGCCATATTGGTAGAGACCAATAAGTAGGGCCAATTTTCATCCTCTCCAGAACTTTCAGCTTGGTGAATTCTAAACTGTGCCCACTGACTTAGCTAAACCAAGAGGGGTACTGTTGTGGCAGCCCCACATATAGTGTAGAATAAACTCAAGATTCCTTGGATAAATTTAATCACAATAGTTGAGTCTCAGTAGCTTCTAAGTAGAAGTACTCCATAGGAGACTTGTGGTTTGTAAGTCTTTCTCCAAGAGATCCTTTCTTTGTTTCCACCCTTTGTTGAGAACCGGCCTCTAGTGTTTGTTGAATTACAAATGCTGGGAAACTCCATATGTAGTTAAAATTACCTAATTGTAGAACCAATTCTTTTATTAACATCTCCCTATTGTAAGGTAAAAATAGTGTAGGCTAGGGGTAGCAATTATCCCCTGTGTCCTTTTTCTGGTCAGTATGTAGGATATTATTGTAGTCATGAAACTGTTTGATATGAGGGTCCTTGAAGTGAGCGAGAATGGGCTCGTAGACAGGGGCCACAATAATGTACTTCTCGCAATCTTATGTAAAAGAAACTGTGACGGAAAATGCGAATGAGTTGTATAATTTCCTAATGGGACTTTTGGCAAAGGTAGGACTTTGATTTTCAGGTGGAACCTGCAAATTGTCTACGGGGCGGCATTTATTAGCTAGGTGGAGCCATAAGAGTGGCTCCTAGAGACCAGTGCTTAGCAGTTATTAGCCGGGGGCCACTCTAAAGTGCAGAGTGTTTTTACAGGTCGTATATATGATTGCACAAGACACTATCATGTGAAAAAGCTGTGACTTTAAACCATTAGAAGCCCAGTGGTTTGATAAAATAACAGGAAACAGACAATTTATTACGAGGCGTCTCGGTAGCTTTTGGATTATCTATAAAATTTTATGGTCCTCCCCAAGTGGCAGAAGCACATAAAACTTGCCTGAATGAGGGACTTGTTAATTTACTTGTTAAAGCAAATTAAACATTTATAAGTGCTTTTAGGTAAATGAGATCTTCTTTCATTGCAGCCCTTGTGGGGATCTGGGTTCCTGGGAGGAAAGAGCAGTTGCATTCAACCATCACAGCAGAACAATAAAGGCTATTAAATCGTTTCAGGTTTATTACCAGAGTTCCTTGCAGCTGTTCCTATCACTTGCTTTGGGATGCCGGTGGTTTACTGTATGGGAGTTTAGTAGCAAAATGAGAACATGAGTAGTTTTGCCTCAGGTTCCACAGGGTGCATTGAGGCTTTGCTTTCTGAAAGCCTCTTTACTATTGCCAAGGTCTAGGTTTCCTTTTACATATTCTGTCACATATTCTAGGAAGTTTGTTTACTACCTACAAATAATTTAGTATTTAGATATGCCATTCACCCGCAGGCTTACAGATCTGATGCTCTGTAATCATTGAGAGCAGACATGGTAAGTAAAATTAGTGATTGACTTTATTTCACTTATAGAGGGCAGTAGTAGTGTCCTTTGACCAAACTTATTCGGATAGTACCAGTGACATCATTCACCATTTGAAACCTGTGGCACCACAGGAAGTGACAGCGCATGACCACCACTCAAATAAAATTACAACAAGAAATAACATTCAAATGGGTGCAAAAACACAATAAACGTAAAATAATTTAATTTAAATCAATTACATTTATGATGGCAGCATTTACCCTATTGTTATATATGGCTCTCATATTGCCAGGACAGCTTTGAATCCTCACACAAATGCTCATATGTTGAGAAATATCCAAAAGTGCTGGGACGCAAACTCCCAGGCCGGCGAGCAACATAATATAATACATTTAGGGCCACATGTACGAGCGTCAGGATTTGCTGCTCGCAAATTACGATTTTTAGTGACTCGCAAATTGCGAGCCGCAAAACCTGATGTAAAACAGTGTCTCAGACACTGTTTGCAATTCCCACCTGCCTCATTAATATTCATGAGGCAGGTCGCAATTTGTGACCCATTTGGAATTGCCACAATCACAGTGATGGTGGTCTGCTGTGGACAGCAGACCACCACGTCTGTGACTGCTTTATAAATAAAGCAGTTTAAAAAAAAAATGCAGCCCTTTTTTCCTTAAAGGAAAATGGGATGCATTTCAGAAATGAAAATTAAAAGTTTTCTTTTCATTCTTTTTTTTTTTAGAGTGGGCCGTGGTCCATGGGACCACTGCCTGCTCTGAAAATATGTTGGCGCCCCCATTCACAAAGGGTAAGGGGTCCCTTGGGGACCCTTTCCTGTTTGAGAATGGCTTACCACCAATTTAAAATTGGTGGTAATCTGCAAATGTTTTGCAACTGCATTCTGGGTCGCAAAACATTCATACATACAAGTGCAACTCACTAGTAGGAATGGATGCCCATTACGCACCCCTTCCTAATAGCGACTCACAAACCCTATTTTGCGAGTCGGTAATAGGTTTCTTTTAGCGGTAAAATGCATTGTACATCTGGCTCTTAGAACCCTACATGCCCATATTATGTTCATATGCCCAGGCCTTCTATGTCAGGAACAATCTTGCATGATCTGGTGCAACCATAATACACCAAGGAGCAGATTAATCTTGTCAAAACAAATACGTGTGTTTTACCAGGATAAACTAGACAAATTCTAATATCATTGGCTGCTTCATATCAAGGGTGGCATCAATGTATTAACAGAAATAGTTACATATACAAAGGGGTTGCCTCGTGTCAAAAACACCTTCATTAGCTAAGAAAGATATTTTGAATGCCAATTTATAGCCTTGGATGCCCACTTTAAACCTTTGTATATCATGGAATATTCTCCTATGCCCTAAAACAAACCCATATGTTTTCTAACAGCCTCAAATGTAAAGGGTAAACTGATTGCTTCACTCCATTGACTCCATATTATCTTACAATGCTTTGTCCCATTGTTATGAGTCCTGAGTTGGCTTATGTAGCGCTCAGCGTGGCACAGGTACACAGCACCACAGCTCCCTAAGCCAGGGAGAGAAAGTATAGACTCCTCTGCTTATTGCCACATCCACTATGCCTCCTGCATGGGAGATGCAGTGGAGGTACTGGGTGAGAGTGACAGAGCACAGAATCTTCCCTGCCTACCTTGTCCAGCTTCTGCCTTCTGCATTGCATCTGGCAGTTTCAAGTGATGTGGTGCAGACATCTGTACTTCTTTCAGACTATTGACAGCAAGAGTGACCTGTCGAGGACAAAGAATAGATTCTGTAGAAAGCGAATATGACTCTTAAAGAAGACTCTTTTCCTCCTCTGGTTGTCATTGCCCTTGGGACCCTCAAATCCCAGCAGTGCAGTGCCATTGCTTCTGCAAGCAAGGAGTTCTATAGAGCTTACAATCTCGACCTCTTATTATTTCTAAATGAGTTCTCCAGATATTCATCAGTTGCCTCGACTTCCACATCACCTTCTTCCTCTCTTTCCCTATGCTATATTTTATTACTTTTGCCTGGTTGGGATTTCAAAGCAGATATATACTAGCTGTAACGGACTGTAATAGAACCCAACTGGCTTTCCCAATCGCAACATTACAATTAGTGTCCTGAAGAAAGCTCTTTTTATTACAAGTCAATGCTACACACTTTATAGAAACCTTAGTGTTTGTCCATCCTGGAATTACTGATTGTATCCACTGCATAGGGATCTCAGCAGCAGGTAGTCAAACCACTTAGCTATGGCCGCAGCATCATTACAGAATTCTATTAAGTATTTAGGAAAGTTGCGCTTGGATATTGTACCAAACAGATAGAATTCATGAGACAAGTCATTGTGGTAAGGAAACTGTTGGGGCCATCTAAGGATTACTTGTTGGAAGTTTGGAAGAAAGCAATATATTTATTCTTAGTGATTTTACATTAGAACTAAGTAATAAAGTGCCTCAGAATGGATTCAAAATGCAATAATCACCAATCTACATAATTAATTTGGAGAGGATAATGTTTGTATTACTGAGTAACATAATGCCTGTGAAATGGGATACGGTGTCTCACCATATAATTATAGTAAATTGTTGTAAATTCCCTGTATTACTCCTAGAATTTTGAGTACAAAAATCATAAATTTACTCCAATCCCTGGAGTAAGGATCTAGGAGTATATGTACTATTTCCTTGTTGATCAGACATAGCTAGATTAGAGGTCTCTTCATAAAGTTGTGGCCATATCAGAGCCAGCTCAACCTCCTTCAACCCTCCACTCCTTTACAGTGCCTTTGAAACTGATGAGCTCTGTGTGGAGTTTGACCTCCACAAGCAGTGAGCTTGCACATGCAGTGAAGCAAGGTTAGATTTTCTACTACTCGGTAGGAGGTGAATAAAAGCATTGTGAGTGGTTGAGAGCTAAGAACATTGACCTTTATAGAGAGATAAATAGCGTAAATTGCTGTACATCAACTTGAAATGATGTGGGCATTAACAGTGCAAAGTATCCCTAGGACAAAAATCTTACATAGTCCATGGAACTGCAAAAACAGAAGAAGAGGTAGTGGGCTTGGAGTTCATCTTAAATGCAAGTTCTTTCAATAGATTTTACAGTCTCTTATTCTCTGAAGCCAAAGATTTATCTTCCACATCTCCTCATTGCCACAGATAATCATCATCTCTGTTTACCAGCATTCAATTCGAGCCAGTGGCAGCACATTGAACCTCCATGATGCACCGGTGAAAGCTGCTGGCGTACAACCCTAGATATTTGTCTGTATATAAGCTGCTAAAAATATATTTTAGGGCTATTTTGCCCAAAATAAACTAAATATTGATTCTTGACTATGATATTTGGCAGTGTTAATCTGGTGTATTATGGCTGGTATATTCAATGTATTCCGATAACACATTTCCAAAATAATTGCCAGCACAAACTGTAATATGATGGTTAACAATCACAAATATGGCTAACAAAGTAATGACGCTGTCCAACTCAGAAAGCATGAAACACAAATTTCAAATTGCTGGAATAAATATATGCACAGATGTCAAGTCAGGCTTTGAGTAAATAGACATCTAATGTGCCATCCAGCGTAGAGAAAAACAATTCTTTACTCAGTCCTGCATCACTAAACGTCACCAACAATATGCATTCCAGAATGTTGATGAAGTCTGCTTGGGTTTTGAGACAATTGTGACAGTATGCACGAGGGGCCATATTACGCATAGTGCTGTGGAGTGCAACAAACTCCTGGTTTGTACGCCCCCGGGTATAATGGTATTGCATGAGGGGCTGCAGCTGCTTGTACAGACCCTTCTGTAACACTGATCAATCAATCAATCAATCAGGGAGTTTTAAGCGCGCTACTCACCCGAGAGGGTCTCAAGGCGCTGGGGGGGGGAGGGTGTGAGCGGGGAGCAGTGCTGTTCACCCAAAGAGCCAGGTCTTGAGAGTCTTCCTGAAGGTGTTTAGGGAGGGGGAGCGTCTGATGTCTGTCGGGAGCTCGTTCCAGGTCTTGGCTGCGATGTAGGAGAAGGATTTCTTCCTGTTCTGGCTCTGTGGATTCGGTGGGTTTCTGCGAGGGCGAGGTTGGCTGAGCGGAGGTTTCTTTTGGGCACGTGGAGGGCGACTCTGTCGTTGAGGTATTTAGGTCCGGTGTTGTGTAGGCATTTGTAGGCATGGGTGAGGATCTTGAAGGTGACTCTTTTCTCCACGGGGAGCCGGTGGAGCTTCCGTAAGTGTTGGCTGATATGTTCGTGTCTAGGTAGGCCGAGGACAAGTCTGGCGGCGGTGTTCTGTATTGTCTGGAGTTTGTGGAGTAGGGACTTGTTTATGCCGGCGTAGAGTGCGTTTCCATAGTCCAGCCTGCTGGTGATGAGTGGGTGGGTGACTGTCTTCCTTGCCTCAGGGGGGATCCATTTGAAGGTTTTTCGGAGGATGCGGAGGGTGTGGAAACAGCTGGAAACTACGTCGATGATCTGTTGGTTCATGGAGAGGGCTGAGTCGAGTACGATGCCGAGGTTTCTGGCATGGTCCGTGGGGGTCGGTGGGCTGCCGAGGTCGGTGGGCCACCAGATGTTGTCCCATGCTGAGGAGGTGGTTCCGAGGACGAGGACTTCTGTTTTCTCTGAGTTGAGCTTTAGGCAGCTGTTGGTCATCCAGGCTGCGACGTCCCGCATTCCATTCTGGAAGTTGAGTTTGGTGGTGGTGGGGTCTTCGGTGAGGGAGAGGATGAGCTGAGTGTTGTCGGCGTAGGATACGATGCTGAGGCCGTGTTGTCGGACGATGGTGGCGAGGGGGGCCATGTATATGTTGAAAAGGGTCGGGCTGAGAGATGACCCCTGTGGGACTCCGCAGGTGATTTCCGTGGGGTCGGAGAGGAAGTGTGGCAGTCTGATCCTTTGGCTACTGCCTGTGAGGAATGACCGGATCCAGTCGAGGGCGGTTCCTTGTATGCCAGCGTTTTGTAGTCTGGTTGTGAGTGTACGGTGGGAGACGATGTCGAAGCACTGGTGCTCATGTAGCATCAGTGTCATTGTGAGAAGGCCATCCATCATTAGCATTGGAGTGTTGCTCCATGCAAATGAGGGAATTGCTTTGAATCTGCACCCGCGCCCTATTACGGATGTGGGTGCAGTGGCAAATAGGCCCTTAGCAGGCCATAAAAAAGGAGGAGACAAAGAGGGTCCAATTGACCCTCAGACATCGGCCTGCACATGGGTGACTCACAGCACCCACCTGCATGGGGATCTCTACCCACTCTGTAAAATTTAGATCGCTTGCTGCCTGAACTGTGAAACATGGAACGGCTTGGAATCAGCAGCTCCATATTTCACTGAATGCTCTGCCCCCAGGCTGCATGAGTGCGCGGCTCCACTAGGGGCAGTACATTCATCATAATAGAGCACACTATCCCAGTGTACCTTTTGAAAGGTGCACTTTGGCGTAAATAGCGACAATGTGCCCTATGTAAAATACGGGTCTAGATGGCTACTTTAATTTCATGATGTTGCTTGATATGTAAGATGTGCAGCCTAGGATCCATCAGAAATGTGCTGCATCCTTCAACCCACCTCACTTGCCTACAATATACTGGCAACCTATCATGAATATATATATATGTGTGTATATATATATATATCCAAGTGTATAAAAGGCAGACGCTGGTGTTGAGAGTGCTCTTACTGGAGCTGCTTTCCACCTAAACTTGAGAACTACCCAGAGTTCTCTGTTTCTGTTTTTGTATAATTTATTCGTCACTCTATGCCTGAAAGGGTTTTGTTTTGACTTATACTGGGTGCTCCCTTGTGTCTGGACAAAGCTATACCTCTCTGAAGAGCTCTAACGAGAGCGAAACACGTGTCAGGGGTTGCTTTTATTCATTTCAGGTTGGCTTGGATGGTATTTTACCAATCCAAAGCTGTAATACTGTGCCTGGAGTGGTAAAAGGCTTTGGCCATTTTACAGCTCGGCAGGGATAGCACTGTGCTAATCCTATGCTTAAAGACTTTGCTGTAAAAATGGCAAAAGACTTTGTCCCTTTCTATCTCGGCGTGGATAGCACTGCGCTAATCCTATGCTTAAAAACTTTGATAGAAAAGCAGACATTTGAGGTGAGCAAATTTAGAGTGTCGCTGGTGTTGAGAGTGCTCTTACTGGAGCTGCTTTCCACCTAAACTTGAGAACTACCCAGAGTTCTCTGCTTCTGTTTTTGTATAATTTATTCGTCACTCTATGCCTGAAAGGGTTTTGTTTTGACTTATACTGGGTGCTCCCTTGTGTCTGGACAAAGCTATACCTCTCTGAAGAGCTCTAACGAGAGCAAAACACGTGTCAGGGGTTGCTTTTATTCATTTCAGGTTGGCTTGGATGGTATTTTACCAATCCAAAGCTGTAATACTGTGCCTGGAGTGGTAAAAGGCTTTGGGCATTTTACAGCTCGGCAGGGATAGCACTGTGCTAATCCAATGCTTAAAGACTTTGCTGTAAAAATGGCAAAAGACTTTGTCCCTTTCTATCTCGGCGTGGATAGCACTGCGCTAATCCTATGCTAAAAAACTTTGATAGAAAAGCAGACATTTGAGGTGAGCAAATTTAGAGTGTCGCTGGTGTTGAGAGTGCTCTTACTGGAGCTGCTTTCCACCTAAACTTGAGAACTACCCAGAGTTCTCTGCTTCTGTTTTTGTATATATATATATATATTTGTTCATATATACGTAAGCATATTTATATATAGCGAGGGAAAGAAAGTGAGAAAAAGATGAAAACAGAGCAAAAGGGTAAGATATAGAAGAACAAAAACAGAGGTACAGAGAAACAGAAAGACACATTGATAGACTGAAAGGGAGGGAACAATGTAAACGAAAAAATGCACAAGATAAAAAAACACAAACAGATCAATATATTCCAAATTCACAAATGTCCTACCTGTGACACCAATTAGATGCTCATTTAGTAAATCTTCAAACTTGAAGTTGTGTTTTTGCTTATTTTGATTAAATGAATATTATTAATCCACCTTCAAACATCATGGATTTTGTAATGCTAATTTCATCCATAAGTGATCAAAATGAATTAAAATGTGTCAGTGCTAATGCTATTTCAAGGACCAATACACACAAGTTGTTTTAATTGTCCTACAATTTTACTAGGAAATTTGTAACAATTAGTCCCCCTGCAGCCAGACATTTCCGAACGTCTTACTCGTCTAAACCAATTGAAACCCAATTGATCCAAACCACTTTAAACCATTCCCTATCCTTGAAAGGAGTCTATATAATTAATTGATTTTAATCTGATAATTGGTATTCATCATTCGATCCTTACAGTAATGTTGTGCAATGTGGTTATGTCGGTCATCAAGAGAAAGAGGGATTTGGCTTTTTGCTACTAGGAACATTAAGTGCAATGAGAAATCATCTTTTATAATATAACAATTATCAAATCTTCCAACTAATTGAACAAATATCACTGAGATTTTAAAAAAAAAATTAGATTTCAGACTTGCAAAACTCAATAGATTGAGCCACTTATTTGTATTAGAATTGCTACTCTGCTGGTCATGTAGTGAGTGGCGTTGATAAAACATGCTCTAAGCCATGGCCCAAAAGCTTGAATGTTCAAGTTCTGTCTTACTTATCTCTTTTACTATTTGAGAAGTTGCTGCCTTGCACCCTCCTATAACTGATGCTGCACGTGTTCAGCACGGGCAACCTACTAAAATTTGATCCAAGTCATACCCTTCGAAGATTGTGGGGTGCATGTTGATGGGGGATCTCTAACTATTAATTTTTAGGGAAACTTTGCATTGGTTGCCCAGTCTACCATAATTAGCCTTTCAAGTTCTAACTCTTGAGTACCCAATTTTCTGAAAATAACTACTAGTGAAAAAAAACTACCCTATTTATCTGCATTTATGGTTTTGTGCAAAGTCATGCATAACCTGTATCTAGCAGATGAATTTTCATGTAACCAAAAGAAAAGTAACATCTATAAGAGAAAAGTTATGCGGCAAAAGTCTGGAGAACTGTTAACACTAGTGTTTGTTCATTTGAATCATAATTACTAACGATTAATAAAATATATTGACCTTACAACACCCCTATTTATTTTAAGTACAGTTCATCAACTACCTATGTACCTGCTTCATCACCAGTATAGACACATGCAATGAACACTGCAGACTGAGTAGCAGGCACCACTCCTTATTATAGTATTATAGCCCACTTCTGAGTGCTGTAATGGTTGTTGAAGGCAGTTATAATTCCGAGCCGCATGTAAGCACTGATAACGAGGGTGAGGGATTTTAACAACTGCTGTAGTCCAAAGTGAAAGGGCTATAAGGCTACTAGAACATTCCACACACTGTAGAGAGTGGTCTAAATTAAAAAGGGAGAAACAGAAAGGCTCACATTTGAATGCTGGATCAGAAGGCCTATACCAGCCATTATTGCCCATGAGCCACTCTATTACCTTAAGTTGGGTGCTCACAATTCCAATGTGCCCATTAGAATTTGAAATTATTCAGCTTGTTAGTAATTGTTCTATTAACTAATTTAAATCTGAAATTCAGTGTCTGATATTTGTATTTGCAGCAGGTTAAGTATAAGCTTTGACTTCTACACATCAAAACATTATTGGTTCAAGCAGATGGAATGTGAATTGTTTGCACATGTTTTGGATTTTGCAACGTAAATCAAAAACAAGCAAAACTCCAGACAATTGAATTCTGAATAAGAGCAACGTTATAATGAAAAACAGCTCTGAACATGTCTGAACAGAATGTTTGTTTAACATTATTTTGCTTTCATATCCAGATGATGTTTTTGTCTCGTCTTCCATTATTCTGTTTCAATTTGTGAATGTTAAAGTTAACTTCAGTATTCTGTGGTATTCTTTTGCTCCAAAGGAAGCATGTATAGTTAAATGTCATAAAAGTCTCAATACTTTAAGTCCATTATGTTTTATCATGGTGTTGATGTGGTGAAAGGTTAGGGTGCAGGACATACCTGGCCTTAGAGAAGATGCTATTGAAAGTTGCATAAAGGGGATCTGCATTAATTCACGGCCTGTCCTGTAACTGTGAACTCGTAATACATCGAACAGGCTAGTCCACTGATAATTCATGCTCCTCCAGTTGAGGAGTTTGGATTTGTTTAGTGGAGATGTTACCTTAATTCTTTTTAGCATATCATGTTTAATAAAGTTTGAAGCTAAAGAAAAGGGATGGGATGGAAAACTAAATCAGCCCTGGCAACAATGTTCGAACTAGCCCAAACTACATGAGGGTCAGAGTAGAATAGGTCCATGGATGCTTTCATGGTATTGTCATATATTTACATGCAGCTCTGGAAGTAGCCCACTAGCTGGCTGACCACCATGGACATGCAAGTGGTAGCATGCAGGCCCGCCTGGCTAAAAACACATCTTTGTTTTGGCGGGAAAAACATATGATTGCTAATACTACAATATTATAGGTAAATATTAGTGTCACAACATGGGCTCTGGCAGCATTGAGACTGTCGAGGTCATGCCCTACTACTTCCTCTACGGGTCCATAAGTATATTTTTTAAATCTTATTGTGTGCTTCCAAATCAATGTGTCTGTGAGGCTGTACCCTTTAAGCCAAACAAGTTTTTTCACTGGATTATATTGCTATTATATCCTGTTCCTCTCCAACCTATGCACTTTTGAAACATCTTTATTGCCTAAATTAATACCTTGTATCTTTAACAAATATTACTTAGATGCAATAAGGTAATGTTTTGGAGATCATTAATCTATAGAAAAGAACTGGGGCCGTATTACAGAAGGGGCCCCGGGGGGCGCAACAGGAGTTTTATAGTAGGGGGCGCAGACGCTTGTGCGTCCCCTTCTATAATACCAATAGCACTGGCGCACTTAAAGCGCCAGCGCTACCTTCAGAGGGTGTTCCCTCATTTGCATAGGGGCATGCCCTATGCAAATGAGGGAATTCCTTTGACTCAAGTCAAAGCAGCCCTCAGGAGGCGCATTGACAGTGCGCAATTTAAAAGGTGGCGCACTGTCTGACAGCAGCCCTCTGCAGGGGATAAAAGGGGTCCCATGGACCCCCCAGACATCCCCTTTGACAGTGCAGGCGGGTGCCGCCAGCACTGTGAAAACACGGAGCGGCTGCTCCATGTTTTCACATGAATGCGGTACCCCCAGGGCAGCGCGAGTTCGCTGCTGCCCTGGGGGCAGCGCATTCACCATAAACGGGGCACATTGGCATTGTTTGCTTCCGGCGCACCTTTAAAAAGGTGCGCCGGTCAAGAACAATGCCAATACGTAATACGGCCCCTGAACTGATATGTGTACCTTCGGGTGTGCCTGTTTATACTGGTCCTACAACCTGTAGAATGTGCATCAAGACAGGCCTACGTTATTCATGGTAAAGATGTCATTAATAAAGCCTTCAGGATTTCAAAGATTGTGCTCAGCGCATCATTCTCTACACCACTAAGTGCCAAAATTAGTAAACAGCCCTATTACATTAAATAGAAACAGTTGATAAATATTGAACTATTCATTCAGTAACTCATTTGGGGATAATGAGCACTGCTGTGAATGGCTTACGAGTTCTTTGAACTATATTAACCTCCTGCATATTTAAATAACGCCTTCAATTCTTAAACTTCTTGGCATATTCTTCTCATCTAATCCTTAAAATGCTACTTAATTTTTAACCATGAAGTAACATACAATTGGTAATCTTTAATCCTATTTCGGTGAGGAAAGAATGGAGACCATTGAGGCCATGGTATCAGCAAAAATATTTTATTTCTTGCCACAATTCTGCAGGAAATACAGACAATCTTTAAAAGGAATACATTTTTCATATTTTCTGCCAGGCATTAGTGTCAAATCTAAAAAAAACACGAGTCTTGGATGGGTACTATTTCCAAACTTTTGAAGTTAGCCTAATGCATATATTTGTAGTTCTGTTTTGAAGCGTCAACTACACTCATATCACCACCATTAAAGGAAGAAAAGATCAATGTATCGTAAGATTATTTAATTGAGTTAAGAAACGCACTATCATGAGTTGTAGTCCCTCAATCATTAACATTCTTAAAGCAAATGATGCAAAAAATCCTCAAAGAAACCACATCTATTGCCCAAAGACGTTTAGAGATTTACAAACATAGTATCAAACTGAGTTGATGATTTATTGAATTGGAAGCTAGCCTGATATAATTTAAAATATTAGAAGCCTTAAATTGAGAAGAGAATTGATTCTTTATGAGGCACCGCTAAGTGCCACAAGCTGTAGTACCGGTCCTAGGATGCAAACAAAACTAACAGTAATTCTGAGAAGTGTCACACAAAGGGCCAATCGTCTGAATTCCAAGCACTTCTGCGGAAGCGAAGATCTTCCATCGTTTCCCCCCCTGAGGTTTATCCTCAGCATCAGAAGTAATGACTGATATGGGTACTGACCCGGAGGGGAAGGTAGAGTTGGAGGGAGAGATACTGTGTGAGAGAGAGCAGTGGTTCTGGTATACCTTGAGCTCCTGTGAAAGGTTGGCAGGTGTGTACAGATACTTTGCGGAACTCTTTGAGTTCTAGAAACTAGTCGCACTCCTTCAGCCAAGGAAGGTACCCAGTTACAAAAGAATACAATCACTTTAGAATACCATGCATCAATGCTTTACAGTTAACAAGAGTATGCTTTTCTTAGCCACCCCTTTGATGGGTTGGTAACTTACCTCCAGAATTCTTAAACCCACTTGCTGGGAACACCCACTTGCGAGTTACGCTTCTACTCTACTTGCAGTACGTAAGAATTAGGTGAAGGATCATCCCTTTTCAGTAAGTTCTTTTAAGAGTCTTTCAATGCGAGTCCTTGAAGAAATATCAAATAATAATTAACTGCAAGAAATCTGGGTCCACATAGAGGTCCAGTGTACACTGATCCTCACGCTAAATCCAGACGAGTGTGTATTTTGTTTTCACAAACGATAGAAATTTTTTAATTAGTCAGCCATGTTGTGTTCCTTCACACAAATTGTCCTTTTCTTTTGTTTAATGTTTTCCCTTATCTTTATTATATGCAACTGTAAGGATTAACATAACTTGCTCTACCTTCCACTAAAACCATTACTATTCAGTAACAATGGATTGACTTTAAAGAAAGAAAAAGGAAAGAGAGGTGCCTGGCTAGTGCACTAACTAGGTATCCTTAGCTGGCCGGAGGCACAGATGAGCGTAGGTGAGTGAACAATGGTCTTTAGTCCAAGCCAGGGAGGTGCAGCAGCACCAGCAGAATGATGAAGATCCAGGACTCACGATTCCAGAAAACTTCCTTAAGTAGACAGGCTTCCAAGGGGGTTGCTGACTCCTGCTCTGGTCGACGATGTTTTGGGTTGCTCCCTCAACACGTGTCATGGCTCAGATCCCAAGGATGGGGCTGACAAGAAGCATATCTGTCTCTCCAAATGGGTCAACAAAACCAAGTGGGTGGCCGCGCTTGAACGCAGTATTTATAGCTTGCGGCACCCATTTTCTTTTTGACCCTTCTCAAGGGGATCATTAAGAGATTACAGAGTGCTGCCAAGTGCACGCTGTTCTTGAACATTCTAGAAAGTTCAGCAGCAGTCTGGCAATCAGAAGGATATCCCTGGGAAGAAACAGAGAGATAAACAGAGGCCTTTAAAATAATAGTAAACCAGGCATTTGTTTTTGTAAACAACCAATCAGCAGAGTACACAACTTAAAAGTACATACCACTTATGATACACACCCAATTGGAAAATAATAATAATAGTGGGGAGCATACAACAGAGGCAAACCAGGTTATGATAAGAAGCAAGGGAATAAGGATGAATGTGTTATGTGTTAATTCTCCCAAAATTAAGGGCATAATTTAGAATTTGGTGGATGGACTACTCCATCACAAATGTGACAGATGTCCCATCTGCCGTATTAGAAGTGCTATAGGATATAATGCACTCGTAATGAGATGGTGTAGCATCCTCCCAAGCCCGGTAGCATGTAAATGCCACTCACTGAACTCAGCATTACATGTCTTTAATCATGAATTGTATTAACCACAACCAATCACTTATATCACTAGAGTATGGAGTCCGTTATGGACCATATGGGTCCCGCACTCTTGTACACAAGACACTACATCTCACCCTT
Source organism: Calotriton arnoldi (assembly GCA_963921515.1). Classification (NCBI taxonomy): domain Eukaryota; kingdom Metazoa; phylum Chordata; class Amphibia; order Caudata; family Salamandridae; genus Calotriton; species Calotriton arnoldi. Next base: position 1,416,598 of record CAWUFW010003383.1, read on the forward strand.
TGTTAAATAAAAAAATAAAAATAAAACATATATACATCATAGTTCCTCAATTAGTCTTCGAGGCGCTCAAAACACTTTTCCAGATCTTGTGGTGTGAGGCTGAGGAGACGCCAGGAGAAACAACAGCAGCGGGCACCGGTGAGCTAGCCACTGAGGCTCTCCTGGCCGTCTGATGACAGAGTCTAACTCGGGAGGTCTGGAACCGACATACTCCGAAGCAGGTGCTTGAAATGTGAAGAACCCCTCGTAATGGACTTTCTGGGATGGTGAGCAGTCCCCATGTGTCCCTTACTAGTCAGAACTTGCAATGGATTGGCATCGGAGGGAGCATCAGATCTGCATCCTCACTTCTGCTTGACAAGGACATGATCCCATTTCTGAAACGTAATGTCCCAATCACATCGACGTTTGTCTGCATAACTCTTCGTTCTGGACTTGTGATATGAATCAGTCAGTCGAACTTTCTGAGCATCAATTGTTCTTTCAGGAGGTCGACTGGGGCAGCTTGGTACCTATGGCACTCCTGAACATCAGGATAGCGGGGCTTTCTTCAGTTGTAGAATGGGGGGGTAAATCTGTAGGCACGAAGAGTTGAATGATGAGCTGACTTGAGCTCAAGTCCCTCTAGCACAGTGCGCTGTACAACCTTCTTAAGGGTGCTCGTAAAATGTTCAGCAGCGGCATTAGCCTGTGGCCATAGAGGTGTGCTTTTCTGATGCTTGACCTTAACATAAAAATAGGGCTCCATCGGGGAGGACCGGGAGCAGTCATCTAGGAGAATCGTGGGAAACTGTCCTTGATGCAGGTTTGACATGGGGGGTTTCCTCTCCCTTCCTCCCATGGGGCAAGTAGTTTTATTGCATAGGGCTTGAATTTAGAAGCCATCATTTACAGTGGAGAGTGACATAGGTCACACCCGCACAGTGGTATCTTCTAACCACCAGTTGGTAAGAGCAGAGCCCCATTTTTATGTTAAGGTCCTGATGAATGCCTTGGACCCTCCTGGGCCACCATGGCAGAAACATGTTGACCATTCTTATTATGGTTAGGGGACAATCAATTCCCCATATACCGTCCACCTATTTTAATATCATATAGTTACCATACACATTAAAAATCACAATTTGATAACTATAATGATTTTTAACCTCACTCACTTTTTTGTCTTATGGGCCCCCACTTAGTTTAGAAGTGCATCCCTGTCGTCAGGTGTATGCCCGCCCTCTATCAAACCAAGGTTTTAGAGGGCGAGGACTGGTCAATGATGAAGCATGACACCCGGTGGTGTGTGAGACCAGTCCGTCACATTTTGTGAGATGCTTTCACTCACAATTCGGTTCTAAACCCACAGTGGTCACTATACTAGGAGCAGCTCTTGTTGTGGTTAACATTTGTTGTTGGAGGCTGCTTGCTCCTAGAACCCTGCGCCTCTAGTTCCCCTCCCCATGTATTAGCATGGGGTCTATTGTGTTTATGAAAGTCTGGACCTTAGCAGGATCTAGAGTCATTCCTCCCTCCGATAAAGTGTGCACAAAGAATTTTAATCTAGTTTTGTGAAACTCGCACTTTTCAGCATTCAGCGGAAGACCTGTATCAGCAAGTAGTTGGCACACTTGGGTAAGGGCTTCATCAGGTTCCTTTCGTGTGGTCCCAAATACTAGGATATCATCACTGTAATTGAAACATGTGTGACAGGCTGTACAAGGTGACAAATGACATCTTGGAAAAATTTGGCAGCTGAAGACACTTCAAAACTCAAACTTTTGTATCTGAACAAGCCAACATGAGTTGAAAAGTTAGTAATGTACCTGCAATTTTCTTCCAATTTGAGCTGATGATATCCTTTGTTCAGATCAAGGAGCGCAAAGACTTTGGCGCCATTCAACTGGTAATCATATCGGCAATGTGTGGACTTGGGTGTCGTTCTCTTTCTTGTTTGCTTGATGCATGTCAATACAAATTCGCACAGACCCTCTACTGTCCTTATTAGGTACCACCACTATTGGTGACACCCATGGCATTGGACCAGTAGAGCACTCAATGATATCATGTTTTAGCAGAGTCTCAATTTCTTTTTCAACAGCCTCTTGTAGATGAAATGCAATTTGATGTTGTTGAGCAACAGGACGAATGTCCTCATTAATGTGGAGCTAGACTTTCATTGTACTAAGTTTTCCTAATCCATGAAACAATGACGAATGACTGTGTTGTGATGAGCATTACTTGCAATTTTCTTCCAATTTGAGCTGATGATATCCTTTGATCAGATCAAGGAGCACATAGACTTTGGCACCATTCAACTGGTAATCATATCGGCAATGTGTGGACCTGGGAGCCTTTCTCTTTCTTGTTTGCTTGATGCAGGTCAATACAAATTCGCACAGTCCCTCTACTGTCCTTTTTAGGTACCACCACTATCTGTGACACCCATGTCATTGGACCAGTAGAGCACTCAATGATATCATGTTTTAGCAGAGTCTCAATTTCTTTTTCAACAGCCTCTTGTAGATGAAATGCAATTCGAGGATGTTGTTGAACAACAGGACGAATGTCTTCATTAATGTGGAGCTGTACTTTCATTGTCTTAAGTTTTCCTAATCCATGAAACAATGACGAATTACTGTGTTGTGATGAGCATTGAAATTGTGAGTCACAGAAATTAGTGTCATGTCAGCACCAGTGCTGAAGTTGAGCAAACATGCACTTGAAGTAGTGCCCTGAATGACATGGAATGGGGCTTGTACCTTCATCTTTTTGTGTTTCATGGTCGCCTTGAATGAACCTTGACTTTGAATGGCATTGAAGCTGTCCATGTGTATACCTTGGTTTGGATGATGTGAGACGGGGCACTGGAGACAGTTCATGGTACTTTCCGGCTGGCTTTATATTTATCGACACACCACTGTATATAGCGACCATTGACCTTCAGTTTGATTTTGGGACAGTGTCCAATGGAATTTTGTGATTTCACTAGTAAATCCTATATCGGCTTGTATTCTTCCTTGCAGGAAGCCAAACCCACATGCCCACGTCTTTCAGTGGCTAGCATTGACATTGCACACCCATCTTCATGGGCAGTGACATCGATGAACCTCTCAATGAACACTTAGATGACAATCGGCCTCTTTCAGTTTCTATTTGCCTTAATTGATGTTGCCATTTATTTTAGTTGGCATGACGGGAACACTTCTATAACTTTCTGACAGCCATTTTGTCTTCACGACAGGACGCACTGACAGCCATTTTGTCTTCACGATTTGACTCACTCACCTTTTCTCTCGCTTTGCAAACTATTACAAAATGGTTCTGTTTCCTGCAGCCTTTACATACCTGTTCAATGGTAGGACATTTACCTTTATGTGGAAAGGAAAATCCATGTTGAAAATACAGTTTCATTTTCTCTTCATCACTTTGTGGCTTTCTATCTTGTGTTTTTTCCTGCTTTTCATACTCAACGCAGATTCACTCTGGAGTTCCTTCGGCCTCCATGTTAGTGGCTTCGATCTCAAAACGGTCTTCAGGGCTGGCCACCATGAGCACACGCTTCAGACTAAGTGTTTCTCTCAGCATTCGGTGCCTGAAGGAATTGGACAGGCAACCATCTATGACTTTGAGAAGCATGCCTTCTTCGTCATTGAATTTGTTGAACTTACAGTATTTGATGAGCCTTTCAAGTCTTTCAAAAATTCATCCATCGTTTCACCATCTCTCTGTCTCTCCTGATTGAAGAAGTACCTTTTATAGTCAAATTTTGGCATCGGATTGAATTAGATGTTCAATGCCACCCTGACATCCTGGTAAGATATTCTGTCCAACTGTGGTAACTTCTTTATCGCTTCTTTTACTCCTTCTCCTGCTATGTTCTTAAGATATTAGATGATTTTTTTGTCACCGGTTATTTCTAGTGCATAAATGAAATCATCAAAGGTTTTAATCCAAGCAGTCCATCAGGCGCCAAGACTTTGCTTTTTGGCGGTATCAAATGAAGAAGGAGATTTTTTTTAAAAGACGGCATCATACTATTTGCTGTTTTCTGCAGCTGCTGCCAGGATTATATGCTGCTCAGGCAGCACTTGACCTTCAGCGTCTTCTGGCCTGATGTCAACATTGCGAGCAACAGCCCGCTGACTAGTGCTCGGACAGTCGTTCCAAAATGAAGGTGGAGCGGCACCATCTTCTTCTTTGGCGGTGAGTAGCAGATTTGACTCTTGATCTTGTTCTTCACCACTCTCAACCTCCTGCATTGTACCTGGTGTTCTCTGCATTTTAGTATTCCTTTGCATTTATCTGCTTCCCCGTGCAGTGTTTTCTTACACCTGGCTGTCACTGACTGTTGTGCTTTCTGTACCTGGTGGTCACTGCCTTTAGCGTTACTGTACTGTATAAATGGCGGCTCTGTGTTAAGTTGTGGCGTTGCACTTCTTATCTCGGTGATATTAGCAATTTTCTGAACAGCAATAAATGAAGCTTTCCATGGGGCCTTCACTTTATTCAAAGGTCTTGTACTTGCTGGAGTTGCGCTTTGACTCCACATACGCCAACCGTCCATTCTTTACTTCGACTGAGGTCAACGTGGCACAAGGTCAACGTGGCATACACAAGCAGTTTGCTGGACCTCGGCAAACTGTCTGAGAGTGCCCTCTCAATTCTTCGGGTTGCGGGGTTTACATATCCCCTATCTCGTCGCCAATTGAAGCATCCTCTCCAGCCTGGTAACATGTAAATGAATTATGCCACAGATAGAGTGTAGGATTACACATCTATATTTCTCAGAGTGTACCAGTAACTGAAACGTACTGTGTCATGAATTTTATTAACCATACTCAATCACTTATTTCACTAGACTACGGAGTCCACTAGGGACAATAGGGGTTCCGCACTCTAAGGCATTAAAGGTGGACAGTGTATCCCATCCACCAAACTCCAAAACTGGCCTTTAGATCTGTTTAAAAGGCAGATAGCTCAATTTGACAGATCGAACCCTACAGCACTTTCCATATTAAGTTACCTATGATGAATACTACCATAAACCTGCTGACCAATACACAAGGTCACTGTTGACGGTCAGTGAGTGGCAAAGGGCGGAATTCAAACCAGCAACACACAAGATCCATCCTTGTCTGCATCAGACTGCTTAGGTGGCAGGGCTCATATGCTTTGATTGCTGCCCATGCATCCTCAATGCCCTCAATACAATGCTGGACTCTGACCCAGCTGTGTTCTGAAGGATACTAGAGGACCTGTCTAAAGCACACTAAAATGCTAGGGATCCCATGTGGCAGACAATTTGTTTTGCTGAGTGTGACCATTTAAAAGGTTGTCAAAATTACGTGAAAAACATGGAGTCGATGGGCTAATGTATCCACTCTATTAATGATGTTTCACCTCCTACACTCAACTAATTATTTTTCTTCTTTAGCTGAGTTGGAAGTATACATTAATACCTGAGAAGCCACATTACAACGCATCCAAATGTATTCCATCAACTATACGCACCAGTGTTATGCAAAACTGTTCTGATGTGACCATAAGCAGGCTTGTTTGGGACTACAGAAAGCACCACGAAAATAAATAGACCCCCTTAAAAGGCTTATGTATCCAGCTGAGCAGCAGTCAGGTGAGCAAACATCTACAGTGAGGAACTGTGGGCCCATGCTGCTCATTATGGATGGCATGGATATGTTCCCTATTTTTGCCCTCCCTGTATTTACCATTTCAGGGGGTCATTGTAGTTCCAGGAGGATGGATATTATAGATTGCAAGTTTTTGTGGAACAATATGGGAGAATCTGATATTCTGTGCCAACTCACACATCTTCTTTTCCCCATTATTTCACCTGGTGAATTGACTTGCTTCCAGCAGTTGAAATCTCTGGGTACAACATCACAAAGCAGTGGTATTTCCGTAAAAACTTAACATTCCGATGGGGCGAGTAACTCCCTTTACTCACAACGGGGTCCTATTTGGAGCTATTGTATTGTATTGTATTGTAATTGCATTTATATAGTGCTTACTACCCCTGATGAGGCGTCAAAGCGCTTTTTTGGCGAGTAGCACGCTACTCCGGAACCCATCAAGGATTAGTGTTGAATTAGTATAGTGAAATATGAAAGTAATTTAAGTAGTGGATAGGTTAGTCACTTATTTGGATTCAGAAGGATAGCGGAGGCATAGAAGAGAGGAAACGGTTTGCATTTATACAGCGCTGGTTACCCCTGATGGGATGTTGAAGCGCTTTTTTGGGGATTAGCACGCTACTCCGGAACCCACAAAAGGATTAGTGGAGAATTAGTATAGTGAATATGAAAGTAATTTGAGTGGTGGATATGTTAGTCAGTTATTTATATTGAGAAGGGTAGTGGAGGGAAAAAGATTTGCATTTGTATAGCGTGTGTTACCCTCTTATGGGGTGTTGAAGCGCTTTTTTGGCGAGTAGCACACTACTCCGGAACCCATAAAGGATTAGTGGTGAATTAGTATAGTGAAATATGAAAGTAATTTGAGTGGTGGATAGGTTATTCAGGGGCATATTAGCGGCAGGAAACTGCCGCTAAAACGGCGATAATGGGCTTGCTAATATGCGTTATAGAATTCCAATAGAAGCCCAGGTTAGATGTGCAGGACATCTAACCTGGGCTTCTATTGAATTCTATAACGCATATTATCAAGCCCATTATCGCCGTTTGCTGGCAGTTTCCTGCCGCTCAAACAGCGATAATTTTATCGCCGGTCTTGCTAATATGCCCCTAGGTTATTTGGATAAAGAAGGGTAGCAGAGGGATAGAAGAGGGAAAAAAGGTTTGCATTTATATAGTGCTTGCTACCCCTGATGAGTTGTTGAAGCGCTTTTTTCGGCGAGTAGCACACTACTCTGGAACCCATAAAGGATTAGTGGTGAATTAGTATAGTGAAATATGAAATTTGAGAAGTGGACATGTTAGTCTGTTATTTTGATTGAAAAGGATAGTGGAGGGATAGAAGAGTGAAGGATTTAGATATATATATATTTTTTGGAGAGGTCATAGCAGTAGGACGAGGCTTGGGATGACTAAAAAGGGATGTGGAGGGGAAGAGTCAGAGGGAAAAGTTTAGATATGATGCTACGGAAATGGCTGTTTTAAAATATAAACCAATAGGTGAACTGTTATCACCAGAAGCAAAAACATTCCAACCACTTGTATCTCTAATGTGCTGACACAATTTAAAATTAAAGTCCAAATAACAAGGAAACTGTAAAAATACACATTCTGCTACCAGCAGAAGTGATAAATCGAAAAATAAAGACTTCAAGAATGCAAAGGTTTTAGTCCTTTAAATATTGCATAATTCTTGATTTTTTTAAAAATCCTCTAAAAGCGTTAGCAAATTAAATCATAGGAGGAAATCCCTATTTAAAAAAAGATAGTTTGCACATTCCGACTATGTACATCAAAACCATCGTAGAGGCGAATTTGTGTTTTAACCAATGGACGGTTTCGGTACATACTGCCAAAATATCATGCTGATTGCTGATTGAAAACAGTTGTTAATTCTCTACTTCACTAAATTCAGAGTGGAAAACTTTCCGTAATAAAGAACAGATTGAGAAGAACCAAGACCTTACTGTGTGGAAATTAATGGCAGATGCATACACTGGTAGTTAAAATGTTTCATTAGATGCTAATGTCTTGCTGTGTTTTTAATTGTTCAGAAATTAGCCTCTAGAATATTAAAACCATCTGTTTCTAACTGTGATGAAACAGAATACTTAAATAGTTATTAATTTGTTGGTGCTTAGCTGAGTAACCTTTGATGAGTTGCCTTTGCTGCGGTTTGTCGATATGAAAGGGAAATGGCATCTTTTAGTGGATAGAATATTTTATAAGTGCAGAGCATTGATCAAATATTTTGGTCAGGGTTGCCTCAAATTATAAATAGATATATGCCTATTGGAACAGTTTGCATAAATATACTTTTTGGGACAGGCATGCAACTGTATGATTAGAATCTAATGTGAAAACCCTTGAAAGTAATACTGGTTTGGTTAGAAATATAAACAAAGTACATTAAAAGAGAGATTATATATTTGCTTGAAAGGAATTGAGTATCAAATGATCAAATGTCAAGTTATTGTACCGCTGCCATACATTGACTTCCACAAACACTATAGTGAATGATGTTTCCAAACACAAAAATTATTTCATGATAAAATATAGGCACAATCATGACACCTCCCAATTTACACAATGCAGAAATAGTGTTTGCACTGTTCTATGAAGATGACCTAGAGGAGATTTAAATTATAGTCCTAGTCTTTCATACAAAGGGGCCGATTACGATGACGTTCCGAAGGGCTCCAGATGGGATTCAGTATTGCAGAATCCGATTCGGAACCCTTGTTTCCGAATGAATCGTACACATTTCCCAACGACTGATAACGATGCCCGGAAACCGTTCATGCAGTCCGAATCGGTTCCGAAAGGCTTTCTGACAGCCCAAGTCTTTCTGAACCGTATTGTACAGCTCTATGGACACAGTTTCCAAACAAGCGAGTACGATGACCGATTTATACCGCCGTTCCGATTCGGTCTGCTCGACACGAAACGGCTGTTGCAGGCCTCCCTTCACCCAGAGGTGTCCGATTGGGGTCCGTGGGGGTACTGAAGGGAACCCTCTTCCCAGCCATGCACAATGTGGCAGGCACCATGGTGTGCCAGCCACAGGGTGCAAGGTTTTCCCCAGCCACCCCTTTTTTCAATGGGAGCCCGTGTTCTCGTTCGGAACTCAGGCTCCCATTGAAATCAAGGCGAGTCCAACCGAACAATGTCGCGAAGCATTGTGATCGGTCGTTCAGACTCGCACAAACCAATTTGTTCGGAAAGCATTCCGGAACCGATTCGGTTGAACTGCTTTCTGGACGACATCGTAATCGGGCCCTAAATTGAGAATACTACTTCCATTAGACATGATGCACATCTAACAACCACCAGCTATGGAATGGTGCAAACAACATGGAATAGCAATTTCCCCACACAAATACTTATATATTTGAGTGAGTTGTCCATTTGTGCCTATTTGTTTTGGGTGTTTTTAGTCATGGATGTGTGAAGGTTATTTAGAGTTTGTCTGTACCGATAGCCAATGATAAATCAGTATTGCTCCCACCCTGGTGAACGTGTCCCCTCCCACATCAGATTAGAAGTAGGGGAACTGAATGGTTTCTACCAGCAGAGTCTCTACTGACTTCACTGTTGAAGCCCTTTGACCTGACGGCCCACCTACAGCACAGCCATCAGTTCACAGTGATGGTCACCTGTTGTAAAGAAGCAAGGGTCGTACACCAACAGGTAAGTTGCCAAGGTAAGTTTATTTGCAACATCACCCGAACCTGCATAGGTTGGAGTGACCATCACTAGAGTTATCTGCCTGGCATTGCCTTATGCTCAATGGCCCCAATGCAGAAGAAGAAAATCCCTTGCGTGCCCATTGATTTTTTTATTTGTTTTTCAAGAACACGTTTTGTGATTTCATTTTTGAGAATGAAAAAAGTCTGCTGAGCGGGTACAACAAACATTTTAGCCACTCAGCAAACTCTTCATCATTCAGAGCAGCCACCACACTGGTGGTCGCTCTTAAGGCTTAGTGATGCTGCCAGACAGGTGAGGATCTCTACGTCAGGCAGTCCTCAGCCATGTGAAGAAGACCATAGCCTTCAGGTACGTGTCGGTTTGTTGGGCTGCTTTTCAAGGTCTAAATAAGCCAGTTTGCTTCTCATGCAGAACATGCCCTTGCTTCAAATTACTGTTACTCTCATTTCACTGAATCCAATTCAGATGTGTGCCAATTCAGGATTTCTTATGAACCTCTACATATGCTTAGTCATTTGGGTCATTGGCATGGGGTTCCAGATAAACAGTGGGTCTCTATTTTCCCATTCACAAATTAATTTTAAGAAACAACCTGTGTTTAATTTCTAAAAGAATGAGTGCCTCTGCCAGAACCTCTAATGGTGCAATTAAATGTTGGTGCTCCAAATACCAAGGGCGGGCAGTCTTAATTTAACCTAATTCCTCTTTAGTCCAACACCAGCCAATCCCTGCCCCTTTATCTCACTCTTGCAGGTTCCTTGTTTCTCCCTTTGTGGGGGTTTTTCTGTCTTACTTTTCCTCAGTCTTTACACTTCGTCGGTTTTTCCCTCTCTTGCTTGATGATTGATGTTGTTGTGTGTTTCTTGCATAGCCCATTGTTGTTTTCCCTATGTTAGCCTAATTGTGCACGTTGTAGGCCACTTTATTTTGCACACATGACTACATATCATGCTTCTCCTTTGTGCCATATTCTTTTCACACAGAATCTGCCAGTTTTTTGTATTCTATTCTATTCCTGGGATTTAGTCTGAACAGACTAGGCAAGGTCAAACAACATTGCCCCTTGTTACTCTCTCTGGTCAGACACTAGAATTTAGACATAACAAAAGAATGCAGCTGCTGTTTGTGAACTCTCATGTCTTGTCATATAACTGAGAACAGGGGTTCTGTAAAAACACACACTGAGGGAAGGTCCTGAAGCAAGAGTGCTGCCTCAGTTGAGATGTAGAACATCCACCTATGTATGCTAAGGTACAGGGTCCACCACTAATCCAAGATATCTATAGTATATAATCATTTAGCTTCAGTAGAAAGGGGAGGTTTAGATGAATCTGTTTAATAACATGACAGGGCTCAAACATGGTTTGTTAACTATGCTAATGATATTTTTGCTAGGTAATTATTGTCTAATTGTGGCACAAATACTGCATCTTAGAGCACAATAGTTTAAATCCACATTGTAAACCTCCTTCGTGTCTTTTGTTTATCTTATTGTGGACAAGTATGAGTGAGAGCGCGAAAAGGTGTGTCCTGTGAGGGTCGAGAGTGTTGTGTTCTGGGGTGCCGACTCAATTGTGTCTCTGGAAAGTTTAGGAGGGCAAGTGAGGCACGATAGCTAGCCGGACTCGGGCTCATAGATACTGAGATGGTATGGTAACTCAGTCCTTACATACTAATATTCTATGGTCCCAAGCATAGTTCTGTTCTTGAGCAGAATCCCTGCAACAATGTGGGCAAATAAGTGCCGGTCCCCAAAAATGAGTGCCGGTGGCCCTCACAGGCAACCACCGGCTCAAATTAAGCTCTGGATACAACCTACATTGCTTACACATTAATGCCCACTTTTTTGTTGGCTGGACTAATTTGCACTAGGTATGTACGGTTAAAGCACATTTGTTGATGTCCTTGTGCACCAGTTAGTGCATCAAACAATGACATGAAAACTCTAGATATATTAAATTTAAAAGGTTACACTTCGGCTGCAATTTGTATTCTGGTTGGAATTTTGCACTCTTTGAGCAGGAGCAGATTTAGAAATGCAGTTGTGTTAACCTTTGGCTTGTAAAACGAGAACATTAGTAAATTATGCACGAGGGATAGGATATATGTCAACTGCGCTGCTATCAGGTTTTAAACAGAAGGCCTTTCCCTCTCCTGGGAGCAATCCAGCATTTGCGACATCGAAAAAGTATAGTAAGAAACTGCTTACCAATGTTTATTTATTCTCGCTCCCCTTACTTCACAAATGCAACACTAATTGAATAATGCAGTGGTCTCTCTTCGTCTGCGGGAGACTGACAGATGAGGGAATGAGGAGAGAGCTCAAATTCCCAGCGACCCCACAGTGTGTATGTAAATATGCCTCATGATTCAAAGCAGCAGTGGAACCGAATAACTCCCTGTGACGATGCACCAACCACACAGCCTCACTGCAGTCTCTTGTCCAAGGGATTTAACCCTGGAAACTGGGTAGAGGCAATAGCTGTGCGTATGCAGATTTTCAGAAAAGAAATCATAAGTGGGAGGGGGGGGGGGAAGTGGTGGTGAGGGGAAGGACAAATGTAGCTAAATGGCCAGCGCTGCTGACTTTGGAACGGGAACATCAAATTTAAATCCTGGCCTCAGCTCAAAATCAGGGTAGGATTAGTAACGCGGGCACTAGGGCAATGCCCGAGGGGCTGGTGTCCAGTTCCAGCTGTGGGCTGCTTTTTTGAGCAGTCTGGGGGCCGATTTGGGTGGTTTCTGCCTGTTTGGATACCGCCAGCGGCCCAGTGGGTGCCTGAGTGGCCTTTCTGGAGGCAGATGGGCGTCCATTACCTCCCTTTTATCAGGGCAGAGGTGTCACTCCCTTTCTTTCGCTGGGCTGGCCAATTAATGTATACATACTGAGCGGGGCAGGGGGCCTGAGCAGAAGTGGCCTCACTTGTTTTCAGGTGTGTTTCACCAGTGTGAACTCATCCCTGCATTTTTTTTTACCCCCCCCCTTTTTTTTTTATATAACATTTCACCGAAGCAGTGTTTTGCAGAAAGGCAATATGCAAATGTGGGCCACTTTTTTTTTTAGCGTGCCCGGGCCGATTTTTAATCCCAATCCAACCCTGCTCAAAATACGGTGATCCTGGGCAAATCGCTTAATCTCCACTTACCTAAAAAATTACAGAAATGTGTAATGTAATGTGGTGGTCTTGCAAACGCTCCAATATCCTTGGGCCAAATTCGTGCAATAAATAAACTGCAATAAATAAAGTTTAGATGATTTTAAGCGAATGTTCAGAATGTTGTAACTTAAAAGCAGTGCAACATTAAACTTGACTCTCTGAAACCTATTAAAGATGTTCAACACTGATATTTTTACACTTGTTGGGCACATTAGGGTAATGTACTTAGCATGCTACACACTGTATGATCTGCGGGTGAATGAATACATCTTACTAAACTTTCTTGAAATTCACATGCTGATTTGTGAAATGCCTCAGTGAACGCTGTTGTCATTTCTATATATTCCTAGGGAGGGCGAAATTTATGGTAGAGGCCATTTGTTTGAAGAAAAAGCATGTTAAAACATCTGCACTATTTAACTTATCTGCACAAAATGTTTCAAAATAGAATACACACATCTGACATTGATGGTGGAGGGTTTCGTCCATATTGGTTATGGGCTGGATATTGGGGTCCCAAAAATTTGTGTCCATTCAAAGTCCCATCGGAAATTGTAGTTAACGCTGCAGATCAAATTACACCTAACTTTGCATGAATGTAGTTTTTGATCCAATTTGAAACCCTTGACTTGGTATTAATATGGCATGTGAAACATTCCCAGAATTTTTTTTAACATGTTCCCAGTCGGGTAAGTTAATTAGTTAATTAGTTCGTCTGATTCATGCTACTGTTTTTTTAAAACATAATTTGCTGGATATTAAGGGGATATGTAAGTACCCCTCAAACCCTGGAGAGATTAGGGCAGCAACCAGAGGGGTGAATATTTGGTAGAAAATCTCTCCCCACGATGAAAAAGCCAACTTTTATAGACATTTTTGAGCCAGCTTCAATTTGCGTTTTGTGACCCAGCTTCTCTGGTAGCTCATGATTCTCGTTACGGAAAAATAATTGCTGGATTCTTGCTGTGGCAAGGTGAGCATATTTCCACGCTAACGGGCATACCTTTTAGGGGGAAAAATTATATTTCTGAAATAGTGCGCTACCCACCGAAAAGCGGTTTGACACCTCATCGGGGGATAGCAAGCACTATATATATGCAACCGATCCCTCTTCTATCCCTCCACTGTCGTTTTTCAACCCAAATAACAAATGCACATGTCCACCGCACAAATTAATTTCATATCTCCCTATAGTAATTCACCACTTACCCTCCTGGGTTCCGGAGTAGCGAGCCACTTGCCGAAAAGTGCTTCAACGCCTTGTCAGGGGTAGTAAGCTCTATATAAGTACAATTACAATGCAATACAATACTTGTAAGATCCATGGCTTATCACCATCAACCAAGTTCACAAGTGCTAAAATATGCAAATTTAAAAACTCTTTTTACACTTACACCTATATGGAGGAAAAACAAAAATAAACAAAAAACAAAGGCTGCAGGGGGTCAAAATGTAATGCACGACCGAAGCCCGTCTGAGTGAGACTTTTAGTCAAGCCGATTAAGCTATATGGATAATGGAGCTAGGCATTTGCAGTAATGTTCACCTACTGTTCACTGTCATGGCCTTCAACTATGCTGAGTGGGCTCTTAGGCGAGGGATCTAAGTGCAAGGTGAAGCTGCAGGTCTGTCCCTCTGCCCATAGCCTAAAGAAAAATATCCTTGGCCTGATATATGATAGCCACGTCTGCATGCTATGGTTAGTAAGCACTGGTTCAGTGATACTGAATACAGGGCTGGGCAAAGGCTACTTCCTGCTGGGGAGTGTGGAAAGCCAGAGGCTACTAGGACCAAGATAACTGACCCGGGATGTGGCCACACGCCACATTCTGTGCCCAGTGCCTTCTGAGCCGGGCCACACATCAGAACCATCAAGCACTGAGGGCAGGAGTACAGGAGAATTACAAGCAGTTTATGACTGTCTGCTAAGTTCAGTAACTAATCAACATCATAAAAGAGCACAATAGTTCTCATTAAAAACCCACACTCATATGGTTTTGGAGAGCCTTTGTAGTTATGATTAGCTGTGCAACCATAACAACCCCCAATGCGTGGGTCACATCACAGATAACATCACCAAGTACATAGTGTTATGTTTTAATCAATTACATTATCTAGGGAATCTTGGAAGCTGCAAGCAGTTGCATGTTTTGAATTCTGTTTGCCTACAGGGTAAGCATAGCCTTTCCCCAGTATATGATCCCTGGAGGGGCCTCTAGGTATTGATACTGGTAATGCTGTCTATTGCATGTGAGCATAACTGTAATAGCCTTGGCCATCAGTAAAATTGTAGCAAGGAGATCTACTACCATTTTATACATATATTTAATAAGTATGGACAACATGTATTATTTGAAACAATCACTTTAGCAGCCTTTGCTGTGCAGAGGATTTAGATGCTGAATACTTAGTGGAGCCATACAGCTGTTAAATCAGCTTTACAACTTCCCACAAAAAGCTCTCACACCATTACAGTGAAAGAAATATAGAACCAAAATTTTACAATTATACCATATTGGATAAAATAGAAGTTGAAGACGTGAAACACCGTCAAATAGCAACAGTTTGATAAGTGATTTACGCAATATTAAGGGAAATCTAAGGATTCCATGGTCATAAATGACAGAATTTGTTTTAATAGATATCGAATAGGAGTTACTTTTGACTTTTGAGCGATATTAAGATATATAACATATATATATAGGATTTGGCAGTTCTGATTCAAATTAAACAAACTTGTCAAATGTCAACTCAGTAGCAACATTAATTTAGGCAAACACTTCAATTTAGAAGAGGTGAAAGTGCAGTCACTGGGTTGTCAACTTTCTGTGTGCTTCACAGAGATCAACTGAAACATAATTGTTTTTTTTAAAACATATTTTATTGAGGTTTCAAGAAACACATTTGTCATACATTTCGTTGCGTTGCCGTGAACATTTTCAACATAGAATGTCATCGTGCAGACCATCTTTGCATTTATTCTATATTCATGGCTATGATTACATGTCGCTAGTGCTAATACACATCCCCTTATCTACCCCAACATCCACCTCCCTCACTCCCTTCCCCCCTAGCAGATTTCCAGCAGTCATCCTATATTTGTGGTAACCGTAGGATTTATAAGTTGAATTTAATCTTCGTGGCCTACTCCCCCGCCCCTCCCACTCAACAGATCACTTCTCTGCCGTCTTCCAGTGTAGGGATATATCACAGGCCCTTCTCTAAAGTCCTGTGTCTTCCTCCCCCACTGCCCGTGGTCCCGGGGTCCCTCGTGGGGACACTCCCGTCGGGGTCGTCTCCCCTGAAGTTAATTCAGGCTCCTTCAGACTATTGGTCAGGGCTGCCAGGCACGGGCTTGCTCCAATGCGCCAATCCCTTTCTTGGCATTCCGGGGGAGAACCCTCCCCTAGCAGGCCACCCATTTCTCTAGTTCAGCCTTCCAAGTGAGGCTTTTTTGGTCCCACGGGGGATTTCCAATGTTGCTTGATCTCACGCTTCGCAAGGGCTAGTGCCAAATCTTGAAATCGACTGGTGACCCAATTCTTAGCATTGTGTGGGAACATCCCAGTAGCCAGTGAGCAGGAGTGGGTGAGATCGGTCGATCTATTGTCCCCCCAATAGTGGTTGTTACTTCTTCCCAAAAGGCCTGCAATCCAGGGCATGTCCACAGCATGTGAAGTAGTTCGGCACCCACCTCTCCACATCTCGGGCATTTCGCATCATCCCTCCGAAAAAACTTGTTTATCTTCCCGGTGGTGAGGTAGGCTCTGTGCAATATGAAAAATTGAATTAGGCGGAAGCGGGCATTTCTCGAGGGTTTGAGGATCCCCCCCAATATGTTTTCCTAGAATTTGTCATCTATAGGGATAGTCAGGTTCTCCGTCCAGCTATTCCGCAGTTTAGTCAATGGTTGTGTCGTATCTCTACTTAGGGCCCCATATAGGCATGTGACTGCTTTGATTCTACCTCCCCCAGTGCCCAAGTACCCACAAGTGGCATGCAGAGGGGGCTCAGCAGGTCCCAATCTCCAATGTGCTCTAATCGCCGCCACTAGTCCCGCGTGCAGCAGAAAGTGTCCCTGGGGCAGATCATAACCCTCTCTGAGGTCCTCAAATGGCATGAGTTCCCTCCCGCTGTACAAATCACCTATTCTCGTTACTCCTGCTGTTTCCCAGTCTTCAAGTCCCACCCATGTTGCTTCACGAGGAAGCACCCTGAGCGCGGTTGTGGGGAGGTCAGGTGAGTATGGGAATTTGGTCTTTGTTTTTCGGAGAACTCGTCTCCAACACCGTCTGGCTATCATGGCCACTTCAGTATCTTCGGGTGTGTCCCCACCCCTACCCAACAGCAGCTTCCACAGAATCCCCAGGTCTGAAGCAAATGGGTCTACCTCTCAGGTCTGAGATTGGAGGTCTCCTATCCACCTCGCCACCCACTGTAGCTGGGCCGTGAGGTAGTATTGCTCAAAATCTGGGACCGCTAGTTCGCCCTCCCGTGTTGATTGTTGCATTGTTCTAAGTGCGACCCGCCTCCGACCTGTGCCCCACAGGAAATATGTAATTATAGAGTGCAAGTCTGCGTGCCATTTCGGGGGTATCCATATTGGCAGTGTCGTGAAGAAGTATAATAGTCTTGGCAACGCCACCATTTTCAGGAGGTCCACTCTCCCAGCTAGCGACAGTGGGAGTCCCTTCCAGAATTCCATGTTGGTCTTTAAGGACCTCAGAGCCTTACCTAGATTTCCCTCAAATATGTCAGCTTGGGCATGGTATAGTTTCACCACCAGATATTCCAGACAGTGGGGTTCCCACGTGAGAACTCCCAGCTCTGCCACGGGAGTGCCATGCGCAGTCAGCGGAAACAATTTGGACTTACGCCAGTTTATTTTCAAACCGGACATTTTTCCGAATTCACCCATCAGCGCCTTAGCACCTGATAGATCCTCCTGTGCATTACCCAGAAAGAGCAATAGATCGTCTGCGTAGAGGGCAATATAATGTGTTTTAGTCCCTAGACGTTTCCCTTGATACCGCTCCCCTGTGCGGGCCAGGGAGGCCAGAGGCTCCATGGCAAAGAGGAGCGGTGAGAGGGGGCATCCCTGTCGAGTCCCCCGTTCAACTTTGCTGCTCTCTGAGATTGTTCGTCCTGTCATAATTCTAGCCGTTGGTCCCAAGTAAAATAATCTGACCCATGCAGAGAATCCCTGTCCCATCTCCATTTTTTCTAAGACTCCATATAAAAAATCCCAGCACTTGACTGTCAAAAGCCTTTTCCATATCTACTGCGAAGACCACTTCTTCGTACCTTCCTATATCTCCTCTAGTCATAAGGGCTATGAGCCGTCTGATGTTAAGTGCCGTATTACGACCTGGGATAAATCCTGCCTGGTCTTGACGTACTAGGGTCGACATATGCGGTTGGAGTCTCATGGCCAGTATCTTACTTAGTATTTTTTAAAAATCTAAATTTAACATCGATAATGGCCTGTAGGCGTCCCATTCCGTGGGGCTCTTACCGGGGGGCTGTACCGACAGCACAACCTCAACATAATCTCCTACGCCGACGACACTCAACTGATCCTCTCCCTCACCAAGGACCCCCTCACCGCCAAATCCAACCTCCACGAAGGAATGAAAGCCGTCGCCGACTGGATGAAGTGCAGCCGACTTAAGCTGAACACAGACAAGACGGAGATCCTCATCCTCGGCTCCAACCCATCAGCCTGGGACTCCTGGTGTCCCTCGTCACTAGGGGCACCCCCGACACCAACCGACCACGCACGCAACCTGGGAGTCATCCTCGACTCAACGCTCACCATGACCAAGCAAGTCAATGCAGTCTCCTCCTCCTGCTTCAACACCCTCCGCATGCTCCGCAAGATCTACAGGTGGATCCCGACAGACACGAGAAGAACAGTCACCCAGGCCCTCGTCAGCAGCAGACTCGACTACGGAAACGCCCTCTACGCAGGAGCCCGACCAAGCTCATCAAGCGACTGCAAAGAATCCAAAACGCCTCTGCACGCCTGATCCTCGACATTCCACGCCACAGCCACATCACCCCCACATGAAAAACCTGCACTGGCTCCCCGTCGACAAGAGAATCTCCTTCAAACTCCTGATCCACGCACACAAGGCACTCCACAAAACCGGCCCAGCCTACCTCAACAGTCGACTCTCCTTCTACGTTCCCAACCGTCAGCTCCGCTCCGCCGACCTCTCCCTGGCCACCGTCCCGCGCTTCCGGAGAACCACCACCAGAGGCAGATCCTTCTCTCACTGCGCCGCCAAGATCTGGAACACCCTTCCCCTCAACCTATGACAGACCCAAGACCTGCTGACCTTCAGGAGACGACTCAAGACCTGGCTATTCGACCAGTAGCGGCAACACCCCCCCTCCTCTCCCTCAGCGCCTTGAGACCCTCGAGGGTAAGTAGTGCGCTTTACAAATCTTGTGATTGATTGATTCATTGATTCATTGAATGCTTCCCGGGTGGACCCCGGAAGTTGGCCTTCCTCCAGGGCTGCCTCGTATACTTCCTCCAATCTGGGTGCCAATTCCTCAGCATACACCGCGTATAACTCTATGGGATCCAATCCGTCCCACGCTTTTTACCTTAATTGCCGCCCTTATTTCCTGTATATTAATGGGGGCTCCTAAAGTGTCAGCTCAGTATCCAAAGCAGTAAGTGGAATTGCATTCAAGTACTCCCTAATTGTGCCAGTCCCCATGTCCCCCCCTGGATCTATATAGCATGGTGTAGAATTCTAGAAAACTTCTGTTGATGTCCTCCGGCCTATATAGTACAGGCCCTTCTGTGTCCTCCACAGCCAAGACCGGGGTTCCCCTCCGGGCCGGATTGGCCAGCCAAGTCAGCAGGGGACCAGTTCTGTCCCTCTCTGCATGCGTGTGCTCCATGTACCTCTTGTAATTGAAATTGCGCAGACTCTCTGTTTGTTTGGCTACTTCCTCCTTAGCGTCCAATAAGGCAGTACCCAACTCTGGACTCCCAGGTCTTTGTTTCTCTGGCACGCACAATGCCCTTTCTGCTGTCTCAAGGTCAGCTTCTAGAGTGTGTCTCACTCCTATGGAGGTCGCCATGCATTTGCCCCTTAGCACCACCTTAAAGGCGTCCCATTCCGTCAGTCTAGAATTAGTCGTGTTCGCATTTGCTGTGAAATAACTCCCTATGCACTCCCTGATCTCCTCTCGGAAAACCTGATCTTCAAGTGACTCGGGTTTGAGTTTCCACGTTGGTATATTCTGACGCATCTGTCCCCACCTGAGTTGGATTAGAGTTGGATTATGATCGGATGGGGTACGTGTTAAGTATTCCACTGCCTGGATCTGAGCATGTATATCCGGGAAGCACAAAAAGGTATCGAGCCTAACATGTAGGTCTTGGACCGACGAGTAGAAAGAATAATCTCTGCCCTCTGGATTTAGGCACCTCCAGGAGTCAACCAAGTGCCACCTGTCCAGCCATCCCTGAAATGCCCTGGACACTTTAGTTACAGGAGTGTCTTTCAACTGTGGGTGTGACCGATCCCTCTGGGGGTCCACTATACAGTTAAAGTCCCCACCAACAATAACAGACCCTAGTAGATATGCTGCCAGAACGCCTGTGAGCTTGGACAAGAACGTCCCTTGCTCTGTGTTAGGACCATATATAATCACAATCGCTATGCTACGACCATCTAGCCTTATCGCCACATATCGCACCTCTGGGTCTATTACCTCCCCAGTGCATTGAAACTGGACCCCAGCTCTGACCCAGATAAAAGCTCCTCTGGCAAAGGCGGAGTACGATGTGTAATATAATTGACCTCTCCATCTTCGCCGGAGTGCCTCTTCCTCCCGCCCAGTCAAATGGGACTCCTTTAGGAGTGCAATATGGACTCCCCTTCATTTTATTCAAGTAGGACTGAAATTCATACCATTGAGACATAGTATGCATTCCTCTTATGTTCCAGGAAATTATCTTATATGTTTAGTGTGTAGCCATCAGTGTGCATCGTATGTGCTTCCCTTTAAGATCTGTCGGGCCGCTGTCTCCAAACTCTGCCGGCAGGAGGGAGGCGCGGGTCCACACTTTATCAATAACTGGACTGTGAGATCTGCAACCCCCTTAAACATAAATGCATAACAACCCCACCTACCATTCCTCAGGACAAGCAGGCAAACTCCCCTCATCCAAACTTTCAAAAACCATATCCAACAATGGAAAAAGTGGGGTGGAGTAGGCCCTCCTCCCATTTGGTATATTCGAATGTGTAGCCCTGCCACCCTCTCACCCATACAGTACGTTGAATAGTCTGTACATTGTCCCCAGCCGGGTAGTGTACTGTTCCCTCCTCTACTCTCTCCCCCCCCATCTACTAGTGAGTGTCAATGGGGACTTTTCCCACTTTCAAGTTCCTTTCTACAATAATACTTGCGGTTTTGTGATAGTCAAATTATTTCATCCGCGGTGGCTGGAGTGACCACTGGCAGCTCCTGACTAGCCCCCTCCATTGTGCTGGTGCTGAATTCTGAATCTGAGTCTCGTGTTTCCTCCCGCAAAAGGGTAGTGGCCCCACTGGAGCTGGACGCACTCAAAGATGCCACTGCTGCCATGACCTGTTCTCGTTCTCGCTCTCGCTGCTTCTCAGCTCTGGAAGGGGCAGCCAAGGATTTACTGCGGCCCCTCCGAGGTTGGGTGACCCCTCTCTTCAGTTACTCCTGTGAGGTTCTCCCATTCGCCTGACCTTCAATCCAGTCCCATGCCTCCTGAGGGGAACTAAAGAAGACAGAACCCGATGGGGTCACAATTCGTAGTCGGGCCGGGAAAATCATCGCATACTGGATCTCCATTTGCCTCAGCTTCTTCTTAACGGTCAGATAAGACGCCCTTTGCTATTGGACTTCCCTGGAGAAATCCGGGAATAGCCTGACCGTGCTGTTGTCTACTGTCAGGGGTTCCTTCTTCGGGGCCTGTGCAAGTATATGGTCTCTGTCCTTGTAAAATAATAATTTTGCCACTACAGGATGCAGTGGTCCCCCGGGGTGGGGCTTCGCAGGGACCCTATGCGCCCTCTCCAGTGCAAAAAAGGGGGACAAACCTTCCATTGCCACCTCTTCCCTGTACCATTTCTCTAGGAAGGACACCATGTCCTGTCCCTCAACTTTCTCCGGCAGCCTGGTGAGGCGCACATTGTTGCGGCGCGATCGATTTTCGGCGTCTTCAGCTCTCATTGATAAGATCTTCACTTGGGCCTCTACCACTTTTAGCCTGTCTGTAGCCATACGTACCACTGGTGTCAAGCTCTCCATATCTGTTTCGATCGTAGTCACTCTCTCGGCCAGCCGCCGGTGGTTGGCTCTGAGTAGGCCCATTTCTTCCCGAACTGTATCTATTTTATTCTCCACTGTGAGTCTCGAGGCAGTTATGGCCTGGAGAATATCCTGGAGCATTGGCGCTGCTGGTTCTTCTACCTGCGACGCATGAGTGGAGGCCGGGGCCGAACTATCCCCCGAGTCTGTCATGCTTTGTGAGGGAGGATCGACCTCTCTGCGATTGCTCGTTTTCCCCATCTTCGGCTCACGGTGTATGGGATTGCCGTCCCTGAATCGCCAGTAGGGGCAGTTCTTTCACATTCAATAGACCGAGGTAAGACACAAGGGACAGTCATGTGCGTCTCTCCACTTAACCCCCTCTCAGATACTCGCTCACTCTGAAGGCAAATCCTCTTATCGCTCAAAAGATCGTTCCCTCCCCTTTTTGCGCAGACCAGGAGCCCGGTATGGGCCTCAGTTCCGCATTTGTTCCAAATCCAGTCTCTATATTGATCCACCTATCTGTGGTTGATTCTTACAAAGGGTCAAAAACTCTTCCAGCTTCCTTAATCTCTAGGCGTGGGCTCCCCTCCCAAGGCTAGCCATATCGTGCTGCTGTACCCGGGGCAAGCAGTGGGCTCTGTGGCTTGCTAGATATAATCCTGACTTTTCCTG
Source organism: Calotriton arnoldi (assembly GCA_963921515.1). NCBI lineage: Eukaryota > Metazoa > Chordata > Amphibia > Caudata > Salamandridae > Calotriton > Calotriton arnoldi. Next base: position 1,439,093 of record CAWUFW010003383.1, read on the forward strand.
TGCGCTTATGGGTGGGTTGCAATATCTCCCGCTAGAGTGCTCTCAGCCTCCGCCGTAGTGCTCCTCTCCGCACTGCTAAGGCATCACTCCTGGTATTTCTTTAGGATGTGGAGTCCGTGCCCTCGGGCATCCACGGCGCCAGCCCACCCCCTCAGGCATGCCGCAGACTTCAGCTATCCTGGATCTCCCTAGAAACAGAGCTTCCTCCTTAGTATAGTCTCAGGCCCGGGGTCGCGTCACCGTCAACAAAGACCCTGGGGCTCGCCGGATGTGGCTTCGAACATCCAGTTGCCCCCAGGCCTCTCATGTGGGGGAGGGGTGCAATGCACTCTGGCAGCTCACTCTCTACCCTCCATGAAGTGTTCCTGGGGCATGGTATTCCTGCGCTATTTCCTGGCTCACTCACTGCCCCTCAATGAAGTAGGTTGGGCCGCTGCCGTATTGTGCCTGTTGCTGAACTGTCACGTCCCTTTTCCTGGTGCCTCTTCAAGGGGGGGAATCCAATCATCCGGGGCCCCCCCACGGCGCCCACTCACCTCCTCCTACAGGCTCCAGACCCCTGTGTTCTCGGCCCCCGCGGTTAACGGGACTCGGTCTAGGCCCGGGGTCTCGCCACCGCCCGCAAGGGTCTCCGGAGTGATCCTCGCTGCTTCCCGCATCTCGCTTCCAGCGGGCGCAGCGCGAGCGCCTCGTCATCCCCGTTGCGGGCCCCGTCAGTCGCAGCCCTCCGCCTCGAACTTTCAGGCTAACGACAATTCTCTCTCTCCTCTCCGGTGATGCACTTCCGCAGGTCCTCCGTCAGGATTATCCTCTGGTCCCGGTTCCGGGCCCAATCTGCACCTCGCTGCCTTATGCTGTTTAGTCGCGGGACCGGATCACTCCTTCCGCAGACTTCTGGAGCCCTACACCTCTTATCGGCGTCCAGGCCCTCTCAGTGATTCATCTCCCGTGGGCCGCCGCCATCTTGGGTACAAGCCGGATGGCGGTCGTGGGCTCAGTTTTCGGGCGTACCCGCTCCCTGTTTGTCAAAGACAGCAGGTCCGGGCCCCCAGTGTAGTAGGGGGTCTTGGTGAGGGCTAGGTGGGTCCCCACTGGGTATATAATTGCAGGATGGGACTGAATGGGGATCGGCTGGCGGAGCCCCACGTGGAAGGCTCCTACTCCATCGGCAGTTGGCCACTCCCCCCCGAAACATAATTGTTTATGGAAAAATCAGCATTACCTGACTCATCACTGAGCAACGGTGGTTCTCTACTCCTCAAAAAACCTATATTGTACTGTTTGTTTATATATGCCACCTATGACTGTCATCATACTAGCTTGATTCACTGTCAAGCCAACTCTGTGTTAACAGGGGCTAGTGTGGGATTGCAAGCCTCACACCAGAAAAAAAGTCCAGAGATCCAGAAAATTAAAACATTTGTGAATGGAGGCATTTATTACAATAATAGTCAAAACTTTTCCTAGATATTTGACCACACTCATAGGTGCAATTTCATGTGTTCTCTACAGGCCATGATGCTGGAAACTGGGTATGCAAAAGAGAACTCCAGTTACTCCTCGACCCTCCTGGGCCGCTTAGTATACCAATCCAGAAACTGGTGTAAAGGGTGAGTCAGGTAAATTTTACACAGATATAACAATTTTAATACATTAACACCCATTCAGGAGTACAACTTGACGCAGGCTAGAACTAATCAAAAGAAAATGGTAGACATCTGGGGCCGTATTACACATTATCATTGTTTGCGCCCGGTGCACCTTTTAAAAGGTGCGCTGGGCGCAAACAATGATAATGTGCCCTATTATGGTGAATGCGCTGCCCTGTGGGCAGCAAATTCATGTGGAAACACGGAGCAGCTGCTCCGTGTTTTCACTGTGCAGGCGGCACCCGCCTGCACTTTCAAAGGGGGTGTCTGGGGGGTCCATGGGTCCCCCTTTACCTCCTGCAGAAGGCTGCTTTCAGGGGGCGCACTAACAGTGCGCCACCTTTTAAATGGTGCACTGTCAGTGCGCCTCCTGCGGGCTTCTTTGACTCTGCGCCCCTGTCTGTAATATGGCATGGGCGCAGAGTCAAAGTAATCCCCTCATTTGCATAGGGCACGCCCCTATGCAAATGAAGGAAAACCCTCTGAAGGTAGCGCTGGCGCATTAAATACGACAGCGCTATCGGTATTATAGAAGGGGATGCACAAGCGTCTGCGCCTCCTTCTATAATACCAAAGTGCCCCGGGGGCGTGCAAAGCGGGCGCAAACTCCCGTTGCGCCCCCGGGGCACCATCTGTAATACGGCCCCAGGTGTATCTTTCCAATACTGTTCATATGCTAAAGTCAACAGAAGCTTTAAGGCAGGCTCCTTGCTTTTCAGTTGGCAGATGGATTTGGATACAGTTCCATGGTTCATAGCTCCCTAGTACACAGTTCTTTGAAGCAGCTTTCTTCATAAGGCAAGTTTCCAAACCAAAACACAAATATATTCCTCTGAATCGGGTCAGGAATATGGTTACCCAGTCTCAGAATGAGTCCTGAGCACAAAGATTCCTATCAGGCAGGGCCAGATCTTGCCATTGTTCTACAGATAGATGGTGTTTGGGCAGGAAAGAGAAAGGGTCCTTCCTCTACACGTACTAGCCTTGCTCTGAAATACCTACGGGCAAAGCAAGGCTTTTACAAAGGGTGTGTAAAATTCCATTGCTGGGTGACTCTAAACCAACCTTTGATGGTTTTTACACACACAACACACCTGGTTTTCTGTTGAAGCAAGTGTGTTCCTGTGCCAAGTGGTATCCGCATCCTCCTAATATGCCCTTTGTTCTAGCATCCGTCATTACATTGGGCATATCTCGTACCAATAATCCATTCTTCTAATTCCACCCACTGTCAACCAATCAATCCAAGTGCCATTGCTATCTCAGAAGATTTTGTTAGGCACTGGAGTCTCTAAGCCAGGGAAGAATCTCCCTATAGCAACCAAGTATTGCCTGTCCTAATACTCATCAATTTTAAGGTAGTGCTACCAAGCCACACTCATCCCCCTTCCTATTTTATTGATCCTTTCAAACCATCAGCACAGATGTCATCCAAAAAGGCAATCAATCAGAGTGAAATGGCTCTCTGAGCACCTGTGAAGCAGGTGGAAGGGTCTCATCTCAAATATGCATCTCTTTGGGCCACTGGAGCTGGATTGGGGAACCCTAAATTGTGCAGCAGGCAGTTTATTGAAAAGAACCACCTGTGGGGATAACTTATACTGCGTCCATGGGCCGTATCATGATCCTGTTTTCTATGCTGCACAGATGCAAAAGGGATCTGTGCATTCCTACCTGGTGTGTTTCATGCATACAATAAGTCAAAATGTTTCAGAGTTAGTGGATGTTTTGACGTTTGGCAACAGAGCTCGGAAACCCAGGGCAGTAACTGCCTCTTTGTGTTTTCGAACTCTGTTGTCAACAAAACAGGTACTAAGTCAGAGATATCTTTTTTTAAATAATCTTTTTATTAAACAAAGGAACAAGCTTCAGAAACAAAGCAGACCCAGACATACAAATACAGTTTATGTCAATGACACAGTAGCTACTTAGCTCCTCAGCACATAGCACTCAATTACATGTTTCGCAATTTAACACGATACTAGATTGAATACTCCGCTTAGCTCTCATAGGGTAACATGTACAACACACCTCACGGTCCCCCTCACAGACCTCTATACAGTGTCCACGCCCCCCATATTTTCTCCCACTTGCGAGGGCATCCACGACTTTGATAGACCACCTGCTCCGCATTATGACACCAGTCCATATCGCACAGCCATGCTGCCACTGTCGGGGGCTCCACCGAAGTCAGAGATATTTAACTCTAAAGTAGGCGCAAAAGAAGCCAAAAACAAATTCACAGATCCCTTCTGCGCCACTGGAGGGTAGAAAACAGCATCATGACATGCCCTAGGCTTTCTTAACTGCCTCAACTTCAAGAGCAGACTCCCTTTAACTAATACTGTTGATTTTTGAGGAATTGATTATAAGTATTTTGACAGGGGGCAGTGACAATGTAGTGCTCTTGTAGTGTAAGAGCACATTGACTCTAGTTGTACTTAGGAGATGTAGAACTCCCACACACACTATCTCCTCACAAAGCATTTATAAACAAGCATTAGCAAAGGGAATAGGTTTCACCTATGTAAGATCTATTGGCTCTGTTAATGTTTTTTTAGACATGTTGCACAGCAGTGCAGACCGTGGGATGAGGATGGGCGGGTTGTAAAGCACAGACAGGTAGTGGAGGGTGGTAATCAACAACAGACAGCGGGAGGAAGGCGGGATCAAGGTGAAGGACTGCAGAGACGTGCACTCTATGAGAGTGCATCTCCAAAAGTGAAAAAAGAGCACCTAAAGGCACATGTGGCCAGTCGAAGCCCCAGGAGGAAGCTGAAGTGAGTAGGAGGCTCTGACAAATTAGAAGCATACCACGTCCCATTCTGTCGGCAGACAGAAAAAAGAACAGGAAGAATGCTGGGTAAGTAATCAGGGCCGGACTGGCCATAGCGGGCACCGGGCGTTTCCCCGGTGGGCCGCAAGGGTGGGGGCTGGTTTTGGCCCTCTGGGGGCCGTTTTTGTTACAGGGGGCCTGCAATATCGGCCCCCTGTAACAAAATCGGCGAAACCATCTCGAGTAAACAGCTCGGACGGCACCCCCCCTCTAACCCCAGGGGGCCCGGCCGAGCAGTTTGCCAGGGCCGGTTTTGGTGCCCAGTCCGGCCCTGTAAGTAATGGGTAAGTACTCCCAGTGAGAAGGGGTGGGGTAGGGGTCCCAGCATTCCTCTGTTCTTTCTTTCTGTTTGGGAGATGGTCATCTCCATACTTCATGAATGGGACGAGGATTGGAGTGAGCTGGGGTTAATGGGCGGGCCCTAGACTCATTTTAAGCTTTTTTTTTATTTACAAGATTACAAAAGGTTTTGCAAGCACAGCACAAGCACTGTGATGGCAAAACCTAAAAAAAAGCTGATCTTTTCCACTGAGCATGATTTATTCGATTGACACTATTTTTCCAGTGGCAGAACTATTTTATTTACAATTGTGTTTAAGAGTGCCCTAGTCATTGATAAAATCCATTATTCATGTACATTGGCACAATGTTGTATCATGGGAAAATCCCTACAAAATGTACCACATTCTGTGTTGGATGCTCTAAGGATCAGATTCGATCCAATGTTTTTATTGAACAAAACATGCTTTTTCCTATATTTCTGGTATGCCATCATCATTTTCCTAAGTCGAAATAATGGGCATTCAACTAAAATACATTAATGTTACATGCTTCATATAGACATAACAATAAGCTACAACATTAATATCTGCTGAAATATTATTGCAAAACACTTTTTTGTTTACAAAGGCCTCTGTGGCAGATAACACATATTTCCTGTTTGGAGAGTAAGGTATGTAATGTACATCAACCACAGTCATGATACTCTTGATTTCGTTAATTGCTGCGTGTGTTTTGTTGAGGGTGATGTGGTTGAATTGATCTTGCCTGTAGAAAGTTGTTTCTATCTAATACCTTAAGCTTCCTCAATTTCTCCATTTGCACAGACCACAGGATATTGTAACTTCTACATTTTCAATAATTTAGTAGTTGGGTTAATTTAACTACTTGAATAATGCCTCCATTAAGTGAACATCATCATAGCACAACCTTCAAATCAAGCATTAATTTCAGATTACCATTGTCATTAAGATGAGCAACTGTTTTAAAGCAGCGAGAATAAAATGAGTCAAAGTCAATTTGGGATCAGTTTGGGGCAGTTCAAATAAAATATGTTGAAAACTATTCCTACTGGATTCGATTTTTTATTTTACTAAATGGCTCCATGTCTATTAACAAAAACATGTTTGAAAAATGCACAATTTATTTTGTTATTTTATACTACCCAATTCAGCCTTTACCATAAACTAGGGAAATGTTGAAGTCTCGCAGCAGGAATGTATGAAAAAAAAACAAAAAAACACACACACGACCGCCACCCACCACCCCTCCCCCCCGGTCCCCCCTCTCCACCTTCCTGCTCTTTCACTCACTAATATAGTGTATGGAAATTCTGAAACGAAAAGAATTGCTTAATGGAATTATAACCAATGTCACCTACAGATTTTTTTTTATTAAAAAACAAAACAGATGCTTTTTGATTTTTTGAATTACATCTCCTCATTAGTTATGGAGGTGTGTGTTACAAAATGATGTTAGCTACGCTCAGAAGGACTATTTTCTCATATATTCGGCCCATAACGTTTGTGAACATAAATTATCCCTAAAACCTCTACTTTGTTGATCGCATGATATGTGAACCATTTCATGTAGACGACAATCTTTTTGGAAATGTAATTACATCTTCCGATGTGCAATGTGAGACACTTCAAGAACTTAGGGGGGTTGGGGAGGGGTCAAGCAGGTGGAGCACGCCCCAACCTGTGAGATGACCAGGGAACATTCTAGAAGGTTCGAAAAGCATTCTGCACAACAGAAAGTGAATTGCACAGTTTGCAAGTTTTAAAAGTGGTTCATGAACGGGGGCTGGGGGGACACACCGTGTGCAATACACAGTGATGGAACCAGCATCAGCACTCCTATAGGCACTGAGGCCAGAGGACGCTGTTTGCAACACTTATACAATGGCCTTGGGCAGAAGCCTCTGGGAGAGGGACACTGACTAGTTTTCTTGGCATTGTTTCTATCAGTGCTTCATTTGAGCCTCTGGTTTCTGGTGCTCAGCACCAGCACTTAATCATCAACATCGGTGCTTAATCATCAACATCGCCACTTTTCATGAGCACCAGTTAAGGACACATTCATTTATGGTAGGCACGGGAGATCAAGTGATTTGCCAAGAATCAGAGGATGTTGAGTCAAGCCAAGACTCGAACCTGGTCCGAAGTCGACACCTCTGGCCATTAGGCCACATGCTCTCCCCACTTTCATGTTTAGTAGTTGGTTCTGTTTTAGGCAGCACTAACAGGAGAAATGGGCTGGTGCAAGCTGCCTCCTGACGAGAGCCCCAGCACTTATTTTTTTTTTTTTTACAAATTAACCACTGGCTTCCTTGTCTTGTGGTACAAACAGGGGGACAGGACACTGGGTACAGGGAATGATGAAGCACATGTCCTGTGCCCAAGTACTTCTGTATGGTCTGTAGAGGCAAGGGATGAAGGTGCAGAGCTTTTATCAAAAAATTATTTTCTGTGATATCATATGTGCACTTGTAAGCAATACATTGAGAGTAAGTTATGATTAACGGCTGAACATAAATTGATTATTTCAGTACTTTTATGTTTTGTTAAAGATTTTTTGGGACATTTATTGTATGCATGCACACACACAAAGTGACAGGCAGCATGCATGAATGAGATTGTTGTTCGGTGTACTTTTGGGTTTTGCATCATTGTCATAAATGTATCAATTGACTCCAAAATATCCAAATCACGGAATTTATATAAAATAGTGATGTGGTAACACGTTAAATAACCTCAGCAACTGGTAATTTTTCTGGCTTCATTGTATTCCACTATTTTTTCCACTCTTCTGTACTTCACTTGTGTGTGTTGTGCCATTTTTCAAACTCAACATTTTTATGTACATGGATTGTATTTCCACTGTTGTTCTACACAATGCCTTCTCTACGTTTCCTCTTCCCTGATGACTTGCCAAGGGCTCCAACCATTTCAATAATACCTCAGATTGTGTAAGCATTTAAATATCACTCAAAACTGTAAAAAGCCTAAGAAACATTTCAACTTCTTCCTTAGTAGAGATCCAAGCACATTATTACTCACTGCACCTAATTTTATTAATGTTTCTTGCCTAGAAAGACCATATGAAACACTCTTAGAAATTAGAAGAATTTTATAGCGGCAATATATCTACAGAGGATACAGAACACGAGTAGAAGTAATTTCTGTAGGTGTAAAAACATTGAAGATGCCTGAGATTATGAATGTAAGTCATTAAAAATCAGACTCGGTCCCAGCAAAGATGCACACCTAACTGCGGAACAATATGATTTGCTACCTTTAAAGAGCTAGTCTGGGCTAACAAGGCGCTAAAATATGTATTAAGACAAAATATCCCTCATGGGGCTGAACATTCCAGTCCAATTCTAAATCAATATTATTTGCAGATTATGTTTTATTTTTTATACCACATCCGAGAAGCTTATGTTTCTTAAAGGATTCTTTTGAATCGCTGCTACCGTTTTTAGTATTACATTTGCCCTAATGTCTTGTCGTGCCTTCATAACAATCACTTAAAAGGCGAATATAATTTGTGTATGTGTTGTGCCCTACAGAATATTGCCATTCACAATCCAGTCCTTAAAATTGATTTGAATGACATGTATATAAAATCCCCCACCCCCATCCGGGTAATTAAGACAAGATTGATTAGCAAAACAGTACAAAATAATTTAAAAACAAGAACATAAAAAAGAGAAGTGATTGTGTTGACTCTCCGATCTTGCTCTCTTCATGTATTTGCACACTTTGAATTCGAATAAAATTTTGGAATATTAGGGAAGCTCAGGAAACACTTTAATGAGCAAAGTATAATATTTGTTACGCATGCATCCTTGTATTGGGCATGAACGTTTGAGTACAAATAGTTCTGATAAAGACACATTGAAAAGTAGCCTCAGATACTTCTTTGCAAATTAATCCTTCAGAAAGGAACATGAACGTGATATATTGGATCTAGGCCTTTTACACTCTTAGAGAATATTAGAGTAAGCCCTTCACCCTTGAGTGGTTCAACTGTTCCAGTCTATAACAGTTAATGACACATGATGTACTACACAGTAGCAAAGCAGATTTTGGAATTAGTGTTACACCTCCTACCAACAAGTGGTAAAGCATTATCAATCTCCCCTGTGGTCTAGGTCCAAGAAAACAGCTCTTTCTACTTGGGGTCCATAAAGTACTCTGTTTTACTAACAGTACTGACAGCTCTGGAAATAAAGAGGAGGAGCTGTTGCCTAATTTTGACTGTATTCTGGCATGAACCTTGGCTTAAATTAAGGTTCCTCCATATGAACCTCTTTATTGTTGGGTCATGTAATATGAGGCAATTTTGAAGTGAGAACAGACAATTTACTATCCTGTCACGTCTTTGCTGACCAACAAGGACCATTTCTGAATATCTACACGGAAATGGTGCATGAGACAACACCATTTTGATCCATCAAAGCTATATATGGTGTGCAATCTTTAACAATATCTTAATATCAAAAACTGACAAGGCCACCAGATTTCCAGTATCGTTTAAAAAACTATAGGGAAAATGGGATTTAAAAAGTTTTCTCACCAAACTATGAGCTCAAAAATAGGATCTCTGAACTATGGTGGAGAGTGAAGTCTAGGCTGGTTCAGCTGCATTCATAAGCTGAAAAAATACACCTCTGAGAAAATATTCTTGGGCAAAAGCATGACACATGTTTACATTATTCAGCGGGCTGCACTTTTGGGCACCCTCCATGATGGGGATGCCAGCTAGCAAAACATGTTCTGTGTAATGGATTATTTTTGATTGTTTAGTTATAAATGTGTTTTAGTGTGTCCATATGATTTTCAATCCTAGTAATAAATAAGGAGAACCTTTCTTTAACATTTAGTCACAGACTCTAGGGGCCTGATCTGAGTTGAGGTATAATGGTTAATTCTCTGTTTTCTGAAGATCTGGAATCCAAGGTGTACTACCCAAGTTGTGTTATAAATCACATGCTTTATGGCATGAAATTAAAGCAATTGACATAAACCACCATAGACACGTTTTTAGGCTTCAAAGGGGATGGTTCTTGTACATCCATAACCAATATAGGACCACTGTCACTGTGGGGTCAGTTAGTGACTTCCAATACATACAGGACAGCAAGAAGTATTCTGTGTCGGTGGGGCCATTTTAGGGTAGGAGTAGTACAAGCTGGACTCCAAATCGTCATCAATGTACAAAGGCTATCTATAGAAGCATGTAGGAGCACACAACTGGGGAGAAGCCCCGGACGTCGAATATTCTAATATTGGCAGTCCCTTTGATTGCTCCCTTGAGGTGTCTCCTTCATGTGATGAGCCGGAACAAGCCAATACTGTAGACAACAATGCAGCAGAAAGTAATTATGCATACTTTGTCCTGAAGTTTACTGGACATAACTATGCCAGGGAATCCCTCCTGCTATAGGCTCATGAGAGGGATGAACAAACATAGCCTGCAGACTGACCTATACTTAAAATCAGCCATTGTCTGGATTACCGTATTTATAGAGGATGGTGCCCCTTTCTTTACCCATCTAGACTTTTTTTTAGCATTCAAACTAGTAATGAACCAGATTTTCCCACCACCAGAGAAACCATTACTCTGGGGCTGGGGAATTCCTGACCACTTACTAGGCCACTTATAATGAGACCATTCATATATAAAAACCTGATTGTACACTTGTTGTCAACTTGCAGTATGGGCACCCATCACGCAACATAATTATTTTGTGAGGCCAACATGAAATAAATACTGAGATCTAGTTTAGGAAGTTCACACCTTAGTCCCCTGGTCTCTTTGTTCTGTGTATGCATTTGTAAAGCGCACATCTACTTCCTGGGAGGTGTCCCGGCACTGGGGGCCCTCGGGAAGATTAAGCGAGCTATTGCCCAGAGTCACATGGTGCACCGGGGATCGAACCGTGAAACCCGTGGTCCGGAGTCAGACACCCTGGCCGCTGCACCACACCTCTTCCACCAGCATTGGTTGTCACAAACCTATTATTAATATCCTTTAATTAACCAAAAATAGATGATTAAAGACCAGTTTGCATTTGCTGCAGGGAATGAACCGTCACTTCCACTTCCAGTATGCCCTTCAGAGTTCTCTCCAGCAATCACATGCAATGAAGCATTCACGTAGATGCCATTTTAGTAACCACTTCAAAACATATCTCTGCCTGGAAAGGTAGCCACGAACTGCACAATTTGCACTTATCCTCCCATATTCCTACAGCTCCATTCTTAGTAATACCCAAATGGATGCCCCCAGCAATACCATTCAAGGTTTCATTTTGAGGAATCAAGAGTTGTGTTAATAAAATGGCGTACGAAGAGAGACAATCATTACGCAATACCAAAGATTACAGAACCGAGTCAATACAATCTGATTTTTCAGGACTAGATTTCTCCTCCTGATTCGAGGGTGTTTGTGCACTCATTACTTTCATTTTGAACAAATTTATGCATGCAAGAAGCCAATACCAAAGTGCTTGTTGGTTTGCCTTAGATCACTCCCGTCTGTTAATTTTCCACAAAACTAGAAGGAATAACTCCTACCGGTTTAAGATGGCTCAAAATCCTTTAACCCACACTGGCACCAACACAAAGTCCCAACTTAGAACTGTGCTCAACACTCCAAAGTCTAATAAAGCCCAAATAGAATGATGATGTGCACAGAAATAAAATGCAGGTAAGATCTTTTTTTAAATTATTATTAATTCCCCCATTCCCACACCTACCGCCTTGACCGACAAAGGTTTACTGGCAGCAGCCGCAACTGGAAATTACTAGGCAGTAGCTGAGGAAGTTTAGATTAAAAGGGTAAATTACAGACTGCAGATGACCAAAGGAAAGGGGTCCACCAATAACTTAAGCTCAGTGCCAAATTTTCAGGATAACCATTATGTAAATGACAGCTATTTAAATTAGTTCTATGCAAATGTATTTCATGTAGGCATCTTAAAGCACTGATATCGCCCAGCAACAGTTAATGAATGTTGAAAAATGTTGAACTCCTGGCCAAGCCCTCCTTTAGAAGTTGACACAAAAATGGTTCTTTGACACTTCAGCCCCAAAGCCCATCTTTTCTGGCCACCCCGAAACGTACTGTGAAAGCAGCTGGATATTTGTGAGGAATTAAGCGTGGCGTCTCCGCGGGGATTTGCTGATTAGTCTCGCATTATCAAGCAACAAAGTGGATCGATTCCCTCCACCCATGAGGATAATCCACGCTTACGCGCTCAGCGTGTTCCGCCAAGCCCAGCATGTGGGCGCCCAGCTGCCTGCTCCCGGGCTTCTGGCGACTGATGTCATGCGTATTAGAAGGCTTCCCGCCTAAATACAGACAGCCCATAAAACTGAATACCCGCATGGGGTGAGGGAGGTGTTTCATCCCCAGCCAGCACATATCACTCATAATGAGGTAAAGAGGCTGAAGCAGTGACATTCCATGCCCAGCAAGAACAAGAGAAGCGGCTAGAGAGGAGTCTGCCTTCCTGCAGAAAGCACTGTAAATAAAGAGTGACAAGCGAGGCTTTAAATCTAATTCCCTTCCCCAGTCAGGTTACTCGATCCCCACGGAAGCAGGTGTCCTGTTCCCTTAGGGTTCTGCCACGGCTTAGCAGGCTGACTTCAGTCTAATGCGCTGAAGTGTTATTTTTCATAACTTTAGACTATAATGCAGTGCAATAATCCCTTAATTCAATTTGGTGCAGAAAGCAGGGAAGCTTAAAGACTGCACCCTGGCTCGCATTAAGGAGACGGCACCCGGCTAAGCGTGGTTTATATCTTTTGTTTGAGCTGCATCTTGCTTTTGTGGCTGCAATGAATCAGAATTGTAAGCAATGTTCCTTCTGCTCTAACGTGTTTGTTTGCCTCATGAGTATCTGTGTGGAATTGTAAATGTGTAGCTATCAGTAACGGGGATGCTTCCCGTTACCAAGAGTTGTCAAGCATGTTATTCCCCTTGTTTATAGTTGCCTATGTATGTTGTGCCTGGCTTGCACACGTGTGTATGTGTGGCCAGTGGCCTTTTGTGGACGTTTTTGAGAAGCTTGCTCCATCAGTTGCCCGGTGCTGCTTTTGCCCTTTTTCTTCTAGCCTGCGTCATTGTGAGTAGGTTGTGTTTTGTTCTACTGCTAAAGGGGCTTTTCTGTTGGCCTTGCTACCCTGCCAATATTTTCATTTTATTTTTCATTTTTTGGTGTGACTACTTTTTGCCATCTGTATCTCTTTGAGAATTGTGCAGACTGGAGTGGCCAACTCTTGTCAGTAGGAATGTGTGCAATGTCTCAAAGCACCCTTCAGTCACTAGGTATGTCATGGTGGCAGGGAGAGTAAAGACTGCGCCTGATTTACAATTTGACAGACAAGGACCATAAGGTTCACTTTCATGGAGCCCCTGTTGGCCCTATCGAGGGAAAGCTTCCTGCGATGGCCCAACAGACATGGGGCTGTCAGAGGAAGGGCATTACGCTACCCACCCTATTTAGGGAGGACGATCAAATGTATTTTATCCTTATGTGACTGCTAGGCAAAACCTACAAGTGAGGGACATAAAAAACATTAATGAACCCGCACTCCCTGGGAGAAAACTCCAAGGGGCAGATTTACAAGGCCCTTGCGCCACTTTTGCGTCACTTTTCCCATGTTAAAAGTGATACAAAAGTGGTGCAAGGGCCTTGTAAATCTGCCCCCGAAAGTTTATTGCCATCACTTTTTTAGTTTTTCAAAACCAAACTCTCATTTTTTTTTTTTTAAATCCAAACAAATGCTAAAAGTTTGGTGGGTGCCTGTAACAACCACAGGGGATTGTCTGCCAAACATTTTGTATCCTGGAACCGCTGTGACTGCAGTTTCCTTCAAGATACAGAGATAATCCCCGGGCCAAGAGTCATCTCTAAATTTAAATGACGGCACTCCATCACAAACTTAAAAGCGGGCGCTCTGTTGTTGAAATGCAGACAATTTGCAATGAAAGCTAAGAATGAAGCCAAGAGAAATCCCTTTCACAAGTGTGGCATCTGCTCTGCAGCTCCACAGAGGAGCACAGGCCTTCTTTAGGATGGCGAAGCAGCATGCCGTTCATGGCTGGAGCTTAGAGCGCTGGTGGATCATTGGAGTGAGCATCCAGTCTGGGTTCAGACTGAGCCTGACCTCAGAGCAGGAACATATGAAAATGCCCTGTTGATTCATGTGCAAAACAGCCTGTGTTTTGTTTTAATTATAACTTAAACAAGCACTGGCAAAGCCAATTGGTCTGCTATTATTGTGCTAATGCATGCAAGCTCAGTCATGCACAAGTCCACACATACCATTGTGCTTCATCTATTACCTGCTGCCCGGCACTGCAGGGTTGTGGACTAGAGGGCACTGCGTAGACACCGGAAGCACAGAAAGATGTAGGTTGAACAAACACTGCTTAAAGTATTTGACCATGATTTGCATGCTTGTATTTACACACATAGGCACATTAAAGCCAGATCTATTGACTTTCCTAATGCTTAGTTGCTTTTCTTAATGAGGCACCCTAAGTGCAAATTGATTTACTACCAGAATATCAGCATTTAAATATCAACCTGCCAACAGATCAAATACCAGAATATTGTAACAGTAATTAAAAAGGTGAGTATGGGTTTATTATACTTAACTCTACATATCTGTACCTTGGCAATACATGTCTTCCAAGAATATAGATGTGGAGTGCAGAATATTATATCTTTACTTAACTCTATAGGTTTCCCGTCACAATATTCTAATACTGGATCCCTTTTCCATGGTATTTTGTGAGGTTTATAGTTTTGTCCTCAATATTTTGACATACAAGCTGCAAAGTGCATACCCAGGTACAGTTCCAATGCTCGTTGTGTAATAAGGCACAAGCTGTATTCCAGCGATGAGGCCTAATAGTGTGATATTGGTTTGACGTTGTTTGTGTTCCCATTCAGAGGGGACTCAACCTAACAGTTTGGCCTTTTATTAGAGCAGAATCCGGGCAGATTTGCATATGGTTAGCCCCTGTCTAGCAGTACAGTGAGCAAAAAGGAATGGACTGGAGTGCGGCCAGCAACTGAGCTTAATTCAAGTATTATATGCATCACTTATTTTGCTTTTATTGGTGATTAAAACTGTGCCCATTGCTGTTGTCGCTTCTTGATACTTGTTGTTGAAGTTGTTGTTTTTGCTTTGAAAGTAACTGGCATAGCTGCTATGGTTCCTTTTGTTGTGGCTGCTGTTGCTCCTGTTATTCTGTTGTGCTTACAGTTATGATAAAGACTGCTGTCTCTGTTTTGCTAGCAGTAGTTGTTGCCTTTGTTTTCCCCATTGTGGTGATAGCTGTGCTGACTGTTGGATCACTTCAGTTTGAAAGCTATGTTCACTGCTAATGTCACAGTTGTGGCTGGTAATTTCCCTGCTGCAATCGCAGATGTAGCTGTTGTGGCCCATGTTGAGGTTATAGCTATGGTTAATTCTGTGTTCTGTGCTACTGTGTTAGTTGTAGTCGCTGCTGTGGTTCCTGCAGTGCTGGCAGCTATTGTTGATGCTGTAGTTCAACCTAATGTTACTGTTTTATTTTGTGTAAATATTTTTATTGTAATTTCAAGTACACAATACGGCAAAGCGATTCTAAATAAAACGTATGTGTGCGGCAAAGGAGAAAGTCATCGAGACATAAATGAACCTAGTAATTCACAGTAGTACATATGCAGAGTGAAACTGCTGTGGTGAGACACTAGCTAATTTTGCTGTTGATGTTGCATTGGTGGCAGCTCTGAATCATGCTTTGGTCTCTACTGTGGTTAAAGCTGTAGCCACTTCATCAGTGGTGATAGCTACTGTCTCTGTTTTTATTGCAGCTGTGGTTCCTGCTCTACTTGCAACTGTTACTTCTGTGGCTGCTATTGGATCTGCTGTGGTAGTAGCTGATGTGTCAGCTATGGTAATTGAAGTGCTCACAGTAGTTATTGATGTTGTGGTTTCTACTATTGTGGCAATTGTTGCTGTTGCTGTTGTCCCTGCTGTTGTTAGAACTATGATGCGTGTGTTATCCTTGACATGGTGGCAGCTGTACCTGAAACGAACCCTGTGGTTTTGACAGCCCTAGTTGCTGCTGTTACCCTTGTGTTTATGGCAGCTGTTCTTGCGCCACAGGTTTTGTCTAAGGAAGTAAACTTGATGTAGAAATGTAATTTGCTTTAGGCATAATCTTTCTGAAATAGCTATTTCTGAAAGTGCCTTGTAAGTGTCTTGCCAACCTATGTCTCTTCTAAAGGGTCTCTACAATGATATGAAGAGAGTAGAGAGTTTGGATAATTAGTAACCTGTATACGTTTCTGCCCTCAGATATTGCTGTGGTGGGCAGGTTTGCCTCTAGGACATTGTAGTCTGGCAGCAAGTCAATAACAATCAGGTAGGGGGAGGCGGCATGCTGGTACTTTTGTAGTAATTGACATATATTTTAATATTAGCTGCAATGGTTGGTATCATTTGCTTTACGCATGGTTCTGCTCAGAGATTACATGTTTTACTTTTGAGCTAGCCTAAAAACTCTATGATTAAGGCTTTGATTGTGGTAAGTCCTGGTTGTATAAAGGGTGGGGAGAGAGGTTGGAGATTTTGTTACACTGTAGCCAAATATTGAGTTTGTTTTAAACATAACTGAGAATGCAAGGTATCCTGAGAGCTGCCCTAACCATATTCAAACACAAACTTTAGAATATTATGCAGAACTGTTATAACCAAGTGAAGTAGCAAAAATAGGATGTAAACTCACAACTACTAATGTGGGAGCTTGGAGGCAGTAGCGGCGGCTCCTCCTCCGTTAGGCGGAGGAGCGTCAACCCACTGAGTTCAAAGGAAAAATAAAATGATAATAACGCAACGTTAATAATGTTACGTTATTATCATGGAGCCTGAGCCAGGTTAGGGTGGGGGGGGGCTTGGCTGTCCTCACAGGGAGGAGGAGTAGTTGCTGCACCATAAGTGCGCAGGACGGTTTGGCTGGCCGTCTTGGGCCAGCCAAACCATCATGCGCACTTAAGCTTGTACTCCACCCGGCTGTATTGCAAGGCCGGGTGGAAAAATACACAGACTCCCACTCCCTGTCTGAGAGCCGAACCAGGGTGCTCAGACCAATTGCAATGCTACTGTTATGCTGGTGACAGCAGAGTTGTGATTGGCTTGGGGAGTCTGGGAGCCTGACTGCTACCTGGAGACTACAGAAGAGGATGGAGCAGAGGCCACGACCAGCAGGTAAGTGAGCTTTTCTTTATATTAAATTCTTTTGCAATCCCCCTCTAATCCCCCCCCCCCCGCCCGACCACTACATTTCCCTAGCGGCCGCTCCTGGAATGCAGTGATGTATGTTGATACAGTTGTACTATCCTTCTTCTGCAACTGTGTTATGGACATTCTAATTGCCCTAAAAAATTGGTATATACTTCTCACATTAACACTTAAAAGTTGCTAGTTAAGGTTGTTCTAATTATTACCACCATTTTCTGATCCCAAATTGCAGAAAACAATGCTCTGTTCTTGGGAAATGCTTAGTTTTTGGAGATCAACTTTTTGCAGATACTCCTACTTATTTACATTCAAGACTGGGGTGACTGACTGAGCAAGTCCTACTGGGAGATACATAAAAAAGGTGAACCACAGTACTGTACCACCTCTCCCAACGTTGCCGTTGCAAACTATAGATAGTGGTTCCATACCTATTTCAACATTCCTCAGGATGTGTTGATACAAATAAGGTGCAATGCTATCACCGCTGACCTAATGATATAGAGGACAGTTTTCTGCAGATTGCAGTATACAAAAGCATCAGGTAGCTATTCCATTGAAATTAGTTGAGACTCTGTGTCTCAGTAAGAATAGCCCATGATTATTGTGGAAGGGAAGATGTCTGACCCTTAATTGCAACCTTTTTGCATTTATTGATCATTACAATTTAGCAACTGAGATGAGATGGTTGAAAGTCCTTACCATCAACCATTCTTTTTAAATTGTGCAGCAAATCACCTTTTTAGGTCGAGCCTTGAGCCAGCGCGCATGCGCTGCGAGTCTTATTGTAGAGGAGTAGGGAAAAGAAGCCCCGCCCACTCTCCGCCCATATTTGCCATTGGCTTGTGTCATTGTCCGTCCTAAATGCTGGCTTCTGATTCGTTAATAGGCTTGTTAGTCCCTCCTTCGTACTGCCTCCTCTTTATTTGTCACCTCCCCTGGCGGCTGGTCCCTTTACTTTGGTTGTTACGAAATACTTGTTATTTAGACTGTGAGCACTATTTTTTTTAATGAGGTTCTCCTGCTGCAGGCACGACAGGCTTTTGGTGCCTTCTCTACTACCCCCCTCCCGTTGTCGTGCCTACCCCCGCCTTCCCTACCATTTTCCGTGCCTTCTCAACCCCCGCCTGCTCCCGTTGTCCGTGCCTTCTCGCCCCCCCTCCCACCCTCCCGTTGTACGTACCCCTTCGAGACCGCTAAAGCTATTTCCCGGTCAGAGATAAAATATAAATGCTTATGTACGACAGTTAATAACTGCCTTTGCCTCTGCTCGTCAGTACCCTTTCCCTGCATTCGGGAAGTCAAAAATCTTTTCTATTCACACCACAGATTATGATTGTAAATGTGTGCCCTGTAACTGGAATTAGAGCATCTAAGATGGCCACTTTATTTAGTGTTGTTGTGGAAACTGAGGTAGTCTTCCGCCCTTCATCTGCTTCACTGCTTTTCAATACTCTCTTTTCAATTTCCATAACTGTTACCCTGTGACCCGGAAGTTGTTTATGTGTTGGTGCATGTGGGGCTAGCTTCAGCATTGCAAGGAGATGGAGGAACCCGAGCAGGTACAGCAGAAGTGTGACTCTCGCTGGCTCCTTCAGCAGAAATGCCTCTTTCTGAACTTCTTCTGGAATACCTGCAAGCCTCAGCAGGAGCGGTGTTTGGAAGCTACTAAGGGACTGATTCTGTATATATATATTTTTTTACTACAGCTACTGTTTAATTACTGTACTTCTCTTCGTGTAGTTGAAGCACCCATTAATCCTGTGTGAGCCTGCCTTGCCACAGTATACCCACGCCTTTCCTAGTGCAAACACCAGTTTGTGCTCCCAGCCTCACTGCAAAATTGTTGCTAGTTTTCTTTTCAACCGCCACACTCTCGTGGCTGCTCACTGTTTAAGCCCCAATTTCCAATTTTAGTATAGGAGTTGCTGCATGAACCCGAAGTAACAGTGCCTATTTAAAGTAGACTTTTCAACCAAGACCACTGACTCATTGTCAGTGAAACTGCTCTCCCACCCTCACAGCTCCACCATTAAGTGAGGCCCTGACGAGCCCCTGCACTACCTTAGTGTTAGGTGTTCGAGGCCCTCCTCCATCCGCAGGTTACACCTGCGCTTCATCCCTGGTGGTCCAGTGGACCTCTGACTCCCTCTCTCGCTCCACTTTCTACCCCCTTCACCCTCTCCTTTCTGCCCCGTTTTCACCCTCTGCTTTCTGCTCCGTTTTTCACCCTCTCCTTTCTGCTCCGCTTTCACCCTCTCCCCTCGGCTCCTCTTTCACCCTCTGCTTTCTGCTCCGTTTTCACCCTCTGCTTTCTGCTCCGTTTTCACCCTTTTAGCTTTTCACCCCTTCACTCTTTACAGCAGTTCTCTTCTGCTTTCTGCTACGTTTTCACCCTCTGCTTTCTGCTCCATTTTTCACCCTCTCCTTTCTGCTCCGTTTTCACCCTCTGCTTTCTGCTACGTTTTCACCTTTTTAGCTTGTCACCCATTCACTCTTTACAGCAGTTCTCTTCTGCTTTCTGCTCCGTTTTCACCCTTTTAGCTTATCACCCCTTCACTCTTTACAGCAGTTCTCTTCTGCTTTCTGCTCCGTTTTCACCCTTTTAGCTTATCACCCCTTCACTCTTTACAGCAGTTCTCTTCTGCTTTCTGCTCTGTTTTTCACCCTCTCCTTTCTGATCTGTTTTCACCCTCTGCTTTCTGCTCTGTTTTCACCCTTTTAGCTTTTCACCCCTTCACTCTTTACAGCAGTTCTCTTCTGCTTTCTGCTCCGTTTTCACCCTTTTAGCTTTTCACCCCTTCACTCTTTATAGCAGTTCTCTTCTGCTTTCTGTTCCGTTTTACCCCTTATTCTTATCACCCCCTTACTCTTTATATCTTTCTCTTTACTTTTTTCACCCTCGTTCCTCTTTCATTTTTCCCCTTCTTTTGCTTGCTTCCCCCGTTTTTCCAGCCGCTGCTGCCCCCGTGGCCCCTCCCCCCCAGCGCGACCAGCCCGACCCAGTTCCCCTCCCCTCCCCGCTCCCGCCTCCCAGCTGTCCAGCCCTCCCTGACCCCTACTTAATGGCGGCGGCTGCGCGGCCGCGCAGCGGACGAGAGCACCGGGAGCGCCTCTGGCGCGCCAAAGGCAAGCCCGTCTGCGCCCGTCCGCGACCCGGCCGCAACCAGCGCCAGGAACCCTGGACCTTCGCAACGCCAATGCTACGACCCAGCAGCACTCCACGCACTCAACCCAGGCCGCAACAACAACTGCAAGCTAGCATCACCAGCCGACACTCACGGACCCTTCAGCTGTCACCGCTGCTGGCACACCTGCAGCACCACCAGGAACACGGACCCAGCACAACCCGCCCGCAAGAACACACCCGAACCGAAAACCTTGCAATGCATCCTCCTCAACGTCAGATCACTCCACAAACTCGCCATCGAAATCTGGGACCTCCTCGACAGCACCACCCCGGACATAGCATTCTTCACCGAAACCTGGACCAACACCACCTCGGGACCGGACATCGCCATCGCCATTCCCCAAGGATACAAGATCTCCAGGAAGGACCGCCCCACCCACCCGGGAGGAGGAATCGCCATCGTCCACAAATCCACCCTCTGCCTGAGCACACTCCCCGACGAGCCCACAGACCTGATGGAACACCTTCACTTCAAGATACTGGCCAGCCCTACCACCACCCTCCGAGGAGCCCTCATCTACCGACCCCCTGGACCCCACGGACCTTTCGCCAACTCCATCACGGACATCATCTCCCCGCATGCCATCGCATCCACCAACTACACCCTGCTGGGAGACCTCAACTTCCACCTCGACAACCAACTAGACCGAAACACCACATCCCTCCTGGACAACCTCCACAACATTGGACTCCGCCAGATCGTGACCGAACCCACGCACTCAGCAGGACACACCCTCGACCCCCTCTTCACAACAGGAAACTCCATCACCTTCAGCCACACCACCGAACTCCCATGGACTGACCATCGATGCGTCCACTTCACCTTCAGAACACCCACCATCCACAGACACAGCACCTGCTCCCACGAAGAAACTGGACCAGAATCACCGACGACCAGCTCACCTCCTCACTCAGCAACTCCCCCCAACCATTGCGGAAAACGACCCCAACACCGCAGCCCGAACCCTGCACAGATGGATCTCCGACAGCGCCAACACCATAGCCCTCCTCAAGAAAAACAACAACACCCACGCCAAGAAAGCCAGATGGTTTACCACCGAACTTCGAGAGTCCAGACGCACTTGCCGCCACCTCGAAAAGGCCTGGAGGAACACCAAATCCACAGAAGCCCACAACAACTTCAGAGCCGCCACCAACGCCCACCACCAACTCATCAGAAAAACGAGGAAAAAAGCGATTGAAGACAGAATCTCCACACACGCGCACAACAGCAAAGAAATCTTCAGCATCATCAAGGAGTTTGCCCAACCCATCAGCGAGTCTACGGACATCCCTCCCTCACAAGACCTCTGCAACAAACTCAGCACCTTCTTCCACCTCAAAATCAAGAAAATCTACGACAACTTCGACGAAGACAACCAACACACTGAACCCTCACCAGCCACCCCGACACCCTGAAGCCAACGATTGACAACTGGACAGCCCTCACCACCGAAGACACACTGAAGACAATGAAGTCAATCCCCCACGGATCCCTGCCCCCACCACATCTTCAACAGAGCCGCCGACACCATTGCACCCATACTCTGCCACACCATCAACCGCTCCCTGACGAACGCCTCGTTCCCCGACGACTGGAAGAATGCCGAGATCAACCCCCTCCTGAAGAAGCCCTCGGCAGATCCCACTGACCTCAAGAACTACAGACCCATCTCCCTGCTCCCATTCCCAGCGAAAGTCATTGAGAAAGCCATCAACAGCCAACTCGCCACCTTCATCGAAGAGTACAACATCCTCGACTCCTCCCAATCCGGCTTCAGAAAAAACCACAGCACAGAAATCGCCCTCCTCGCCGCAACAGACGACATCCGCTCCCTACTGGACAGAGGAGAAACAGAAGCCCTCATCCTCCTCGACCTCTCAGCGGCGTTCGACACAGTCTCTCACCACACCCTAATACGCAGACTCCACGACGCAGGGATCCGGGACAAGGCCCTCGACTGGATCCACTGCTTCCTCTCCGGCAGAACACAGCGGGTGAGACTCCCCCCTTTCCTCTCGGCCCCTACACCAACCACCTGCGGAATCCCCCAGGGGTCCTCCCTCAGCCCCACGCTCTTCAACGTATACATGGCTCTGCTCGCCCCCATCGTCAGAACCTATGGACTCAACATTATGTCATACGCAGACGACAACCAACTCATTCTCTCCCTATCCAACGAACCCAACACCGCCAGACACAACTTTCAAGAAGGCATGGAATCCGTCGCCAAATGGATGAAAAGCAGCTGCCTACAACTCAACACTGACAAAACAGAAGTACTCATCATGGGCCCCAACCCCGACGCCTGGAACGACACCTGGTGGCCCCCCGCCCTTGGAAGCCCACCCACCCCCACGGACCACGCACGCAACCTTGGAATCATCCTGGACTCCGAGCTCAAAATGGACCGCCAGATCAACTCCGTCGCATCCTCCTGCTTCCACACCCAGCGCCTCCTACGTAAAACCTTCAAATGGATCCCCCTCGAGCACAGAAAGACCGTCACTCACGCCCTCGTCACCAGCAGACTCGACTACGGCAACGCACTCTACGCCTTAATAAACAAAAACCTCACCCGCAAGCTACAAAACATCCAGAACGCTGCCGCAAGACTGGTCCTCAACCTGCCAAGACACTGCCACATCTCCCAGCACCTGTGCACACTCCACTGGCTCCCCATCGAGGCCAGAATCACCTTCAAGATATTCACCCACGCACACAAGGCCTTCCACGACACCGGACCAGCATACCTGAACAACCGACTCAAATTCCACGCACCTCAAAGGACCCTACGATCAGCCCAGCTCTCCTATGCCGTGGTCCCCCGCACCAGAAAGACCTGATCGGGAGGCCGCTCCTTCTCCTTCCTCGCAGCCAGAGCCTGGAACGCCCTTCCGCTCCACCTCAGACAGACAACATCGCTCCCCAGCTTCGCGAGAAACCTCAAAACCTGGCTCTTCGACAGACCCCCTCCTTGATGGACTGGAACCTGCATCCCCCCCCAGCACCTTGAGAACCTTACGGGTGAGTAGTCGCGCTTAACAAACCCTGATTGATTGATTGATTGATTGATTGAACCGTGAGTTCGTCTATGGCTACTGTTTCTTATGTAGTCCTCGATGTCTAGTGTCTCGGTGTATTAGCAAATTGCAGGGTTTCCACCTCCCAACGGACGGCATTTTGTACAGTGTGATTCACTACTTTCGGCATTCGTTGAAGTGGAACCACTGGCTCTTCACTGCACTGCTATCTCTGCAGTGACGAGAGCAGCACCGGGAATGAAGGTGTGCGGAGGGGGCTGAGTGTGTGGGTCCAGACACCAAGTCGTTGCCTGCCAAACACTCACACCTCTACCGTTTCTGAGGATTGGAGTAAACTTCTTAATCTCAGACGTTTACATATCAGGACCACTACTCATGGGTTAATCATGACCGAATATCTAAGAGGCAACTGTGCTCCGACTGGTTTGATTGTGACCAACGTACCCCGTCACTTCCTAGATAATAAGAACTTCTTGAAAGATTGGTCTCTTATAGCGTGGCGATGTACAAGAGACTGGCTCATCTTGATTATGAATACATCGAAAAAAGTAGCAGACACTCTCTTGTTTGAGATCCAGACTCTGGAAGCTGAGATCAAAACTATAGTTGGCGCCACCATTTTCAAGAAGAACATGGAAGAAAACAACAAAACAACGGAGGACTACAAGGAGTCACTCCTGTTGAGTAAAATCAACAAATTTAAAAAGGACCTGGCGAAATTCCTACTGGACAAAGTCTACCCCTATACTGATGAATCTTACAAACCTACAGTTCCAACTACTCTTCCTCAGATAGGGAGGATTGGTCCAGTGACTCTGATTCCAACACAGACGATCAACACCAGAGCACACGGAGACGTGGACCAAGGAGATGACGTGGCCCACGAGGTGGACCCCCACAGAATCAGTGGTGGCCACCAGCACCTTGGAGTTATCCCCCTTTCCAACCTTTTGGACTAGGACCACAAGGGCCCATGATGGGATATCAACCGATGCCACAAGGTCATAACCAGCCTTTTTTAGGCCAGGGCCACGGCAGATCATGAGGGAGACGACGGCAACAAGTCCACTGGAGCCCCCCGACATCCCCGCGCAATACTCGCAGTATGACAATGATAAAGACAACGACACAGCCAGGACCAAGCAGGGAACCAGCTTAGTTGTCAATCTTAGTCAGCGTCAATTATCTCACGATGAGGCCAATGTTCTTAACCGAGGCCTCGGTTTTGTACCCCATACAGCGGTGATTTGTTCCAGCTTCACCAAGAGGTTCATCAATTTTTTCGAAAAGTGAGGCTTCACTTTTTCTTTGCTAACAAACCTCCTGGTGATCATGATACTGACAGTGCTAACACCAATTTACGTCCCAAATCGACCTTCAACCCACCTATCGGCCTAGTGCCTACTGAGGTTGCCACCTTTGAAAAAGCGGAGCTGAAGGATCTTGATTCCAGACTGTCCTCATTACCCAGGGCCTACAACAACATTCCTAAATCTGAACAGGAGGCCTTACGCACCGTCAGCATGGATAAGACAATTACTATTAAGCCAGCTGATAAGGGTGGAGCAATTGTCCTTATGGACACCACGGCATATAGATCTGAATGTCAGCGCCAACTTGACATTACTACATCATATCGCCGACTACAACTGGATGCTACAAATAGGATCATCAGGACTATTGCCAATTTGACCACCAATGCCTTCGACAATGAATGGATTACAAAGAAAGAAGCAGAGTTCCTGCCCAACAAAGAACCGGTGACACCATATTTCTACGTTTTGCCACAAATTCACAAGCCCCAGAGGCCCCCTCCGGGTAGGCCTATCATTTCTGGTATTGGCTCAGCGTTAGAACCCCTGTCGCAGTTTGTGGACGTGTTTCTACGCCCTTTGGCCAAACTGATGCCGACCTACTTGCAGGATACCAATGATGTCCTTCTACTTCTGAAGCAAACTGATTTTGATCATGCAACTGACTATCTGATATCGTTCGATGTAGAGTCATTATACACCTGCATCCCGCAAGATCAAACTCTGGCCACCATTGAGAATCTCCTGAGTCGTAATCCACCGGACAGCATCACGCCCATCCACTTTATCATGCAATGTGCTACATTAGCTATGAAAGAATTTTTTTTCCAGTATGAAGATCATCTTTACCTACAGACATCAGGTACTTCGATGGGCAGTACCTTTGCCCCTAGTCTAGCTAATCTCTATATGCATGCCCTCGAGGGGGATGTGATTTTTTCAAGCAACAATCCATATCTCTCCCAGCTCAGACTGTGGAAGAGATATATAGATGACATTTTTGTCATTTGGCGAGGAGATCCGGAATCCATCATGGCTTTTCATCAATGGCTGAATGCACAGAATGTCCATCTCCGATTCACCTGTGACTTTAACAAAGAGAGACTCCCTTTTCTGGATCTCCTTATAGTTCCTTGGGATGGTCGGCTGGAATCTGAACTCTATCGGAAACCTATGGCTCAAAACGCCCTTCTTCAGTATGACACCCATCATCCGAAGGCACTGCGTGACAATCTACCCTTCGGCCAGTTCTTGAGACTGCGCCGCAACTGCTCGAGCACAGAAAAATACATTGAACATGCTGCAAAACTACGGTGTGATCTTATAGATAGGCAGTATCCTAGTACGTTGGTCAAAAAATCAGCTAAACGAGCTCTCAATAATAACAGAGATGCACTGCTGGACACTGCTAAGAACAGACAGACACAAACACGCTTGGTCTGTGTAAACACCTTTAGTTCTCTCTCTAATGAGGTTAAAAAGACCATCAATAGGAATTGGAATATTCTCAACAAGGGCTCTTTAACATTGGAGAAACCTCTGTTTGCATTTAAGAGGAGCCGGAATTTGAGAGACAGCTTAGTACACACTAGACCACCAGTCATGATTGACTCTTGTAGACAAGACACTTTGTGGAACCTTCCACCTATCCAGGGACATTTTCCCTGTGGCTCTTGTATGGTCTGTCCTCAGATGACGGTGACACGCACCATCGACATTGGTGCTGATAAACCGTGGGAGCTCTGACATCAAACCAACTGCAACAGTGAACGGGTGGTTTATTTAATCACCTGCCCCTGTGGCTTGAGGTATGTCGGAATGACTACACGCAAGGTGAAAACCCGCATTTTGGAGCACAAAAGCACCATTAGGTGTGCTAAACAAATTACTAAATTAACTAAACATTTTTTTGATATGAAGCATGCAGCAGACACTTTGAGGTGGACAGTACTTGACAAGCCGAATCTGCACCCCAACACAAAAAGACTGTTACGAATTGAACAACGTTGGGTCTTTAGACTGGACACGTCTAACAAAGGATTGAATGACGAGATACCATGGCTGTCACTCACCTGAGAGAGCCCCGCTGTGTTCATGAACGTAGAGGTCACACGGGTGTTAGGATATACATATATCCATTAGACGATGTTCCCTGTAGAAGGTGTGCATTATCTCTACTATGAATCTCTGAGATTGATCCGGATTTAAACAGATATAGTTCCGTTGCATTCATATACATTCGATTTTTAACATGTTCTTTCTGAAACGATCAATAAGTGCTTGGAACTCTGTCAAAATCTGCTATCTTTCTAAACATCTGACATTCAGGTTCCTTCACATGCTTTCCATAGGTATACAGGGGTGTTTTAATTTAGACATTACACACCACCTCTTTCAAAGTATACCATTGCCATTAATTTCTCTACATTTACCTTACACACTGCACCTTGCTGACTGGTGAACTTGTTCGACTCATGCTTCTACATTTATCTATGAAGCTTTGATGGACATCGAGGTGTATGAGTACTAATCAGAAGCTTCTCATGCGGTATGTTACATGTTGAGGCTCCGGTTTTTTATGACATGTTTCTTTGTTATTCTGCTGCTGCCAGTATGCACACACAGTACTGGCACTGACTCTCACCTTCTGTAACAATAAACGAGCCTTTACGTTCTGGCTCACTTGTTCTAGCGCTGAGCGGGCTTAACAAACTACATTTCCCATCTTTCCAAAGGAACTTTGCGGTCCCGTAAACAGGACTTCCGGGTTATCACGGAGGCAATCAGAGAGTGTTTGGACGCTGGCGGCAGAGCGGCCCTGATTTTATTAGACCTCGCTGCGGCCTTTGATACCATTCCTCACTCTTTGCTTTTGGCCCGTCTTTCAGATATCGGGGTTACAGGATCTGTCTGGAACTGGTTTAGATCATTTCTGGAAGAAAGATTGCAGCAGGTTTGGATGCCCCCGTCTTCCTCTGCTCCCCAATCTGTGCCCACTGGAGTACTGCAGGGCTCTACCTTGAGTCCCCTCCTTTTTAATATATATATGACCCCACTGATTTATTTGGCGGAGGAGCTGGGCGCCAAGATCATCGCCTACGCCGATGATACCCAGCTCCTCTTCACTTGGAGCAAAAATGACTCATCCCCGGCTCAAGCTAGAGCCTGTCTTTCGGCCGTTTTTCAATGGCTCCTTTCTGCACAGCTCAAGTGCAATGAGGATAAGTCCGAAATCCTCTTGTACGGGACCTTTCCCTCTCAGTTGAAGGAATCACTCTGGCCGGCCGAATATCCTCTACCCAATTCTGAAGGCCAGCCAGTGAAAAATTCAGGGATTTGGCTCAATGAAGATCTTAGGTTCACCACCCAGATCAAAAAGCTAGCATGACAATGCTTCGGCACCCTCAGATCACTTAGGAAATTTCTTCCTTTTCTGCCTAGGGCTGCCAAAGAAATAGTCACCCGCGCTCTGATACTGTCGCGGATTGATTACGCGAACGCCCTTTATATTGGCCTACCTGTGTATCAGTTGAGGAAACTGCAGGTAATACAGAACACTGCGGCAAGGTCTCTACTGAACATCCCAGGAAGATCAAGCATAAAGCAACATCTGCATGATCTTCACTGGCTGCCGGTGGCTGAAAGGGTTAGGTTCAAGGCCCTTACCCTGGCGCACGCAGCCTTGCACCATTCGGGCCCAGTATATCTCAGGAACCGGTTTAAGTTGTATGTGCCCCCAAGACAACTGCGCTCTGCGGCACAGTTTCTGGCGGTGATTCCGCGTTTTCATCTCGTGAGAATGGGCGGTAGCTCCCTGGCCTATAAGGCAGCAGTGGCCTGGAACGCACTCCCATTTGAACTTCGCTGCATACAGGATGCAAAGCTTTTCAGGAAACGCCTGAAAACGCTGCTTTTCGTATAATCTCCTTAGTTGACCCTCAGCTCACTTGCAAGGTACCGCGCCGGGACACTCATGAGTAGCCATGCGCGATATAAATGGATATAACATAACATAATCACTTTTTAAACCGGGTCCTTGCTCAGCGTCGGCGTCTCTCTGTCCCACAGACAGACGCTGTTGGAGCCACCCGTGACTCGAGCGGTGAGTTTTTAATGCATTTCCCTCCTCCCCCCCTTTGTACAGGATGATGATTCTCGCAAAGTCAGGCTTGTTTTGGTTAAACGCAAACTTATGGCCATTTTTTAACCTACGGGAACATAGTATATTCCTGGTCGTAGTGACAGATACGTGCCCTGTACATCCCCCGGTGCACTGCGTGGTTATAATATGTTGTAGATCTACTCACACGAGCCGCAGCAAGCGGGGACTGCGCTTTGGTTTAGTCTTACTCGTAGGAATAATAGCCCTTCTGGCTGATAACTTAGCCTTGGCCTTACATCACCTCCAGGGTACGATAACATACTTAATCAGGGCTCTTTCCATTTTGGTGTGCTGGTGGTCGGACTTGCCTCAGTTTTATACATATTTGAGCAAGCTGTTGTTTAACTTGATGTATAGTTTTTACCCAAGTCTTCATCAATTGCGCTATTTTTGAGACTTTTTTCACTCTAGAGATTAGTATACACTCATACTAAACTTTTCCTTCTTTTATACTTTCTTAGCAACTGGATGCTTGTTTTGTTCATGCTAATAGGCTGTACTACTACACTATGTAGTGATTTTCACACCTTTTTTTGATTAGGTTGGATGGGCGTCTGTACCTAGGGCTAAATAGCCTCGGACAGACGATATAGGACACCTGACGCTTGCAGGTGAGCTATATGACTACTGTAATTGTAAGTCCACGCACCACGTTGGCTGATCCTGACCAGCGGTATTCACTACAAGTGCGTGAAGTTGTCTCTTTGTAGCTGTGAAAATGTGATCCCTATGGGCTGTTCCGACTGTATCAACAGTATGGTTTGTTACTTTCACAGGTACACCAGTGAATCTGCTGATCGACTGGATCGCTGGTGTTGTATTACACTTCGATGTTTTTTCTACACTTGTTGTTTCACTTAGTTGCAGTAGCTATACAATTATGATCCTGATGAAGGCCATGACACTGATATAGGTCAAGACGGCCGAAACATGTTGATCACCTTTTGGTGTTGCTTCCTCTAATGATGGCAGCCACACTACCTAAATACAATCAACAATAAATACCAGAACTGCACAAATATGAAAGATTTTTACACACATGGTGATGCGTTGAAAAAACGCCTTTTAGCCCGAGGGTACCCACACCGATTGGTAAAAATGGCCTTTAAAAGGGCAAAATACTGTAATCGGGTCGCATTATTACAGGGTAATACTCGTGCTTCACAAGAACAAGTGGTATGTGTTATTAATCACTCCCAACTGAACTACAAAATTAAGAACATCTTAACGAAAAACTGGAAAAGTTTGAATGTAAATGAGGATGAGGAACAACTAAAACCTCCCTTAGTAGCCTACAGGAGAAATAAAAACCTCTGTGATATACTAGTACACACGAGACAAGAAACCCGTAACACCAATCATCAGACCACCATTACGGGACTACCCCCTGTATTAGGGAACCACAGATGCGGCTCCTGCCACGCCTGTGATACGGCAATGGTAACGAGTTCCCTTACATATAAAGGTAAAAACATCAAACTCAGAGACCTAAGTAATTGTAGAAGCCAGAACATTATATATCTTGTCCTGTGCCCTTGCGAACTGGCATATATAGGAGAGACTGGTCGCGAATTCCGCATTAAATATAGCGAGCACAAATCGGCTATTCACACAAAAACATTGACAGATCCCATTGTTCAACACTGTCTAGAAATGAACCATGTGGAAAGTGATCTTAAATGGTGTATTCTAGAGAAGGTTAAACCACAGGCAGGATTGCCTGTAGAAGTGATTAGGAAAAGAATGGAAACTTTCTGGATTTTTACCTTCAATAGTGTCAAAGATGGGTTAAACGAAGAAATTATCTGGAATGTCACAGATTATTACTAATTTATCTTTCTGTGCAATACCACAAACTGAGTTCATGTAGACTAGGTGAAACTCTTATATTACCTATATTCGTCAATTATACACGCATGTACCCATTGACATCAGGCTATTTGAAGTACTCTTGGGACACATATTTCTTATTCTTCATGAAACTATCATTTTTCCATCTAGCAGTCTGCTTAATATGGACATTTGACTACTTACCGGTTGTGGCATATCCCCATATCCCTATATTCAAGATCACATGGTTCCTATAACCAGGCCTTATATCTACTTGGGCTGATCATTTCATCTTAGCCCCTCATTATTTCCCTTGATCGACCAGTGATGAGAAGCATATGAGTAAAGCATACCTTCCTCATAGCTAGCACACGCGATTGAAACCTAAAGTATAACGCGATACTATCCAGCTTTTGACACAAATAATAGCATCTATTAATCATGCCCATATACAATATGCATTCTTTTTTAAGTACTAGGATATGTGACACAAGTGTGTTTCAATGTATTACATTATACATTTGTCCATTCAAAGATGGCGCGAGCTGGAGCGCTTGGTTGTTAGAGTCCTTTTTTTGCTGTGATGATGCGTCGCGTCACGAGACGTCGACCACGTCAATTGATTCCCGCCGGATACTAACCCATTTAATGGCAGTTTCAGATATTGGACGGTGCCGAACACTGCTGTTATAGGTGAAGTCCCAGGAATATAGACGAATTGAGAATAGGTGAGTGGACGCGTGAATATATCCCTAGCACTGGTTATCTTATATGAAGACAGATCTGCAACAGTAGGAGATTGAGACCGTCTCTAGTATCCACATATTCCCGCGATCTCGTTTGAGACATATGTTTCTTACAAATAGCCCACCCTAATCCGGTATCGTATGCACTTGAAGGCATGTTTATACAGAGCGCGCTGATGCCGTTAGTTAAATTTTGGGTAATAGCAGGTTAGTTTGGTTTGCAGATCAACAGTCCCATTATTAATATTGGTAATATTCCCAGTCCGCCGTACCATATTGACTCTGAATCGAAAAAATAATCGTGATACGGAATTCTCTCTTTTTTGTCAACTGCCCACAGAGACACCATATCAATCGATGCAGGTACATACAAATTTTGTGACTACGTAGGACTGACTCCGTCTTCCTGAAAAGAGCGCATTGATATTTATGCCATACGCATACAGCATAGGTGTGTATCTTCCTTTACACAGTTCGCTGTGTAAATTAGGTTTACATCTCTAACGATATGAGCACATTGTGATCAAAATACCAACCTTGGTAGAATATGTGTTCCATTTTTTCCCATAGGAAATTCGTACTGATAGCTGTGTGATTGCCTTTTGGAATACAGGAAAGGAACGTTTAAACTATAAATATACACAAGGGTACAGGGTAAGGTCCAACAATATATTACTATCATGACCCTCTTGCTTGTAGCACTTTTCAACAGGACTAAAAAAAAACTTATTTTTCTTGTCCATTCCACCACAACATCAGCTTATCAAGTGGATCAGTGCTGAATATGAAAAATGCACAGTTGCCCTATGCCCTACCTACAAATGTCTAGCCTATTCTTTTAATGTAACATCAATCGGAGAACAATTCAGTGATCAGTACAATCTGTAAGTCAGGACTTCAGCAATCTTCTTTTCTTGTTGTGCCTTGGGAGTAGATACACCCATGGAAGGAGTCCATTGCATGTCCACTGAATGTGCACAGTATGACCATTATAGTCTTATATCCTCACCGGTTTTAAGATCACTCCTTTCTCACTGTTGGGTGTTACACCGTGGTGATAAGGTAGACTCTATTCTTCTTTTTCTCTACATGGAACTTCTCATAGTAAGTAAGAGAAGATTCATGGACTTCGTCTTTGCAATTTTTATGTTTAAACTCTTTCTTTCCAGAAAGTTTTGCTTGGTTAACAATTTTAGACTTTGGCTTTCTAATTTTCCTGGCCTGTGTTGCAATACTGGTCATCTGACCCACTCTTCTTTCTTTCATAAGTAATTGGTCTAATCAATTGTATATCATTATTCTGTATGGGTAATTAAAAATATATTGTTTACACCCTCTAGGTACCCTTTTATTCTTGCTTGTGTGAGAGTCCATACGATTTGGGAAAGGTCCTGAAGAAGGTGGTTTACATCGTGTTTCACCCCACCGAAACGTGCGTCGACCTCATTAGAACAGACATTGTTGAATAGGTTCATCTAACTTGGTCTTGGAGACCGGAAATATCTTTGTCTCTCCCTTAGACCCAGATGTATATGTGTGTTTGGGTTGTCTGTGTTTGTTTGATTTGAGTGAGTGAGATTGATAATTGTATATGGTTGCACATTTAGCTTTTCTCAGGGGTCCAGAGTATTGTTCTGTATTTTAGTATACATGTTTAGAATATTTTTGTCTTAAGAATAATAATGTTTCAAAATACAATTGTACTTCTTTTAAAAGACAACAACGCAATGCGGATACAAATGTTATGAAAAAGGAAACCATGAATAATAAGTAAATGAAAAAATAAACAACAAGGTTGTAATACAACAATTGATTTGGTTTGATTATGTATCTTGCATAACCCATACTAGATTTAGTCTATTTTACAAAGAGATATAGGTCATGAGGGAGCTTTATTGTTGATTGTATTTATTGTTGTTTCCCCTCTTTCTCCCTGACCTGAATAATCCTTCCAGGGGGGGTTCCCTTTCCTTGCATTAGCCACACTACCTAAATACTGCTATTAATCCTGGCATTAGGGAGATATAATAAACTTCGATAGGCTTACCTCGTTGCTAGTTTTATTCCACTTTTTTCGCACCACTGATAATCAGCACTGCACCACCTCGCACACACAATAGCTCACATTGGGTTTTAGGTACCCCTTTCTACACGTAAAAACATCCCTGAGCTCCTCCCTCGCAGCGAGGGGGTTGTAGCCCGCGTCACGTCTAGGTTCGTGACGTGAGGAGGTTTCCCCATGATGAAGCATGACACCTTTGGAGTGTGAGGGAAACCGTCCTTTTAAAGGGACTCCCCCCTGTTCGACAGCACTGTTTCTTTTATGTTTTCTCTCTTTCTTTGGGACAACTGGTAGTCATTGTTTTGGACCCAAGGGCTTAGTGTGTTATTGATTGCTTATATTGGGGAGAGAGTCCTTGCTGGTCCTTAAAATCTCCTCGAGCCCTCTTTTGTGTATTGCAAACACAGGTGGGGCCAGCCCAGAAACAAGTCCGATTTGGCTTCGGAAATTGTTCCTCTATCCCTCTGCACTGTAGCCCCTGCGACAGCGCCAGGATGGCTTCCCTACACCAGGGCGGACTGGATGGAAGGCCCAGTGAAGGAGAAGTACTGGCTGGTGGTGGTAGGAGGAGGCAACGTTGGCAATTTTGCACTCACCATTCAGTTTATCCAGATAGGCGCACCATGTCTCCCATGCACAGCTCATATATGCCCCGCCCTCCTCACATCGGCTGCAAACTGTCCTTCACCCAGCTGCTGAGTCCCTGCACCCCGGCCTCCGCTCTCCTTGACCCACCTTACCCGGGCTTGTCTCTCCCAAGGCAGTGCGCCCTGCACTCTAGACACTGCCCCCTTCTCTGTGAGCCTTCAGTTCTCTGATGCCCATCCACCAGATACGGAAATTAATTCCACCTCATCCACACTCACTGCTCCCTCTCTGGGACCCTGTAACTGGGGCGGTTAGTCTTCCACCTTATTATGTGCTCCCAAACAGTGAAATCTGTTTTTCCCTCAGCCACACACTGTGGCACACCAACCTGACCTGTTGTACCTCCTTAGAACACCGAACCCCTTGTCTCCTTTGCCTCTCCAACCTTTACTGTCCCTCTTCCGGACACTGCTATCAGCCCAATCACTGTGTGTCTCCTAGACACTGAACTCCACTTAAAATCTCTCCTCCTATCCCTTAGATAGTTCACTCCACTACCCAGCAAGAGTCTGCACCCAAAGAAACTATGCTCCACCGCCCAGCATCTCTGTCCATTCCTGGCCCCTGCCAAACGTATTTTACTTTGCATTACCATCTGTCTGGCTTTCCCAGATATTCGGACCTTCTTCCCAACTCACACTCTGGCCCTCCACTCACTATCACTTGTTTGTCCACACAGCAGTTAAGTCACTGCAGACTGGCCCTCTTTCACCATACTGTTTGTACCTTCCACATCCTCCTAAGGCAGATGACGCTCCTCCTTCTACCCAAGTCCTGCTCTACCCTTTTGTGCCACCCCTACTCAGGTACCTGTTCCTCCCTCATTACTGCCACACTTGCTTATAATATCAATGTGTTTTTTACTCCTGGTCTCACTGGCAGGGTCGGATTGGGAAGGCGGGCTATCGAGCATTGGCCGATGGGCCAGTGCTTCAGGGTCACCTGGGGGCCGGTTTTTGGGCCTCTGTAAGTGGGCCAAAGAGACTTCGCCACTCCCTGCCAGTCCACTTTATTGTGGCACCAGCAACACAGAGCATTCCCCTGCCAGGCTGTAAACTGAGGCTGGGGTCCAGGTGTTGCTTTAGCCTTTGGGGCATTCTCACCTCGGCGCACTACCTCGCGTGCTCAGCCAAAGGCCACTTCTCTTACACCCCCCCTCAGCCCATTATAGCCTCAGGGTATTTAGCAGCCACGTGCTGTCACCTCACCCCAGTGTCTTCTAGGCCTTGTTGGGGGAGAGGAAAGGGTTGCATATAATTGAATGTAGCGCCATGGTCAAAGCTGCAGACGTTGAAACTGGGTTCGAGTCCAAGCGTCAGCTCAACATCCTATGATTCTGAGCACATCACTTAATCTCCATACTGAAAATGAATTTGATCTTATGTAATGTAACTGGTGCTCATGTCTCCAATGACTTTCGTTCACGCTATACAAAACTATAACAAAAAATAACCAGCAAGATTCCAGATGTGTAATGTCGGCCACTTTTTTGGGAGTGCCTGGGCCTAATTGTGATCCCAATCCGACCCTGCTCACTGGCCCTTACGCATATGCTTTTTCCTTTGCTGCTCCCAATTCGTCACATTTAACACTCCTTTTTTTTTCTAACTGTCCTTTCATTTGTCATTTTCCAGAGTCTAACAGCCCATTCCTGTCACCATAATCGCCTACTCGTGTTTGATTTTTCTTAGTCATTCAATGCAATGTTTCTTCACTATTTCTAGAACATTGCCCACAAGTGCAATGGCATGTACACACATTCTGCCATTGCTGTTTTTCTTTCTAACCAACATCACCTGTATTGCAGTTTCACGTATTTCATTAGTCTTATGGGCCTGAATTACCCAACCTGTAAGTATGCTTTCCGTGGTATAATTTGTCTTCTGGCCTGCACCGGCTGAAGGTGGCACACATGGCATGGAATCACTTGGTTCTCATTCAGTCAGTACCATTTTCTTCGCTGACCCCTGCATTTTACCTTTCTTTCAGTTTCCTGGACTCTGTGTTTCTTTTTTTAACTAACCTGGCAGCCACATTTTTTATTTCTTTTTGTTATTACATTTTTATTGATTTCTTTAAAATACATAAAACAAACATCTCAGGCTTTATCATATACAGCATAAATATACTTTATATTTTAGCATTATGTGTAGTTTTCTACACCTGGAGTATATATGCCCACCAAACAGATTCAGTTATCATTCCTGGATTGTTCTCAAGTAAGCTGTTAGTGGCTCCCAGAAGTCTTTAGATTTTGACATAGTTGGAAGCTCTTCTTAGTATGTTTGCAAGGTATCTCTACAATACAACATTTCCATTATCCAGCACTTGCTTCTAGGACATTTTTTACTGTCCCAATGCATCGATATTCGTCTCTTTGCTAGTAATAGCGCTATTACACAAAATTTACGTTTGACCGATTGCAAGTGCTTCACGAGGCCCAGCAGGCAGACACTTATTGAACATTCTATTGTAACGTCTAGCATGCAGCCCAGGAGTTCTGTAACATCTTGCCAGTATGATCTGACTTTGCCGCAATACCATGCCAAGTGTATAAAATCAGCATTATCCTTCCCGCATCTTCGGCATTTTGCATCTACTCGCAGCCCATATTTCTGTAGTTTAATTGGTGTATGATATATTTGGTGTAGATATTTATAATGTATAATGCGCAAGTTACCGCTAGGGGTTAGCATTTCTTTTAGTATACAGCATTTTTGCCAGTCTTCCACACTCAGTGGGGTTTCCAGTATAGCATTCCATCTCTCCTGTGCTTTGCCAGTGTTTCTTGCTATTTCGGCCTGCATGGATTTATATAATTTCGTTACTATATGTGTATTGTCTGAGTTAGTAATGATCATTTGCAGCGGTACCAGCGTGGGCGGTTCATTTGGGAATGTTGGATATAGCTTTTTTATTGCGCCTCTCAATCTGTGATATGTAAATTTAAATAATAGTGTCTGATTGCTTATATAGTTTAAGTCGCTTAGGCCAATGAATATGCCTTCTGTGTAGAGGTCCCCCATAGTCTCTATGCCCACCTGTTGAAGTAATTCCATACTACCTCTATCCTGCGTTACAGATATTGATGGGTGTTGTTTTAACGGCATTGCCGGTGCATACAATGGTAATTTGCACGCCAGTTTGTGGCTTGTATTGTGTTTATTTCGTTTTTGGTCATTTGTGTACGTTGGTGCGACAGTATGCAGCTAAGTGGAATGGGGTGTGCATCTCCGTCCTCAACCGCTACATGTGGCATGTATCGTATTGGGTGTACGTATTGCACCTGCGCGCACAGGTAGTATAATAATAGGTCTGGTACTGCAAATCCCCCCTGCGTGTATAGTAGCGTTAATGTTTGTAAATCGATACATGCCTGTTTCCCTGCCCAAGTTAGTCTTGTTACACTTGCTGTTAGCCTTTTAAATACTGGAGCTGGTGGTGTTATTGGAATGTTAATAAATAAGTATAAAACTTTTGGTAGTATTATCATCTTAATAACGGCTATTCTATCTGCCAGAGATAATGGTAGTTGGATCCATCTTTCGACTTGGGTTTCTAGCTTATCTATCGCCACTCCGTAGTTTGCTTTTAGTACCGTAGCTGGGTCTCTGTGGATCCATATTCCTAGGTATTTAACTGGATCCTCCTGCCAGGAGAGGGGAAATTCCATATAGTGTGGTTGAGTGATTTCCGTCAATGGGAGTATTGTGGATTTACTCCAATTTATGTGTAAGCCAGATTGTCTCCCAAATTTAATATATTCCCTCAGTAATGAGGATAGATTAGCTCGAGGATCCCGCACGTATAGTACCATATCGTCTGCATACAACGTTATGCTTATGGGGCGCTGGTGAAATTTCAGTGCAGTGGCGGCATGTTGTTGTCTAATTTTGCACGCAAGCGGTTCTAGCGCAATGGCGAACAGCAAGGGTGATAGTGGGCACCCTTGTCTTGTACCTCTCTGTATTTGTATCGCGCTTGATATGTGTCTGTTGACTTTAATACGCGCTATTGCTTTTGTACACAAAAGCTTTATCCATTGCAATAATGTATTTGGCATTCCCATTCTCTGCAAAATCATGAATAAGTATATCCATTCCACTGAATCAAAAGCTTTAGCAGCATCTAATAATACTGCCGCCGCTTCTAGCTCGGGATTCAGCTGATGTGTCAGTGTAAATATGGTGCGTATGTTGTGCGCTGTGGATCTTGCCGGTATAAATCCAGATTGGTCTGGTAAGATAAGGTTCTGCATTAGTGGTTGTAGCCTTGTTGCTATGATTTTTGCTAATATTTTTGCGTCTGTGTTGATAAGTGATAATGGTCTATATGATTCACATCTCTCTGGGTCTTTGTCAGGTTTTAGTAATGCTATCAACAATGCCTCACGTAGGGTTGGTGGGAGAATTTGTTTGTTGTGCGCTTCTCCGTACATTTCTACTAAGTACAGGCTTAATATCTCTGCGTATTCTTTGTAGAATTCCCCTGTAAACCCATCAGGTCCAGTGGCCCAGCCATTGGGTAGTGTTTTTATTGCTTCTTTTACATCTTCTATTCTGATTGGTTGTCCAAATATTCCCTTTGGCCACCTGAAAGCCATGCTATTGCTATGTCATCTAGGTAATTAATCATTTCTTGTGCACCCGTTGTATCTTGTGAGGTGTAAAGTTCTCCATATGTTTCCATAAATGCTCCTAGTATACCTGCTGTGTCGTAGTGTGTTATATCTTTTGTGTCCTTTATTTTAATGACGGTCTGCGTTTTACGCTCAACACATATTTTCTGTGCTAATACACGACCTGGTCTTCCTCCCTCACCAAATGCTCTAGCCGTTTGTCGTCGCACCATATATTTAATTTCATTTTTAGCTAAGTCTTTATAATTGGTTAGTTCCTCTCTAATGTTTCCTAGAGTTTCTAATTTGTGTGTGTGTTCATATTCCTCTTCTAGATTTTTGATAGTGGATTCACATTTCTCTAGTGTGTGCGTATATACCGCAGTATCCCCGCATTTGTGCTAATGCATACCCCACGTATGGTAGCCTTGAATGCTTCCCAAAGCAAACTTGCGTCCTCTACTGAATCTTTATTTAATTGAACGTACTCTTCTATTGCATTTCTGATTGTGTTACTATATAGTGGATCTAGCAGAGCCTTGGCGTTGAACCTCCATACATACGGTGGGGGCATATAAGTCGGGATATCTAGGGAGAGTAATACCGGTTTGTGGTCTGATAGCGTTTTTGGGAGGTGTCGCACATCTCGTGTCCAAGTGCTAGCTACCTCCGTTGTTAACCAGTAATCAATCCGTGACCAACTGCCGTGTGCAGTAGATGTGTGTGTGCTTTCGAGCGTTTGTGGATTTCGCAATCGCCATATATCTACCATCTTGAATTCAGCCATACCATTCAGTATTATCTTGGCTGCTTGTTTATGATGTTCGATCGTTGTACCTGATCTGTCCTGATCTTCCCTAAGTGATACATTTAGGTCTCCTCCCCATAGTATTTCCATCTCTGGTAACTCCCTTAATTTCCTCCATATATTTATATAAAATTCCGGATCATCCACGTTTGGACCATAGGTGTTTACTAGTCCTATTTGTGTACCTCTCAGAATTCCGGTGATTATTATGTATCTCCCTTGCTCATCTGTAATTGTGCGCTCTATTGTGAATTGTACTTCATTTTTAATGAGAATTATTACCCCTCTAGAATATGAGGAGTATGAGGACGCTATTGTGGCATCGGCCCATCTACTACCGAGCCCACATGATTTTGATTTTGTTAGATGGGTCTCTTGCAACAGGGCAATTTCTACCTGACGCCTATCCAAGTATGCTAGTACCTGTCTGATTTTCCTAGGGTTGTTTAAGCCTCTAACATTCCAGGTGAGCAGTCGTAGCGGCGAGGCATTGTTTCTACTATCGATTTATATATCTGTGTTGCACTTGTGTATATTGCGTCTTATATACACCTGTATATATTGTATGTACTAGCAATCTGCTGGTTCGGATAATACATACTCTGTGTGACATCTTCTTTCTTTACCCTATACCAATGGAATGAGCCTCACAAAACGTTCAACCCATTTACCCCCCCACCCACTTTAGCATCCCAATCATGCCAAAGACATACCCACAATAACCTAGTATATAACATTCTAACTTTGTTGGGGAATACCCACAGGGGGCCGCTAGATGCCCGTACTCTCATCCGCAAAGCGGATGTGGCCGGAGTGGCCTTGGATTAATGCCACTTATTATATGTATCTTCTTTTTGACAGTCTCGTTGTGTAGATACATTACCAATAGCAATACCACCCTTACAAGCTACCTGGTCTCCGTATCAGTGGTTACGGGAAAACATCTTGCCTTTTTATATAAAGATGGATACAAGGGTGTCCAGTATTACATTATCATCCTTATACCGTTACATAAATCTAAACTTTGCTAGCAGATTGTAACATAAAACTCTGTAAAGAATCCATACATTACCCTCTCATGTAGTCATGTACAATTAAATGAGACCAGGACCCCACATTGAGTGTCTTTCTTACTTTTTGGCAGTCTTATTGAATTAGTCTCGACGTTTGCTGCTTGTCGCACCTTTGCAGGTGACCAGCCTTTCACATGTAAGTTAGGTTTCCCCGGCCAGGGGAGTAGCAGATCCATTAACACACCCCAGTTCTTATTATTCAGAGTGTGCAGGAGACGATGATCTTTCTGAACTTCTTCTCTTGTGTGTCATATGTTGAAGAAAGTCGTGTGCTGCTTTCGGTGTGTTGAATATCTTCGTCTTGCCCGCATGTGTAATTCGCAGCCTTGCAGGGTATAGCATTGCATATGCTATTTCTATTTCTCGCAATTTCTTCTTGGCGGGGGCGAACTCCCTACGCGCTGTCTGGACCGCCATAGTAAAATCTAGATAGAAGGACGCCATATTTCCTTTGTAGTGGATTTGTTGTTTCTCTCTCGCCAATCGTAGTATAGTATCACGATCTCTGTAATTCAGAATTGTAATCACAATAGGCCCCGGTGGAGCACCTGGCGGCGTTCTTGGTGCGAGCGATCTGTGCACCCTTTCGACGATGAGCATTGGGGGAGAAGTTCTCTGCGCCAAATACTTCTCTGAGCATGTCTTCCACATACACTTCGAGGCAGCCTGTATTTGTACTTTCCGGGATCCCCATAATTCGTATATTATTTCAGCGGGATCTCGCCTCCAAGTCTTCATTTTTGGCTTTTATCACTTCAAGTAGTTTTTCCATGTCAATACATTTTTGGGCTGTTGCACCAGACTCATCTTCGACTGTGGATATATGCATTTCCGCATTGTCCAGGCGCGCGCCCTGTTTGTCTAACTTGGCGGCCATAATGTCCATTCTAATAGTGAGGGTGTCGATTTTCCCATCTATTGCTTGTAAGCTCTGTTGGATGGCACTTAGAGTGGCTTCCATAGTTGACCCCCTTGCTTGCTCTGTCTCAAGCTCAGTGTCTGAGTGTGCCACTGTAGATCTAGGGGTTCGGAGGGCATCAAACGACAGTTTGGACTGCTGCTATCAACTTTGCCCATGTTTGCGACTTCACGCCTATTGGTTGATGTTTAGATTATGATACTCCTACGATAATTCGCTGTTCTGTGTTTTCCTCTGCACACACCTTGGATACTGCGGGCCTCCACTACTGGCACTCTGGGATACCGTCCTCTATATGCCTTTATATATACCTTCCACCATCAGGTGCACCGCAGCGTGCTCACAGGAGGGGCAGCAACCCACAATTCACAACCCACAGGCAGGTATGGTATTTGTACCCCAGAGCAGGTTGAGGTAGGTCTGAAGATATGTATGTGGTGCAGCACTAGTTGTTTCTGGCACAGTGTATGTGTGTGTACACCAGCACAGCCCGGACCTATCTCCTCACATCAGCACATACTCAGTATCTGCATGTCCCCAGCGTCCTGTATATCCTGAAGAGAGTGTTTTGTGCTGCCTAATTATGGTAGACCTGTGGTAGAGGTGGCTAACATACTATTATATCCGCGTTCACCTCCGATGCAGCGCCGCATGAGATCTGCCTCGTGGTCCTTGGCTTGAGCGCGATGTGTTTCTAGGCATATGTCTCACAGTACCGGGTGGCGGGCGGCCGCATTTTAT
Source organism: Calotriton arnoldi (assembly GCA_963921515.1). NCBI lineage: Eukaryota > Metazoa > Chordata > Amphibia > Caudata > Salamandridae > Calotriton > Calotriton arnoldi. The sequence goes on from CAWUFW010003383.1 coordinate 1,481,323, forward strand.
CCCCGCTGACAGACGCTCATCAGTAGACACGCAGCATATCTCCCTCGCCACACTCGTACTCTGCCCCGGGGGGTCCCATATATTCAGCCCGGCACCCGGCGCGCAGATCACGGCCACGCGCATCGCCACCCTGCGCTCCGCACTCGCCTGCAAGCAGCGGGTACCATTTGTCCTGGATCTCTGTTCCGACCTCCACAGCCTCATACGGTGCAACGCCTCTTCCCCAGGGATATCACATTGTCACACAGGCAAGCCAAACTATTACTCCGCATCGGTGCAAATACCGTACAGTGCCGCCATTTTGCTTCTCCTTCGCTCCACGGAGCGCGCTTTTTGTAAATTCCACTTCTCTTTATTTCTTCCGGCAACACTCACTTCTGGCAGCAATTTCATGTAGCGGCTGCTTTCCGACACGCGAGTCTGTCATTTAGGCATGTAGATGTTGGCCATACTCGCTGATTATGCACGGATATTTATTCCGGCCGGCAGAGCAGCACTATCGTGCGGCCATCTTGCTGCGGGCTCTCTAGTGCCCCCGACAGCCACATTCATAGTTATTTATTTTACAATATTTTGTAAAATAATCTAGAAATAAACAGGCCCATTCCGATATTTGACTCTTCTCCTTTCTTGTGCCGTCTGAAATGTTTGCCATCCTATGCCTTCATACTGTCACCCACTGTCTGGCGAGTTTTGTTGCCCCTTCCAGGTCTGTTTCCTCAGTGCCTACCTGCTTCCCCAGTTCCCCCCATTTTTTAACTCCCTGCCATGGTGTTCCCTACAGCCCCCACTCCCTCCGTCAGACTCCTTGTCCCTGACTGACCCTGTTACCTCAGCCTCACCATATTCCTGTCTGCCCTTGTACACTTCCTCTGTGTCAGCAATCTCTTCTCCTCGTCAATACTCCCTCCCATTTGCATCATTCTTGCCAACATGCTGATGTCCATCCTCTGTACCCTCTATTCCCATACACTGCACTCGGTACCAGTGTCACATACTCCTGTCTGCCACCTCTGCCACTCTAGTATCAATATCTCATATGTCTGTCGACCGTGTGCCACCATTGCCAAAGTCAATAAGCTCATGTCTGCTTTCTCTGTTGTTGCACCTGTCCCCTTGCCCCTGAATACCCTCTCTGCCTCTACTACAGTGCAGCCTTGCTCTTCTTTGCCCTCTCTGCATCTCAGGTACCAATGTCTCCATACACCCGTTTGTCCCCTGCCACCAGTACCAGTGTTAACACAAACCTGTCCATATTCTCTACCCCCCATGCGCTGCACTCTACCTGCCCCCCACACCACTGTCATATGCTCTTGTCTTCCATCTCTGGTATCAAAGTCTCCCTGCTCCTGCCGGCCGTGTGCCACCAGTGCCCATGTTAACATGATACTGCCCACTATCTCTGCCCCTTTTACGTTTGTCCCTTTGTTGCTGTCTGCCCTTTCTGCTTTCGATTCCACAGTCACCACGATTCTCTCTGCCATCTCCACACACCTTCTACCCATGTCTGTGTGAGCCTGTCCACCCTTTCTACCCTCCGGTACCTTATTTCAGCCTTCCCTGCATGTTCCATATTAGCTCTGAATGTAAGTAAATTCCAAATAATTGGTGCATTTCATTTCGCATGTGTTTTGGGGGGGAGAGTAGGAATAACCGTTGGCATGACATATTTATTTGTGCTCTGCTTTACATGCTGGGTAGGATGAAACTGGGCTGATGTCTTGATACGGAGCCAACTGGCGCTAAGCACGTAGCAAGACTTTGCTATTTGACAATTCCACCTTGATATGTACAGCTCTTTTATGAGAGGGAGAAGCGGGGAAATAACCATGTCCTTTGTCTTTGTCATCATGTCCCTATTCCTATCATTCCTCTATGTCCTTTTTTTTCCCCGTCTTACTACCGTACTTATTTCTGCCCAGGCCTACTTCCTTTTGGTGAAGCCATACACCTGCCAGTCCATTCTAATCTGTGGCCCGTGCAGATATCTGACCTCGACTCCTTTGCCCTGTGCAACAAGCTTGTACCTATTGCCCCTGCCACCATGCTCCTGTCCACCCACTCTGGTCCCCATATCTCTGTGCCACCATGGCACTGCATACCCTCTATCCTTCGTATACACTCCTTGCCAGCATGGCCCTTCACACTCTTGCTTCTTTATGCACCAACACTGTCCAATAAACCAATGTGTCCTCTATGCACCTTGTATTGCCCTTTCTCTCTGCCTACTGTTCCCTTTGTGTTTTCGTAACACTGCTCAGTCTCATTTTCCCAGTGTGCTGCCTATCATATGTCACCTGTCCCCTTTGTCACCATGCTCTTCAATACCTTCATCCCTGTATCGTCTTTGCTACCATTATTTTCACAATTATTGTTATTTCCCCCTTCTCTTGGACCTAAAAGTAAATAGGGGGTACCTTTTTTCTTGAATACTCGTCTTTGCTACCATGCACCGGCCTGTTCCTGACAATTTCCTGCTGTAATTCCATCATGCAGTTTCATCCAGACCCATGTACATGGTGCCCCACGCACAAGCCTGCCTCTTTACCACAGTCGGTAGTCCCAGCCACCCGTTTTGTGCCACTGTGCTTCTGTATATCTCATGAACTCTGATCCCATTGTGCCAGCTGGGCACTGTCCGCCCTCTCTGACACCTGTCCCTTCTATGCAAGTCCCTTTTTACTCTTGTGCCAATATACTACTGCCCAACCGCTGACATTGGTTTCTAATGTGCAGCCATGCACGTTACCCTGGCTGCACCTTCCTGTCTGTGCCACACTCTCTGAGCCTCCAGGATGTAGAGAAGGCTAAGACTGCAGCTGTAAACCGTATCACACATTTTGTTCTCCAATATCAAACCTGTTTAAAAATAATATACTTTTTTTTATTTTTTACGGAGTTTTATATAGCGTGAACTTGAGCCGAATCGGGTATCAGAGCGCTTTACATAGCACCAGTTGCATTACTTGAGGACACATTCATTTTTGTTAGGCAAAGGGAGATTAAGTGATTTGCCCAGAATCACAGGATGTTTAGCTGTCATTGCCGAGACTGGAACCCAGTTCCGCAGATTCGAGGTCGACCTCCCTAGCCGTTAGGCCAACTTGATTCACATGGAATGTGAGATCTTAGTGTGTGTATCTATCTATATATTTATCTATTTATATAAATAGATAGATAACCTGCTATTTACCGGTCCTTCAGTTCTCATGGTTCACTGGGGTGTCACAGGGGAGTAGACACTTGCAACTTCCTTCCCGTACACACACAGTACACTGTGTTTACTTAAGGAAACCTTTTAAAATGCAAAATAAATGCCAGCTGGATTGTTGCTGATCTCTCATTGGCTCAGTGGAAGCAAACACACTACATTTCCCAGTGTGCATTAGCTTGTCCTTCAAAGCTTGGGTCTTGTTTTATATGCAACCTAAGATGTCCAATAAGACTCGCCCTCATAGGCTGTTCAATACTCTATTGATGCAGTTGCACACAGAATGTTATTGTGCTGTTGACTTGCATCAAGGCACTTGTCTTTCTGTCTGTGCATTAAAAAACCTTGGAATGTGTCCATAAATGCTCCCTGAGGCAAGCATGTATTCCTGAATCAGACCTCATGACCCAGTGTTTAGTAATTGTATAGCTATTCAATCCCTGGCAGCACAACACCCAGGATAATGTGCTGCATGGCTAAACACTTAAAAGATCCAAAAGGTGAGACCTATTGGCTATGCCAATGCTTGTTGTGCATTGGAACCAGGGATTTTACAACTATTGTGGAATTCGTTTTTTTGCTGGTATTCAGTGCCATGCGCATGTGCTCTCTTTCTAAAAACGTATTCCAAAAATAGTCGTGGCAAATAGTTTTTTTTAAATTTCCAGTTTGCACAGGAAGTGTACAGGTGACGTTGAGGTGAAATGTTGTGTGTGCTGCAGTATATGAGGTGAAATGTTGTTTGTGTGCTGCAGCCTTTCACCACTTAAATGTATAACTAAGGGGTTGTGTTAAAGCTCTGCAGTGACACATGGCAATGAAAAGTGTTTTGCCATGTATAAAATGCACATCAACACATTTTTAGGCAATGAGAACTCCATAGCGCTAGGTCCTTAATATATAAATATAAATGTTAAAGCAAATCATGTCCCTACAGTGCAAAGTTGCCAAAAGCCATTTGTAACTGTGCAGGTCAAGTTACAGTTTTGCCTGAGTGACCTACTTTGTATTTTTTTTAATATGAAAACAGTAGAAAGTTAATGCAAAATTATTTTCCACGTTCTGATGAACATCTCATGTAATGGCAAAAGCAGATTTTTAACAAGGGTAGCGAAAAATAAACTTTTCAAAAATGCACTTTGTGCTGGGTAAGAGCAAACTGGAGTTAAAACAAGTAAGACTGGCTGCCTCCACTCCAGCCTCCACTCCACTGACGATAATTAACATCCAGATTAGTTGATGGAATATTGGCCTCCTGCGGGTCAATGCAGCTACATCCAACACCAAGAAGCAAAAGTGGAGCCAATATTGACCACATAGTAGTAATTAATCATCCATGTGGATGTAGGAGCAGGTGGCAACAAAAAGGACTACAAAAGCATCCTCCTCTTTAAATTGGAAATCTGAAATCGGGGATCGAGAAGACAGAAACCATACAGGTCCAGACGTTTATCTGTGTTCACAGATGGAGACTGAAAAATGCTTCCAGGACAAGGTGAGGGAGTGTTCCCTTAAAAAATGGTGGACCTATAACAAGATGCCATAATCTTGCAAAGCGAGGAGACCAAGCCCTTTATTGAATAAGGGATTCTAGAAAAGTTTAACTAGGTAAGGAGAGGAAAGTCTGCAAACAGAGATTTTTTTCCCAAGGCAAAGTTCCCAGTATTGGGTGCATGAATTCTATTACAGGCTGGTCCATCAAATAAAACTGGAGCCTCACCACAATCTCCTCAGAGAATATCTGTAGATGCAGAACTTTGACTAAGTTCAAAACGATATCTCGGGGGCTTGTGCGAGATAGCAAATCTAATTTACTAGCAGTGAAACCCAGCTCTGTCCTGCTTGTATCATATGGAGCCAACATTCATCCTATTTCAAGGGACCCTCACTGGCACCTGCATCCTTCCTTGCCATGCTGAAGAAATTTGACATCCAGAAAAGTGACAGTCCCAAATTTAAACCGTTGATTAGTATGACTGCTAGGCTTCCCTGACCTCACTTCCCATGTGGTCAGCTTAAAATCATAGCTACTTCCCAGCCTAATGCGAACAACGACGCTGATTGGTGCTTTCTTTTTTAGTGTGCATTTTGCCGCTGTAAATATTTTACAAAATATATCGCCGATTCTCCTTATTCTGTTTGAACCATTTTTATGTGGTTTTGCTCATTAAATTATTCTTGAATTTTATTAAATTGAGTTAGGATTTGTATTGTGTCTTGTTCTTTAATTTAATATTGTTTAGTACTTTTGAAATATAGCATGCATTTCTCCGGGGAATTGTCTCCTGCTTGTGCCATAACTACGATTGATAAAGTAGAAATACACTCAGATCTCTGTTGGGACCAATTAGATTGTGTCTATTAAGTTGGTAGCTGCACTTCCTCCCAAATTACTAACACATTTTCAGACTAATTAATGTTAAATAGTGAAGAAAAGCAGCAATATTGTTCCTAACCTTCTTTCCGTCCGTTTGAGCACACCTGCAGTCTGGCAGAAGCCTCTTTGAAGTATAGTCAATGAGAGCTATATTATTTAATTGTCAGCAATTATTCCATGTTTAAATGACCGCAATTTCCACACTAATTAAAAAGAGGTGCTCCTGTTTTTAGGCAAAATAAATACCTGATTTCTTTTCAAACAATGGCCTGAACTATTTTTCATACTGCACTGTCAACTCATTCAACCCTTACAATTCAGGAAACATGGCCACTGCTTATCAAGCTATTGTCTTAAAAAGGGCAGGAGCTATTCTCTCAGGCTGGTGGCTGTCCAGGTGGATCGGGCAAGCTGTGTTGCCATCATAAAGAAATGTGTGATTACCTGCAGTATATGCAGTGTTTAATTTGTAAAAAAAAAAACATAAGGTGCCAGGGCTCTCGTCAGCAGGCCACTGCAGCTTGCACTACATATTGCCCCTGCTATGCTGCCAATGATAGTAACAACACAACTACTAACCATCACACTTCTACAAGTGGGACAATTCGGACTATTTCAGGCCCCTAAGGCTATAAGAATTGCCTGGGTGGTAGATAATAGTCATTTGAATGTATATTGAGTTAATAATTAACTGTTGTTGTGGTTATCTCTAAATTAGCCAGACGGCGCTAATTCTGTCCGACTGTCAAAAGCCCTAGTGTTGATAAATTAAGCGTCGGTTCACTGGTTGCAAGAAAAAGACAAAGGCAGTAGTGGATGGAGTAAGACAGAAAGCAGCAGAGTGGGAGGACAACATGGACCGTTATCCTGAAGCGCAAACTAATGATGCATTCGTGGCGCCTCCCCAGTGATCAGAAAAGAAGTTCATCTGAGGTCTGTCGCACCAGAAGGCGTTGTGCAGCTCAAATAGAAGGAGCTTATTCAGATCTTATGTGGGAGGCATGATTGGGGCCTTCCATCTGTATGACACTGACCTGCCAGTGCCACTTTCAAGGATGGTACTATGTATGGGCAGACATTGCAGCTGCACATTGCCAGCACCCATATGAGGTCTATATTAAAGTATACAAAAAGTGATGGATGGAATGCTTTAATTAATCTCAGCCACTGATAATTACTCAGCCCGTATCCCAGCCCATAGTTTTTTTGCACACCATGCCACCTCAGTTTGGACCCAGCTCTATGCAAATCAGACTTCACCCTGCTCTAGTGGGAACAGTCCAGCCCGAACTGCCAAACCAGGTCCTCCCTGAACCATAGCACATGTAACACAGGCCGGTTTCACCATTGTTATGGGCTCTTCAGCCGGGGATAGCTTGGTTTCAGTGACACAGTGTGCACAGGACCCACATCTGTGCATACCAGTCCCACTTAGAGTGACATACTAAAGTATACAAAAAGTGATGGATGGTATTCTTCAATTAAGTTCAACTACTGGTAATTATTTGTGGCCTAATCCCAGACCTTCCAGCTGTATGGAAATCAGTCTTGTTCCCTGCTCTAATGCGAACAGTCCTCCCCAAACTGCCAAGCCAGGTCCTCCCTGAACCAGAACACAAGCAGCCCAGGACTGGTTTCCCCCTTATTAAGGGCTCATCAGCCAGGTATTACTTGGTTCCAGTGACACAGTGTGCATGCAATCCATGTATGGGCATACCTGTCCCACTGAACAATGCCTGCACCAATATGCGGCCAATACTAAAGTATACAAAAAGTGATGGATGGAATGCTTGAATTAATCTCAGCCACTGGGAATTACTTGGTTCGCATCACAGTCCATCGTAATTTTGCACACAATGCCACTTCAGTTTGGACCCAGCTAATTGCAGATCAGTCTTGACCCTGCTCCAATGGGAACAGTCTAGCCTGAACTGTTTTAGGAGGCCCAGGATAGAGTAGCGTGACTACTACCTTCCCACAGCAGAGGTTTGCCGAGTCCATGCACCTGAAACACTGTGTGGTCGTGTAGGCAATGGACAACAGGAGGATTTAACATTCTCTCCTTGTGACTGACCTGATGCATGATGCTCTGCAGGGCCCTGCATTATGTCCTCCCTCTGCTGTGCCAGAGAGCTGTGTTTTAGTGGTTGCCGGCCACTGTCCCTGAAGCCTAGCCAATGCACCCTAAAACTTAAATCCTTCTTCCCACTGCCAAGGGATCTTTGGTAGAGGATAAGGGATGTGGAATAACTTCCTTTCCTATTTTCCTTGTTGTTCAGCTCTTTTAGAGAGCATTTCAAATTGTAAATTTGAATTAAATTGCAGCAATGACTTTTTTAGGGGATGAGGCAAATGGTATTTCATTTATGAGGTTTCCTCCCATATTTGGTTGTGGTGCACAGCAATATCACAGACACGTATGTAACCTTTTGGACTCAAGTTCTGCGAATCAATTAATAGTGAGTATTTGCTCTTAGATGACTCCCGAACAATGCAACTAACACCCTAGGATGGGCCTGACTGCCCATTGGCACAATTAAGACCTATAAAAACAGTGGTTTGCCCTAAAGATTTCAAAGACTAAAAATAAGTTCCAAAGTGCAGTACAAACAGCACTCAATCCAGAAATTCAGGTAGCTGTCATGAGCGCTCATGCAAGGAAATTTTACAAGTGTGTAGGCTGGGATCTAGAACCTCTTCCTCTCACTCTTTATAAGTCTGTCTTTCTAAAGAGAGAATTGAAGGACTGGGCGTGAGTGCCACCCAATCAACAGCGAGTAGGATTTTAGAAGGAAGATTACTCTGCATAGGCTGAAAGTGAGGTGCGAATGAAATGCAGAGGTTGGGGATATTTGTATATGTTAAGAGCGGATGTTGGAGTACAATGCAAATGACTGATGTGTGTTAAATGTAAAGTATGATGTTGTTGAAGTCAAAAATGTCTTTGTAAATATTGTAGTAAATATATCAGCTTTTTCAAGACCTGGGATTAGATTTTCCATTCATTGAGATTAATATAATGCATCTCACCTTCAGAGAGCTTTACGACATAGGTTTTTATTTATTACTTATTTTACATAATTTACTCATTTAAGTGAGGTCATTAACTCACTCATCCAAAAGTTATTTCCAGCATACCAATCAGGATCAAAAGTCAAATGATGCCACTTCCTGTAATGACACACTTTGTTAATCCCTTTCTGCTCAGTCCCCACAAATCATAGCAGCAGCTCTCTTACTGGCACTTCTCAGACTGACAATACAGATCAACTGGTAACTTGACAATGACTCCTTTTCACCAGAACAATGTTAGTAAATTATAATGAAAATTCATGGGTAATAGAAACTGGAATGACATTATGCAGATAATTTGGGCAATGTGAACCTCTATGGACTTAATGTGATTTGTAACCATGCAAAATGTGTTTTATTTTAATTCTACATCCATAACTACATACTTGTTTTGTTTTCATCTTTTTAATGCAAATAAACATACAGTATAGTCCAGTATTTCACTTACTATTTTCAATACATATTACACACATTATCTGGGTATGAATAAACATACTAATACGTTATGGCTTATGGCCCTACATTACCATTTCAGCAACTATATATATTGTGAGAAAGTGGATTATTAGTTGGGGTGGATGAAAGTAATAATATCACTATTTTGTAAGATCCATTAAAGGGTTCAGGGGTTTAAACCTGAGCTCCTTCAGTTAGCTATGGCACAGAGCACGCAGGTTTAACTTTAGAAAATGTGTATACCATTTAGAACTACCAAAACCGCTCCAACATCAAAAACAGAACACAATAAAAATCTCACTCCAATTTATAAAAGAATACAGAATACAATAATGAACCAAATGACAATAAAATGAAAAAAATCCAATAAGAGGAACTGCACATATGCATGTTTTAAGTTTTATATGAAAATAGCACCAAAAAGAGTTAAGCCCCAACTGCGGTCAAATGGTTGCAGTAGACCAGGACCTAGGCGCGATTTGAGGCCAACCACAATGAACCACAGGTCGGATACACCAACTAGGTTTTACCCAGTCAGAAGTTTTACCTTGGGACTTAGGGCCTTATTGAGTTTGGCGGTCCGACCGCCGAAGGACCGCATCTGTGACCGCTAGGAGACCGTTGCACCTGTGGCCTTCCGACCACCGTATTATGAGTTACCAGAGGAGCCGGCGGTGTGACTTTCAACAGTCTTGCAGAATTGGGCAATGTATTTCCATATATATCGATGCCTGCGTGTACATTCCAACTGCATATGTGTTGAATGCACACATATGCACGTTATGTGTGGAAAAATACCACCTACCCATTACCTGAGTATGACCCATATGTGGGCAGTCCCAGTAATGTGTACATGGTACCAAAGCACTTACCTGTATTTCACGAAAGACGGGGGCGTATTCCTCAGAGTGAAGATGCTCCTGTGTAGGGGGGACCTGGAGAAAGTGATCCACGTCGAAATCTGGGAGGAACTGGAAAGGGGTGAGTATGCATCCTAAATCCTTCGTTCCCGCCAACCTTTAGGCAGCCGTCCGACCACCGTGCTCGGCTCATCGGGAAGACAACTCGTAATACGGACAGTGGTGTTGCGCCTCTGTACCACACAATAGAGGCTGCCTTCCTCTGACCCCGGTGGTCAGCGGTGTGCTGGTGTTGCTGTCAGTCCAGCCACAGTCTTTGCAAAGCCAATCTGCCCAAGTCATAATACGGCTTACTGCTCACTGCCGTCGGACCGTCACCACCAGGACAGCAGTTCGCCAACCACCAAACCCGTAATAAGGCCTTCAGTCTTTTTTCTGGAAGTCAAAATCCTTCAGCAGGGCAAGGCAGCTAGCTGTATCCGAGAAGTGCTCCAAGATGTTAGATTGGACGTAGTCCCGTAGAAGCTGTTTGTTTAAGTTGAAAAGGAGAAAATATGAAGTTTGTAACCATAGACGTTTTCTTGCTGGCTGGATACTTTTGCTATCTTTGGCCGGTTTAGTTTTTGACATTTGAGCGAAGTCACTTTTTTGGAGTTAGGATTCTTTCAGCAGGTCAGGCTTCAAGTTGTAGCCAAAGAGGGCTCCAGGAGGCCTTCTACCTTTTCTGCGAGGTCCCGGCTGAAATGGATTTGTTGATGTGAAAAAGCACCAAGGGAAAAAAACCTGAATCTTATGCTCAGCAGCAATGCACTTTGGTTGAATTGATGTGGCAGTTTTGTCCTTGTACTCTGCAGGTCTTTGGAGCCAAAAAGTTTATGATTTTAGGAGTAGTACACTTTGACACAGTCTCACTTGTAAGACTGACTTTGCTGTATATTCACTGAGTTGCCCATGTTCCAAACAATATATTGGAAGTACTATCCTTCCAGCGCACAAACGCATATTGCAACATTTGAGGGCCATTAAGTTACCCAGTGGCGCGACATTTTTACCAAATGCATGGTGGGGACCATAAACTATTAAAGTATAGCGTCATAGACAGTGTACCGAAGAAGAAGAGGGATGGTGACAGGGAGAAGGAACTCTGGAGATTGGAGTCCTTGTACATCCTTGAGATGGACAGTAAGAGCCGCGGGGCTTGAATATGGATGAGGAACTGTACATACATCTCTAGCAGTCAACCCCTGCCATATTGAGAGATTTACAATATGTTTTTAATGTATTATGCATCATTGTTTTTAACGAAGTCCGAGGATTCGTGGAGAGCGAAGTTAGGAGGGCTCGAATTTATCAATCTTTTCTATGTTTGTTGTTTCTTTAGGAAGAATCCTGGAAACGAAGTAGATTACGATGTGGCTGGGGGATCACGCTACAATAAAGAATCACATATTTTCCACCAAGGAACTTTAACTGGATTATGACACTTGTTTGAAAATATTCTAAGAAGCCCACTTGGGCAGAATTGTAGTCATAAGAATAATTATCGCAAACAGTTAAGCGGAATAATGGTGCCAATATCTTGCCTTTTCCCTATTGTGAGAATAGGTCGTAGCAAGTATGTCTCTCTCCTCCCAAGTTCCATCATGCACAAACAGTAATATTATGAATTGTGTTGGGCCTGTTGATTTTGAGGAACTAAATATGATTTATGTAATTGCGTGATAAACGATGGCAGCAGTTGATATCATGTAAATATTGTAGATATATTGTATATCTGTTTACAATCAAAATATGAATTGGGAAATGCTAAATATCGCTTATGCACTTATATATTCATTTATTTGTCGTATGAACATGTTCCAATATGGCCGCCAAAACGAAATAGAGAAGTCCTCTGTTTATGTCTATGCACTTTATTGTAATGCTCGAACTTCCTGTTTGTACAAAAAGAGGTTGTTGTGAAAGAATCAACGTCGTGACAAAGGTGCTAGGAAGCACCGGAAACACGTTGACGTTGCGTTATTCTGCCAAATAAACTATTTGCGCAACCACTCCGGAGTGCCGAGGTTTCCTGTTATTTAGTAGGAGATGTTGGGAGTATTGTCAGCAGCGCACGGCGAAGCGCTGCCTACTTGGCACCACCGGCGGTCAGGCAGCCGGAAGGAAACTCGCCGACACAAGGAGGGATATATATATATATATATCCCATAAAACAGTTCAAAATAAAGCGATCACTCAGAGCTGTATTTCCTCATCAGCAGATGGTTTAATCAGTTACGCGTTTCGCTTGCAAGGCAAGCTTGTTGCAAGCGAAACGCGTAACTGATTAAACCATATGCTGATGAGGAAATACAACTCTGAGTGATCGCTTTATTTTGAACTGTTTTATGGAGTAAATGCCCGGCGCGCTTCGCCGGCCACTGCGATCCACTGCCTAGAGCGAGGGGAGACGGAAGGAGCAACGTAGCTGCAACATATATATATATCTATATATAGATATATCTATATATCTATATATAGATATATCTATATATCTATATATATAGATATATCTATATATATAGATATATAGATATATATATATATCTATATATATTGATATATCTATATATATAGATATATATCCAGGTTTGTAACTCCTACATTGGGAAGTCATATCAAAATTTGAAAAGAAGGTTTTGACCAGCCAAAAGGATTTATTTGATAGGTCAAATTGCTGTTTTTTTTTTTTAACTGCCACTGTCGGGCTACAATGGTAGGCTACCGGAAGCCATGTGGCATTTAACTTACAGGCCTTGGTTACACTTTGTGCCATATACTAGGGACTTGCAGGTAGGTTAAATATTCCAATTAGGGGCATATACAATTTTGATATGTTTTGTGGTCAGAGCACATGCACTTGGGCATGGTTAGCAGAGTCTCAGTTCACAGGGACAAAAAACAGCATCATCAGTCTAAAAAAATGGGGGTGATCATACAAAAAGAGGCGTTTTTAATGTAGTCTTTTTTATTCCTTTTGGTTATTTTCCAGTTTTGGGTGTTCTAAATTTCAAACTGGTTCGTCTCTGTGATTAGCTACTTTTTAAATACTGTTTATTTTTACATTCCAAATGAAAGCTGCATTTTTCTAACTATTCTAGAGCTTTGTGTCTCCACTCTTCTGCTTCATTGTTCTGTCTAGTTCTGTTTTTCAAATAAGTGTCTAACACTTTTCCTGAAGTCCATATTTGTTTTGAAAGCTCAAGTTCAGAGTGATCATGCTGCATTGGCAATTCTAGATTAATTAGCAATTAACTGGCTGGGTAAGAGAATCACTCAAACTAATTTCTCGACAATTAAATGCCAGTAATTCAACCTTTCTAATTATATGAAAGTGGTGAACTCTTATTCTGCTTTGACAGCTTGAGCTTGTAATAGCCCCTTTGTTTTAACAGCCTTAACTCATAAGATAATTAGTACAGCCCTATTATTCAGACCATCGGAGAGTCAATCCAATGACCTCAAAGCTCAGCATGTGTTCTTTAGCAATGTTGTTATGTGCCACATCGACTAGCTGTAATAAAATTGCTCTAAGAGGCATCCTTCAACTCATTACTAGTGTGTGACTAGAGCACTGTTGTACAGTTATGCCGGTACAGGCAGCCGAAGGCTTATTATAGCCTTAGAGCCCTATTTAGCGGGCTCTTACGGCCATTAAAGGCCCGCTCCAGCGTTAAATGCCCGAGCCAAAGGTTAGGGCCTCTAACAAGGGAGCGGGCCTTTAATGGCCGGTTGAGCCCACTAAGGAGGCCTCTAAGGCTATTAGAACATTCCGCCATAGAGCCCAAGGGGGTTGAAATCCCCTCAGGCTCCGTGAGGCCTTTGTTAAACATTGGAATATTGATGCTCCGGGATTCTACCGGGCATTAGAAGCCCGGAGCACTCCGTTGTTTTCAATGGAACGCTCTACATTCCAATGCTCTAATTAACATTAAAGCATTATGGGCTCCATTTCTAAACAATTTTGCATGCCCAAATTTGACTTAGATGGGCACAACATTGTATCTGTACCAGCAAGGGATACATATCGATTCACACATTCATGAGCTATGACTTATTTGGGTGTAGATTGGTGTTCACACGAGAATGCTAAACGTTAAGAAAAAAGAGCAATCAAGTAGGTGTCCTTTTTACATTTACACTAACCTTATGACTGCATATTTCCAGCCCAGCATTAGAAACACAGTTGTAGAGGAAGGGCTGAAAGCTGCAAGTATGGGAAGCTTGCAAGTTTTAGTTACCTCTGGCATATGTCTCTCAGTTTAATGAAATCTCTTATTCCATGGTGTTCACCATTTCTATGAATCCGCTACACATTTTAATAGATTATGAGTTATTTTAATTTTCCCAGAACATTAAGGGTGATTTAAAGTTTGGCAGACCAGGTGAACCCATGTATTGGCATATCGCCGTCTATCAACTTGTGGTCCCCCTACCTCGTTTATTGGTGAGCGAAGTGTCATGTATGCGCATCTTAGGCCTTGCAAACTTTTGATATGATAGCCTTTCATTTTCTCCACTGCAATGCCGACATGCGTGAAAATGGACCGATTCACATACGCCGTGATAAAACCTAATTTAATTAGTGAAGTGTTCATATTCCTGTTTACTAGAGTAACAGCTTTGGCAAGTGTTTGACCATAACCTTACTATGTGATTGACAGTCAGTTATGTTCAAGGTGAAGTTTTACTAGCTGCCAATATTTCTGCAGTATTTCACCTTCTGGCACCAGGGCATCTTGACTTAGAGTTCCTCACACAGTGTTAATAAAGTTAGATGAAAAAATGCAATTAAAGAGAATGAATGGTGTGGCAGGTGAAGGCTCTGCAACCAGTTCAAAACATTGTGGCTTAAACAAAGATGCAGGCTGGACCTTCCTGTTATATGAATTCGCATTGTGACACTTTTAGCCTGATGTTAGTTTCAGTGGCGTAGCAAGGGGGTGGGGCGTTTGGCCCCGGGCGGCACATGTTTTGGGGGCAGCGGTTCCCCCCTTACTTGCGGTCATCGCGGCAAATGCAGGGATCGCCAGCACGCCCCCTCACTTGCAGCCATCGCAGGGCGGTAAATGCTGGGGCCGCCACGGGCGGCACAAAGTCTAGCTACGCCACTGGTTAGTTAGCTCCTCAATTTTCTTAATGCAGCCATTAAATGATTATTATTCGCCACATTCCTTCTTCCTATGGACATATTGTGATTCTCCAGTCTTGTAGTTTGTCCAAACTGGTTGTGACAAGTGTTGCAATGCTGTTTAAGAAGGCTCTCTATTTTGCATTTTCCAAAATCTGGAGCACTATGCTGTCTTTGTCCTGTATTGTGAAAAGATGCCCTTAATGGTGGTCCACAGGCAAATATTCATGATAATTATTACTACATGAGAGTAAAGGTGGAAGACGGGGTAGGTTAGAAGATGCCCCTTGAATTAAGGCCTTAATATGAAACAATTTACTTAATTTTGAATTTTCTCACTCTCCAATCTTACCACTGCTAAAATTGTTACTATCTCACACCCAGTGCGTAATTTAAGCTAGTGGTTGCCGGTGGGGCCCACAGGCACTCATATTTTGGGACTGGCATTTTGTTTACCTCAGCCAACATTTCCCGAGAGTAAAAGAGGGAAAACTCACTATAGAGAAAGAATGAGTTAGTGAACGACGGAAAAACCGTCATAAAGGGAAAATCAGGAACCTGCAAGAGAATAATAAAGGGGCAGGGAGTGTCTGGAAGTTGATTAAAGAGGCCTTAGGTTGATTCCAGCCTGTGCAGCCTTAGTATAATGTGCGCTGGTGCCCGCCGCGGGCTTTTGAGCAAAGCTATGGGCACCAGCACTTTCTCTACAACAAATTAAGCACTGCCCCCACCTCATCCATTACCATTCAATTTAGTTGCGAAATACTCATTCTTTATCTGCTTAACTGAGTTTTTTCTGAATTTCTTGTCCTACCTCAACATACCTTTCTCGCAAGAGAGAACCAAGAAAAACGTTCTTCTGATCTGTAGCTCTACCTCCCCCCCGCCCCCCCAAGTATTTCTTCTTCGATATTTGGAATTAATATTAATTATATATATATATATATATAAAAGTCATTCCACAATTCTTCTATTTTGAAGCACTGTAAATACCAGGTGGTACAACTATAAAATAAATCAAAAAGTTACAGTTTCCGTGGGAATATGCCTGCTAGTTTTATGAATTCCAAATCTGAATAATAGTGTACAAATTGTGACCAGCAGGATGTCTTGCTAATCTTTATTTGTGAATTTAGCCCCAATATTATTAGGAAGCTTGTGGTAAGAATTTGCCCAGAACAGAATCTTAAATAGAAGTTCTCAGATTTATTTCTCCTACCAGAAAACTGTGGAGTGGAACCATTAATTTCCACATAGACCTGAATATCACTACATGTTTCTCCAGGAAAGCATTCAGTTCAATGACCGATCTTCCTTCGATCCAGCAGCATGCAACTACTGACTGCAAAAATAAAGACCACAACATAATCCCACCGTTGAGCAATGTCTCCAAAAATATGAACTCGGACGTTAGTAAAGGAATTTACAATGCAGGAGTTTACACGTAAATTTGGTTCCATGAGTGACATTTTAACAAGGTCAAAATGTTTGTATATAGATACTTTCCTAGGGGCTTTATTTTGCAGTCAATATTTTGGAGTATTTATGTTTGTTGCATTTATTTTCTGCAAATTCACTTGGATCCCTCATCTTTTCGTTTGCACTTTATCAAAACGCACACCATCTCTATGCACCCCTGTCATAATACGAACACATTAATTAGCCCTATTTAACTTTCTTGGATTCTGTGTCTTTGTTTTTCTATTCTAGGACTTTTGCAGCTAAAGCTTGAATTCTGTTCTTTTAGAGGTTTCTATGAATGTTTGCATTATGTTCACTATGTTTAAGTTAAACAATTCACTGATAAACCCTACGTTGACTACTAACATAGTACTTGTAAATAGATTAGGGAAGTAATACGGAGTCCCTAAATACTAGGTCAAGCTCCCCACCTCACACACTTTTTCACTACGTACTTACACTTTGCTTATCATGGATAGTATGGTAGTCATGCTTGTTAGCAATTAACTCATTTAATTTAATGTTCTATTTGTATGGCAAAAACAGGTCCTTACTTACCATAAAAGAACAACACAGTACAAAAATGGAACATAGGAGGATGCTAGGTTAGGTAATTAGATGGTCTTAAAGCACTAAGAAGAATACAATAGACTGATGAAGTGAATAGGCAGGTTGGTTAAAGACAGTAAATGAGATTACGTTTAAATAAGTTCAAAATGGAGGAAGTCCCAGAGGGTTAGAGCCAAAACTGAATAAAAACAGCTTCCTAGTTTGGCATTCCTGAATTGTGGAACTTTCAGGATGACAGACTGCAAACAGCAAAGCGATCTGGCAGTGTTGTACATAATGAGAAGAGAACTTAACAAATATGTGAACTACCATTAATGGAGTAATACTCTAAGCTGAACACTTTAGAGGGTATTCACCTATGGACTGGTAGCCAGTTAATAGACTTCTTAATGGAGATTGCTCTCCTAATTGTGAGTTGTAATGTGATCACCCTGGACGCGTGATCTTGAAGAACTTGTAGGTCTTGCATGAGTGTGTTAGAGGAATGGAGTGTTGACACAGTCAATGCTTTAAAACTCTCAGGGATACTACAGTGGAATTCCAACATTTTAACTTAAAATAAGAGAGGATCACCCACAACTTTTTCAGTTGGTAGGGACAAGATGGGACTACTGCTGCAACCTGAGCACACATTTGAGGCCTAGTACCAAGCTCCACACCAAGCTTTTAACAGTGCTAGAAGATGTAGGGAAGGGGCTAATTTCATGCAGCTGGAATGTGTGTTGTCAAAGGACTGCAACTCCCACCCACGGTCTTCAACCAAAACCTTCCCATCCACTCCCTCATACTCAGCATGCTGCAAGGAAACTCAGCCTCCTCCATGTACATCAAAACTACTAAGGCAAAAGAGCAGCTGAGTATCTTTGGCATAGCTGTGGAAATGGAATACATAATGTTGAGGAGGAAAGGAAAGAGCGCTGAAACCAGAGGCCTCCCACACTTAATGGGGGAGGTAAGAGAAATAAAGGGTCCAACGCAACTTACTGGGTTAAAAAGCAGCAAGGTAGAATAATAATTTGCAGGGGTGATGCTTTCTTAAAAAAGTGGGACTATGACTCATTCCTTAGAAAGCTGGGATACAATAACCCTTGCTAGAAATAAGTGAATGTTGGAGCACAGAGTATGTTAGATGCTCGGTCCATTGAAAATGAAAAGTTGAATGGGACAAATCTAAGGTGCGTGTGGGGTGAGATTTTGTAGTAAGTTCATCAGGGGTTTTAAAAAGTGTTTTCAAGAGCCAGGTTTCTGTTTACATAGTAGGAGCTACGTCCTGTCCTCTTAAAAGATCTTGAAGACTGAATATATTTTTGCAGGCAGAGTTATTTTACAGGTATATCCCTGGCACCAGTAACTTTTACCCTGCTTTGCAGCTGTTTTAAGATTAAGCAGGTCCCCTAGAATCAAGTTGCATTTGCAATAGATGTGTCATGTTGCATGTAATCATTCATCCACTTTCATCAGGAGGCTTGCACCTTTAATCAGATAAGTAACATAAGGGTGCCTCAACGCAGGCTTCTTATGAGATGTTGACCAAGTTATCTTCCTACTGAGTAGGTTCTACACTATTGAGTACCATATTCTCTGTTGATTTGCAATTGTATGAGCCCACGGTTTAACACTCCTGCATGACATAGTAACTATGCTAATGATATTATATCCTTTTAAATCCTTTTAAAATCTCTGCATGACATAGGGACTATATTTATGAGATCATATCTTTATTTATTACTCTCTGTGCTGGAATGATGAGTTAAAGTGCCAAAACATACTTATTGTTAAGTTTCTGCTGGGATTATGCTGAATTCAGCTCTCTTTTTCGATCACCCAATGCTGATGTTATTATGCCTTTGTTTTGCAATTGGCTAATCCTGGCTTTACCCGAGCTAAACACAAGCAGCTTCCTACTATCAACAGAGAAAACATATTAAATTTGCATTTATAAAAATTATAAGACTAAGGGGCTGATTCCGATCTCGGCCGGTAGGGCACCGAATCGGATTCGGCTTAACCGGATCCGATTCGGAGCCCTCTTTCCCGACCGATTCGTACGTGCATCCGGGCGAGCGAGTACGATGCGAGCGCGTGCGAATTTGCTGACCGACTCGTACGCCCGTCCCAACCGCACCGACCGACTCGCACGGATGCGCCTCGCACCGCGCAATGGAGACGTTCCCCGGCCGGGCAAGTACGATGCGCGCCGCGAGCAGTCCGACCGACTCGCGCCGTCCGGCTCGAAGAAGCAGTCGGAGCCGTACTTCGGGGGTCCGTGTCGGACCCCCCTGTACGCGTAGCCACGCAAGTCGCACACAGGGGGGACCCATGGGTCCCCACTACCTGTGCGTGTACGGCGAGAGTCGCTTCGCCGCGTACACGCTGTAGGGGGCGCCCTTGTTCGCCTCGCACCCATTGAGTCAATGAGAGCCGGCGTACGCATTGTACGACCGGCTCCCATTGACTTCAATGGGAGTCCGACCGAATCAATAGCATGCCTAAGCATCGTACTCGTTCGGTCGGGCTGCTAGGGTCCGATTCGGTCGGAAATCTCTCCGGGTCCGGCTCGGTCGGAGAGATTTCCGGCCCGAATCGGAATCGGCCCCTAAGTTTTTTGCATTAGAGGCCTTACACTAAAGACATTTACCACCCTGCAATGATGCTTTGACTGCATTAGTCTTTAATATAGCAAGGACGTTGGTTTTACGCAGATTTTAAGCTTAGCTAACGCACATTTTCAAATGTTATCTGTAACATAAATGCACACAATTAATTAAGATCTGAATGTATCTTGTACACTCCGAGTTTAGGGCAGCAAAGATTTTTGCTTCCTATTCGTGGCTCATACAGTGAATACAGAAGATGTGTGCATCACTCTAACTAGGAACCACATTAATGTCCGAAAGCTTAGGAAGGCTATTGCAATGGAATACGTATTCAGAGGAGCTTAAAATGCAAAATTACAAAGCCTTCAGGCCACTTTTGTATAATAGCATTCTTTTGAGGTTGGTAGAATATCCCTGTTGTATGATAGCATTCTGTTGAAGTTGGTAGAATATCCCTGTTGTATGATAGCTTTCTGTTGAGGTTGGTAGAATATCCCTGTTGTATGGTAGCAATCTGTTTAGGTTGGTAGAATATCCTTGTTGTATGCTAGCGTTCTGTTGAGGTGGGTAGAATATCCCTGTTGTATGATAGCGCTCTGTTGAGGTTGGTAGAATATCCCTGTTGTATGATAGCGTTCTGTTTAGGTTGGTAGAATATCCTTGTTGTATGCTAGCGTTCTGTTGAGGTGGGTAGAATATCCCTGTTTTATGATAGCGTTCTGATGAGGTTGGTAGAATATCCCTATTGTATGATAGCGTTCTGTTGAAGTTGCTAGAATATCCCTGTTGTATGACAGCGTACTATTGAGGTTGATAGAATATCCCTGTTGTATCATACCATTCTGTTGAGGTTTGGTAGAATATCCCTGTTTTATGATAGCAGTCTGTTGAAGTTGGTAGAATATCCCTGTTGTATGATAGCGTTCTGTTGAAGTTGGTAGAATATCCCTGTTGTATGATAGCGTTCTGTTGAGGTTGGTAGAATATCCCTGTTGTATGATAGCTTTCTGTTGAGGTTGGTAGAATATCCCTGTTGTATGATAGCGTTCTGGTTAGGTTGGTAGAATATCCTTGTTGTATGCTAGCGTTCTGTTGAGGTTGGTAGAATATCCCTGTTTTATGATAGCATTCTGTTGAGGTTGGTAGAATATCCCTGTTGTATGATAGCGTTCTGTTTAGGTTGGTAGAATATCTCTGTTGTATGCTAGCATTGTGTTGAGGTGGGTAGAATATCCCTGTTGTATGATAGCGTTCTGTTAAGGTTGGTAGACTATCCCTATTGTATGATAGCATTCTGTTGAGGTTGGTAGAATATCTCTGTTGTATGACAGCGTACTATTGAGGTTGATAGAATATCCCTCTTGTATCATACCATTCTGTTGAGGTTGGTAGAATATCTCGTAAAGTAAGCTAATGAGCATAGACATCAGCCCTGCAAACTACACCCTTATGAACATGCCTTTTTGTATGAAAAATAGTTGTATCCAATGATGGGTCTTCGATGCTGGATCCAGGCTAGATTTGTGGTCTTTCCACATGAGATTGGTTTGCATACAATGAATCAGAATCATTTAATAAACTAGTTATGCTGAAAATATTAAATGAATCCAGCTCTCCTGTAACAATGTAAGGGACCGCTCCTGTAAAGTATGCCACTGACCTAGCAAGCTGACTGAGTGTGTATAGATAAATGATGTCTGCAAAGCTCCAAGATTTCTTTTATAATTATTCTAAAGGTGTTAGGAACCAACCGGTTTGTCATGCCAGTCCACATAAATAAGTAGGTTTCAATGAATGTAAACACTTTTCACTTTTGGAGGCTTTGCATGAATGATAAGGCAAACCTTAGGAAAAGTGCAGGCAGGTAGTGGGCAAAACAAACTAAGAACACAACAATTCAGTATGAAAGAATAAACTTACAACGTCCTCACCATGCTTTAATTACATTAAAATGAAACACATTCTGGGTCCACTTGGGCCAAAAGGGGTACCTACACACACTATATGCAGGGAAACTAAGTGCTGATGACCCTCTGGCAATGGTACTGGCCACATGGCAGAAACTCACACGAGAAATGGGATGAGAAAGCTGTCTGACCCCCAGAACCCCACAGTGGCTGAGAACGAGGCTGGGTGCAGTAACTGAGCTACCAGGCTTCCAATCATAGGAACATTTACGGAGGGGATATAAATGGTGCCAATGCAAACATTCAAGTACCTACAACTGTGCCATGCATTACAGGTGACAATTTCACTAGAGTGGAGACTAGTGGATGGCTATATGACAGAAAAAAGCCATCCCACTTACTTATGCCACACTAATGAAAAAACATGCAAGGTGACCTATAGCGACTACGGGCTCGATGGGAAAGGGCATAGAGGCGAATGGGCAATGACTATTTGAGGAACGTCTTGCAGCGCCCTAGATAAGTAGTCATAAGAGCAACATTCCATCTCATTCCATCTCATCTAACTTCAAATACTCCAGAGAATTGACTACACCATAACATTATTACACAGATTGGGCAGGACCAGGGATGGCACTTGCCTGAAACAATGAGGACAAAAGAGAACCTTTATACTTACTCTCTGGGAATGCTCTAAACTCCATGCATTCTGGGAAAGAGTAACAAGTAAACTGGAAGAAGCAACGGAGTGACTACAGAAACACATGCCCTATTGACTATACTGAGAATATGGTGGGAATCTGAGGTCACATCCTAAAAAAGGCTGCCTATCAGTTTATGCTCCTCCTAGCTAAAAGGGAAATTGCCAGGAAATGTGAGTGTGGCCAGCCCAGAACTTCAATGCTGGGAAATGGCCATGGACATATGTAGAATGAGGAAAAAGATTATATACAAGGACAGGGGCTTCCCCCATAAATTTGAAAAAGTATGGGGGACATGGACCTCTGGGGACTAGTGAAAATTAAAGACTAGAATGTAACCAAAGGTTCTTATAGAGAACGACACCCTCATTCAAGCAAAGCGCCCAACGACGGATGAGAAATTCCCGGCCCGAGGACAGTCAATGTTGGAGTGGAATACATTTAAATGGGTCACAGCAACCATTGACTTGTATGGACCACATGAGGAGCGGAAAAGGACCAAAGGAGAGGTTGGGACCAGATATCGCTGTAACTGATTTCACTTTCATTTTAGTTCTTGTGATTCCATTGGTTGATAATGTTAATCAACTAAACTAGTTACCCTAAAAACCAAAATAAAATATGTTCTAATAAAAATGTAAACAAATTCAATGAGAAAAATGAAATCAGGAAGCAAAACAGATAAAGTGTTCAGATTTCATAGCAGAAACAAATTTGATAAAGAGAAAATAAATATCAATTGTGAAGAACAGAGCAAGAAGAAAATATGTCCACAGAGGGATGAATATTCCTAGAAAAAATGTTTGCCATCAAATGGATAGAGTACAAAACAAACATTCTCAAACAACATGATAATACTGTCTTCATTTTCATTACTTACAACGTAAAGGGGATTAATGTAAATATACAGTACAAAAAGTGCCATCAAAGAAATTGGAGCACTGTACCAAATGTTTTCATAAGGGAATCTCAGGTCAAGGATGCTCTGAAGACCAGAGGACTTTGGGTAGCCAGTTATGATGTACATGGCTTCTTTGTGGAGATGCCACAAGCAGGTATTACACATTGTTATGCTTTATGTTATGTTATGTGTATTTGTAAAGCGCACTATCACCTGCAAGGAAATCCTGGTGCTGAGCAGTTGTGTGTGACTAGCCCTACTTATGGTATGTTGGTTAAATGAAAAGCGTGGTCTTCAGCTTCTTTCAGAATTCGGGAGGAGGTGGCTCTGATGTGAAGAGAGAGACCACTCTGTGCTTTAGAAGTGATGTAAGAGAATGCTCGTCCTCCTGATGTTGTTCTGTGTATGTGTGGGATGTTGGCGAGTAGGAGTCCTGCATAACAGAGCTGTCTGTGGATGGTTGATGGAAGGAGACTCAACTGATCAGGTACATGAGGCCTGAGTTGTGGGGTGCCTTGAACGTCTGTGAGAGGAGATTGAATTGAGCATGTTAATGTATTGAAAGCCATTGCTGTTCCCTGATGTGTGGTGTGGTGTGATGTAGTGTAAAAGCTGATCATTCTTTACACAACATAAAAAACAATTTTGACAATGAAACTCTAATGCGCGTTTTGCACACGTCTAGATAAATAACACTGAAATTGGGAAAAGTTGAAGTACCAGCATCGTAAAAGTGTGCTCAAATTTGTAGAAATAGAGGAATTATGATAATTATTTTAATATGTTTTTTCTCTTATTACCCTATTATTTAAATAAAGTTGTTATGAAAGATTAGTGATGGAAAAAGCGATCCATGATGCAAAATAACACAAGTTATTAAGATGCAACAGTACATCCATGTAACAAATGAGTCTTAAACACGATTGTGCAAATGTTAATGATGAGACTTAGAGTCTCTTTTGCTTTCATTGTAATGCACCATAGCAAACAAAATGTTGGTGCAAAATGAACACGTTATACTTTACATAAATGAAACGTTCAGCATAAATGATTTACATTATTAGTCTTAGATTTCCTAAAAAAATATTATTATAATGATTTTTAAGAACAGTTTGCATCTATGTACTTTTAAAAATGTTAGAAGTAAGTCATATTTACAGTTAAACATTTTTATGCAATAATCAATGACAAACATTACAATTATTTCCTTATAAGATATGCTTGATTTATTTCTTTTTGCTTTGACTTAATTATGGGTTTCTTTACTAATTAAGAAATGCTGACTTTAAAATGCATTAAAATGCCTGTTCCATTAGGCCTGTATTATTTGATAGCTTGGTGGGATGGACTCTTGTTACTTTCCGTGGCGGTCTCTGCCTTTGCTGCCCCACGACGGCCGAGCTGATGAGCCGGTGGGGGAGGGGGTGCTGGCAATGATTCCTGTGGCAAACTGGTGTTCCTCCCCGGGTGGACCGCCCCCCTCCCCCGAACTCCCCTTTGCTACGCCACTGGAACTTGGAATTCAAACTCAGTACATGAAGAACAACAAAGAAAATAAGCTCTTTGTCAGAAATGTGTGGACAGTCGCTTCTCATGAGCGACATGGGAAAATATGTTCGAGTAATAATCTTGCACCTGGTGAGCAGAAGAATGGTCACGTGATGATCAGACCATAGTATGGTGACAATTGATGTCACAAATTGCCTATTTAAAGTATAAAAAGTGACTTTCCAAGGAGGAGGGATGGAATCTCTCTCTAGATTATTTACCTACCCACCCTAGCAGCAGACTTTCCATGCCCCTTGCCTTTCTTCCTTTGTTGATGAACCTGCCTGCTGGGTGATTCAGAGATGTCTGGTGAGAGACCAGACTTGAACTTTCCTGATTATAGCCTCATTCCCCTTGACCATGAACTTTCCTTTCACTTAAACCTGATGCCTTTGCCCATGCTAAGAGACCTTTTTTGAACAGTCCTCTCACCTTTGTTGGTGGAAGGAAACAGTAACCTTAGCCATCTTTATGGATTTTTTTATTCAGCAATAGATTTACTTTGACTAAATGTGTGGTCACACATGACTGAACTGCTTAAAATGTTACTTATATGCATTGATTTTGGATCTTTAATACAATAACAAATAATCTAAAATTAGTCTGAGTCTTCATAAATTGTGTCTTAAATATTGTTTCCTCGGAAACTGTGCTTACAAATATTTGATTTCTAATGCATGATAGAGGGAGTTTGATTTTGGATCTTTAATACAATAACACATAATCTAAAATTAGTCTGAGTCTTCATAAATTGTGTCTTAAATGTTGTTTCCTCAGAAACTGTGCTTACAAATATTTGATTTCTAATGCATGATAGAGGGAGTCATAGATCATTTTCAGAACATCAGGTTATTTTGCTCTTGTTCTGAGTAGCCACAGCATAGCTTCTGGTATGTATGATTCTTGTTAGATTGAACTTCTTTAGGAGGTTTTGTCTTCCAATTGCAATAAACTATGTTTATAACATGGTTCTGAGACTAGTGTATTTAAATTTGATCGCTAATTTGTGAGTTGGTTACTATTTATTGGTCCTCATTGGGTGGCCAACAGTTCGACACCCTGATTTCTCACCCCTCACTGTATTGAAGCAAAGTACATTGAAGGACCAAGGCCTCTGTGGGTGAAGCACAGAATCTGAGTGAAGTGACTAAGTTGTAAAGTCATTGTTGGGCCCAGAAATGAGCAAGTAAAGAAAAATAAAGCTTCTGCTGCATCACTTGCTGCTTGAATGACTTTGGAGCTCATTTGGTTGTAGACCCTCCATTGGGTCGGATTAATCTTGCACCTCATAGAAGTTGTAATTCTATTTAGGAAGGAGGGTACCACTTCTTCATAGAATTTCTGATGTAGGAACAATACCAGTTATCTATGCCAGTTAGATGCAACACAAAGTGGGCTCTCGTGATATTTTTAGTTGATTCCTTCCCTTCTTCATTGTGGCCACTGCAAAAATCCTTAATCTGAATGAAGCTAAAATGAAGATTGGGACTTATTTTTGGATACATGCCCATCAGTTGGTTCCATTGAGTAAAAGAATTGGCTTTGTTGAAAATCATGAAACTTTTGACAGTTAATACTTACCCATTCACTTATAGCAGGTGGATTCAATTGCAGCCCCAGTGCTGTGCAATTGGTCAGGTCTATAGACAAATGTAGCCTACATATTTTAAATTCTTGCCACATCATAATAGATCTATTCAGAATTGTATGTGTCATCTTATATCTGGTCCTTTTCAGGAGTCAAGGTACTTGAAAATACTTAAAAAGTTTGGATCCTGCCTCTTTGATCATCATATCCAAGTAAAAATTGTTATGATAATTACTGGTAGTAGCGATTTGAATTATCATATCCAAAGGAGCTGCTTAACAGTATATTTTAAATATGGAAAGTGCCGGCCCCCTTCTTCCCTATCCAATCGTAGCGTCTTCAGATTGGTCCTTGGTTTCTTTCCCTGCCATGTAAAGTGTTGTAATATTTCATCTAATTGAGTAAAAAAAAGACTGCTGAACAGTGATCATGAGACTGGAAAAGATTAAACGAAACTAAGAAACAAAGGGAGAATA
Source organism: Calotriton arnoldi (assembly GCA_963921515.1). Classification (NCBI taxonomy): domain Eukaryota; kingdom Metazoa; phylum Chordata; class Amphibia; order Caudata; family Salamandridae; genus Calotriton; species Calotriton arnoldi. The sequence continues at coordinate 1,508,218 of CAWUFW010003383.1, forward strand.
GACATTTTTATTAGTGCAACCTGACCATTGATAACAGTAATGCCTGCCATTGGTTCAATAGCCTTTGCACCTTGTCCAGTGTTGGGGCTTCGTTTATACAAAACAGATCATTGAAATTTGTTGTGAAAAAATCCCCAAGTATCCTATGGGGGGTGAAATGAGCCCTCATTTATGTAGGTGAAACCTACAGAGTACTATTAAATAATAAAGCTTATGATTTAGAATGGTAGATTGTATATCCCCCGTCCAATGCAAGTGAATTCTTCTATTTTGGAAATTGCGTTTTTAATATTCATTATTTCCACAGCCAAATAGAGTAACATATCATCTGTGAACAATTTCAGTTTTGTGGCTCCATCGACCGGAGTTAAAATGCCATAATCTTAACGAACTGCACAGGCCAAGAACTCAAAAAATATTGAAAAGAAAATAGGGGATATCAGACACTCCTCTTGAATCCTACGACATGTACAAGTTTGTCCAGCAAATGTTCAATTAATTATTATTGCGTCTGCGTTTTTATATAAATTTCCCAATAAACGGATCCAAAGTAATTGGAAATTTTAATTTAGTTATAATTGCAAATAAAACTTCCCAATGGACCAAGTGAAAGGCTTTTTTGGTGTCAAGCATAATAATCACTGCCTTGTTGTTATTGATTGATTAGAAATCAATTGCCTGAACTAGATAGTTGGTATTTATAGATAATAGTCTACTTGGTAGAAAAACATTTTCATCTTCATGGATCACAGTTTGAGCTAGCAGGGCCAATATATTTACTAAAATTTAATGAAAAATGTATGCTTTCTATTAAGTAAACTTATCAGGCGATACAAGCTTGGGTTTTCAGATGGCTTCTCTTTTTTCAGAAAGATACCTATGACTGCTTTAGTGAATGAACTAGGAATATTAGTACATGTATGTATTTCATTGAAGAGAATGACCAAGAATCTGCTTAACTGATACACAAAGAACTTGTTAAATAACTTCTGAAAGACTTCCACGTAGTGTAATTGGTGCAGTGATGTCTGCTTGCTGATCCTGAAGTAAAACTGGAAGGGTATACCTTCTAACTAATTGGTAATGGCCTCTGGGGCAAGGCTTTGGGATTCTGAATAGGATTTTGAATAATGTTTAAGAAAAACTGCTGCAAGTGAGTCTGGCCGAGAGACTACTTTCCCTGTGTCAAGGATGGATTTAATCGAATTCTTATTATTTTTTTGTTTTACCGACCAAGCTAGATATCTGCCTACATGCACATTCTCTTCATAGCCTTTTTGGAGATTGGTATGTTGATTAACTATTTCAGCCGCCATAAAATGATCTTTTAGATTCTGCCCTGCATGGCTTAGCTTTGGCTTTGTGACTGAAGTTTTTAGTGTTAAAAGCATTAGTTGTCTGATCTAGTGAAGTTTGTAGTTGCTTAACTTTTGTCATCTCTTGATTAATGTGCTTGGCTTTAAAAGAAATTGCCTCCCCACTAAGAAACACCTTTAAGTCACCCCATCCAGAAAAGTAAGAGCCCGTACCTATATTACAGTCCAGGAACTCCTCTAAAGCAAGCTGCATATTCCTCACCCAAGTTTCATCAATTAATAGAGATTTATCAAAACACCATCTGTAGTGGATTGTATTAAACTTCTCTACAATTAGCTTGATCTCTACAATTGAGTGATCAGAAAAACCTCTAGCTAGGATGTCTGCCTTACCTCCACAAAATTAATTTGTATTAAAATATTTTGAGAAGCATGTAAATTGTTTATCATGGGGATGGTCAACTCACCATGGACCTAACCAGGCCAATCCGCGTGATATCCTTTTAAGAAATGTAATGGATTTCAGTTTATTTTGTTGGTTATTTATTCGTGATGAATCCAAGCTAACATTTCGAATGAGGCTAAAATCACCCCATTACGATTCAGCCAGTTGATCACATATAATTCAGCCATCGCTGTTGAGGATTCTTCAATGGGGACTTAATACCTTATAAAATTAATTACCTGCTTTTGCACCAAGGTTTGGACCCAGATCTATCTTGCCCATGGATCTCACATAACATCCTGTACCTCACAGTGCAGCTCTTTTGAAAATAATATGGCAATGCCTCTGACTGCTGCATTTGCAGTTGCACAAAAGGCATGGGTCACAAAACCTGGAATTTTTGACTGGACTGGAATACTTTTAGAAGCCTTTTACCAGGCTAGACTTTATCTATACCTGATCTTATTGGTAAGGCTATCAACGTTGCACAAAACTACTTTTATAGGTTGAAAGGTTATGGTTCCACTTCTGATGCTTCAAAGATACACTATAGCCACTGATTTTGGCAGCACCATAACTGTGTTTGGGCTTCGAAGCAATGGGTTGCTACCGTATCAACTTAGACACAATCTCCAGTATTTCGAGATGTAATTAACAAGACACTAATTTTCATTTGTGGTATTTTCCCCAAATGTCTTTCTAAGCTTTTTCCTACTTTTCTTTGCAAAGGTGCACCCACCTACCCATACCCTGTCCCTCCCCCCATCTCGGATATGTACCCCCAGCACCCTGCCCATCCTAGGTACTTGAGATAGCACTTCCAGACCATCTCCAAACAAAAAACCGACCCACAAAAGTGCCCACCCTTAAAGCCCCCTTAAATTGAGTACCTTGGAAATGCCCTCAAAACTGCTTTCTCAGATGGTGGAGGCATGTTTGCTAGTTAGCTTACTCACCCGTTATCCCCCTAGCACTGAAAGAAACAGCAAACCAGAGAACAACCATTTTGTCTTGCCACCACAGTTCTTAAATCCTATCCGGAGACAGGTTTATAGTTTCCAAAAATTCATTGGATTGCGAGACTGAAGAGAAAATCTGAAATTGGCCATTTTTATATCACTTTCAACTTTGGTTGTTGAACCAGCTCGGCTTGGGCACCTGCCCTCTTGAATCAACTTATCACAGTTTTACATTCTTTAAGTCAGCATGCCGTAGTCAAGGGCATGTCACAAAAACACTAAGTGAATAATTGTCCAAAGTTTGAAAAGATTTGGCTTGTATTGCTATGTTCAGTATCCATTCCTTAACATTTAAGTCTCCGAAGTTGACCAAGATAGCACGAGTATATTTTATGTTGGGGGTCTGGTGAATGGGAACTCTATGGGCACGCATAATTGTAAGATCTATGTCTTTTTCAAGCTAATCTGAGATGACATAACATTTTGATCACATCCATTATGAGCTTAGTTGCATCTTGTCCATTATCGTGCCCTCAGGTATCCCCACGAAGCGTACATTAGATCAATGAGATCTATTTTCCATCTCTTCCAGTTTGAGCTTTAACTCTGTTATATCTGTTTATGATCTCTTCATTAGAGTTTCCAAACATCTATACTAATCCTCCATATCAGAGATTCTTTGCTCAGCTTGTTCCACTCAATCACTGAATTGCGTCAAACGCGAGGAATGGTGCTTAACTGTTCACTGCACTCCTTGTACGCTTTAGCCTCTGAAGTTTTTAAATTATCAAATTTCTCCCAAGATATGCTGAAGTTCCAGTGCTATTGCAAATAAAAGACATGGATGGGTCTCCAATTGTGTCCTTATGCGACAAAATGAGTTGAGGTAAGCTTAATGAAGGCTCGAGTAGCATTGGCACACTAGAATTCCCAGAAATTGACAAAATGATCTCCACTGAAGCTGCATCTGCGGTCTTGGGCACGGCTAGGTTCTGAAGGAAAGATGACAGATACGCTTGTGTTCTTTTGTACTGAGCTATGGGAGGCTAAAAAGGTGCTATTATTGGTCATTTCATTTGCATGGGACGCCATATTTTCTGTGATGGTGACCTTTGAACATGTAGAAAAATTCCATATGTTATTCTTGATGATGACGCTGGCAATAGGTGGTCACAAGCTTCGATTTGAGGACCCACTTGCTGGACCTGCTGTTGGTGGGCAAGTGAGGTGGGGTGATTACCTTGCATTGCTGGCTGTGAAGCGATATTATCCCTCAGTTCTGAGCTTCCACCTACAGTGCTGTACTAAGAGGTCTGGGATTACCCCATTGTGGCTAAAGCTGAGCCTGTTGGCCCCACCGACTGATGTGCACTAGGCTGATCGCCTTTATCACTTGCAGATTTATCTCTCCCCAAAGGAGGCTTCTGTCCTGCAAAGACAGTCAGTTGCCCGAGTTACGGAGATGCCTTTGTGGCTGGTGCAACTAATGCCATTGTGAGTAAGTGGTTTCTTGGGCCCTTTCACTTAACAGGGAGCCTATTATTTGGTCAAACTTCAGGTAGTGATATCCCTACATTTGACTTGTTGAATTGAGTTGGGAAATAATGCCCAGTGGAGTTGGACTGTCCTTAACTATCACCTTAAATTAAATCTCTTAGCACATGGATGAATATTGCTGTGGTAGATCTTTGTGCATGAGTGAGTGAGCACGCAAGGAGAATTGAGATGGCCGCAGGCTGCATCAGCTACTATGCGAACCACCTCCTCTGACCTTTAACGTTCCGCTGAAGGCTTAACTTAGAGTCGTTCAACTCCTTCTGTCCTCCTTCTTTTCAGGTCCTCGAGGTAATTCACAGCAGCAGCTGACTTGTCCCCACTCTAGTAGCCTTAATCCACCCCCCTCATAGCCAGTGGTTGCAAAGCATTCAGACCTCAATTTGGCATTGCTCCCTCAATTTCACTGAGCTTGATGTGGCGGTCACCAGCAGAGTTGCATGGAAGATGTAACCCCAATCCCTTATTCGTATTGTAGAATCCATGTATGACCCCCAGGGGCTTAGGGGACATACCCTCCTGTGCTCCTGCACTGCACTACAGCCCTTGCCTCTGCTTATCCAACTCTCTCACGGTTGCTGTGAAGGAAACAAATATCAGCCCCTTGGGCTGCAACCCGGACCCAGCATAAGGATCCTTCTCTCTCAGGTGAGCACTCAGCATCCTGCCTAAGCTTCCTTCGTGCCTCTGTACTAATCCGGAAGCAGTCTCAGCCATGCAGCATGATGGGAGCTCAACATGACCTATGTTAAGGGACATTTTGAATGAGGAATTCTGGGAAGGTTTAGAGTAAATGGAGAAAAATTAATACAAATCAAAGTGGATTATCTTTGGGGAATGTTGCCAGGATTGCATGGAGGGAATTATCCACTCAATTGCTAGTGCACAGGATAAGTCTAGCACCTCACCAGCAACTCCTCAGAACAATCATGAACCTAAAACTGGGTTTGTGAATGGCCCTTGAGCACAGTTTAAAAAAAAGATGGATGAGGGAGCATTTTCTCCCGTCATTCAGTATGAGTTTTCAAATCCCAGGTTTACTAACTATAGCTCTCTGATTGGCTTAATGTAGAAAGAAATTGTTGGTTATGGTTGCCATTACATGCAAGGCTTCCTCCTGTATCTTGAAAAAAATAATAAATCAATATATAATTGGGTTGGGGGAGCATATCACCTCAAAAATTAAGGAAAGCCAATATTTCGGTGGGATTCATGAACTCCAGGCCCTATAGCCACAGAGGATTGGGAATGGTACAGACCAGGCCCTGCAGTTAATTCCTGCTGTTCACAGCTGAGGGTTGGATGCAGGGCTGTGGGTTTAGTTAGCGGTTGTTTGAAAGACCTGGTCTTTGTTCAGGCCATGCCAATAACCCCCACTGCGCATATCCAGAGACTGTGCACAGCTGGGATTGGGTACATGCGGGGTTGTGTCCCCATAGGAGTCAGACTTGCATTGGGTTTGGGTGCAGAGCCTAGTCAAATTTTGTGCACAGCTGTGTTGAGCACATAAAAGGTGTACAGTATTTAATCAAAAATTCACACAAAAAACACAGTTAAAGTGAAGTTATACTTCCTATCTTTACTGTTTACATATTAACGTTTATTTAAAAAAAAAAAAAGCTTTACAAACTTTGAAATTCACTACTACTGTAGTTATGAATAAAAACTGAAAAATCCCTTTAGTCTATTATAATGTGTACACCAGCCATGCAAACCATACCACACACACCAAACACAGTGCTTGTGACCTCACTAAATCTATACCAGTAAATAAGATCAGCTGTGAGTATAGCTTCATTAAATAACAATACATAGCCAGTTTTACTGCTATCATCATATGTTATGTCACTTTCAGAATGTGGGTGAGGTCTAGGTCTGGGCGGAGTTCATGGAGTTCCGCGTAGACCCAAAAACTCTGCCACATTACACGGTGTTCCGCAAGTGTCAGAGTGTGTTGGATCTTGCCGTACGTGCTAATTTTCACCACTAGGTGTTTTCCCCACACTGGAAAATCAGGGAGAACGGCACCATGTGCAGCACAACAGGGCCCTGCTTCTTTCTGCCACTTGAGTAGATTTTCTACTCAAGCAGCAGCTTCTTCAACGCGAACAGAAGGTTTCTCAATGCGAGTGGTAGCGGCCATCCGTGACCTCGTGCATTGAGAAATCTTGCCTGGAGTGGTCTGGAGTAAGAATTTCCTTGCTCCCGATCGCCAACTTAACATTGGCGAGAGCAAGTGAATTAAAAACTCGGCCCCACGTAACTCCATGCACTAGGCGGAGCGCGGTGTAGGAAAAACACCGCAAACTCCGCGTGCGGAGTGGAATTTCACACCCAGGGCTAGTGAGGTCATGACCATTCCATTTGGTCCGGGAGCATGAGGAATGCCTTGTGGGCTCTAGGGCAAGGATACTGGACTCATGCCCAGTGCCTAATGAATACATGCAAATGTACTGAGTGAAAAGGCTGAATAAATTCAAGTAAGTTGCTCATGTGTATCATAGCAAAACCCAATACTCCAGTGACAAAACCTCTGTTATGAGACATTGTGTCTTACTAATAACATACCTAACAATCCAAAAAGCATAACAATTCCCCTATAAATCATCAGTTGAAGGGGCATTATGGTAATAATCTAAATGTAAAAATCATGGGCATTCCCAGGTTATCATGACTCTTGAAAGCACAACACCTTCAACGTGCTGCCTATGAACTCACGTATGAGGTCACCAAAGACACGGGCCTATTCAAGTACAGCGGAGTGTGTGAAGCGAATTTTACCTTTTTTGGTACTCACCACCATTCCCAGTGGTATGACTGGAAACCTGTGCAAATGTTCATGTGACTGGATTATTCCTGTGTGCTCCTGTTTCTGCTGCTTGACTTCTACATAGCATAAAAATCCTCAAAGGGAAACAGAGACTCCAGGACAAAGAACACTTTTCTCCTGCTTCCTCCAATCATTTCCCTGTGAAGACAGTTTGGTCCATTCACTTGACCACCCTGGAAGGAGTTAATCGAGGCCTTCGTTGGAGTAACTCTCAAACCATTTCCAGGCTGGAAAGGGGTCATTGAGTAATATAGGAATGCACACAAGTATGCCTTTGTGGTAGTTCCCAAACTTCCAATGCCAACCACTCCTTAGAATGACCGTTTCCCAACCCTTGAGTAGGATTTACAACTGCAGATTGCTCAGAACTCCTGGCTGAGAAATCTGCATTACTAAAAGCATTTATGCCCACCAGAAATCCGTTTGTAAATTCCTGGAAGGTGTAAGATAGGTATTTATGTTAGCTGAAAATACCTTTGTGAATAGGCATCAGAAAGTGGTGAAACAAAGCATTAGAAAAGAAAACAATGTTTAAGAAAGTTTTTTAAATGTAGGGAAATAAGTTGGGGGCATATTAACAACGGCCAGCGATAATTATCGCTGGCCGTGCTTAGCGTGAGGAATCCTATCGCCGGCTATCGCTGGAAATTATCGCCATGCTAGCGCTGTATTAACAACGCTTAGCGCAAAGGCGATAATTTTCCAGTGATAGCGATGTTTTCCATGGAACATCGCTGGTTTTCCAGCGATGTCCCATGGAAAACGGCGATATACTTGGCGATAGGGCCTGTGGTCTTAGCCACACAATCCACCCCCATGTTAGGTATGCCTTAGTCAGGAATTTAGCAGACGTTAAATTCCTGCGTTAAGGCATACTTAACGCAATTTAAAATATCGCTAACCCATGTTGCTAATATGGCGATACCTGGGTTAGCGATATTTCCCCTGTTGTTTTCACAGGCACGCCCCCTTTGCATCTCATTAGCGATGCGATGGGAGGCGTGCAGAAAACGGACGCTAAGTCAGGAATCACGCGCTAGCGTGTCCTTGTTAATTCGGCGATAAAATTATCGCCGCTTTTCGTCCGAAAACGGACGCTAAAGCGGCGATAATTCATTAACGCCGCCTTGTTAATATGCCCCTTAGTTTTTCAGGGACTAGATTTACCAAACAGATGCTCTAGTAACTCTAAGGAAGTAGCATTTAGGAGTGGCACATACACTGTTCACCGTGTTACCTTTAGTGAAGACAGTCAGAAGAAAAGGAACAAAAAAGAAGTTCCAAAAGTATGGAAGCAGATGATGCCATCTGAAAATACTGCTATTTGGTCGATTGATCATGTGTTCTGCAAGATATAGTTCATTCCCCACTTCTGCTGTTTCCAAATGCTGTAAAAACGTGGTTACTGTTATCCTCTGTTTATTGCTAATCAATTTACCAGGCTTTGAAAAATGGAAGGCTGAATTGCCTGGATTCAAAATCAAATAATCAAATTCTGCCTTGCAGATCAGTAAATATGACAATGGTGAGCATTTAACACACTGAGCTACTGCTGACACGATTTTGGTAGTATGAGTGGTCTGAACAGTCTAGGGTAGATGATGTTGAGATACCAAAAACGAAAATTCTGTTAAAATGTTGGTGGATGAGATAGAGGATTTGATGTTATTCTTTGTGTGCCACCACACATGCACACACGTTCCCGTACACATACATTTGTGTGCAGACACAGCCTTAACCCAAAATACCACATATATAAAAAAGTTTGAGTCTGGCTTAGAGGCAGTTTTAGGTGTTTTGCTAGCCTCGTGTAAGCAAAAAAATGTTAAGTGAAAGTACATACTTATCTACATAAATAGAGGGGCTTTGGGTCGTCCCTTTTCATCCCCTGGTCTGCTCAGCGCTCATTCCTATTTTATTTCTGCCCACCACAGCATACAACATGGGGCAGTGGGTCAGCCTGCTTCAACCAGTGCCTCTCTTTCAATGTGAGTGATGGCATTTACCCTAATCACATGTGTACGTCCACCTAAAAAGAATTCCACTTAAGTTCTAGGGCTCAGGCAAATACTTTACTTTTTTATTTCGATTGTTTAATGCTTTTTTAACTTTTTTAGTCATCTTTGTGTATCTAAAGTATGTCTTCAGGTTACAGTAACTAAGAGCCAGTATTAACTTTTCTTTGCGCCAATAAGAACCAATGTTTCCGTGTTGTGCATTACAACTAAAAATGAACTGTATAGCTACATGTAGTATTCTTTTAAAGTTATATTCAATGTTATTTTTTTTTTTTAAATAAACAGTTATTGTAAGCATAGCACTAACACATTTTCTTTCTTCATTTTGTTTTTGTGACACATGCTTGCAAAAAAATACAATTGCACCAGCTTGACCAGGCCAGACCTATTGGCTTTGGGTGCAGAAATGCATTCTGAAAATGTGTTTTTGTACTACAACATGTATCTAGCACCACTCTTTAAGTATTCGGAATACATGCTCACATAGCATATTGTAGGAAAACACTCTGCTCACAAACAAGCAACATGATCCTTTCCTGCACAGTGGGAAGGGTCCACCAAGGACTTATCAAACTTCTCAGCACCTCCATAAGTATGTCTACTTCTGTATCCTGATTCCAGGTCTGTCATCATCACAAGATGCAGCAAGCCTTCAGCCAGCCTTGACTATATCAGTTTCCACATTGCCTAAGGCCAGCACTGAGTCAGTGAAAGTTGACCTATTTTTCTGCAGGTTGTTAAATCTGAAACCGGGGTCATGACAGCACCCTGGATCCTGGTCAGCATGTCCCTGAATTATAGATGATGAATTAAGGATGGTGAATTAGTAATGCACACTTAAACAGAGCGGTTTGCGTGTACCGATAAGAACACTGTGTCCCTTTAATGCAGAATATTTAATGGGTTGTCCCGAGAAAAATGACCAGTAGTTATCCAGTGTACCATTTTTTATGAAACCATTAAATAAAATGTAATACATTTCACATGATTTTTATAAACATTTTGCATTCAAAAAATCTAAAATTTTTGAACATAAATAGGTAGGAGATAGGTGTGTCGAAAAGCATCATTTGTTTGGGAGAAATTTTATTTTATCAAAAATGTATTTGCTCACACAGAAATTTCACCACAGTATGGTGGTATTTCTGTATGAAAACATGTAGTGCTCACGGTTCGTTAGAGGAATTTCCTGTTCGGTTATCACCTAAAGTTGGTGAGCGTCCTCATAATTTTAGCTCAGCGTTCATCTACAACTTCCAGGCAGTTTTCCACTACGAACCCGCCATAGCCAGAGATAACATTGTTTTCCGAACATGAAGGGGACATTCTCAAAATTAATAGCGCTGCAGGTGATGGGGTTTCTTAACTAGGAGAGAAAGGCTTTATCTGCACGTGGAATTGCACAGGTGTTAAACCTTCGTATGCAGAAAAATCTATGCATGCCAACGCTCGTGGGAATCAGCAGCAGTCTCGCATTCAAAGGAATACACCTGGAATGTTTATGTGATCCTGACATATCCAAACGTAGGAGTAGCCTGCGAGAACAAATGACCAACCCTTTGCTTTTGCTTTAGATGGTTTGTGAATAAGACCCTGCATGTTTCTAAATTTCATGGTTCAACACTCAAAATATAACGAGACTGCAATTTATTTTGCGTGGCTAAGTACTGAATGAATATAGGAAATTAACACTTGTGTGACTGAATTAACAAAGGAATTAAAGATCGGGAGAATTGTATGTAAAAAAATAATTCCAGGTGAAAAGTCGAATATTTTCATTAATTGCTACTTTGGAAAATTCAAGTAATTTTGTTTTCTGTATTTTGTTCAATAAACTACCGTATATTTAACAGATATTGCTAACTTGAACATCATTGATACACATGCTATTCTGAACTTGTCTGACGTAAGGGTGTGTTGTAGGGCTGTACACGTTTGTGATGACAACAAACGGAGATACAGTATACTAAAATGTATTGAATAGCCGATACCATGTTGAAATTCACATTTAGTTGGTGCCTAAATGAGATAAGAAATAAAACACTACATAGTCTAATAGGCATGGGTGAAGTGATTGGAGTGGGTAAGCGTATGAGTGAAGAAGGAGAATTCGTGGCTGTGATTGGTGTAGCCGCAGACGCAGTTCTATTCAGGAATGACTAAAGGGAACAAAAGGTATGCAATGAACTATTCAGGGTGGAAGTAGGTGGGAGTGAAGAGAGAAGAAAAAGGAACTGGATTCACCACTGGAGCCAGTTGGCCTTTTCTGCTCCATTCGCAGTGGTGTAGGATTGTGGTGCTGCAGAGTCTGGTGCAAAATACTTTGTTTCCATCTCAGGAGTAGTTTACAGCATCACTAGTGGCCAAGCAGGAGCATTAATTTCACATCCCGATGGTGGCGCCGCAGTGGGTTTGGATTTCTACACTGATTTAGTTAAGGGGTGATGCAGATCACCTTTCCACATTTGGATTGGTGTGAGTAAACGTGATCTTATTCCTCCTCGTTGGTGTAGTATAGAGTGGCCTGTCAAACTGCTCGAGGACACACAAAATTAAAGTCAAAGGAAGGACTCACTGTGTCTTCCACCTCTTGCTATCAAGATGACACTTATGTCATTCTTTAAATTTGGAGGGGCCAGAAATCCATATTTTCTGTAGGAAACTCTAAATACGAAGTAGAATCCACCAGCTGAATTTCCTCCATAGTATTACTCCTATTGTGGAAGCAATACAGCCAGTGGGTTCTACTCCTTGCTCTGAGTTTTCTCCAGAAATTAAAGGAACTTCACCATCCATGCTCTAAAAGAGGACCTCACAGCAGTCCTAAGGAGCAGAGGGCTGACAAGAAAGGGCAGGAGCAGAATCACTTACAGTTTCTTGGATCATGCAGATTTACATTACAGCAAGCGGCTTTGTCTTAATACAGACAAATAATTTAACCCAGCAATGATATGAGTTGGATCTGAAAGCTCACTGTGTATTGACTGCCAGCATCATGTACCTGCTTGAGGAGGCTTCTGTAAATAGCACCCCAGCTTTGTAGATTAGAGGGTGTTCCACCAGACCTGTCGAAGCCTCGTCAGCATCTTCAATCCCACAATCATTAGATTTGATGTCTAGATAAAGCTTCAGCTATTTTACTCCATCCATATAGAACCAGTTAGGCCGGTAGCAAATATTGATGTATCCTATTGACTAATCAAAGGATACATGTAAAGTATGCTGGTATGATATTGGAACTGAAAGACTGGCTTCCAAATTATGGCATGGTCTCACGAAGACACAATTACTTAAAAGGGAACTAACACACTGATGTTCACACAAAGAATGGGTTATATGAACAATAAAATATTAGGTAGCAAATATCTTGTGTGCTCGTTGACAATGACTTGGGAGTAAATGCTAGTTGGCTTCCCAATGAAAATAAGTTCACTCTGGTTAATTTTTCAATTAAGGCAGAGAGGAGTTCTGAAGCAGCAATTTAAAGTCATTTTTTGTGTTGATTATTAAAATTCAGGAAATCACTGAAAACCTGGCTATTCCCTCATTATTGACCTGCTTTTCAATTCTCCATCAGTGGTTCTTCTTACACAGTGGTTATAACTAGCGCCAGGATACCATTTTTGGTCACAGTGCGCTTTACAAATATCTCATACAATAAAACAATACAAGATCATTTTGACATCTCTAGTAGATGACACAATTATGTTTTAAGGACCTTTAGTTGTTGCCAACCCACTAGATGAACATCTTTATGGATCGGAGGACCATTGTGCAGCTGTTTCCTTTATCGATTCGATTTCTATCCTTCAAATGATGATTGCAATCTCAGTAGAACCACAGTTTATCAAATATCACCTTCTCAGTACTGTAACAAACACAGTAAGGAGCAATGGGAGTAAGACTCATCTCCACAAGGAGGAGTTCTGTGCCTCTATGACATTGTACTGAAAGCACTTCTTAATAATTAGTTATTTGAAAATAATCTGTTTGTACAACCCTTAAAACTATTGATATCATTTGTTTCCCTACGGTTGGGCTCATAAGGCAGAGAGGAGTTCTGAAGCAGCAATTTAAAGTCATTTTTTGTGTTGATTGTTGTTGGACCTGGCACTTTTTCCAGGGTCACACACAGGTTTTTTTGATTTCTGTTGCACTCTGCAGACTTTTTCCCTACAAATGGTATATATTTAGTTGGCACAATTAATTTACTTGTAAGTCCCTTGTAAATTGTACTACCTGTTCCCAGGACATCTAAATTTATGCTACTGTCTCAGGCCTGCCAATACAGCCTGTCTGTGGCGTGATGAACTGCCATTTCGACCTGGCAAAATAAACCTTTTTGGCAGGCCTAAAGGAAGACCAGGCCTTCCCTTATAATACCCATAAGTCACCCCTAGGATAGTCTCTAAAGGCTCATAGGGTAGGGTGCATTGTATTTGAAAAGTAGTACATGAGTGCATAAGTGTTAGACTTGGCATCTTTGGTGTGGTTTCCCCTGACTTTTTGCCTCTACCTCTTGTATTTTTGATGCTGTGCTGGATTTCGTTTTTGCTGGCTTAGATGCTTTGGGCACTTTGTTACTGCTGATCAGTGTCAAAGTGCAAGTGCTCCCTTTGTAAATTGTTATTACAATTGGTTCTGCCTGATTGGCATGTTTGATTTACTGGTAAGCCCCTAGTAAAGTGCACTCAAGTGTGCCAGGGCCTGTAAATCAAATGCTACTAGTGGGCCTGCAGCACTGATTGTGCCATCCACAGGAGTAGCTCTGAAAAGGTAACTCAGGCCTGCCACTACAGTGTCTGTGCGCAGTTGTTAACTGCCATGTCGACTTGGCAAGTGCACCTACTTGCCAGGCCCTAACCTTCCCTTTTTCTACATATAAGGCACCCCTATGGTAGGCTCAAGGTATCCCCCTGGGCACGGTGCAGTGTATGTGAAAGGTAGGACATGTACTGGTGTGTGTGACATGTCCTGATAGCGAAATACCACCAATTTCATTTTTCACTATTGGAGAGCTATCTTGCCCCATATGATAGAATGGGAGTTTATTTATAAATTATAACATCTTATAAATATAACTTCCCATTGGAACAAGATGGAGAAATAAAGTTTAGGCTCCCCGAACTCAGATTGTAATAACACATCTTTTAGTAAAGATGTTTTTTAAATTGTGTGTTTGAGAATGCCACTTTTAGAAAGTAAAAAACGAAATTCGTAAGGATGCACTCCTTCCCTTAAAACTCAATCAGTGATTCTTAAGTAAAGTCGCTATATGTTGCGTGCGAACAGATGCTGCGAAACGTCCCAGAAATCGCAGCTCCAAACGAAGTGTCCAATACGGCACGTGAATTACGCGCCAATCTGCAAATATAATGTAATAGATTTTGTTAGCTGTCTCCGTTGAGATCTCATAAATGTTTGGATTAATAGAGAAATTATAAGTAGGACAACTATGGGTACACCTTTGATAAGGATTGGTTAACATTGAAAAGAGTAGTTTACTGATCGGAAAAATCCGTCTTTCAGCAGTGCGACAGATTGGCGCGTAATTCACGTGCCGTATTGGACACTTTTAGAAAGTAGGCATTTTCTTGTTTAACCATTCTGAGTGCCTCTGCCTGTTTGTGTATTGACTGTCTGTCAAGTCGATCTTTATTCGATTTATAAAACCATAAAAGATACAGCTTCATGCAATACATGTATATCGGGCACAAGCCAAGTCAGTTGTATAATGCAGTGTAATAGCCCAAACCCTCACATGTTGGTTACAATGTTATTGCCTGACATCTATATTAAAATTTGTTAAGTTCAGTTTTAAATGTGAGTAATATTGTTTAAAAGTGGCACTATAAAGCACCCTTAATTAATAGAACGGTAAAGTTAAAATCAGCCATAAGACTAGTAAAGTGCAAATGCATTGATCATCTTCTCCACTTTCTGGGGGGCATTTCTTCTAAGCAATATAAACCAAGCACCCACTTTGTTTAAGAACAATAAAGTGCATGAACATTCACAAATGATGATAAAGTGCAAATGCATAAATCACTTGTAAATAATTAACAGATACATAGGATATATTTTCATGGATTGCAAACTGAGTGTACAGTACTAAAATCAACACTAATAGTTGTCATTAATATTTTAAAATTTCAGTCCATTTCTCTTACGTATTAAATTAACAACAAATAGATTCTACTAAGGCTAAAAACAATTTTCTGAGATGTATCTGTTTGTAAAATACGTAATGCTTCTAAATGCAGTCTGAGTCCTATGTTAATACAAATCGGTTTGATCCACTTTTTCCGGGGACTGTCTGGTTTTTGAGTGACAGGGGCTGGGTATGTGCATTCACTGTAGACAGCCACTGGGGGTGGGGTTGAGGTGTGCCTGGCCCTTCCTGGATGACTCAGAGCTGAGCTGAATAGACCCTGGCTGAATTTAGAGTAGTGGGAGGAGATTTCCTTGCACCTGAATAGGGCCTGTATTCCTTGCACAATGCTGTCTCCACCCCCTGCGGTTATGCTGCACCAGTGAGGACAGAACTGGTTTGGACTGGGCTCAGAGACCCTTGCACAAAGGTAACAAAGATATTTTGGGGTATAAGTATTAGACCTAAAACCCCTGAACTTTAGACTTCTTATGGAATCAAGAGAAACCTTTGCCAAGGAGAAGAGTTGGAGAAACTGAGGAGAAGTACTGCCCCTTTGCTGTGTGCTGTCTGGGGTTGGCCTGCAGTAGCCGTTTCTGCCAAGGAAAGGAGAAGGACTTTGCTGTGTGCTGTGTCCCCCTGCTTGAAGAAGGTCTCCAAGGGCTTGAGTAGAGCTTGCCTCCTGTTCTGAGGACTCGGGGACAAAAAAGACTCCCCCCCCCCCCCAGCTCTCCTGAACTTACTTGCTGGGAGTTCTGACCTGCCAAGAGGTGCCTGTGCCTGTGACTGTGTTGGGCCTCTGGAGGTTGTTTCTGCTGTTGGGAGCTGGAAAAGCAATGCAACTACAAGAAAATCGACGCATTGCTCTTCTTGCGGCTGTTTTTCTGACGCAGAACCGCTGTGCAAGAAGAATCTCCACACATCGCTGCGCCGCTGCCGAAACCGGCGCAGCGCCTGTCGCCACTGCAAGAACTAACGTATCGAGGGATAGCGGCTGAAGAAACCGACGCAGCGCCGCTCGACGCTGCCGCATCGATCTCCGACACATTCTGGGTTTCAACGCATCGTACCTGTGCAACAAGTTTTCCCGACGCATCATCTGAGGACCAGAACCGTCTCGGAATCAACGAATCGCTTACCCCTACAGACCTGATTCGATGCATCACTTCTCCTGCGTGCAGCAGAACTGTCACATCGCCTCCCCATGGTCCCAGGTACTGACGCATCTCTTTGCTTTTCGACGCTTCCCATCTCTGCGGCTGTTTGGCCTTGTGAATTTTGTCGCAACTATAGGTACTTTGAGAGAAATCACGCATCCATAGTTTTCTATGGACTAAGTTGTTTGAAACCTTTTTAACCTTTTTAAAGTCATATTCTTATTACATGTATGTTGGATTGTTGTAGTTTTAGTCTTGTTGAGTTTAAATAAAGATACTTTATTTTTCTAAACTGGTGAGGTGACCATTTGTGGTGTTATCACTGTATTACCGTGTGTTTTGAGTACAAATACTTTACCCATTGCCTTTGGGATAAGTCTGTCTGCTCGTGCCAAGCTACCCAGGGGGTGAGCAGGGGTTATATCTAAAGTCTGTATCCCCCGTACCCTGACTAGAAGCAGAGGTCCCTATTTGGACAAAGGTACCTACCTCTGCCAACTAGTGACCCCTTATTTCTAACAATAAGTTTTACATGTCCTGGCAGCGAAAAAACCCCGAAGTCATTTTTCACTGTTGTAATACCTCCCTTAGACTAGCACTGGGTTACTTTATTACATTCAATAAGTGACACATTTGAATTTGGAACAAATACGCATATGCTGTTTACACTAAAATGAATTGTAATTTGAAATACTCTTTAATCGTAAAGTTGATTTTAAGTTACACTCTGAAAATGCCATTTTTAAAAAGTTGGCATTTTCTTGGCACAACCATTTGTGCCTTCTGCCAGTGTCCTGGGTTACATGACTGTGAATGGCTCTGCTTTCAGGATTTGGGTATTGCTTACAGACAGTAAGAAAAAAGGGGCTCAGGTGTGGACAGGAAGGGCCAACCTAGCAGGATGACTGGGGAGGGGCTGTACCCATTCCCACTTCCACTTCAAAGGACTTTGCCTCTTATACACACAAATGAAGCTGGCACTAGACCAACCATGCCTTTTGTCACCACCAGACAGTTTGGAGCCTTGACAGGGCAAGGGGGAGAACTTTCCAGAACCAGGTGCAGTGGTAGGACAGGCAATCCCCCACATAAAGGCAGGCACCAGGTATAAATATTGGACCTCCAAAGCCACTCATCAGAATACTCCTGGACCTGTGGAAGTTACCGAAGGACTGCCCTTCTGCCAGAAGACTGCCCTGATGCTTGAAGGACTTCCTTGCTGTCTGAGAAGGAGGACTTGATCTGCTTGCCTTTATCCGAGGTAAACCAGTGTGACTACAAAGTTTAGTTGGCTAACCTCCTGTGTGGACTACATGCATACAACAGGCTTTGGAGATCTCCCTGCAACTGCCCAGCTGACCTCGGTGCTTAATTTGAGCCGGTGGTTTCCGGTGCTCGGCACCAGCACTTAACTGCCGGCACCTGCACTTAATTGCCGAAACCTGCACTTATGACAGATGCCACATGGTGGCGCTGTTTGAATAATTTAAAGATGAGCAGAAAAACAATTGTTTGTTAATTCAATATACATTAAAAACAACTAATACCTGCCACCCAAGCCATTCGTAAAGTTTTGGCAGCCTCAAACATTCTGCATTGTCACACTTGTAGCAGTGTGATGGTTAGTAGCTGTGTAAGTACAGTGGCAATGTGTGGTGCAATCTGCGTGGCCTTCTGACGAGGGCCCCAACACTTATTTTTTTTACAAATTAAGAACTGGCTGACCTGCTGCAACTGGACTTGCCTGAGCCCTGCTGGCCTCTACTGGAGTAAGTCCCTGATCCCCAAGAGGTGCCTCCCTGGGTCCTGGACCCTTTGCTGGCACCAGACTGCACTTCTCCTGAAGGAAAGTGAAAAGCCTAAAGTTTGGGGCCCTCGTGACTGCAAACAGACACATTTGTGGCAAGACTCTGCAACCCACGATGACCATCAATACCGAAGTTCTGTGAAGCCTGCTCTTTGTGCCGAAGGGGACCGCCAGAGACGATTGGCAATGCAAGACCTGCACTTCGCACTACTGCAACAATAGCCCACAAAGACTGCCAACACAAAGCTACTGCAATGGCCGTCTGTGATGACTGACTGGCTCTTTGTGCTACAGCAATAACCATCCATGATGCCTGACCTACTCTTCATGCTTCGGTGATGACCGTCTGCGATTCTCACCCTCCTCCTCGCTGCCTCCTCCAAACATGAATGAAACTCTTCATACCAGAATTATAAGGTATCTTTTCAATAGGCTAAACTGGTTCCTGTACCCGACTTGTGGTTGTCCTAAACTTGTGAGCTTCCCCCATTCTAGCGAAACCAGCTGACCTCATGTGGTATTTTGTGCCTAAAACATTTAAACTGAATTTCTCTGGTTCTACTAATTGGATTTTTGTTGTTCCAGTATCATTTTATTTATTCAAATTTGCTCTAATTTTTATTTGGTTTGTGATTTTTCTTGTGTTGAATTTTCACTTTATTACTGTTTGTGTGCTGCATAAATAGTTTACACATTGTATCTAAGTTAAGCCTGACTGCTTTTGTGCCAAGTGACCAGATTGTTAAGCACAGACTAATTTAGTGACTTTTGTCGTTCACCCAGACAAGGCATGTGTTTGGTGTTTGAATGGGGCTTCCACCCCTCACCACCAATATCCCAATTTCTTGCAGTTACAATTGAAATAAAAATAGAATGAGTAATTATGTAAACTATTTTTCTCTCTGTTCTCAGTTTGTGTTTCAAGCACGTTCCATTGCAAAATTACTTAACTGCTAATTACTGCAGTATATTCTACGTGGGACTACAAAAAAACTCTTCATCACGTTAAATAGAGTACACAACCAGTTGGCAAGGTAGTGCCTTAGCACTACACTTTTAGTTCCTGTGAATAACGCCTTCTAGAACAAGGACTCAGGATACCTGCCAAATTTGCATCCTTGCTCTCTGCTTCACTCAGAGAGAATAATGGACCTTTCATCCTGTAAATCAACTATAGAATATTCATGTGGCAAAGTCCAATGCTCGGAGAGTGTAGTTAAATCATTTGCTATTCAGAGACTGCTGAAACCCGTGCAAAATGAGTTATTGAATATTACTACCTAACTATAGGTACATTATTATATAGTCTGCATAGGACATTACAAAAACGTGTAGACAGGTTACATAGGATACAATACTGGCAGTCACTGCTGTGTCTTAGCATCTCTCCATCAGGCCCCCCACCAGGAGATCACGAATCTTTGATTGACAACACTCAGATAGCTACTGTTCATATGGTAAACAAGTGTTTCCAGGGACAGAGTGCAGGGCCACAGGTCCATTTAAACCAAGCTACCCATTATTAACCAACCAAAACTACCATAATTGGATACCAGCTAATTGTAGTTTAATGGAAGTAAACTGAAAGCATTTCCAACAATTGCCTGTACAATGGCTGAGTCAAAGCAAAGTTCCTCAGCTTCATGAGAGCTAAAAATTCATTTTTTCCATACGAAAAGTCAAACGTGTTGGGCGCACAAAGATGGCTGAAAGCCGATGCCCTGGAGCCAAAAAGGCACTTCCCATAAACACTAGCAGAACATCTGTATTGTTTGATTCTCAATAACACATGTGCAAGTCTCACACTTAATCATCTCAGAGGTGTGCAATGAAATGGGCCAATGTGAGGAGGAACAGATCAATGGATTTGATATCTCGGCACACATGGGATGAACACTGGGTGTGAGAACCAGATGTCTTCCATCTTGAAGCACCGTGAAAGAGGGACCTCAGGATATGTTGCGTGCACAGACTAAGCGCTATCTCGCCGAAAGAGCTTATAGTTGGCATGCTGGTGGGCTATGGGGACTTCCTAGAAGCACAGGCTTCTATGAGTTCCTCAGCTGCTTAGGGCAATTTGCAGACTTTCACTGTGGGAAAATGGATAGTGCCATGCAGACAATTACTAGCAGTTAACTACTTATACTGTTCAAAACAGAAGTATGCTCATTTTCAATTAAATCAGAATAAAACTAAGTTTAGATAGGTTTAGTATTCAATATTTAGCATTCTTGTTCAGTATTTGCATTCATTGTGAATTTCTAAAAATGCCTTCTAAAAAAGTCATGGAAAACATCTCTTTTGTCGGGAAATACATTTACTTTAGTTGAAATAATTGTTTCCACTTCACTTACTGATATGTGTGTATCCAAGGAACTGTCCATTCACAACAATTATACTTGATAAATATCTTCTGATAATATCGCAACTGTTGTGAGATTGGGCAGGCATTTTAATATTTCAGTGACTATCACAATATAAGACTAAAAAGTAAATCTACTTTTACTATTGGGACAGAAACTTGACCATTCCTTGTCAATTTGTGACAGACCTGCCCAGGTCCACTATCACTTATTAGGGGTCCAAATCACAAAAGAGCTTGTTTGAAAAATTAATATGATAATCTTTTAGGCTTCAGTCTGTGATTGGAGTGGGTTTCTGACTTTTATGGTATTCACAAAGGGTTGTATGTCAAAATATTGTATGCAGAATTATCACTTGACACAAATGTCTTGTCCTAAATATTGCCTACAAAAATATAATCTCACTGTGTCGATTTTATTTTACAGCAACTAGGCTACATCTTAGTAAACAATATTTATGACACAGTATTATGCTATATTATATACTCGTACCATACGTCATACAGTCTCCCAGGGTTACAATTGAACTCTACTCCATTGTTAGCATTTCAGAAGTACTCTACTGCATATCATTTCATTTTCACCTACAGAATATCTTGCGTTTGGTAAGAGTAAATGCAGAAATGCTAAATTGCACTTATTCAATGTAGGAAATTCAGTTCTCTGCATGGAGACACGTCTGCCTCGGTAAATTCATGAAGAAACCTGTAGTCCCTCCTCTTTGCCACAATATATGTTCACCTATTCCTGGTTTTGCCAGGATTTGGTTTTCCTGTGTTTCAAAAGTGGGGAAAAAACCACCAGCAAAATATTCTCGAATACCCACAACTGTGGGATTGTGGGTTTACGCACACCACCACGCAACTCCCACAATCCCAACCATAATTCTAAACTTACTAACAGTTATAAAGCCCTTTCATTCTCGTCAGAGGCACCTTTGTTAGTTTGCTACATCAATCAATTAATCAGCATTTATATAGCGCAGCACTATCACCCCTAGGGTATCTGGGTGCTGGGGGTGCCGTATCCCTGCTGAAGAGCCAGGTTTTGAGTTTCTTCCTGAAGTCTGTCAGGCAAGGTGCTGTTGAGATGTGGAGCAGCAGGTCATTCCAGGTCTTGGAGACGATGTAGGAAAAGGCGCAACCACTGCTGCGGCTGGAACGGATGCAGGGGGTGTGTGCAAGTGTAATAAGAGAGGAGGAGCACAGGTGTCTTGAGGGGAGATGGGAGCCCACTCACTGGTTGATATGGGTTGGGCCTTGATTACGTAGAGCATAAGGGTCTTGAACTGGCATCTTTTCTGGATGGGGAGCCAGTGGAGGTTTCTGAGTTGGAGGGTGATTGGGTCCATTTTGGGAGGTCCAGTATGAGTCTGTGTTAGAAATAGGGGTCTCTAGTTGATAGTGGTGGACACCCTATCCAGGTAGGGACCATTCCTTCTAGTCAGGATAAGGGGTTTACACACTTCAAGATAACCCCTGCTCACCCTATTGGTAGTTTGGCACGAGCAGTCAGGCTTATCTCAGATGCAATGTATTTGTACATAACACGCACAGTAACGGTTGTGTGATGGAAAAACGCATGCCTTAACAACGCATGCCTTAACCACGCGGTCTAAACCCCGACGGCGTCTTTACCACGCAGGCCTTTACCACGCATGCCTTTACCATGCAATTTTGTGGTAAAGACATGTTTGATAAATGCGCATGTGTGGTAAACATCACACTCCTGCCCCTCGGCCCTAAACCCTAAAGTCACGTTAAACGTAAAATCCCTACTTCCGGCCTACCCCAGCCCAACTGCCCCCTCGACCTGAAAACTGCCCCTATCCTGTCCCCTACCCTGAGCCCTACAACTCAGCCCCCTTAAAACTACTCTGACCCCAGCCCCCTCCCTGAGCCCTAAAATATGCCCCTACCCCCTAAAACCTAACCCCACCTACCCCGGCCCCAGCCCAACTGCCCCCTCAGCCTTAAAACTGCCTCTTTCCTGTCCCTTGCCCTGAGCCCTAAAACTCCCCACCCTAGCCCTGAAAACTACCATGATGCCCCAACCCCCAAAACTACCCCCAACCCAAATAATCTACCCCACCTCTATTCCCTGCCCGAGCATTAACACTCCCAACTGCCCCGTCCACCTGAAAACTGCCCCTTTCCTGTCCCCTGCCCTGAGCCCTAAAACTCCTGCCCCCCCAGCCCTGAAAAGTACCCAGACCCCTCCCAGCCCTGAAAACTACTCCACAACCCCTACAAACTATGCCCCACCCCCTCAAAACCCGTCTTACCTCTCCTCGTCACGATCCTTCCTCTTCCTGCTCTTCCGCCCGGCAACAGCAGCAACTAGACCGCACATATGCCTTAACCATGAATATGCGTGGTTAAGGCATATTCGTGGTTTAGACATGCGTGCTACCGCCTGCGTGGTTCAGGCCCACTTAGCTTATGCGTGGTTAAGCCTGTTTCCCCACAGTAACACAGGGAAAACACTACAAATGGACAGCACACCAGTTTAGAAAAATAAAGTATCTTTATCTTAACAAAACAAGACCAAAACTACAAACCTCCAACATACACAACTTAAAATATGACTTTTAAAATGTTTCAAGAAATTCTATCCAAAGAACTCTATGGATGCGGTGATTTTACCACAGTAACTAAAATACAACAAAATCCACAAGGCAAAACCGCTGCAGAGGAGGGAAGCATCGGAAAACACATCGTTGCGTTGATTCCTGAGTCCATGGGGAGGCGATGTGTCAGTTCTGCTGCACGCAGGAGAAGTGTTGCGTTGAATCCGGACTGTAGGGGGAAAGGATCCGTGAAAATCCAAGACAGTTCAGGTCTGCAGGTGATGTGTCGGAAAAACTTGGCGCACAGGTGCGATGCGTGGAAATCCGGAAGAGCAGGAGGGGGTCCCGGACTTCAGAGACGTGGTGCGCTGGACTCAAGCTGCAGCTGTTTCTTCAGCTGCGGACAGGTGCTGCGTCAATTTCTTCGTCCGCACGGCGACAGTGCATGGAAATTTCACCCACACGATGGTGCTGTGGCCAAAAAACAGGTGCTGGAAGGGTGATGCGTCGATTTTATTGGTTTCAAGCAGGTCGTGCAGCAGGAACAACCTCCAAGGGCCCAGAGCTGGATTTGGCACCACAAGGCAGGTCAGAACTCCCAACAGTGGAGTTCAAGGATGCTGCAGGTAAAATCTTTGTGTCCCAGAGACTACTTAACAGGCGGCAAGCTCTACTTAAAGCCCTTGGAGTATCTTCCCAAGCAGGATACAGCAAAGTAAAAGTCCAGTCCTTTCCACTGCCCACAGACAGAAACAACAACTGCAAGCCAACCCAGCAAAGCAACACACAGCAAAGGGGTACCATTCATTCTGGCAGCTCTTCTGCTCTTCTTCTTGGCAGGGTCCTCTTGATCCAGAAGTGTTCTAAAAGTCTGGGGTTTTAGCTCCAATACTTATACCCTTTTTAGCCTTTGAAGTAGGGATACTTCAAAGGATTTTCTTTTTAGTGAACAAGTCATTGTTCTGCCTGGTCTTGGCTCCAGACACAATCCCGGGGGTGGAGACAGGATTGTGAGAGGCCAGGCACAGTACTATTCAGATGCAGGTGACAGCTCCTTCCACCACTCTGGCTCAGGAAGACCCATCAGCCTGCTGATGGGCCATCAAGATATGCAGGGCACAACTCAACTCCCTTTGTGTGACTGTCTAGAGGGAATACACGAACAGGCCCCTATCAGTCTAAACCAGATGTTGATTCCACAGGCAGGCAGAGGCACAAGAATGGTTAAACAAGAAAATGCCCACTTTCTAAAAGTGCTATTTTGAAACACACAATTTCAAAGCCACTTTTACTAAATGATGTGTTTTTAAATTCTGAGCTCAGAGGGCCCAAACTCCAAATCTCTAGTTGTTCCCAATAGAAAGCTACACTTGTAAAATGTTACAAGGCAGCTCCAATGATAGCATATGGGAGAGCTGGTCCTTGCAATAGTGAAAAATGAAATTGGTAGTCTTTCACAATCAGGACATGTAAAACACACGAGTACATGTCCTACCTTTCACATACACTACCCCCTGCCCACAGTGGTACCTTGGGCCCCCTTAGGGGTGCCTTACATGTCGTAAAAGGGAAGGTTAGGGCCTGGCCAGTGGGTGCACTTGCCAGGTTGATATGGCAGTTTAAAACTGCCGTCACAGAAACTGCTTTGGCAGGACTGAGACAAGTTTACAGGGCTACTCATGTGGGTGGCACAACCAGTGCTGAAGGCCAACTAGTAGGCTTTGATTTACAGGCCCTGGGCACACATAGTGCACTTTACTAGGGACTTACCAATAAATCAGATATGCCAATCATGGATGACCAATCAGAATCACAATTTACACAGGGAGCACTTGCAATTTAGCACTGATCAGCAATGGTAAAGTGCCCAGAGGATCTAAACCAGCAAAAATTAAGTCCAGCATAACAGTCAAAAATACAGGAGGCAGAGGCAAAAGACAGGGGGATCCGCACCAAGGATGCCAGGTCTAAATGTCTGGCTGTGGCATTCTGTATGGTCGGGAGTCATCTGAGGAGCTGGGAGGAGATGCCGGCATAGAGAGCATTGCCATAGTCGAAGTAGCCAGTGACGAGTACCTGGCAATGGTCTTTCTGGGGTTGATTGGGATCCATCGGAAAATATTGTGGCGCACGCACAGGGTGTGGAAGTAGGGGGAGGTGAATGCATCGACTGGTCGTTTTATGGTCAGTTTGCTGTTGAGGATGATGCCTAGGCTTGGTGCGTGTTCTGTCGGTGAGGGTGTTGGTCCAAGTTCTGCTGGCCACCAGCTGTGGTCCAAAATGAAGGTGTTCTTTCCGAAGATCAATACTTCTATCTTGTTGGAGTTGAGTTTGAGGCAGTTGTCTCTCATGCTGTTGGCTACATTGGTCATGGCATCGTAGAAGTTGGTTTTGGCATTGGAGGAGTTCTGAGTGAGTGGGAGGATAAGTTGAGTGTCGCCTGCGTAGGAGATTATGTTGAGGCTGTTGGATCTGACGATGTCTGCGGGCGGTGATGTAGGTGTTGAACATGGTGGGGCTGAGGGATGATCCTTGGGGTACATCGCATATGATATCCTTGGGTTCAGAGCCAAGAGAACATTTGGATGTTCTGCTTGCGTCCTGTGAGGAAAGAGGCGATATTCTTGTGGGTGTTTTGCTGTATGACAATACTGTGAAGTCTGTCAATGAGGGTGTGGTGGGAGATGGTGTTGAACGCTGTGGAGAGTCAAGGAGGATCAGTGCCACAGTGTTTCCGTGGTCGAGGACAGTTCTGATGTCAACTGTGGCAGTTATCAGACCGGTCTCAGTTTTGTGGTTGGCACGGAATCCTGATTAAGAATTTTTGAGAAGGTGGTGCTCTTCAAAGTAGTCGATGGGCTGTAGGTTGATGGTTTTCTCAAGAACCTTGGTCGGGTATGAGAGCAGGGAGATCAGATGATAATTTTTAAGATCGCTGGGGTTGGCGGCGGGTTTCTTTAGGAGGGGTCTGACCTATGCATGTTTCCATTTGACTGGGAAGGCTATGTGGAGATGGAGGTGTTGATGATGCTGGTGAGTTCTGTACTGATGGGGTTGGTTCCAAGGTTGAATAAGCAGTGGGGGAAGGGGTGGGTGGGTGCCCCAGAGTGTATTGTAGACATGATGGCTGTGGTGGTCTGAGTCGTGAACGGGGACCAGGTGGTGATCATTCGGCTGATGTCGGCTGGGTGGTTGAAGTTTTTGTGGTCGAGAGCAGTGGTTTGGAGGTCGAAATTATTGTAGATGCTGGCGATATTGCTGTGGAAGAAGTCCGAAAGGAGTCGCAGAGTTCTTGAGAGGTATGGATGGTGTTCTCTGTGGCTTCCTGGTTGGAGAAGTCTGTGACTATTTTGAAGAATTCCTTTGAGTGGTTGGTTGCCGTGTTAATATGGGCTGTGATGGCTGCTTTCTTGGCTTCTTTGAGGCAACGGTGGTAATTACTGAGGGTAGCTTTGTGAGCGGCTTTTTCTGTGAGGTTCCATATGTCGTGTCAGATCTTCTCGAGTTGGAAGTAGTTGCTCTTGGTGGTTCTGAGCTCTGGGGTGTACCAGCTGGCTTGTTTTGGCACTTTGTTGGTTTTTGCTGGTTTCAGTGGGGCAACCCAATCAGCGCCTTTGGTGAACCAAGCAGAGAATTTCTGGATGGCCTGGTCCAGGTCTGCTGAGGTTTCCTGTTGGGTAGTGCTGAGGGCTTGTGTCCACTGTGTCTCAGCTATCTTACCCCAGCTGCGGTGGGAGGAGCTGTGATGCTTGGCAACAGTGCATTGCGCGTTGGAGATTGTGAAGTGTATGATGGCGTGGTCGGTCCAGGTGAGTTCTGTGATGTGGCTGAATTTGATTCTGCCGCTGGAGGTGAAGCAGGTGTTGAGTGTGTGACCGGCTGTGTGCATTGGTTTGGTGACGTGTTGAGGCAGGCCGATGTTGTTCAGGTTTTCCAGGAGAAAGGCGGAGTTGGCATTGTTGGGGGTCATTGATGTGGAAGTTGAGGTCATCAAGTAAGATGTAGTGGTGAGAGTCGATGGCTAGGGGAGCAATGAGGTTGGAGATGGCGTAGCAGGAGGTCAGTCAGGGTCCTGTGAGTCTATAGACGTGGGTGGCTCTTAGCATGGTCTTGGTGTCTGTAGTTGGAAGTTTAGGTGTTCCATGAGAAGTGTGGGGTCATCGGTGGTGACGGTGCATCGGATGGTGTCCTGGAAGATGATGGCAATGGCCCCACCATGCTTGTTGGTGCGGTCTCAGTGTAACATTTTGTAGCCGTAGGGTGTTGCAGTGGCGATGTTGAGGTTCGAGGCGGGGTTGAGTCATGTTTCGGTGATGAAGGCAATGTCATGAGAGAGGGAGGTGATGATGTCCCAGGTTTCGGTGGCATGGTTGCAGAGGGAACGGACGTTGAGCAGGATGCAGTGGAGCTGTTCCGGGTGATTTGTGGTCTTCTGTGCAGGAGAGGCACTTATCCAGTGTGAGCAGGTGGTCCTGTGTTCGAGGAGAAGTGGCAGTGGAGGCAGGCGAAGGTCCCTAATTTGATTGTGGGAATGCAGAGCAGGAGGAGCGGTTGCAGTGAATATACAAAATTACTCTTATCTGACCTATATTTCTTTGTGAATGGCCTCCGTTAGGCTCGTACTCTAGGCAGTAACACAACACAGCACTAAACCAAAATCATAATTCAAAAAAAATTATAATTCAAAAAATATCTTTATTTTCTTTAGTTTACAAAATATTTCTTAAAATGTATTTTTGTTTTTTATATGACTTTTTACATCTTATGTCAATTCAGTTAAACAAAATAGTACAATTATTTCTTACTATTGATGAGCAGTAAATAACATGTAATATATCACAAACACAAAACCTATAATCTCTACATCACAGTGTTACCTAAGGACAGAGTGACATATACAGTGCAATAAATAGCATCATATAAATAAATTAACTGTAACCCCACTATCAACCATCCATCAGTCATACTGACCAGTCATAACCATCTCATACACACAACACATTCACACCCAGAAAGGAATAAATGCTCGTAGGAAACTCCTATTTTTTCATATGATATACACCCAATCAGCAGTTATGTGGTACGATTTAATCTGAAGATTGTCCACTGGTGTAGTATCGTAGGCAAGTTTCCCATATGGTCGGTCAACGCACGTTTTGGTGGATTGAAATTGTCACCACCTTCATCAGGACCATTTAAGTTGAGAGGAAATCTCAAAGGTGGGCGGGGGTTCTCTGTGAGATAATAACACAACAAGAAAAATATGTTTTATTTATTTTTATAACTTCTATAGTGCTGCAGTGCCTGCCTGCGTACTGAGTGAAAAAGATCCAATCATTAGCAAAAAGTCAATTCACTGACATGCAGACCCGTGTTGCATGCAACCAATATTATCCTGACAAAAATCACCGAGTTCTGTGAAAATATTTCAGAAAAAGACCCATAGATGTGCTTCATCATGCTATTAACTTCTAAGCAAAGAGGCTCCTCAGATGAAAATTGTGAAAAAGATTAAATGAAAACCGTGATACAGGTGCCTATAGAAGAGGCAAGATAAAAAACAGAGAGGCAAAGTCTAGAAGTCTGTAATGCACCTTATGCACTGGAAAGTGCTTCATCCATCTGAGTGGAAGGTAGCAGCTGGTTTAAAACCAGATAAGATATTTGAAGGTGCAAGGAACGTATCAGCGAGGCTGTTATATCCAACTCTGCAAGATAACAAGAGGCAATTAACCTAAACTGTACAGCTCTTTGGATGGCAGAATCGGCAGATAGGCCGGATCTGTTGTTATTCTTACCCTCTATTAGGTATGCCTTCGCCTGGTACTTTGCTGTATTTCTTTTCCAAGTTATTTTTACCAGCGTACTCACAGTAAGACAGGATGTAATTTCTGAAATGGAAATAGTCTGGACTGAATGGAGTGTCCTAGACTACGACACTAAAAAGCAAAACCGCATCTGATCTGGCTTTCTAATATTTTAAATTTAATGCACGATGGCCAGTGGTTGTGTACCTCCCAAATAGTTAATAGTGGGGATAGGTTCCAAGACATACTCCAGACGGGGGGGGGCCAACGCATCTAGTCCTCACTTACACAGACTACAAAGAGCTAGGGGACCCTTTGTTTCTAAAGTCCGGCTCCCAAATGTAACTTGCCACAGGTACTATGATCTACGCTTCACACACCTAAGAGTGTGTCCGAATGTAAGGACCCTACTTGTATTACTGGTTATAAGAAAACCAAAGTATATTCAAGGGGTGCCATTTACCCCCGACCCATTACGTATGGTCCTATGCGTATAGTTCTCTAACACTACCGAGCGCCGACTGTGCCTGTTCTAGCTACCTTTTACATAATGGTGACGTTCTGACAACAGCAGTCAAACAACGAGCCCAGCCCCAGGGCTTACCGCGATTCCTTGTGGTTAAACCATCGTATCGCCACTCCGGGTCGTACCGCTACAGTCTGGTCCAAAGGTCTCCTCAGATCGGCTTCCACAAAATGATGGTGCTGGCATGCGGCTTTATATTGTATTTTAGCAGTTAATATGTTTCACCTGTGAACGCTAACTAACGTAGTGACGTCATATCCTTAAGCTACGGGGGTCTTAGAGTGGCAAAAAACCTGTTTGCGAAAAAGTTGAAAGATAAGCATAATCCTAAATATTATGAGCAGAAATCCAATACTTGCACTAATATGTATGGAAGAATGTGGAGGATAACTAAGATCTAACAAACTGTGTTCCCGATCGCGGTTTATTTCAGCAGAGGGACCCTCCATGTTAGAACAGCCGGCAATAAGAGTCGCCATATTGGAGTGACAAATACCTTTTTTCAAAGAGCTAGCTAAGAGGAAAGGAGAAATTGGCACAAATCCTCGATACTGCGGGAGAGAGTCCATTTATAGCACTAATTTGTGTAAAGAATTAGAAGGTACCTGTGGCCTATATATGTGTGTGCCCGGCTGCTGTATAAATCAAAAGGATATTCCAAGTTTAAATTTATTGAAAGTGCCTACGGATTTGGTCTCATACATGTCCTCAAAGAGGAGGCTACTTCTCCTTCAAGTCGGATTTCCAGGGATATGAGATCCCAGGGGAAAACAATTGTATGGACTTCTCCCAATACCAACCGCACTTTCAGAGCTTAATTATAGTCGATGTGATCTAGTGCTCACTTGTCAATATACCTCTTCTGTGGCTCGTCCTCTCGGTGCATCCTCTGCTCGCTATATTAGACCATAATTAAGAATCACCCTATATGTCAACCAGGCATACTGAGATGTATAAGTAGTCAAATGTCATCACTCAGATACCTAAGTTATAAAGGTGCCTCCCGTTAATATTGTGCTGCACCGCAGGTCTAAAAGGACTAAAATCGAATGGAAAGAGGAGCTTGTGGATAGTATTGCCTGAAATAAGGAGTGTGACACCGTGCAAATGCACCCAACATGAAGGGTCCCCTTCATGTTACTATCCATAATATCTCGTCATTTAATCCTTTACGTACCGTGTCAAGTGTAAAAATCCAGAAATTCTCTCTTTTCTTTCGGATTTTCTCCACATCTATTCCTGGTTTATGTTTGACTCGTTCTAGGATTAACCATTTTAGCTCATCTTCCGTATGGTTGTGCTCACAGCAATGTCTCACTAGTGGTGCTTGTAATTTGTGGGTTCTAATGGCTGATTTATGTTCTGAGAAACGAGTCCGGAACTCTCTCCCTGTCTCTCCTATGTATCCTAAGCCACAAGGGCAGAGGATCAGGTAGACTATGTTTGAACTTCTACAGTTGGTCATATTTCTTAGTTGTCCTCATTTCCCACCATAACTCCATTGCTGTGCCGTGATGACAGAGTCACACGAATGGTAATTGCCGCATCTGTGATTCCCTTTAACAGGGGGGAGTTCATCCATTGTTGTTTGCCAGTGGATTCCCTTCGTTTGGAATCTACTATGCACTAGTTTATCCTTCAAATTTGGATTTCTTCTGTAGGCCACAGTAGGTTTCTGCAATGCTTCCTCTTCGGTGTTCACATTGAGGATCTTCCAATTTTATCTAGAATTTTTTTGATTTTATGATTAATGTTAGAATGGTTCACCACACACACTAATTTGTCCTGATGTTGTGTCCTTTGGCCAGAAATGAGAGCGTCCCTGTTGTAATATTTGGCTCTCTTTAAGGATTGTCTCACTAGACGCTTGGGATAGCCTCTGAGTAGTAATTGTTTTTGCAACTGTTCTGCGTGTTCACTGAATTCTTTAATATTGGTGCAATTGCGCCTTATTCGTAAAAATTCTCCGAAGGGGATGAAGTCTTTTTGACAAGATGTATGAAAACTGCTGTGTTCCAGAATGGTATTCTTCGCAGTCGGTTTTCTATATAGACTTACTTGTATGGTATCCCCTATGCCAGAAATCCAAATATCCAGAAATTCAACTTTCTCCTTGGAATATTTGGCTGTGAACTTGAGATTTACATCACTAAGGTTAAGCCAAGTGATAACATTTTGAAGACCTGTTTCTTCACCTGTCCAGATGAAGAAAATGTCGTCTATAAATCTCCGCCAACATTCTATGTTTTCGTAAAAAGGCGCCACTTCATTAAAAATATGCTTATGCTCATATTCGCCCATAAAGATGTTGGCCACACTCGGAGCACAGGAAGCCCCCATGCTGGTCCCCTTGACCTGTTGGTACAGTGTGTCTTTGAATTCAAAGTAGTTGTTATGAAGAACAATGTCAAGGCACTCCAAGATAAAACTATCAGGTCCCTCCCCAGGAGATCTAGCCAAGAGAGCTGCCACAGACTCTATGGCTTGGTCCTGGGGGATATTGGTATAGAGTGCCTCTATGTCAAGGGTGACCAGGCATTGTCGTTCTTTGTTGAATGGCATATGTTCTATTTCTGCTATCATATGCCCAGTATCTCTGATGTAGGATACATACTGCGTAGTTAATGGGCATAGGAAAGCATCCACTTATTTGGAAATCGGCTCTGTATACGAGTTGATAGATGATACAATTGGCCGCAATGGAGGGTCCCATGTGTCCTTGTGTGTCTTTGGGACTCCATATATAGCAGGTGTCACAGCATTTGATTTATTCAAAAAGTCACATTCTTTTTTACAGATATTTCCATCCGGTAAAGCTCTGGATGGGACAGTTTCTATCTGTGTCTTCAATTTTTCCAGAACTGTCCTTTTAACTTTTTTGTAGTGCTCTGGTACCTCTAGCACGGAGTTGATTTTAGCAGTGTACTGTTCAGTATCCATAATCACTATTCCGCCGGCCGTATCGCATGGCTTTATTGTGATTTTGGCATTATCTTGTAATTTTTTCAGTGCTGATCTTTCTTTAGTGGTCAAATTAGGTACAACTTTGGGAATAAATTTGGTAATTCCTAGCAGGTCTTTGCTGACAGATTTTTCAAAAATGGCGACCTCTGGGCCAACCATTTCTAGAATGGGCGTGAAAGCGGAAGGAGGTTTACATCCAGAGAGATTAATGTCTGGTTCTGTCATGGTGTTTGACATAAAGAACTTCTTTAATCTTACTTTTCGAAAAAACGCAAATACGTCTTGATTTAGTTTGAACAGGTTATTCTGTGTACTAGGAGCAAAAGACAGTCCTTTTCCTCTACTGTGGGTTTATATCCTGAAAGATTGAAGATCGGAATGGTGTCTGTGGCACTCTCACATCTGCTTGTTAAATCTTCCAATACTGCTGATTTCTTGTCCTCATGTACGGTTGTGGATGTGGTGGCTCTGTCTGCTGATAATGATTTCTCTCCTGTCTCTGGTATCTGTTGCGACCTCTGGCTCGTCCCATCTGTAAAAAAGGTGACTGTACTTGATGGTAGTACTGATCTAGTTGTTGGCCTCTCTGATTTCTAGAATTGTACATGGCTTCTTCATTAGATCCTAGGCCGTCAGAGTCAGATGAGTATGTATCTGAAAAAGTACGTGTTTTGTTCCTTTTAGTATAATGTTGGGTATGTTAGCCTCCTTCTCGTTGCCCCTCTTGGTAAAAGTTACTACGCAAGTAGGGATATGCTTTATCTTGTGTGAACCACCTTATATCTTTTTTTAATGTATCTGTTTTTTTCTTTATTAGGTATTCATCGAAATCTTGCATCTGTCTATTGATGCTAGATAATTTATTTTTTGCCTCTTCCAAAGCGGTACTCGCTTTCATTTTTTCTTCTAGTTCTGCAATTTCCTGACTCAATATCACTATCATCTCTTTGACGGTTTTAACAATGAGGATCATCCAATCTCTGGAGCAACGGTTCGCAATTTGCGACCATCGCTCCAGAAATGGAGTGGTTGCAGTGTCCAGGGTCGAGGGCTAGGAGCTCTTCGGCAGTGTAGTGGTGGTGGCGGGAGTGCCAGGGGTCCCAGTGCTGGGCACGGTCCGGGCGCAGATGGATTGTCTTTGGTGCTCCTTCAGCATTCCGGTGGGGTGCCCACATTGAAGGTGACAGTAAGAAATTGGAAGTTGATTTTTCAAATGGACCAGACTGAGCTATAAGAATCCCAAGAAGGCCTGCTTACCCCACAGACTTCTCTCCTCTTTTGCAGCAGTCTTTTCTACTGTTGTAAAAAATATTTGCAGGGAGCTACTCCTGGTACTCGCTCATTTTCTCTGTTCCATGGTGCCTCGCAATCCTTTGCACTTTTTTAACCTTAATCCCCAAAGTAACACTAGCACTATGGCCCACTCTATCTTAACCTTACCGTCTTTTGGGTAAATAGCTTAGTGACTGGCAGGGTGTTCATGCTTTGCCTTCATTTTTGACAGTGCCCTGTGCACGTCTTAACAAACATTTTTTCTTAAGAATGATACCCTCTACTACCACTACCATCTATTCTTCCTCCTCTTTTCTCTACCCTTTCACACTATATTTTCTTTTCTTCTATCTCCTTTTTTCTTTCTCTCTTCTCCTCTCTCCATCTCTTTTCTCTTTTTATATAAAACTCTTCTATCACTTCCAATATTTTATCTAATTTTTGCAATCTTTTTATTATGTATCAAAATATATGGATGTAACTCTGTTTATCAACTGCATTATGAAATTGCAAATAAAAACTATTTAACAAGAAAAGAATGGCTGATTAGTCTTACCTTTTCAGATGTTAATAATATCACCTTGTTTATTAGAGAGGGCTTTGCATCCTCTAACACATTTTAAGAATTAATTTGTTGTATTATATTAGTTTGAACTGTGCCAGGCTCCCACTTGTAATGCATAGTACAGTACCTGTCTTGGACTTACAGATGCTCCCTGTATTGGAACCTCCAAGGGCAAAATTAAATAGTGGGAATAACTGAGGCTTCATAATGAGGCCCTGAGACTATAATAATGGACTGAACTCCTGTTAATTAAATGTTTTGCTCCCAAGTCAACCGTGCAATATGTAAAAGTAGTACAACCTGCTCCTACAAGTTTTCATAGGAAGGATGTAAACAGAAGACGTATAATAATTAGCCATTTGATTAAAATGTATTCTTTCTTTTATCAGCTTCAGCCTGGTCAGAACAGTTGCAGAGACAGCGACAGTGAAAGTGTCAGTGGAGGGTCGAAGATTTCTCATGGCAGTTGCTATCGTGAAGGCCTAAGTGATGTGAGTAACCAACATTATATTGTCATTGTAGAAGAATTGCAAGCATTATTACATAATACAGAAATGATCGGGGTTAAACAGAATTTCATAATGCTTTTTAGGAGTAAAAATCAATACAACAGTGTTTTAATAAGGTAAGCACAAGGATCAAATTTACATTACATATTTGATGCATTATTATCATCAGAGTTTTGTTACTTGAATCGAATTTCCCTTAAAAAAAACATAAGACAAGAGGCAAAACAGAAACAGCCCCTGCTCCACTTTGGGAGCCAATGCCGCCATCTCCACTAGGAAACTACTGGAGCCAGCAGCCCCAGGGAGGTGGGCCTAGTCGCTTTCGTGCCTCCCG
Source organism: Calotriton arnoldi (assembly GCA_963921515.1). Classification (NCBI taxonomy): domain Eukaryota; kingdom Metazoa; phylum Chordata; class Amphibia; order Caudata; family Salamandridae; genus Calotriton; species Calotriton arnoldi. The sequence goes on from CAWUFW010003383.1 coordinate 1,543,364, forward strand.
GTGCCGATTTAACCGTTCAGCAGCTCCCGCCTCACGGGACGCGTGAGGTCAATGCCCGGGCCAAGGGCAGGCCCATTGATGCCAATCAGAGCCCGACTGCAGAACAAACCACAGCACTGAAACAGCTCTAGCCGCAGCCACAGATGACATCCGAATGCTACTAGACCAGGGAGCAAAAGAGGATCTCATCCTCCTCGACCCCTCAGCAGCCTTCAACACCGTATCCCACCACACCTTGATCAACAGACTCTGCCAGATCAGAATCCAAGAAGCAGCCCTCAAGTGGATTGCATCATACCTCACAGGTAGAATGCAGAAAAGAATCTTCCCTCCCTACTCCTTGCTCCCTAAGAACATCACCTATGGGGTACCTCAAGGCTCATCCCTCAGCCCAACCGTCTTCCACACATCCATGACCGCCCTGGCCAGCATCGTCAAAAGCCACAGACTCAACAGCATCGTCTACGCCGACGACACCCAACTCATCCTCTCTCTGACCAACAATCCAAGAACCATCAAATACAAGTTTCAAAGATGCATGAGAGACGTTGCCGACTGAATGAACAACAAATGTCTCAAACTCAGCAATGACAAGAAAGAAGTACTCATCTTTGGGAAAGGCAAGTACACACACTAGAACAACAAATGGTGGCCCCAGGAGCTGGGCCCAACACCCACCGAACATGCCTGAAACCTTGGCATCATCCTCGACAGCCAGCTATCCATGAAGAAGCAAATCTGTGCCATCTCCACCACCTGCTTCTTCACACTCCGTATGCTCAGGAAGGTTCTCAGATGGCTCCTGACAAACACCAGGAGAACTGTCACACAGGCTCTCGTCACCAGCATACTCAACTACGGCAACTCACTCTACATAGGAATAAAAGACCACGTCATTAAGAAGCTAGAGACGATCTAAAACACAGTGGCTAGGCTCATCCTCGGCCTCTCCAGATGGAAGCACAGAACCCCTTACCTCCGGAAACTCCACTGGCTATTAGTCATGAAGAGATGCCAGTAAAAGCTACTCATCAGTGCATGCATGGCATTACACAACGAAGAACCCGAGTACCTCATCCAATGCATGACCTTTCACCAGCCACCAGGAAACTCAGATCCGAATCCCTCACCGCCACCCATTGCATCCCCCTGACAACCAGCGAAGGCTGTTCCTTCTCCCATCTGGTGCCCAAGACCTGGAACGACCTCCCCCTGCACCTCACAGCCTCACTTGCACCAGAAATTCAGGAAGGACCTCAAGACATGGTTGTTCCACTGATAGGAGTACAGGATGGATTCTCTGACAGCGCCGTGAGATCCTCACGGGTGAAGCAGCCATGCTTTACAAATCCTGATTGATTGATTGAATTAAACAGTTCGGCCGGGAGAACAGTTACAGGCACTAGGTCTGAGGACTGTCTCATCTTACATGGAGTTTGAGGTTTCTTTATATACAACATTACAACAGGCAATAAAGGTTTCTGGCATACCATATATGGTGAGGAATGTTGGCTGCTGCCTTTGGGGACATAATTGAATGTTCAATGGTTAATACAAGTGGGACTTGACCTACGTGGACACAGTGTGGCCATCATGGCCGGCTTTAGTGCTGGTGGCGCCCTGTGCGACAATGTTTGTTGGCGCCCCCCTCAATGACCACCTCGCCACGGATTCCCTCACTACCACCATTTGACAATTCCCCCCAAGTCTTCAAAACCACTGTCTCTTCGATTCATTTATTTTTTTAGTGCCACTCATACTAGTTTAAGGTGTCAGAACACTTTACATCACACATACGGTGCATGGAGACAATCATACGTGTGTAAATCAGTGTATAGGAAATGTTACATAAGACAAAGGCCTACAAGGCGTAGGAGTCACATGTCATCCATACTGGTAGGCATTATAGTTTGAGTCCTTAGTCTGGAAAAGCACAAATTCTGAATTTAAAATGTAACACCAATTCTTTAATAATAAGAATTGATTTCTACCCAAATTAACCCTTTTTGCAATATTAGGATAAGGAAAGACTGGGCAAAAAACATGTAGCTGTAATATATTCCTTGCAGTTTGCATGCAGCTCTTTGCTGGCAGTTAATAGCTCACTGCTCTATATTAGGATTTTTTACTTTTAAACTGCAATTAACAAAAGGATCTCTCTGACAAAAGCAATAACCCATTGACCTATTTATAGTATATGCACTTTGTGATCTGAATGGGACATGTTCTTTGCAGCAGGCATATTAACCCTCTGCAATGAGTCAAAACTTCCACTACCAGACAAAGCTCCAGTCTCTCTCCAGGAAGAACATTAATCACTGGAGTTATCTTGACATTTTTATTGATGTTTGTTGTTATGTTATGTTAGTGTTGCTTTCTATAGTGCACGTCTCACCCGGAGGCATCTCGGCGCTGCCGCGGATCCTTACAGAAAATGTGTACCAATTGGGTTCAGAATAAAAAGGCTTTTAGTAGTTTCCTGAAATTACAGTAAGTAGGTGTCTCTCGTAAGGTTTGGGGAAGTTTGTTCCAGTATCCTGGGGCAAGATAGGAGAAGGCCTTTCCCCAAGTGCGTATTAGACGAGTACGAGGAACGTAAGTAGGGCTTGATTGCTGGATCTAAGGGTGCGGCTAGGGGCGTAGGCCATTAACTTGTTTTGGAGATATAGTGGACCTTTGCCTTTTAAGGCATTATACGAGAGGCAACAGATCTTAAAACGAGAACGCTGCTTCACTGGTAGCCAATGCAGTTCTTTCAGCAAAGGGGCTGAGGGAGTTCAGGCAGGGCGGTTCAGAATAAGCCTGGCCGCAGTGTTCTGGACCACCTTAAGTTTGGAAAGCAGTGATTCACTAGCTTCTGCCAAAAGAGCCTTTCCATAGTCCAGTCTACTTATCACCATGGCCTGGACCAGTGTTCTACGGACTGTCATGGGAAGTAAGGGGAAGATTCTGCGTAGAAGGCGAAGATTGTAGTAGCAAGCGCTCGTAGTTGCTGCAATCTGGTCTTTCATTGTTAATGCTTGATCTAATTTTATCCCCAGATTTCTTACAGTTTGTTTGGGCACAGGGATGGTACCCAGTTGGTGGGGCCACCAATTGTCCGACCAGATGGAGGTGGCTTTACCAAACAGCATAATCTCCGTCTTTTCAGGATTTAGCTGAAGGCAGTTCTCCGTCATCCAATTGGAGATGGTTAACATTCCTGATGCAAAGAGTTTTTTTGCTATTTTCAGGTCTTGGCCTAGTGTAAACATCAGCTGGGTGTCATCAGCATATGATATGATATTAAAGCCAAAATGCTCTGCAATCTTTGCTAACTGGCCGTATAGGTATTGAACAAGGTGGGACTCAGACATGAGCCCTGCGGTACACCCTTGTCCAAACGCATTTTTCAAGATGAATACAGGCCCAGGATGAACGTTTGCTGTTATCTTAGGTGGACAAAGATCCCCGGGGGAACCAGACTTGGCTGCTGCCAGAGAGCTGTGTATTTCCTCTAAAGTGAAAGGCTGAAAACTGTCTAGTGTATAGAGGGTTGCTTTTTGCTGCTCTTCTTTGAGAATGGTGATCCCTGTGTCCTGCAAAGGAGCAACAGGAAATTTTGAGTAGATGTATGATATCTTTTCCTGAAAATAATTCGCCAGAGAATCACAGAGGTCCTGGGATTCCACAGGAGTTTGGCTGCATGCTTGTGGGGAAATAAAATCACGAACTATACTAAAAAGGACTTTTGGGGAGTTGTCAGCTCGTTCAATTTGATTAATGATAAAAGTCGCCTGGCCAATTTAATATTCTGATGGAATTGGAACAGAGCTTGTTTGTACTGTTCCTTGTCTTGAGGCTCTTTCCTTCTACGCCAGAATCTCTCTAGAGTCTTGCATTTAGTTTTTTCTACCCTTAGTTCTGGCTTAAACCATGGGGCTGATGGTCAGCGATAGGTGGAGCCATAATTTTTAAGAGGGATGGTTGCATCCAGTGCCACCGTAGGGGCAGAGTTAAAAGAGTTCAGCAATTCAGAAATCTCAGAATTATCATTTGGTAACTTGGGATGAAAGGCATCGCTAAAAGCTTCAGGAGTAAGTTTATGCCAGGGTCTATGTGTGTCACGTCGCAGTCTGTTGCTTGTGATAGTACCCTGGCAATGAGGGAGCTGGACCTCAAAGGTAAATAAAAAGTGGGCAGTCCAAGTGAGGGGGAGAGGTCCCTTACAGTCCAGCTGTTTTATGTTGGAAAAGATTAAGTCCAAAGTATGGCCTGCAGTATGCGTCGGGCCGTTGACTCTTTGGACGAGGCCTAATGATTCTAGGTCTGTTAAGAGTTTCCTAACTTCTGGGTTGGTATGCTCTTCCCCATGAAAGTTAAAAACACCTAGCAAGAGAAATTTATTGGAGGCTAGGACATGCATGACTATCTGTTCTGTCAATAGTTGGCTAAAGCTGGTTTTTGGCCCCGGGGGTGATAGATCAGAGCTCCATTCCAGCTATCCGTAGCTGACATACTTATCTTAAAAATACCTAACTCTATGGAGTCAATACTTATGGTCGAGATCCATGTCACATTTATGGTATTTTTAAAAACTATGGCAATGCCTCCGCCCGTTTCTTTGCTTCTATCAAGATGAATTAGTTTATAGTTGTCGGGGATAGCTAATGCGATAGTTGAATGGTTGGCGGTGTTTAGCCATGTCTCTGTTAAAAAGCAGATATCCGTGTGCTTGGCCAGTGACCTAACATTGCAAAGAAGACCATTCAGGCCATATTTAGATGAATGAGGTCTGGGTGCTTTCCCTGGTGATATCCAATGTGTTATCCCAGTTTCCTGCTCGTTTTGAAATTGGCAGTTATGGCAGGCCACCGGGCCATCTAGAGTATGCGGGTACCGGTTAGTACAGGTGAGCTGTGATGGGGTGTCAGTATTGTTTTGTGCTCTTAGCCGATATAAGGAGTCCACTGAGTAATAAAGACGTTGAGAATTTCGAATTTCTACCTCAGAAGAGCCAGGATTCCTGGCTCCTGGCGACGACCAGGTGTGGACGGGCGCAGATGGGCTTGCCTTTGGCGCACCCACTGCGCGCATCCGCTGCGCTTCCGACCCGGCATTGGCTTTTATGGCCGTATACTCCGCTACTGTTAGAGCGCTAACCGCGCTTCTGCCAGAAGTGTAGCCAAGGCTTTCTCCACTCAACCAGCACTAGCTGTGGCAGACCGGAAAGCAGAATGGCACTGTGTCCCAGTACGGGGGCAGCAGGAAGCACGCAAGAGTTTGAAATAAGTTTTCAGGTAAGCAAATTTAGAACAGTATTAAAACCAGTGAGTTTAAAAAGAATAACAGCATTGCCTTGCTGAAGCGCGTTATGCATTAAAAAGGAATACCAGCATTGCCTTGTTACAGCGCGTTATGCGTGTCATGCGTCTTAGAGAATAACGTTTTTTTTTTTAAATCCACAATACAAGTACATATGCACAAGATTTTACAACAAAGCAAACGAATCCTGCCTGGATCCACTGCGCGTCCTTCCCGGCATCGGCTTTTATGACCGTATACTCCGCTACCGTTAGAGCGCTAACCGCGCTTCCGCCGGAAGTGTAGCCAAGGCTTTCTCCGCTCCGCTCTGTTTGAAAATTTCTGGGACAAGGAACCTGGCATCAGGTGCTTTTAAAACAGTAAACATGGCGCCCCCACTCCAAGTCAGCACCCGGTGCGGTGGCACCGATCGCACCGCCCTAGAGCCTGCCCTGGTGGCCAGTGATGACTGTGTCCAGATGTCTGGCACGGGGAGCTCCTGATCACTACGTGTACTAGGCCCTGATTGGCTATGTGTTCCTAACTCATGTGGCATCTGATCTTATGTTGTTTTTAGGAGCGTGTTCCCCCACCGGCCATGTGTGCTTTATTGGGAGAATCTCACCTGACCATTGCAATGTTGCTGCACCTATCTGTGGAATTGATCAAGAGTTTCCTACCGGAGTGTTTGTCTGCCAGCTATGAACCCTCCCACCTGTTACCAATCAATCTTAAATCCCGGGCATAGGTCGTAGGGCCTGCCTGACTACATACTTGTGTGTTGAGGTAGATGTAGAGTTCAGAACGGGTGATTCTAGTAATAAGGACGAATAGTTAATTTTTGTCAACAACCACATCGATATCCATATTAACAGCTTAAATAGAGAAGTAACATAATGTCTTATATCTAAACAGGATCTGCTGAATGAATGAGTAAAACCTTTAAAGTTCACTGCTGCCCCAAGGACATTCCTGGTACTAGGATCAGGCAGGTATGCTTTATAAAAAAATAAGGCTTATGAAATGAGAGATGAGTTCAAATCTAAAACAGAAAAAATATAAAACCTGATGTGAGGTTTCTAGATGTTTCCTAGAAGGGACATAATTTTGCTAGTTGCAAGTTGGAATGGAGGACGTTCTAGTAATTTGTCCACAGAAAAGAGAAGGAGCATCCTGTATTTTTGGTACACTGGTCATAGAGGGAAAGAAAGAGCAAAGCATTAACCAGGGAGTATGGAAGTGGAATTTTTTGTTGGAGAAAAATAAGATCTTAGCCATAAACAGCTCTGTGGCAGGCGCTCAAAGCCAATCAGATAGCTCTTTTTCCTACTGTGGGCTACTGAAGGGAGGAAATGTGGCCAGAAATAGACAGGTGGGCTTTAAGTCATAATAGAATGCTGACAGCTGTGCTCTGAATCAAGGGGGCCATTAACGTTCCAAGAGAGTATTCTAAAATACGTTTCTGCCCTCCCCTCCATCGCGGGCATGCCTGTCACTTGCTTGTTTTCAGCAGCCATCTGTGTGGTCACTACCTGAGAAACAACAGGTGGATGCACCCATAATGTGGGCTCTGCTGACTTGTGTCCTATGCTGCATATGCAATTCTTTAGCCTGCGGTAAGAGGCATGGTCTATGGAGTGTCATTAGTGAACTATATTGCTGTTGCAGGTGAACAATACAACTTACATTACAACAAAACCCTCGCCTGAAAACAAAGCCTCTCCCCCTTCCTGCCTCCCTCGTTTCAAAAAGCCCGCCTCCCCAACTGTGCAGAGTGCCCGTCGCCCACCCGTCCCTATGTTGGAGGAGCCATGTGCCAGTCCCCCCGTCCGCCCGCTCCTCAGCTTTAACTGGACAATTTACTACAATGGATACATAAGCGCAGTTTTTGTTATACTCAGCCGTCTCTTCTTCTGCCATACTCCGCCAGCTGTCCCAGCCCTTAGCGAAGTGCAGAATAGCCTGCCACTATTACAGTTACTCTAATTTCTATAGGGCAGCTCAGGTAGTCTCTTGGGCCATGCCTCATTATTCTTGGGAGATCTCTCAGTGTCTCTTGGGCCCCAGGAGAGACGAGCCACAAACGTAGATCCTGTCATAGTGGCTTATGAGTTACTCTTGTTGGTGGGGTTCCTCTCTTCTTGATTAGGATCCTGTCTCTTCTTGATTAGGATCCTGTCGCTTCTGCGTCTTCCCCTCTCACCGCTCTCGTCGGTCTGGGTTATCCCGATCGCCTACTCTCCGCTACCCCCCCAGCCATTCCCAGACATCTCCCGGCTCGGTGAAAAACCAGCTTTTGCCCTCGCCTCAACCCTCAGCTTGCTGGAAATAGCATTGCATACTTCAATTCCTTCTCTCTGGGGGCTTTTTTGACCTCCAAGAAATTGCCCCTTTGTCTCTGCACCTTTATGGTGAAATTGGTAAAAAATGTTATTGTACTATTTTCGTACTTGAGAGGCGGTGCACTCGAGCAGTTTGGAGGATATTGTCCCGGTCTCTGTAGTTGAACACTCGCGCTAGGATGGGCTGGGGGGTGTGCCTGGCTCGGGCCTGCCTCCCGGTACACGATGTGCCCGCTCTATGGAGAAATAGTTGGAGAGATTCCGAGGTTGCAGATTTTTCGTGACTAGGTCCTCCACGAAGTGACTCACGGCTGGCCCCTCAGCTCTCTCTGGCATCCCCAAAATTCTGACGTTGTTTCTCCTAGATCTTCCCTCGTAATCACCCAGTTGCGCTGCTAAGATTTCACTTGTGGCTTGCAGATCCGAGACTTGTTTCCTCAGTGCTGTTGTGTCCGTGACCAGACCATGGGGTACATCCTCCACCTCTTTGACCCAGGAGTCCATTTTTCTCAGGTCCGCACGTAGTAGGGAGATGTCCTTGGAGACCGAGTCCAGGCGCCCCTCTAGGGAGGTGCATACATTGGTGATGGCCACCATTATGTCTTGCAGCGTGGGGGATTCCTGTTCAGCCTGCTTCTGCAGTGTCTCCTGTTCTGGATCCGTCTGTACTATCGCCCCCTCTTGCACCTTCTGCATGAGAATTTATCCAGCTTGGTCTGATGCGAGCCTCGCCTGCATCTATTGCTCGACATTATTGCCTCCAAAGTGGCACGAGCACTAACTTGGCGCACGTGTTTTCAGGGTACTCACTGCCGCCTGCCAGGTGGTCCCCGCGCGGCCTGTCGGTTTCCCCCTTACGAACCTCCACGCCCTTGCAGTGCGCGCCTGTACTGCTGGCTGTGTTACGGTGGGTTTGAACAGTTCGACTGTGGCCGGGCGGTAGTTTAGAGCCACACCGCACCTGGAATCTGGAGCAAGACCTCAGCCGCGATTGAGTCTGGCTGGTCTTACTTGCCACTATGCCCCAGCTCACACCGGTTTCCCAGTTGTCTGGCCCTGCAGCGCCTCCAAACAGTGGCGTGGATCACCGTTGCCTGCCCCGGAGTCTCTGCGCACTTTTGCCTGTCTCTCAGTCGGGTTTCCCCCTTTGGCTGGTTCCTTCTTCTGAGATGCTTTCGATCGGGTGGCACACTTGCCCGACTAAAGTGCGGCTGGTGGGCATGCTATGGCGCTACATTGATTTTGCATTATTTAGCAGTCCCCCTGGCCGCATGTGCAGCAGGCCGTCCCGGTTTGCCGCAGCGTACCCATCGTATTCCTGTTCATCTCTGCTCCCCGCCTTCAATTATGTGTGTAGATCATCGCCACCTGCCCCGGGGACCCAACGCTCCTCATCGGTCTTTTGTAGGTCTCGATCCGGCTGGGCTCAGGGCTCTTACAGTAGGGATCTGTAGCCGGCCTTCTACCGGCCGAGAACGCCACCCTGAGCACTTTGCGACTCCGCTGCTGGTCTCAGGGCCCGGCCCACTTCACCGATGTGGTGGCGAGCGGATGCCGCCCCCCACCACGATGTCTCTGTGTGCACAGCAGCGGTGCGACTGGGTCCAGCATCACCAGGCGGGGCTCGCACCACCGTCACGCTGCGGATTCTCCGCTGTTGCAGGCCTCGAGCTCCATGGGCCTCCGGCTGCTCCTACAGCCGCCGACGATCGCCCAAAGTGATGCTATATCGCACCAGATATCTCCGCACTCAAGTGTGTGTCCAGTCAAAATGGATTAATGCTGGATATTTAGAGGAAAGCGACGGAGGAGGCCGGAGCCGCACTAGTGTGTGGCCATCTTCTTCGGCTGCTGGCCACACCCCCGAATGCAGTCATTCTTTTTTTAAATCTTTTTATTGTAACACGACAAAATCATGGCAGTACATCACCAAACTTACAAGCACAAATAAGCGTTGGCATCACTTCTACCCTCATACATTGTCCCTAGGCCACGCAGGGCCGCCCTCCTACTTGTTACCTGGACAAATGGCAACATCAGATTGTTTCTGCTTGAGCCAAGGCAAGGGGTGTAACCCCCACTGGGGGCGGACACGGACTCCCCCTGAATACATTCCATTTGTCCCAGATTTCCCCCCATTTTTTCAGGCAGCCTCTTTGCGTATATACCGCTTTCTCCGCCACCATGCACCAGTCCATGTCTTTTTTCCAGTCCCGCAGTAGGGGCGGGGAAGAGGCCCCCCAATGGCGCGCTATGTTTCTTTTGGCCAGCATAAAGCCCAAAGTTACCCAGGTTTGGTGTGCCCTCCCTAGATCTGTGTCCTCCCACACATTCAAAAGGCACCACTTAGGCGATATCCAGAGCAATTCTCCCACCACCCCCTACATACATTCTCCCACTGCCTGCCAATAGAGCTGAATCTCTCGACATTGCCATATAATATGGTAGAATGATCCTGTCCCTCCGCATCCCCTACTACAGGTGGCTTCCGCCCTACGACCCATCTTCACAAGTGTGGTGCATGAAATATATATTCTATGTAATATTTTGATTTGGGCTAGTCGAAACCGGGCCCTTATCGCTGCCTCCCTCGGAGAGGCCAGTGCCTCTGGCCATTCCTCCTCCTGCAAGTCTGGGATGTCTACACTCCAGCGATCCCTCAGCACTACAAGTGAGTCCGGTGAGTTATTGATTAGCTTTTTGTACGTTAGTGAGATCGCTTTTTTGGAGAGATGTTCCTCAAGGAGCCTACACTCCAGAGGCGACGACTCCGGGAGTTCAGTTCCCCTGGGCACTGCCGCCTGAATAGCATGATGGATCTGCAGATATCAGAAATATTCCGTCTTGGACAGCTCGTATGTTTTCTGTATGTTTTCGAAGGAGATCATTCCACTGCTTGTGTATAGATCACCCAGTGAGGAAATACCAATTAAGTCCCATTGAGTGAAACTCTTTCTGATTCCTGCTGTCCCAAGTTGCTGTGATTCCCATAGTGGTGTAGCTTTGGTGAATTTATTTTTCCATCGTAATTTGGAGAGAGTCTCATGCCATTGACGAATCGTCACCGCTGTGGGACCCTCGAGCGTGAGTCTTCGTGTGTCAGTGTATAGTGCATGGAGATGCCCTCTCGGTTGCATTACTAGCCTATCCATTTGGTACGCTGGTTCTGTTAACGGCTGGTGGACCCATTGATTGACGGTTGCAATCTGAGCCGCCCTATAATACATCTGGATATTTGGCAATGTGATCCCCCCATCATACCATCCATGGGTCAGTTTATTCAGTGCAATCTTTGGCAGGCCCCCCTCCCACAGCAGCGAGCGCACCTCACTATTTATTGAGGTGAAATATGAATCTTGGACCAAAAAGGGCGTGTTCTGCAGAACATATAAAAATCTCGGCAGGGCCATCATTTTAAACAGTGCTGCCCTGCTAAGAAGAGAAAGCGGAAGGGCTCGCCAGTGGCGGACATCACCCCTGAGTCGCTCCAGCGGGGGCAGGAGATTGCAGGCATGAAACCGGGCTTGGTCAGTTGTGACAAAGATACCAAGGTAGCGGAAACCATCCGTAGTAACTTGTGCCTCACGGTTCAGCTGTAATTTTGGCGGCGTACCACAGAGGATGAACACCACTGATTTGGCCCAGTTGATGGTGTACCCAGAAAATCGGCCAAATGTAGCGAAGATGTTTAGTATTCTGGCCATGGAGGCCCTTGGGGACGCGACATATAAGAGGACATCGTCGGCGTACAACGATATCCTATCCTCCCAGTCCTCTGTCCAGCGCAGCCCACGTATTATAGGATCTTTCTGAATCCATGCCGCCACCGGTTCAAGAATTTGGGCAAAGACCAATGGCGACAGGGGACACCCCTGCCTCGTGCCCCATTGGAGCTGAAAGGTGCGAGACCTCTCACCATTCACAACCACTTGCACCTGCGGGTTCGTGTATAGGAGGCCAAGCCAAGATAGAAACCGTGGACCAAACCCCATTCGTTTAAGCACTACCATCATATATGGCCATTCGACCGAGTCGAATGCCATCCGTGCATCCAAGGACAGCACAGATGCATCCTCTTTGATTCTATGGGCTCTTCCCAAAACTCCCTGGAGCCGTCTGAGATTCAAGGCGGTGCTGCGTCCTGGCATGAACCCGGACTGGTCGGGATGGACCAGGATCGGGAGGAGGGGGAGAAGCTGTTGCGCCAGCAGTTTAGCAAGAATCTTTGCTTTCGCATTTGGTATCGTAATTGGCCTGTATGACGTGCATTGGTCCCTTGGCTTACCCTCTTTATGTATAACGACTATGGTTCCTAATCGCAGGTCTGGTGAGAGGGTACCCTTAGTATTACTTTCTTCAAACATTGCCAGTAGGTGGGGCGCGATTGTTTGTGCTGTGGATTTGTATAACTCTATGGGAATGCCATTTGACCCCATTGCCCTACCCGACTTTAGGGCTCCCATCGCTTGTGTTATTTCTTCTATCATGAGGTCTTCCTCCAAAGGCTGGCTTTCCTTTTTAGTTAATACTGTTAATGAGATATCCTGTAGAAACTCTAGGGATTCTTGTTCTGAGTGTGTGGTGCTGGCAGAATAAACTGCCTCGTAGTGATTCGCAAAGGCGTTTGCAATCTCCGCTGGATTCTCTATCTCCTTCCCCTCCCGAGACGTGAGCAAAGGGACACACCTATCCGCCCTTTGTCTCTGATCGAGCCAGGCCAGCAATTTGCTGGCTTTGTCACCTAGTTCGTATACTCGGTGTTGTGTTGTGCAAATTTTAATCCTCGCCTCTTCTGTGACCAAGTCCCTATATTCTTGTTGTTTAAGTTTCAGGGAGTGTTGCTTATCTTCATCGTCATTTCGTATGACTTGGCGCTCCAAATCGAGTATTTCGGTTTCAAGCTGCGTCACTGCCGCCCTTTTCTCTTTTTTGTGCCCTGTTTTAAGCGAGAGGGCTTGCCCCCTAACCACGGCCTTATACGCTTCCCATAACGTCTATGACGACGTGACCTAGCCTGCATTCTCTTGAAAATATAGAGTGGTGGCCTTCAAGCAGACCTTTTTTAATTTTAGGGATCTTAATATACCAAGGGTTTATCGGTATGGGTCCCCCTCTTCGCCTCTCCCCCACCCTGTATGTTGCCCATACGGGGGAGTGATCGGAGATGCCCCACGCTAGGTGTCGAACTTCCGCGAAGTGGGGGAGAAGAGTGGGTAGAGAAATCAGGAAATCGATTCTCTCGCCCTCCCATGTGCTCCAGAGTGGAACGTAAATTCCAGCGCATTTGGCTCGAGAGCCCTCCAGACATCTAATAGGCCCAAAGCTACCAGAAAATCTGCCAGCCGTGTGGGTTTTGGGGTGGACGCTCTAGGAGGCATACGGTCTAAGCAATCGCACCCCGCCATGTTGAAGTCCCCTTCCAGGAATAAGCGACCCACCGGGAGTTCCAGTAGTGTAGCCCCCAAGTCTGTCAGGGTTGAGTCTCCCAGCGTGGGCGGGACATATGCCGACACTATATTAATTACATCGCCGAGCCATTGCCCCGAGATCGCCACAAATCTGCCCAGTCTGTCTGACCAGGTTCTCTCTATTGTAATGGGCAGGTTATTTTTAATAAGGATTCCTACACCTCTCGAACCGGACGTATACCCTGCGTGCGCCCTCATTACATATCCCCATCTGTTCAGGGCCTCATAGCTATTGTCCAGGAGGTGGGTCTCCTGGAGGAGGATCACATCCGGGGCATGCCTTTTAACAAACTGGAGTACGATACCCCTTTTGACCTTGCTCCCCTGCCCGTTTATTTCCAGGACATCAGCTTCAATTCAGTCGACACGTGTCTTATCATGGTGGCTCTAAATTTCGTGGATCATTGCCTGAGTTTTGGGGCAGAGTGTGGTGACTTCCCACCCCCTCCATCCTCTGAAACTCTGATTGGGGCTTCTTTCCCCGGCCGCCTCCGCTTGCGATATTTATTAGTGTCAGGTGACATGTGAAAATGCCAACTAAACTAGCATTACAAATTAGAAAACATACAACAACCCCCCACCCTCCCTCTTCCCCTACCTCCCCCCACCCGGCAACCCTGCTAGGCGGAATCCCAACTGCCTGCCCCCCCCAACACAGCAGAGAGCCTGTCGACCCCCCCCAACTGCACGTTAAACTGAGGGAACATAAACCTGCCTTTCCCACTCTCCCTCCCCTTTTACAGTCCTCATGTAATACCTGACTGCAGCGAATTACAGGCTTAGTGTCCCACCATTTCCTGTGTGTTCCATTATCTCAAGCCAGTTCTACAGTGGACTTTGGGTAGAGCCCAGAGCATACGTCTAAACCCCTCTTCCATCACATACATGTTCGGGCGACTGCCCCCAAACAAGTTAAACCAAAAGTACTTCTTCTATTCAAGCTGGAAACCAGTCTTTCACTCACTGTCTATTGACATCTGTTCCGCTCTGTCTTGGTCCCTTCCGTCATGACACGTCGTTCATCCGTCCTTCATCAGCAGCACGCCCTGTTGGAGCCACCACCGTTTTTTTGGTTTTCCCCCGGTTAGCCTCCTTACCAGCGCCTCCGACCTGTCTCCAGCCTTCTATCCAGTCCCATCCTTCCTCTGGAGTTGCAAAGAACCACACCTTCCCTCCAGACTCCACCCGAAGGCGTGCCGGAAAAAGCATGCATACATCACTCCTTTGTCTCTTAGCACTTTTTTTACTTCAAGAAAGCTACGTCTTAATTTCTGGGTCTTCAGCGTAAAATCCGGAAAGAAGGTTACCTGTGAATTTTCAAAGAGGACCGGGGCAGCCACTCGCGCTGTTGGAGGATGACGTCTCAGTCTTTATAATTAAAGAGGCATGCGATGATAGGTCTAGGTGGGGCCCCAGGCTTGGGGCGACCACCTGGTATCCGGTGGGCTCTCTCCACTGAGAAAAACTTTGAGAGACCTTTCGGTTGGAGTTGCCCCAGAATCAGTTCCTCCACAAAGAGGTCAACTGTGAACCCTTCCGCCTTTTCAGGGACCCCTAGGATTCGGACGTTGTTCCGTCCCGATCTCCCCTCCTGGTCTTCAAGCCTGGCCTCCAACTGGGCCGTCCGTGCGTGCAGATCTTTCATTCGGGCTATAAGACTTGAGGTGTCTTAAAGCAGAGTTTTGGTTGTGTCTTCTACTGTCTGCACTCTCGCCCCCATGTTGCGCAGATCGGCTCGTATTAGGGACACCTCTGTTGTCACTGAGTCTATTCGGGTTTCCAGCGCTGTTTGCACGCCCTGAATTGCGGCCATTATATCATGCAGGGATAGCGTGTCTTTATTCTGTGTTGCCTGGGCCTCTAGTGTAGGGCGTTTCTGCATTTGGTCCAGGGCTTCCGCGCCTTTGGGCAGAGCGAACTTGTCCAATTTGGTATGGTGAGAGCTCTTCGTAGTCTTCCCACCGGACATCTTCTCCGCTTGAGCGAACCGCGCTAAGGTGTCTTCTGCTGCAGTCCCCGGGCGCTCTTCTGCCGCCTGCCTGGAGTAGCCGGACCACCCCTGCGGCCTGTCAGGGTTACGCCCAGGATCCCCAGTCGTGTAGCCCACACTCACTCCGTGTCCGGTATGTGGTAGAGATAAGTGCCACTTGGAGCCTCCAACACCTTTACTCTGTAGCTTAGCCCACAGCGGCGCCTCTCGGGTAACTTGTTGTCGGGCTGAGCCTCTCCACTGCCCACTGTATTTAGTAGACTATTTGGCCAAGGCCCCGCACTTTGCAGTCCCCTCCTTTTATTTCTGTGTTGGCTACTGCGTCACTATGCACTTTGGAGGGATCCAGCGTATTTAGAAGCATGCAATATTGTGACCACTGGATGTTGGGGCCCCTTGGTGGTTCTTGGCCCCCCTGCTTCTTCGGCTGCCCTGTATGACGTGTGTGTGGTGGGGTCGCACCCCCGTCGAGCACTAAGAGCCACTAGTCTGCCTCACACAGCTCCTACGCCGTGTCTCCTTATCCCCGGGGGGGTGGGGCCGCCACTGCCATTTTGCTTCCTCCCCCCGCACCAGGACACCACCAACCTTTATTAGGCCCGCTCGAATCCGAGCCTGCCTTCCTTGGCGTTTCCGCGGACTTCTTCAGTGCATTTCAAGCATGGGCAGCTGGACAGGGTAGAGCTCTGCTGGCCTCAGCAACTGAGCCGGTGAGAATCCACAACGTCTGCATTGCACTCGTCTGTGGATCAGTGAGTCCGTTCGGCCGTCCGCTGCAGATCCAGGCCGTTATCCAGTTTCTCTCACTTCCAGAGGCTCCTGGAGTCTTGCGCCTCCCTCCGCGGCGCTCCACTCGCCGGCCGCGTCGTTTATGCACAGCCGGTGCTCCTCTTCTCTCACTCGGCCCCAGAGCAAAACCGGCGATCATACGGCCACGTTTGCAGCCAGGCTTCACACCGTTGTCAGCTCCACACGGTCCGCAGTCTTTTCCGTGCTTCTGCGCGGTTTCAGTGTCGGATTAATTACGGATTTACGGGGGAATTAGGGGAAGGGGTTTCGGAGCCGCACTAAGAAGCGGCCATCTTTCGTCGCGACAAGCCACGCCCCCGAATGCAGTCATTCTTAAAGGAATTTTGGAGACGTTTGTAACAATTGTTGCAATTTGTAATACACTGTATTAATATTTCAGTAGATTTGACACTTTATACGCTGAGGGTTTCTGAACAGTATTGACAGCACTGTTGTTTTTCTAATAACATTTGCTATCAAGAGATACTATTTCTGTTTCTGTTGGAGTGACCTCTTTGCAGGGCATTGCCCATCAGCGAAACATTCTGTGTGTACTGAATCTTAAGGGAATAGTTGTATCCTTTGCATGCTTGCATACTAGAGCACCATTTGTTGCAAATTTATTTCAAGGCAACTAACTTTTTGCCAGTTCTTTAAGCCTGCTCGCTCCCTGCATGGATGTAGCTCAGTCATCTCATATAGGAACTGCTTAAGAAGGGGTGCTAACAACGACTATTTTATTTTGATTTAAAATAGTGCAGATTCCTGGCAGAGTAATTAACGCCTGGTAATAATGCCAACTGATTGACACTTAATTTTCCAATCTAAGGAGAAATGGAAGATGCACTAGGATTCACAGCCAAGACTTGCATACATCCTTAAATGAGGTGTGTTAACCCACTAAGCTCAATTTTCTGAGACCTGTACATGTGTGCGGCATCAAAGAATTATATTTTGCAACGTCCTGTTGACCATACTGAAAACGTACCTTTAGGGAACAGTCAGACAGGAGCATCTTTCTGAAAATGGAATTAGAAATATGTCATGAGCACACCATTATTTCACAGAATCAATTTTTGGAGACCCGGCAAAACACATCACCCTCCTAAAAAATACCTTTGTGAAAACTGGTTCTATAATAATAATAATAACCAGCATTTGTAAAGCGCGCAGCTACCTCAGGCGAGGTGTCCCGGCACTGGGGACCGTTGGGAAGATTAAGCAAGCTATTGCTCAGAGTCACATAATGCTGGGCTAACTTGCCACCGGCGCCGGGGATCGAACCGTGAGCTCCCGTGTTCTGGAGTCAGCCGCCGTGGCCGTTGCACCACACCTCTTCCCTCTAGATAGGGCCTGGGTGGAGTTCTGCTCCGTGGAACTCTGCGAAGTGCAAAAAAAACTCAGCTGCGCTCTGCTGAGTTCTGTGAGCGCTGGAGTTTGGTAAGTCGCGCTGTCGCACTGATTTTTAACACCAGGAGTTTGTCTCGTGCTGAAAAAAATCACCGCAAACAGCACTGCACGTCGCACCAGAGGGTGCTGCTTTTCTGCCTCTAGGGTAGATATTCTAATTGATTAGTAGCTTCCTAAATACGAGCAGCAGATTTCTCAACGCGAGCATTCAATTTTTCTCGCTCGCCAACTTAACGTTTGGCGCGCCTTGCGACAGAAAAAACTCCACTCTGCGTCACTTCATGGAGTTTTGCAGAGCTCGGCAAACTCCGGCGGCAGACCGGTTTCCTTCACCCACCCCTAGTTTCTAGAGCGATTTGTATTGAAATCTGTAGAAGCTGTTTTTTTAGTTGTCAATATACTTATTCTCCTTTTTAAAGATATCTGTCAGTAAAATATAAACATTGTCTAATCCACTCGCGCTTGTTTCCTGTAACTGTATCAGGCTTATCTTGTTTAAAATGCTCAATTATCACTCTATTGACTTGTTTTGGCCCCAAGGATAGCTCTGCCCAATTGTTTTGAAGTGTTAGCACAACCTCCTTTTGGTCGACCTGCTATGCCCCCCCCCCCCCCTTGAAGCGCGAGTCTGTGTCGCCCTTGCATGTCAGTATGTAAATGCAACTGCAGTGTACCATCTCTTAATATTAATTATCTGAAATTAACTACAGCTTGCACAATGGACAGCAACATTTCTGTCGTATTAATGACCAGTCTAACAAATGCCTCAGCTTTAATTCACAGTTCCCGTATTTTTAACATTAAACTGATAATTAATTTATAACAGCATTAGGTTGTCTCATCTAGTTGGACGTACAGGCATTCTGTGTATCACACTGTTTATCTTGTCTGCATTAAGTGAAATGATATCAGAGTAAAGTGGTTCACAGAGAGAGAAAAAGAGATTAATCTCCAAGATGGCGCCCTGAGAGACCGTCTCGCGGTCCCAAGAGCGATTGGATGGAGAATGACTCTGACGTCGCCTCCTCTTTCCTCAGAAAATCAAAATGTCAGTTGGTATTCAGGGACCATGGTGCCCTGCGTGATCACTGCTTTGTTTTGTAAGCCGGGGTGCTTAAATGCTTTGTTGCTTTATGTTAATTCCTCAGCAGTGCAATCAAATTCATGTCGTAATTAAAGCTGTCAGTTGGAAGGCAAGCCAATCGCAGAGAAAACACAGCATAGCAAATGAAGCAAAATGATTCTGCGTGTAGCTATACGATGCTTCACCAGGCATGAAATTAAATAAGTAATTTGATGTTGACATCATAAATTGAAACGATACCTACTGTGCCCGCATTGAGTCAGACCGTCACAAACAATGACCATAACAAAAATGCACAGTAAAGCCCTCCGCCCACCCACCCACCCTGGAATGTACAATATATATGTAAAGTGGGGAGGCCTCGGTACCCAGTCCTGGAGGGGTGAGGCTGTCTTGGCCGTTCCACTGAGCCGCAGTGACAGAGGGTGAACCAGTCTGTCAACAGCAAATCTATCTCATGAGGTGCAGCAGTCGGAAATGTGGCCTTTCAAGCTGTAAATAAATTCAAAGTGTCTCCCGGACACATTCCTGATTTTACAAACCGTGAGGAGAGAAGACATTCGGGTTGAGATCAGTGGCGCTTTTCCAGTTACTTCTAAATCCTGTGTATTATTTTTTTTTTATTATTATTATTATTGTGACGCTTGTTAAATAAATGAATTGTAACCTTCTAATCCTAGGTCGAACACCCCAATTGTAAAGCATACAAGTGTGGGGGGACATTTGGTGGCCAATTGTGCACCCTCAAATTGTGATAGTGTGGGGTGCGGTAATTAGTAAGTGTGCAAATGCAGCACCATTCTTTATTTCAGACCTTGAAATTGGCAATGAAGCTTTACTAGTGCATGCTTTCTCCTGTGCTGGGATGCACTAACAGAAAATGCCCCTCCCCCCCAAACCTTTTACCTACTCACTTCCTGTTGCTGAAATTCGTATTGGCTTTAGGAATCTGTGCATTTTATCACTGCTAACCAGTGTTAAGGTGCTTGTTCTCACTCATTAGAAACATGATAAAATTGCCCTACACCTGATTGGCACATGTAATTTACCTATACGTCCCTACTAAAGTGATATAACAAGTACTTGGAGCTTGTAAATTAAATACTACTTGGTCTGCAGCATTTATTGTGCCACCCACTTACAGTAGCCTTTTAAAACATGTCTTAGGCCTGCCATTGCAGCCAGCGTGCGCCTTTAAATTGTGAGTTCGACCTGGAAAAATAAACCTTTTTCCAAGCCAAAACCTCCCTTTTTAGGTCTCGCCTGAGCCAGCGCATGCGCTGCTCTGCGAGACATTTAGTAACAGGGCTTTTAAAAGTGCTACCACAGCTTTTGCTGGCCTAGCGCTTGCGGTTGCGCGCACGCGCGCAGCCGGCAGCTTTCAGCGCCCGATCAGGCGCCATCTGGAGCGCGATCACTTTCACTTTTGACGCTGCTGCGCGCGCACCACTCGCGTGCTTTTTTTAAAATTTCCTTTTTGCGCGCGCGCACACAACTCGCTCACCACTCGCGTGTTTTTTTTTATTTCCGTTTTGCGCGCGCGCGCACACACAACTCCCGGGCTTGTTGCTTATAGTCACACATATGAGCACCTTCAACTACGAGTTCATGATTCGCGCTTTACAAAACCTTCTCGTGTTTAATTGCCTATACTGTTGCTCCATGTATAACAATCTAGGCCACATATGGGGTACACGAGCTCTGAGGTGCTTTTTAGTTCACTAGTAATCGTGGTAATCTGGGCAGGGGCAGGAATGTTTCTCACTTCATGTTTAAAAACACGCACTTTTAATAAATATTTTTCAAATAGTATGACGTACTACATGGAAACGCCTCCACGCGTTAATGAAACACACTTGCTTGAATTTTGAAAGCACCTTACCAGTGGTAGTAAGCGCTATTTACATGCAATTTCAATATTCAAAAAATAAGTTTATTCCACGATTATTACATTCCAAATGTTTTCAAGACTCGAATCGTGCACGCGCTCTTGGAGCCAGAGCCGACCCTTGGCTCGGTACTCTCTGTTAATATTTTGACTCGCCCACCTCTAGCTAGTAGTTGGACACCACAGGCTCATCATACTGCAATGGGTACTAGCCCCCTCACCCCATAAAAACCCAATGCTTGGCCCTCCACCAAGCCTGGTTTTCTGACCCCATCCTCCTGGGGTTTGACCCCCGCACTCACTTGACAGTGAGACTCCCCTAGGTCGGGTCACCTCCACCCCCACTCCAAATCCACCCAGGCAGAGTAACGACAGCAGCAGCAGAGCCTCCATTTCAGCGATAAGAGAAGCACCAGGGAAACAGAGCAGCACCCGGAAGAACACCGGCTACGTTCCTTCCGCACACCCACTACGCGGTAAAGCAATCCCAACGTCACTTCAGTTCCTCCAGCCACGGATATGGATACAAGACAACTCCGTTTTTAGTGGCGGCCATGTTGAAGTGGCTACTGGTTTAACCCCATTTCGCCAGCAACAATGCAGTTCTACTTCACTGGGAAGACTAGAGATACCCCAAAAAAATGTATGCATTGATTTTCACATTTTGACCTATCGCCTAAACATTCCTCGAGGCGCTAGCACTACAACTGCTCTTTAAAACTGAAATTTCGATTTACATACATGTTGGCTACATAGGTTACAATTTTTCACATTACACGAGTTACTTAATTTTAAAGTATCAACTGGAACAAGGAGTAAAGAGGTAAAGCCAGTCCCCTGCTGTACAACCCATATATATTCTGACGAGGCTTTATGTTCTCTGCAGTGTCAAGCCTTCTTATATGTCCTGGGAGTTTTAGGAACTTTATGTTGTTGTACATGCTGTTGAGTTTTTGTAAGCTTACATAAATATATGTTACTTGAGTTCATTATTTAATTAATAAGAGTATTTCGTGATTATCATTTAATTAAAGGGAGAATTTAAATACTCTCTGAATAAATACATCTCATTTCATATATGTCAACATTTGAAAACTGGTACGAGAGGCCTATTACAAGAAAGCATGGGATTATTTTATTTACCAATCAAATTGCATTGAAGTTTAGGAAATTTTAAGCAAGAGAAATGTAAAATAATGCCATTTTGGATTTAAAAAATGGGAAGTCTCCCATTTAATTCAGGGACGTCAGCCTGTATGTTTTGGTTAAGGCAACAAAGAACATGATGAGAAAAGGCGTTTCATCTTCTACCACTTCCTTCATACAGATCTGGTCTTTTTTCCATTTTCAAGTCTGTCTATACCCGTCCGTCTCTCAACTTTGGCCATTTGCAAAATGTCGAGAGGTATGGAAACAACTGATACCAACTATGTTAGCAAAGATGCCAACACACCCGATTCAGATGGGCCAAATGGCTTTATTTTAAATTTCGCTCACCACAAACTGCATCACTTCAATGCAAGTCAAAGAGGAATATATATTCCCATATTTATTTTTATAATTTCCTCTGTTTTGCTTCCAAATGTTCACACGTACTTACTACCATCTTACCCCGAAATAAGATGGAGCTTGCTTTATTTATATATCCACCACTCAAATTACTTTCATATTTCATTATACTAATTTAACACTAATCCTTTAATGGGTTCCGGAGTAGCATGTTACCCGCCAAAAAAGCGCTTCAACACCCCAATGGAGGTAACAAGCGCTATATACATGCAAACCTTTTTCCCTCTTCTATCCCTCCGCTATCCTTCTCAATCCAAATAACTGACTAATATCCACCACTCAAATTACTTTCCTATTTCACTATACTAATTCACCACTGATCCTTAGGGGTTCCGGAGTAGCGTGCTACTCGCCAAAAAAGCGCTTCAACACCCCATCAGGGGTAAAAAGCGCTATATAAATGCAAACCTTTTTCCCTCTTCTATCACTCCGCTATCCTTCTGAATCCAAATAACTGACTAACGGTAACCTATCCACCA
Organism: Calotriton arnoldi; assembly: GCA_963921515.1. Taxonomy (NCBI): domain Eukaryota; kingdom Metazoa; phylum Chordata; class Amphibia; order Caudata; family Salamandridae; genus Calotriton; species Calotriton arnoldi. The sequence goes on from CAWUFW010003383.1 coordinate 1,565,666, forward strand.
CTCAAATTACTTTCATATTTCACTATACTAATTCAACACTAGTCAGTCAGTATCTCTCTCAGTCAGTCAGTATCTCTCTTAGTCAGTCAGTCTCTCTCTGTCAGTCAGTCTCTCTCTCAGTCAGTCAGTCAGTCTCTCTCTCTCAGTCAGTCAGTCTCTCTCTGTCAGTCAGTCTCTCTGTCAGTCAGTCTCTCTCTCAGTCAGTCAGTCTCTCTCTGTCAGTCAGTCTCTCTCTCAGTCAGTCTCTTTCTCTGTCAGTCAGTCTCTCTCAGTCAGTCAGTCTCTCTCAGTCAGTCAGTCAGTCAGTCTCTCTGTCAGTCAGTCTCTCTCAGTCAGTCAGCCTCTCAGTCAGTCAGTCTCTCTCTCAGTCAGTCAGTCTCTCTGTCAGTCAGCTAGTCACTCTCTCGGTCAGTCAGTCTCTCTCTCTCTTAGTCAGTCTCTCTCTCAGTCAGTCAGTCTCTCTGTCAGTCAGTCTCTCTCTCTCAGTCAGTCTCTCTCTCTCAGTCAGTCAGTCTCTCTGTCAGTCAGTCTCTCTCAGTCAGTCAGTCTCTCTCTCTCAGTCAGTCAGTCTCTCTCTGTCAGTCTCTCTCTGTCAGTCAGTCTCTCTGTCAGTCAGTCTCTCTCTGTCAGTCAGTCTCTCTCTCAGTCAGTCTCTTTCTCTGTCAGTCAGTCTCTCTCAGTCAGTCAGTCTCAGTCAGTCAGTCTCTCTCTCTGTCAGTCAGTCTCTCTCTCTCAGTCTCTCTCTGTCAGTCAGTTTCTCTCTTAGTCAGTCAGTCTCTCTCAGTCAGTCAGTCTCTCTCAGTCAGTCAGTCTCTCTCTCTCTGTCAGTCAGTCTCTCTCTGTCAGTCAGTCTCTCTCTCTCAGTCAGTCTATCTCTGTCAGTCAGTCTCTCTCTGTCAGTCAGTCTCTCTCTCTCTCTCAGTCAGTGTCTCTCTGTCAGTCAGTCTCTCTCTCAGTCAGTTTCTCAGTCAGTCAGTCTCTCTCTCAGTCAGTCAGTCTCTCTCAGTCAGTCAGTCTCTCTCTCTGTCAGTCAGTCTCTCTCTGTCAGTCAGTCTCTCTCTCTCTCTCAGTCAGTCTATCTCTGTCAGTCAGTCTCTCTCTCTCTCAGTCAGTGTCTCTCTGTCAGTCAGTCTCTCTCTCAGTCAGTCTCTCAGTCAGTCAGTCTCTCTCTTAGTCAGTCAGTCTCTCTCTCTCTCTCTGTCAGTGTCTCTCTGTCAGTCAGTCTCTCTCTCAGTCAGTCAGTCTCTCTGTCAGTCAGCTAGTCACTCTCTCGGTCAGTCAGCCTCTCTCTCTCTCAGTCAGTCTCTCTCTCAGTCAGTCAGTCTCTCTGTCAGTCAGTCTCTCTCTCTCAGTCAGTCTCTCTCTGTCAGTCAGTCTCTCTGTCAGTCAGTCTCTCTCAGTCAGTCAGCCTCTCTCAGTCAGTCAGTCTCTCTCTGTCTGTCAGCCTCTCTCTCTCTGTCAGTCTCTCTCTCAGTCAGTCAGTCTCTCTCTCAGTCAATCAGACTCTCTCTCTCAGTCAGTCTCTCTCTCTCAGTCAGTCTCTCTCTCTCTCTCTGTCAATCTCTCTCTCTCTGGCAGTCTCTCTGTTGGAAAACGAGGCAGTATCTGTGAGGCCTGCACAAATAACATGACTACATTTGTCCTTCACTGGGAACCAAACACCCAATTGTAGCGCCTGACTCTCAGAGGGTAGCGTTGCAGAGCAGTCTGAGGCTTTACTCAAGGGAGGTGGTGTGGGGTAGTAATCGCCATTTGCAGGTGCGCAGAAATAGCACTCAATAATTGATTGTCCAGCCTGTACTTTGCTTTATAAAAGTAAGAGTACATTTATTAAACACACACACTACTCAATACTATGCACCAATTTACAAATATACATAAGCTGTTGGAATTACTTTGTGACATTGCGTAACATCTCCACCCCTCCCAAAAAGGGGGTGGGGTCTAGTACCACCACTCCCATGTATGCACATCAACTTGCCCCCTAATGCAGTGTGTTGAGCATAACCTGGAGCGAGGGCCCTGCGCACTGGCACCATCCCAGTGGCGACCCACCCCATTACCTCAACACGCATTAAAAATAGGTTCACCTGCCCTAGTGACACATAACCCTGACTGTATTGACCATACAGTATGCACCCCTACATATTCAGGGCTAACAGTCTGGGTTGTTCCTCACTTAAGCGCAGCAGCAAGAATACATGTTTACGCACACTTTAGAATGACAGTACTCAGCACCTTTGTGGATCATTAGAATGCATTGCAATTACAGCCCCTAAAGGCATCACAGATGAAATCACAGGATTACGCATATACAGCCAGACTCCCTAGCAGGAGTGTCTGGCAACATAACCCACTTTGCTTATGACATCACCTTACACAGGTACCTTCACATTACATATGTGACCTTCAGTCCCTCTAAAAGGAATAACCGTGAGTAAATGCAGTTCTGGTGCAATTACACCTCTTCATCTCCAGGGGATGCCCTTCTCCAGACATCCCCAACTCAGCCCTTCACTCCATGAAGCACTTCGCAAAACATCCTCAGCTGTAGAACAAAAGTTCCAGCCCAGAAGGTGTATTACAGCAGGTTGAGCCCTTGAGGGGTTATCCTTATGAACTCCCTAGGAAACTTAGGGAGGGACTTTTCTTCGTGCTGGGGGGAGACTGCGCTTCTCAGCAGCTCCCCCAGCACCCCTGCGCCAAGTTGGTGGTGACCCCATCCTCCTGGGGCCACCAAAAGCACCAAACCGATGTTTTCCCCATGCCTTGCAAGGCATTATGGGGCGCTTCAGGCTCTTTCTCCCGCATATTTGATGAGCGGCTCTCCCGCTGTGCCGGGGAGAGCCGCGCTGGCGCTGGCGCTTCGCGCCTAGCTCCTTCCTTGGTGGGGGGCCCGTTCCCACCTGGACCCCCAGGTAAGGGATACGGTTCGGGGAGCCCACCCCCGGCAGCTCCTGCCAATTTTCGGGGCCCGGTCCCACCCGGGCCCCTCCTTCTCTCTCTGTGGTCCCGGTCCCACCCGGGACCCCGCGCAGTGCTGGTGTTCTGCTTTGGGGGGGCCCCGGTCCCACCGGGACCCCGCATGTCCTCTTGTTGGAGGGCAGCTCGGGGAGCCCACCCCCGGCTGCCCCCGCCGGCTCCCCGCCCGGCCAGCACCCTCGCGTGCTGCCGCGGGAGCCGGCAAGGCATTTCTGGCCTGCCCGCTCTGGCGGGCAGACGTGCCGGACCTCGGGGGGGGGAGTGCAGCTGCACTCCCCCGGCCTCCGCCTGCTTTTCGGGGCCGGGGATGGGGTCCCGGGCCCCCGGAGCTCTTCGGGGGGGTGCGACGGCGCTCCCCTCCATCTTGCGGTTTGGCTTCGGTGGGGGCCAGGGTGGGCTCCTGGCCCCTCCCCCTGGGGAAATCTTCACAACTTGACTTCGGGGCCCGGGGATGGGGTCCCGGGCCCCCTTTTGCCACCCTTCGCGGGGGGCGCGACGGCGCTCTCCCGCCTCCTGTCTTCGTGGGGGAGGCACGACGGCGCCTTCCCCCCCCACCCCCGTCTTCACTTGCTCGGCGGGGGCCAGGGTGGGCTCCTGGCACCCCGTGTGGGGGACATCTTCACGGGGAGCGCGACGGCGCTCCCGGCTTGCTCGGGGCCCGGGGATGGGGTCCCGGGCCCCTCTTGGGTCACCTTCACGGGGAGCGCGACGGCGCTCCCCGGCTTCCTTCTCCCCAGGGGTCAAGGTCGCTCACCTTCCCGGGGGCCATATCTCAGCCCCTGGGGGTCCGATCTGCCCCATTTTCGCGTCCTCTTGCTTCTGGTGGCCAGCCCCAGCCACGGGGAACACTCTCCTTTGCCCTCGGGGTCTCTGAGAGGGGGGATTCGGCAGGGAGCTGTCTTCACTGGCTCCCTGTGCCAGCCTTTCGCCTGTCTCTCCTCCTTGGCCTCTCTTCTCCCTGCGCAGAGGCCTCTGCTTCTGCGCACTGGTCCTGGGCTCTTCTTCTGGTGCTGGCAGGGCCCTGGGGGACAGTCGGGGGGGTTCCTCCTTCCAACTGCCCATTGCGCCAGGCTCCAGCACCTTCAGCCTCCGCAGACCACACCCCAGAGAGAGCTTCTCTTCCTGTGCAAGCCCTTTTTAAAAGTTGAGTAGGGGGCTGGCAGGAAGTCTCTGTTGGTCCTATCCAACAGCGCCACATCACTTCCCTGCCCCTGCTCCCTCCTTCTTGTCCAGCCTCTGGGTTTGTTCAAAATGGCGTCGTCCAGGGTCTCTGGCCACATGGTCTCTGAAACCAGAGCCCTTCCCTCCTATGTGCAGCCTGGTGCCTGGCACCCAGTGATAGCTGCTGATGGTTGAGCCTGTAGCTCCGCCTATCTTCCCTTCGTGGAAAGGAGGTCTTCGCTCTGGGAGGGAAAGGTCATCAATCCAGCCTGCTGAGGTCAACCCCCAGCCAGGCCCTGGTTATGATCTGACTCAGAGAGATGTAACATTTCTGGATGACCCAAAAGCAGTACAAATATGACTCTGGACTCTGCAAAATACTTCTTTTCACATCCGCTACAGTGGACTTTAGTGCGTGTCTGGAATCTGTAGGCCTTATGGAAGTTAATCTAGCACATGGGCTCCACATCCCCATAGGGGAATAATGAAGTGAAAAACACAGTAAAGCACACTGACTTCCCCTGGCATGTTCCTTCCTAGTGTATAAGGCCTATTCCGTGTCACCACCCAAATCTGCATAAGTCCTGCCACACCATTCACTTTGTAGCTGCTCTTGGACTGCGCACGCCAAGAATCTCCCCTGCGCAGCCCCTACCCGTGTGCACACGCATGTACACAGGTGTCTGCATGTAACCAGTCTGGTGCCCCTTACTCCAGCTGCTGCGCAGCGGCCTAGTCAAGCTAGGGGGACACCAGTAAAATCCACATGCAGTCTCTTTCCTCATGAGTTCACAGTGGAGGAGTCCCAATTTATGAGGCTCTCCCACAGTAAAACCTCAACACCTAGGTGCTCAAAAAGCGAAAAATCCGGGCGGCCCATAGTGTCAGAACCACCTTCTAACACTCTCTCTCTGTCAGTCTCTCTCTGTCAGTCAGTCTCTCTCTCAGTCAGTCAGTCACTCTCTCTCTACAACATACCTTAGAAACATTGCCAATATCTCTGGCTAAACACTTATAAGGTCCCAACGGTGAGACCTATTGGCGATGCCAATGCTTGTTAATACATGTAAGTCACCCCTAAGGTAGGCCCTATGTAGCCCATAGGGCAAGGTGCACTGTAATTAAAAAGTTGGACATGTAGTTTTAAGTTTACCATGTCCTGGTAGTGGAAAACTCACAAATTCGCTTTTCTGTGCTGTGAGCCCTACCTCTCCCATAGGATAACTGTGGGTTACCTTCTTACATTTAATAAGTGATGACTTTTGATTGGGAGCAAGTAGAAATGTCATGTGTATACTTAAAAGAATTGTAATTTAAAGTTCTCTGATGATAGTCAGATTTTAAGTCACAATTATAAAAATGTAAGAAAGTTGGCATATTCTTTTCATGACCATTTGGTGCCTGCAGACTATAACCTGGGTCACATGACTAAGGGCCTGATTTAGATGTTGGCGGTCTTCCTGCCTGCTCATCATGGCGGCGGGCCTGAGTACTCCATCAGGCCAACAGCATCCTGCCTGCCATATTGAGATGTGTACGCGATACACATGAGACTGCCAAGCTGGCGGTCTTCTGTGCTGCCTCCATTGTCGTGGCGGCGGGGGGCCACCGAGCCGATTTAGATGTACCTGTTGGGCTGGCGGTTTCCTGTTGGTGGAGTCCTGATGGTGGTTGACCGCGGTGGTGGGGAGACAAGTAGGTCACATTTATTTGTTTACGTAAAACATATATATAATGTATGTAACCATATGTGTGTGTAGGATATGTGTAGTGATGTAAAAATGTCCATACTGCTGTGCACACAACCAACATACACACACCATACAATGTATACCCACACACACTACGAACACCTACCTTCGATTCTGTTAAAACTGGGGCCGGTCTGTTGTGGTCAGGATGCAGCAGGATAGGTGGCACCAGAATAATGGCAAAGAAGAGAAAATTGCATCCAGCACCTGCAGAAAAGATGAGTATTCACCCTTTTTCTTACCTTTCTGCTGACTCAGACTAGGAGGGGTTTCCACCAGAATTCCTGTACAAACAACCCAGATCCAAATCTGGTGGATGGGGATCCTAGCAGGAGTCCCTCCCCCATCTGCTGCAGCCCGTCCCACTGTGTGGGTGGGGAACGAATTCCTGGCGGAGTCAGCGAGACCTCTGCAGTCTTCTCTCCCATTGCCAGCCAACATCTACATAGGGCAGGTGGACCACTCTGTTGCGGTCCTGCCAACATCTAAATCAGGCTTTAAGTGTAGTTGGCAGTTGGACTTTGTGTATTCCTCCCAGACAGTGAGACAAAGGTGGACCAGGTGTTTGCACAATGGACCAACCTGCCAGGATGGAAGGGTGGAGCTGTTCCCTAACCCAATTACATTTCAAAGGAGATGCCTCCTACTCGCTTACAAAAATTTCACACTAGCCTTTTGTCATCCAAGACCTCTTGGAGCCTTGGCATGGAGGAAGGAAATTCCAGAACCATCTGCGGGAGGAAAACTCTAGAAGTTTCTCCCACTTCAAAGATGGCACCAGGTATAAAAAGAGGCATGCCCTGCTTTCTCAGAACAAAGACTAGACCTCCTCCCTTCATCCAAAACTAACCTGAGTGACTCCATGGGTCAGTTGGCGGACCTCCTTTTTCAAGCTACAGGGACACAAAAAGGTCCAGAGGTCTCCCTGCAACTGCCCAGCTGACCTGCTGCAACTACCCTGGCTGGACTTGAACAGGACCTTCCTAAGCCCTGCTGGCCTCTGATAGAGTGAGTCCCTGATCCCCGACGGATGTCTCCCAGGTCCTGGACCCTGATGAAAAGGGAGAAATCCTGAGGTTTTGGGCTCTTCGTGACCACGAAAAAGCCCTTTCATGCACAATCTTGCCACCCGCGATGTTCGTCAACGCGAATCTCCTGTGAACCGACTGTTTGTGCTTTAGCATCTGCCAACAATGACCGGCAATCATTTTAGTCTCAAATTATTTATGAAAATTTACTCCATCTTTCTAATCTGGTATGAGATTTTTCTTGTGCTGTGTTCTCCCTTTATTACTGGTTGTTTTCTTTTCTGTTGGTTTACACATTACCTCTAAGTTAAGCCCGACTGCTTTTGTGCGAAGCTACCAGATGGTTAAGCACAGGTTAATTTAGGAACTTTTGTGCTTCATCCTGACAGGGATTGTGGCTGTTGCTTTAGAAGAGTCTTCACCCTCTGAATCAAATATCCAACATTCTATAAGGGCCAAATCTTGCTTTTGTAAACACAAATCAGGTGTTAAGACATTATTAGTCTAACTGGTCTTCCAAACTCCTACACAGTCGACCTCGACACAACAACCTCCCAAAAACAATCTCCAACTTCAATGCTTGGATCAGTGCCTGCACAGATATCCTGACTCCTCTCAAAGCCATCAAAGCCATGAGAACCAGATTGCAAGAAAGCTGGTACTCGGAAGAGCGCAGTCTCATCAAATGCCACAACAAGCACCATGAACTCAGATAGAGACAAAGCCAGAAAAACACAGACGAGAGTACCTATAAATCTGCCCTCAAATGGTACCATCAGCAAATGAAAACCACACAATGCTCCATGCTCACCAAATGTATTGAAAGCAGCACAACCAGCACCAAGGAAATCTTTGGTAAGTGACAGACTTCACCTCTCTGGCAGCAAGCTCCACTAGCGTAGCCCACTGTCAGGACCTCTGCACCCATCTGTCCCTATTCTTCAGCAAAAAGCTCACCAACATCCATGAAAAGTCTAGCTTCCACCCTTGCAGCCCTTTTGCTTACTTAAACTAAGACTCACAGGACCACTCCTCTGACCATCTTGCCCACTATCACCACTCAAGTAACCGCAACAACAATGCAATTCATACATTCGAGAGAATCCGCGGAGCCCTGTCCTCACCACGTCCACACCAGAGGACTCCATCAGCACAGTCGTCAACCCGATCCTAAATGAATCCATGATCACAGCCACCTACCTGGATGCCTGGAAACTATCTACAGTACTTCTCCCTTCTCAAGAAACCCTCAGCAGACCAGAAGATGCTAGCCAAATACTGGCTTATCTCCCTGTTACCCTACCCAGCATATTTTATGGAGAAAATAATAAACACACACACCTAGCCAACCACCTCCTTAACAACCACCTCCTCAACTCCACTCAATCTGAATTCAGGCCCAAAATAGTACAGAGTTTTCCCTCATCACTGCCACAGAGGACTTCTGGATGATTATGGTCAAAGGTGACACCGTGGCCATCATTCTACTGCATCTTTTCACAGCTTTTGATTCTGTCTCCCACCTCATCCTTATCTAATGACTACATGAAGCAGGCATTCAAGGTCCTGCACTTCACTGGATTTGCTCCTTTCTGACAGGCCCAGCTAGTCAGTCAGCATGGCCCTCTTCACCTTGGATGCCATCAACCTCATTTCCAGAGTTCCACAAGGATCCACACTTAGCCCCACTCTCTTCAACTTCTACATGACCCTAGTCGCCAGAATCGTCCGAGCCCACAATATCAACATCATATCCTATACTTATGACACCCAGCTCATACACTCCCTCTCTGAGAAAATGCCAAACACCCAGACCAATTTCTCAGTCTGCATGACTTAGTCACCAGATAGTTGCAACTGCTTCTAGCTCAATAAAGACATGATGGAAGTAGTAAACCTTGGCAAAGGTACTTCACCTCACCCTGGGGCTCTGCCTGGTGGCCTGGTGAACTCGGACTAACACTCCTCCCAACAACCCCCTCAAAGAACCTCAGAATAGTAATCACCATTCAACTCACCATGACTGGCCAAGTGAATGCAGTCTCCATCTCCTGTTCCACAAACTGAAGATCCTCAAGATCTTCAAATGGCTCCCCCCAACACTTGCAGAACAATCATCCCAGCCCTCATCACCAGTAAGCTGGACTATGGCAAAGCGCTCTGTGCTGGAATGAACACTCAAAGCTCTCTGTGTTGGAATCAACACTCAACTGGCCAGACTATACAAAACTCTGTGGCCAGGCTCACCCTCAACCTCCCACCCCCCAGTAACATCACACCACATCTCAAAGAAATGCGCTGGCTCCAAATCCACAAATGAGCGCTATTCAAACTTCTCATGCACACATACAGAAATTTAGACAACACTGGCCCCACCTGCCTTGACAACCTCAAACTCCCACTAACCTACCAGACACCTCCGCTCAGCCGGAGTCCTACTCACACCTCCTCAGAAGCAGAATCAGATCTCTTACCTCACTCCTAATGCCTGAAACAACCTGCCCTTGCACATCCTCATTTCTTAAATACCACAAGAAACTGAGAACCTGGCTCTGGTCTTCACCTAGCTCTGGCTCGGGTTCAACCCAGGCAGCTCCTGCTTCAGCATCAGGATAACATCCCAGGTGAATTGTGCGCTATTCACATACACATTACTGTTAAATATGGTGTATCTTCCTAGGATTCTTTTAAGCATCTCCCTGTCTCTGCATTCATTTAACTGTATGTTAGGTGAACTTTTAAGATGAAATATCGGAGCTGCCTCAGAGTACCTAGCAAAGTCACCAAATTATTGCACAATGCCCCAAAAAAAATTTTTTAGGTCTCCCCGGAGTGCTCCTGGAGACAAGTTTCTATTGCAAATTCAAGCATGTTCTGATGCAGGCAATTTTAAACTGCATTATATTTAAAGTTACCAAAGCTATGTAATTCTATCACATTTCAACATACCTCGAGACACATTACTTTCTATAAAAATTATTTATGAACCCTGTTTCTTCACGCTTAGCTGGACAGGCTGAAGTTTTTTATCCAGTTTAAAGTATGTGTGTAAGTATTGGTATTTGTTTAGCATAAACATAGTTGGAAGCTGGATAGCAATGGAGTGCTGAAACTGGTGTTAACGAGGCAGAATATTCATAGGGGAGATGGCTGTCATGGAGTGAGGTTGTGCCTTTGTTACATTTCTGAACTGAAGGAGGGGAGTGGAGTGGTTCTGATTGCGAGAGGGTAGTTCTAGAAACTGGTTGTATAGATGTAGATGGTCTTCTTTTTTTGAGTTTTTTTGCTTTTACATTCTTTTGATTCCATTGTGGTGATGTCTACTTTTTCGATGGGGTGCTGTCAGCCTGAGATTATTTTCTCAGCCAGAAATGCATGGGTGCAATTTCTGTTGGCCTGGTGTGGGATGCAGATGGAACATAAGATTATGCTGGAATTGGATAGAGGACAAATGTAGTCACTTCTGAATTGGATCATATGGTTGAATTGCTTCAGTCTTTCAGTTAGATGTTATACAGTGTGGTGGGTGCCATTCACGGGAGCCAAAGGGGTGTCTGGAACATTGTTGAGCAGGTGCTTGCCTTCACCAAGTGAGAGATGACTATAACTTTAAGTTTTGTTCTGAAGTTTGCTTCTAATGGGCAATGTTTCACTTTTTGCAAGAGGGAGACCTGGTGCCATGCTGTTTTCCTTTTATGGATGATGTATTCTTTGCAGGAGAGGTCCCTGTTGAGGGGAAAACTAAGTGCTGTTGTGTTGGTTGGCAGTACTTAAGTGATCTCATCCAAGTTTATTTCAGATAGACAGGCTTAAATTAGTGGCTGTTTGGTGCTTTTGGCGAGCACAAAGAACTCTGGCTTGAATACTTCCATTTTCAGGTGTGTCTTATGTCTATGATGGATCTTGATGTTGCTGTTATTCTGTAGGGTTCCAACGATTCCACATATAGAGTCATGATGATGTTGGACATGATGGAGGCATGGGCACTTCAAAGGAGACAGAATTTCTGGGTTCTGGAACCACCAATTAGGAGATGTTGGTGTTGCTTACAAGGTAGGAGGTGGACCACTGAAGTGTCAGACCAGAAAAGTCAAAGTTATATGGCTGACTCTATTGAAGGCTGTTGGGATGTCGATTAGCATCAGAGGTTAGGGTGATGTTTGTTTCACTAAGGTCAATCAAACATACCTCTCTTTTTAGGATTTCTTGGATTTAGTCCAAGACAAAATCATGAAGTTCTGCAACTCCTGCCAGCCCACTTAAGATGTCAACACACTGCTCAATATTTACATCACTTTGAAAAAGAATGTGGAATTATGTTATTCATTACTTAATATGGTACAGTATGTCACTGAAAACACGGTGTCAGCATGCTGCATAACAACTGAAGTCATTCATAAATATTAAGTGTAACATATTTCTAGCCATTACATTCAACAAACCATGAGATACCTTGACACATAGTGATGACAGGTGCCTCAGATGACAACAAATGAACCTCAATTTTAAACATTCAGCTCCATTGCACACCCAAGCAGTATAAGAGAACCTATATCAATCAATCAGGCGTTTGTTGAGCGCGACTACTCACCCGTAAGGGTCTCAAGGCGCTGGGGGGGGGGGTGCAGGTTCCAGTCCATCAAGGAGGGGGTCTGTCGAAGAGCCAGGTTTTGAGGTTTCTTGCGAAGATGGGGAGCGATGTTATCTGCCTGAGGTGGAGCGCAAGGGCGTTCCAGGCTCTGGCCGCGAGGAAGGAGAAGGAGCGGCCTCCCGATCTGGTCTTTCTGGTGCGGGGGACCACGGCGTAGGAGAGTTGGGCTGATCGTAGGGTCCTTTGGGGTGCGTGGAATTTGAGTCGGCTGTTCAGGTATGCTGGTCCGGTGTCGTGGAGGGCCTTGTGTGCGTGGGTGAGCATCTTGAAGGTGACTCTAGCCTCGATGGGGAGCCAGTGGAGTGTGCGCAGGTGTTGGGAGATGTGGCAGTGTCTTGGCAGGTTGAGGACCAGTCTTGCGGCGGCGTTCTGGATGTTCTGTAGCTTGCGGGTGAGGTTTTTGTTTATTCCGGCGTAGAGTGCGTTGCCGTAGTCGAGTCTGCTGGTGACCAGGGTGTGAGTGACAGTCTTTCTGTGTTCAAGGGGGATCAATTTGAAGGTCTTACGTAGGAGGCGGAGGGTGTGGAAGCAGAAGGACGAGACAGAGTTGATCTTGCGGTCCATTTTGAGCTCGGAGTCCAGGATGATTCCCAGGTTGCGTGCGTGGTCCATGGGGGTGGACGGGCTTCCGAGGGCGGGGGGCCACCAGGTGTCGTTCCAGGCGTCGGGGTTTGGGCCCATGATGAGTACTTCTGTTTTGTTGGTGTTTAGTTGTAGGCAGCTGTTTTTCATCCATTTGGCGACGGCTTCCATGCCTACTCGAAAGTTGTGTCTGGCGGTGTTGGGTTCATTGGATAGGGAGAGGATGAGTTGGGTGTCGTCTGCGTATGACACAATGTTGAGTCCGTAGGTTCTGACGATGGGGGCGAGCGGAGCCATGTAGACGTTGAAGAGCGTGGGGCTGAGGGAGGACCCCTGGGGGACTCCGCAGGTGGTTGGTGTAGGGTCCGAGAGGAAAGGGGGGAGTCTGACCCGCTGCGTTCTGCCGGTGAGGAAGGAGCGGATCCAGTCGAGGGCCTTGTCCTGGATCCCTGCGTCGTGGAGTCTGCGTATTAGGGTGCGGTGAGAGACTGTGTCGAACGCCGCTGAGAAGTCGAGGAGGATGAGGGCTACTGTTTCTCCTTTGTCCAGTAGGGTGCGGATGTCGTCTGTTGCGGCGAGGAGGGCGGTTTCCGTACTGTGGTTTTTTCTGAAGCCGGATTGGGAGGAGTCGAGGATGTTGTGCTCTTCGATGAATGTGGCGAGTTGGCTGTTGATCGCTTTCTCGATGACTTTCGCTGGGAATGGGAGCAGGGAGATAGGCCTGTAGTTTTTGAGGTCGGTGGGGTCCGCTGAGGGTTTCTTCAGGAGGGGGGTTGACCTCAGCGTGTTTCCAGTCGTCGGGGAACGAGGCGGTCGCCAGGGAGCGGTTGATGGTGTGGCGGAGCATGGGTGCGATGGTGTCGGCGGCTCTGTTGAAGATGTGGTGGGGCAGGGGTCCGTGGGGGCCCCGGAGTGGATTGACTTCATTGTCTTCAGGGTGTCTTCGGTGGTGAGGGCTGTCCAGTTGTCAATCGCTGGCTTCAGGGTGTCGGGGGTGGTTGGTGAGGGTTCAGTGTGTTGGTTGTCTTCGTCGATGCTGTTGTAGATGCTCTTGATTTTGTTGTGGAAAAAGGTGCAGAGTTTGTCGTAGAGGTCTTGTGAGGGAGGGATGTCAGTAGACTCGCTGGTGGATTGGGCGAACTCCTTGATGATGTTAAAGAGTTCTTTGCTGTTGTGCGCGTGTGTGGAGATTCTGTCTTCAATCGCTTTTTTCCTCGTTTTTCTGATGAGTTGGTGGTGGGCGTTGGTGGCGGCTCTGAAGTTGTTGTGGGCTTCTGTGGATTTGATGTTCCTCCAGGCCTTTTCAAGGCGGCGGCAAGTGCGTCTGGACTCTCGAAGTACGGTGGGAAACCATCTGGCTTTCTTGACGTGGGTGTTGTTGTTTTTCTTGAGGAGGGCTATGGTGTTGGCGCTGTCAGAGATCCATCTGTGCAGGGTTCGGGCTGCGGTGCTGGGGTCGTCGCTTTCCGCAATGGTTGGGGTGGAGTTGCTGAGTGAGGAGGTGAGCTGGTCGTCGGTGATTCTGATCCAGTTTCTTCGTGGGAGCAGGTGCTGTGTCTGTGGATGGTGGGTGTTCTGAAGGTGAAGTGGACGCATCGATGGTCAGTCCATGGGAGTTCGGTGGTGTGGCTGAAGGTGATGGAGTTTCCTGTTGTGAAGAGGGGGTCGAGGCTGTGTCCTGCTGAGTGCGTGGGTTCGGTCACGATCTGGCGGAGTCCAATATTGTGGAGGTTGTCCAGGAGGGATGTGGTGTTGGGGTCCAGTTCGTTGTCGAGGTGGAAGTTGAGGTCTCCCAATAGGGTGTAGTTGGTGGATGCGATGGCATGCGGGGAGATGATGTCCGTGATGGAGTTGGCAAAAGGTCCGCGGGGTCCAGGGGGTCGGTAGATGAGGGTTCCTCGGAGGGTGGTGGTAGGGCTGGCCAGTATCTTGAAGTGAAGGTGTTCTATCAGGTCTGTGGGCTCGTCGGGGAGTGTGCTCAGGCGGAGGGTGGATTTGTGGACGATGCCGATTCCTCCTCCCGGGCGGGTGGGGCGGTCCTTCCTGGTGATCTTGTATCCTTGGGGAATGGTGATGGCGATGTCCGGTCCCGAGGTGGTGTTGGTCCAGGTTTCGGTGAAGAACGCAAAGTCCGGGGTGGTGCTGTCGAGGAGGTCCCAGATTTTGGAGGCATGTTTGTGGAGGGATCAGACATTGAGGAGGATGCATTGCAGGGTCTTCGGTTAGGTTGTGTTCTTGTGGGCGGGTTGTGCTGTGGTTCCTGGCGGTGCTGTAGGTGTGCCGGCAGCGATGACAGCTGAAGGGTCCGTGGGTGTCGGCCGGTGACGCTAGCTTGCAGTTGTTGTTGCGGCCTGGGTTGAATGCGTGGAGTGCCGCTGGGTCGTAGCGTTGGCGGTGCGGAGGTCCAAGGTTCCTGACGCTGGTCGCGGATGGGGGTCGCGGATGGGTTGCGGACGGGCGCAGACAGCTAGTGGCGCGGCCGCGCAGCGGCTGCCATTAAGTAGGGGTCGGGGAGGGCTGGACAGCTGGGAGGCGGGAGCGGGGAGGGGAACTGGAATGGGCCGGTCGTGCAGGGTGGGAGGGGCCGCGGGGGCAGCAGCGGCGCGGAAAAAACGGGCGGAAAAGGGCTGAAAAAAGAGGAAAAAGTGGACTAGGGCAGAAAAAGTGCAAGAAAAGTGGAGGAAAGACACAGAAGGAGAGTGAAAGGGGGAGATTGAAATGAGGGAAAAACGAGTGAAAACGGAGGAAAGACACAGAAGGAGAGTGAAAGGGGGAGATTGAAATGAGGGAAAAACGGGTGAAAACAGAGAGAAAAAGCGGAGCGAGAGAAAGGAGACAAAGGTCCACTGTACCACCAGGGATGAGGTGCAGGTAAAACCTGCGGGTGGAGGAGGGCCTCGAACACCAACACTCGAGAGTGCAGGGGCTCGGGGGAAGGCCTCACTTAATGGTGGAGCTGCGAGGGAGGGAGAGCAATTTCACTGGCAATGAGTCTGCGCTCTATAGGTAGATAAAAATTGAGACTTGAAGATCTCATCCTACAAAACTTTGCCTGCAGATTCCTGATAGCTGCTGCTGAAGTTACCTTTTTCAAGACTGCTGTCAATAAAACGACTAATAGAAGCAAAGCACTCTTAAAGGCATCATGCTCCATGGCAATCCTGTGCATTAACAGCTAATGCCACAACTAGCTGACAAGTGCAATTTCATCAATCATTTTTTCACTAAGAACATTAACAAAATCAGACTCACATTTTCAACCAGCGATCTACACTGCCCTATCCTTCCACCTGCAGGTGACCAACCTTTTACCTCCTTTCACACACTGAACTCTGACATCATCCACTCCTTCAAGTGAACCTCTTATGAAGATCAGGGACGCAGTTTCAGGGGGATATTTGGGGTGTTACAGCCACCCCAAAATAAATGTATTTTCCGAAAAATAGTTGGATATAGGTGCTTTCTGTCAGGCATGGTGAGGTGGCTGTCGGCTTTTATCAGGAATTTTTACATACACACAGACAAAAACGCACACACACTTTCTCCCTCTCCATTTTGAAAGTTCTCAAAAACATTGGTTATTTTACAAAATATTGTGCTGTCTCTCTTAGTACTACTACCAATCCACATTCCTCTCCATTTCCACTGCGCTTAGGCCCTCACATGCACTCTGCTTGTCATTTAATGTATTTAAACATTATATGCCAGTCTGATTGTTGGAAAATCTGAAGCTCACACCACCCAAACTTAATGACCAAGCTACGCCCCTGAGGAAGATGACATTCTACCATCATCCATTGTGAAATACATCCATGGAGTTGCCGTAACAGCCCCCCTCAGTATTGTCCGTACCTCCTTAAACCTAGGAGCTTTTGCAAATGTGGGATGGGTGTGCTGAATGTAAGCAGAGGTGATGCAGTCTGAGATGTCTTTGGTGAAATCCTTGTTGGATCTGGAGGTCTGTCGAGCAGACTGATAATGGCTGTCCAGGAGGCTTAGGGGGTAAATGTCGGCAGTTTAGGAGCTTAAATATCTTGATATATCTGGGCCTTGAGCGCGGAGTGTCGGGTGGACTTGTGGATGATGCTGAGCACTCCACTGGCAATGTGTGTGCAGTCTGTGTTGTTGTTTGACAAGAGTGCATCTAGGTTGAGTTGTGTCATAATATCTGCGACGCCAGAGAGATGCTGTAAAAGTTACAATTGGATACCCAATATCGCCCAACATCCACTTCCACCCAGCAAGACTCACTGCACAACACCTTCTCAATTGCCTTTTGCAAATAGAACATTCTAGAAAGGCATGATGGAATCCTCATGTGCACAATATAGCACCCAAGTCATAAAGCTTGTTCAGCACTCCTATTCAGTAAATATTAGATTAAACATACCAAATCCTTGCTCAAAAATACCACATCCGTGCTTTCCACCTTGGTAGCAATGCACTTTAAAAAAATACCTGTTTCTGCCAAACAAAGTACATTTGACCACCCAGCTCCCCAAAAATTGGAGTGAATGCTAAATACACCAGGTTAATGTCATCTATCATAGACATGGTGTGGTCAAGAATATTCACCATGCTGCGTAGATAGCATTTCATACAGGAGATGGCCCATAATAATTATCCATAATTTAAAACGTACCCTGACTAATGAGAAGAGGTTTGTCCTTTGCTCATTGTTCTGGGCAGGGCTATCCAGGGGAGAGGCAAGAGTTATCCACTTTGTTTCCGGTTTCAAAACCATCTTTCTCTGGCCTCTTAACCGCACTCTTGTATGATAACAGTAATCTGACATGATCATGACAGGTTTGGATAAATGTACCCGAGACCTTTACTGATTAGATTCTGGAAGACATCTGGCGCTATGCATGACGCTGATCGCGATGACGGATCTCATGGATTGTGCTGGAAGCATTGCGTCAGACGCTGGGTTGCGTAACTGACAATTCCTATAGTGAATGCGATGCCAATTGAATGCACAACCTCCCTGCCCTGGAGAAACGTAACAACATCCATGTTGCTCCATGTGGATATTTCTGTCGCCTATATTATGCCCCATTTCGAATATTTCGAAATGGGGTATAACATTCTGATTTTTCTGATTGTGCGAGACCCTAAAATCCACATGTAACTGTATTTATGGAGCATTTCCCCCCGTTAATTTCGGTAACTTTGCCCTGCCATATTTCATCAGGTGAAAATTGTCACATTAACGAAAGGACAACCTCAAAAAAGGTTAGGGAGACAATAAACGTTAAATGTTATCCACCTCACCCTTCATTAAAAGGGCCACCCCAGGGCTCCACGGAGTTCCATTTCTCAGCCATAATAAATCAAACACCCAGAATCTTTAAATTATTCATTTCTGTGCCCGCAGTCTTCAGAAAATAATACATGTAGCTGCACGGTGTCACGTGATCTCCGCATTTTAGCCCGCTAATTATGTTTACAAAATGTCTCTTCTTGCAGAGCGCGGCGCGCACCCTCCAAGGGGGAATACACCGGCACGCAGGTCATAACACTGGAAAAGTCACCCAAACCCACTGGGCTATTTTCTTCAGTGTTTTCCCTTTGAAGCTGGTCTGCTTTTTACCTCAACTCCTCCTGCCGCTTTGTGGCCACACAGCTGAACAGCTCAGGAACCAGGGCATCGAATGTCAGCACGTCAGGGAGGCAGGTTGGCGCGCGCCTGCTCTCTCTCAGTGCGGGGCGAAGCACCGTCATTACCCAGCTGCCTGTCAAATAAATTGGCAATTACGTCTTGGGTTGAGACTCCGAATGCAGCAAATACTACGTTACCAATACTAAGCCGTTGAGAGATGTAAAGGGGGGTAAATTAAGCAAGGCCGTGTTTGTTTCGGTAGCAGTTGACAGGGGCCAACGCGCGGGATACTGTGATGTGATGATGAAAAGCTTGCAAAGAGTTTTTAATGAGCTGTACGGCGTGGAACGTGATACAAACCCGTGACTGATTCCCATTTTGTCTTTCTTGTTTTTGTGTTTCATTGCAGAGCTCGGCTCATTCAAGCTTGGGAACCGGTTACTACGTAAGTGTGTCTCAACTTTGTTTTTAGCGCCTGCCACGCACCTCCTCCGGGCGCAGCACTGCTAATGAAATTGAACGCATACATTTTCTCACAGCATGTACTAATAATCTCTACTCTGCCCCAAATGGGAGAAAGAAAATGTCTTCCTGGTAGTATGGCTCGCGCTGCGTTGAAGGTCATATGCATTATGCATTGAACATCAGCTATTCACACCAACTTGACAATAACCTTAGGTATTGATTTAGGTCATATCACCCCAGCCCAGCACACTCCCAGAGATGCTAATTATTTCTATAAACCATAGTGGAATTTTAATCAATCAGAAACCCGTTTTTTTCCTCGTCTCTGCCTACATTATAATTCGAATAAAGACTTTTTTCTCGATTCCTGCATTGTCAGTGGAAAATCCATGCTATTTATGTTTGAGAAGGAGTGGCAATTCGAGCCACGTTGATCAAGTGAATTCATTTATTTAAAGCACTAGTGTTTTTATTCACTATTGGTAACGGGACCCGAAAGAGTGACCATCCTGCCTGTATACATTCCCCCAAAATGCAATAAAATGACTTAAGAGAAGGGGTCACCACACCAGTTCTGTAATCTGAAGGTGTGAACAGTTTTCTAGCATGTACGCTTTTTGAAGGGAATGTTGCCAGTGACATATACATTTTGTCCTATTAGAGGTGAGTCAGTCATAACAGAAGGAGAGCACATGATAAACCCCAGAGAAGGCCCACTTACATCATAGGTTCCTATCCATCCCAAAGACTTTCTCCTATTTTGTCTCCCTTTGATTGGGCTGAACGTGATATTCAAGCTCACTGTGCCATAGGACTGTAGCTGTAATAGCTGACGAGAACCAGCAAGCCCAAAACCAGCCTGTGGTTGCTTTTGTTCCTTTTCAGAGAGGGCATGTCATGGCACTCTGAGCTGCACTGTACTTATTGGAGCAGGACTAAATCTGATCTGTATATGGTTGGCTACTGTGTGTAGTGGCACTGAGAGCAAAAAAATGATGGACTGGAATGTGACCTGGAGTGATCATCAGTGGAACAGATCACTTCATGTATTCCACTAATCACTTTTTTTTGTTCAATGATTGTCTGCATACCCCTTAGAAGAAGGGACTCAATTCCATATAAGATGTAAGATATATATTAAACTGCAAAGGTACTTACTGTGAAGAATATGTATGACACACGGCTAAATAACTTAATAAGCCAGAGCTACTACGGCAAGATTAAGAATCAATCTCTGGCACTGGGACACTTTCTGGATAGAGTTCCTTCAAAAAGATCTGTACACAATCTTTGATTTTATGTTTAGACTGTCACTGAAGTTAAGCATTATAAACAGTCTACATTTCATGATTATATCTTGTGTATTATGCAATAGACGTTGCGGTTTTCTGTGCATGCTCGGTAGTGTTTTCGTTTAAATCTACTTAACGGTAAATGCATGATACATTTGTGCGGTCGGAAAAGGCTCCTTTAATGTTTCTTCTGAAATTAATTTTACATGTACAAAGTTGGATGGAAGTTGAATTTGTTCCTTTTTATTTTGGAATAGTTTTTCTTTGAATTTTCTTGCTTATTTTAAACAGCCCACATATTTATTAACTTACATGAAGCAAATGCACACCAGATGGCCTCTGCGGTACCAGCCAATCAAAGACATGTCTACAATATTATCCACTTTGCATGTGTTTCTGATGAACATAATTACTGTACTATCAAAAGTTTGATAGACTTTAAATGTGCAGCTACATTTTTGGTAAGTATTAAACACGAGATCTTGATCTTACCCAGAATTCACTTGGCTTCAGGTCAAAACCTCAAATATTTACTCTATAAATGAAAAAGAGCTCACAATAATGGCCGCTTTTGGTTGTCTCCACGATTTTTTGGCTACTCCTAGAATCAGTAGCAACTGGAGTGTTCCAGTCTGCTTTTAAAACAGTCCCTTGTTGCTTGATTCACATTTTTGAGAAATGCTGCTGATACAGTGGGATGGAGTTCTGCGACAGGTTATCCAAAAAGGCCATATTTATGTGTATTCATACAAAAAAGTAACTGAATGTGGTATGATGTAAAGAAAAGAAGGAAGATGTTCAAGTAAATTCCCTACTAAGCAAAACTCTGAAAAGTTTGCATTTTGCGCATTGGACGCATCTTACTTTTATATTAGTAAGGTCACTGAGGTCAGATAGCAGCTTGGGCAAAGAAGCCAGATTTTTAGCCTGGCTTGTAACCAACAAAAATAGCAATTATGGTAAGCATATGAATTTTCCATTAAATGATGACCTTCAATGCCTGGACACTGTTAGGCAGCTTGAAGTCAAGTTGATATGTAGAAGTCAAAGAGATGAGAAATCAGAAGAACTGGAGAAATATTGTATGGATATATATTTTGGGTGGTTACAACTCAGGGTCACTCACGTATAAATAGTTTCCAGGAGATGAGATCTGAGAAGTAGAACAGGAAGGGAGGTATACAGACCACAGTGATAGAAGGGTAAGAAATGTGGTAGCATGTTTTTGTGTGTTTTTGTCTTTCTGGGTCAAAATACAAGACTAAATAAAGTAACTTTTTATTAATATTTTTCCTAGCAACACTGGCAAGCTTGTTATTATATAACTATGGTTCGTCCTCCTTCAATACGATGAATGAACATGCACTAGAATTAGGTACATAACATTACTAGGATATCACAGAACTCCTATTCAATTGAGGTATGTATGCAGAATGAAGATCCTGTATTACGTATCCCAACAAACCTGTCTTTGCCAATTATAATGAATTAAAGAAAAATGCAAAATATCCTAAATTGAATCTATTATTTGTCTTTACACACTCATAAGACCAGTCCTGATGAAGAACCTGCTGACCATGGTTGAAATGTTATACTAAGGACATATATAAGGCTCTTAAAATAAGATGTAAGAAAAGTTATTTTTCATACCGTTGGAACAAAAAGTCCATGCAGTCACAGAATTAAAATAAATCTGAGATCTTTGAGACCCACCCCATATGATCTAAAGAGCAAAGGGGCCTCCCTCTTACTCTTGAAACTGATAGATTTCAGGAAAGCATATCATTCACAGAGGAAAGCATCTACATTTTATGAATGAATTTATAATTCACACACTGTTGTGGCACTTTGTTTAGTCAGCTAGTCTCCAAATAATGTATTAAGCATTTTGGGCCATATGTACAAAATTCCGGGTTTGCGATTTCAAAATAATGAATCCATAAAAATTGCTATTGGGGAATCGCAAAATGGCATGTATGTAACTGCCGATTCCACAATTAGCGATTCCTACGGATTCACATTCACAAGTAGGAAATGGCAGAATAGCAAATCCCAAGTTGTCTTGGCCCTGTAGTTGAGGTTGTAAGTCAGAAATTAAATCAAGTAGTACTCAGTCTGTACCTCTCAATAATCTCCTCCTCTGTCTGTTCGAACAGGGTGACCCTCACCCAAAATATTCTCTCTTGTCTCCTCCTCCTTCTCTGCCTCACAGTCAAAATCCTCATCCTCCTCACCATAATGTACAAAGCCGCCATTGTGAAAGCGCCTGATGCATTTTGGATGCCTTTTTATAGTTTGCACCCGGTTACCACCTGATCCGAATCGATGGTAATTGCATTTCCTAAATGGCCATTTTGCGAGTAGTCACAATTAGGAAATCCTTTGTGCATGCGGTTAGCAAATCGCTATTTGAAAATCGCTATTTGTGATTTCCTATTTAGCTATTTCCAAAATGCGATTTTACTAGATAGAAATCGCATTTTGCACAACCGCGAATGCCTTCAGTACATACCAAAATGGCATTTTGCATTTCCCAATGGCCCGACATAGCACTGTTAAAAAAAGCAAAATGCCTTCGTACATATGTCCCTAAATATCTCCAAACTAAGCTGAACGTTAGATATTCAGATAAAAAAAGGTGGACGTGGGGCTTTTTCTCCTGCTACCAGATGACTAATACAACCATGTAATTAACCTATAACTAACAAGCATATTTGCTCTTTCTTGACATGGATGTTGCTACTTTTATTTACTGGATAACAACTGTGTATTTACGTTAAGGAGCCTTGAAAAAGCTCTGTGCCTATTTTATCCCCTCGTAGTGGAAGTTGGCTGGAACAGCGGGAGATTCTTTATCCCACCACAATTAACAGGAGCTTTTAAAATTCTTGCAACCAATTTTGATCCAATTTTTACATTCTCTAGCACATTTGAAGCATGGATTACACATTAGCAGCTCTAAAATTGGGGTCTGTAAACTTAATGAACACTGTTTCAGTAGTTCCATTGAGTTGACTGAGCTGCTTTTATTAGGTATTCCATTTTATTTTTTTCTGTTGGTGAGAGTCAGGACGAGTTTGTTAAACAGGTATTTCCAATATTGGTGGATAAGTGCTGATTCTACATTTTTAGAGTATCCATATTAAGTTACTTTCCATAAAATTAGTCTCACATTTTTCCTTGTCCAGCGTTAACACAGGTTTTGAAATGATTGCATCTTGCACATATTTAAATTCATAAAGGTAAAACATACATTGTACACATTTTAATCACTGCAAGTAATGAATTTTGAAAATCTGAATGAGGACAGGGGAATGATTCATGTCTCTTAGGCAGAACCTCTCCTTCACATAGTGGCGTAACGCAAAATGAAGGAACCCCCCCGCTGCAGAATATGAAGAGGGGTCCCTAAGTCCATATCTCACATATATGCACCTGCTTTGGGCTGAATGGGGGCCCCCTGAAGTATTGGAGGGTCACCTGCAATTCAAGGGCTGCAGGGTCCTGCCCAAGCCTCCTGCCTTCACATAGATGAGTCCTGATATGCTACAGGACTGCCACATGGGAATCACAATTCAGACTGCGGAGGAATGTCGACTGTATAATCTGTATGTCTCCACAAAACAACATGTGCTGGTGTACTAAATTACATTCCCAACTAAACTATGAGTAGGAATGTAGGAGTCATATGTGCTAAACTTTTCAATGGTCACAAATGCTCCGATTCGGAATTTGTGACAGTTAAATGCTTTTTTTAATTTTACTAATCCAATTTTAGGAGTTTTTCTGACTCCTAAAATGGAATTGCAAATGGATACAGATTTGGTATCTGGAAGGGCCATGTTTCAGGCGTACCGTACAAATACCAAATCAATATCTAATGTATCAATGTTTTGCAACCAAAATTCGATTGCATAACACCTTTTTTTAGAACACATCAAAGGAGGTGATAACCCATTTGCAAAAATGAAGGGGCCCGCTGCGTGGAGAGAAGATGCACCTGCAAAATTGTGATCAGGAGACTGCTCTTTACAAGTGCACATCTGCATTTTTGTGAATTGGGACCCATTGATTTTGAACAGCAGTCATGTACACAGTAATGTGTTATCCTCAATCCCTCATGATTCAGTACTAGAGAGCTGTATCAGACTGGGAGTGAGGCTAATTTAATGTCCTGTTTTTAAGGCCACTCAAGTACGCATGCGCATTTCATCCACGCTCTATTGTCTATGAACTGGGTACTGTTTTTGCAGCAACACGCTGTTAGGAGGCTGTGAAATACTCAATTACTTATTATTCATAAGCAGATCTATTAAAGCGATGCCACGAAGACTGCAATTTTAAATGCTTCGATTTGCTTGGGTGGATGCATTTAAGCGAGAATTGCGCAAAGCCATTCACCTATGGATATATACAATAGCTTTGTGAGCTGGGTCCACTGTGCTGTGTTAAATGTAACTATTTTCCAAATAAGCTGCTGTGAGATTTGCTTCCTCTTAATGGCAGGTTTCCATAATGGAGCGCTCTGCTGCCTGCCTGGAACACATTACAGGTTCTGCTCTGGGGTATAATGGAATCCTTTGGGTAGGAAAGTTACTGCTTGAATTCACACCAAAGGAATCATTAAAACTGGTTAAAATGCAACTGGGACTTGTTATAGAGGAAATGTGCTATTTTAACTCTCGCCATATCTGCCTGTAGTCAGCTATAATTGTTAACAGGAGCTATTGGTCATAAAGAGAGCTGGCTGGAGCTACAGATAGGCACACAACTTTCATTTTAGCGGTGCTTACACAAAGCCAGACTTGCCTTTTATTGCTGCACACGCTCTGTCACCTAACACTGCTTGAAATGCTTTGTATTATTACAAACATGCCTACTTCCAAATAAATACCTGACAACTGCACAGGTAAAAAACAAATCCCGTTCACTGCCAGTAAAAAAAAAAGCACAAATGTTGAATGGCTATGTGCAGCCAACACTGCTTGACACCGTAAATGATTGTTAGCAAATCCTAATTTACTTTGCAAATTAATGAGCACTCTCCAGTTTGTTCCCGCTAATTAGCACCACAGGTTACAGCTGTGCCATAACGACATTATGTAGGATGCTGGAATATTGCCCTCGACAGAAAGCTCCCTGCACCTGAAGTCGGAGGTTATAAGAGAAGCTGGAAACGTGGAAACCGGTGATGAAGGTGTGTGCTTGAAGACAATCACATCAGACCATTAACTCCTAGCCTGTACTGCCTTTGGAATCACCGAATTCCAATCTACTGGCAACCCGCGCTGCTTAAAACTTAAAAAAGAGCAGTACATTTGTATTAAATAATCTGAATGAGGCACAGTCATATACACAGGCCTTCTCATGCATATTCATGAATTAGCTTATTAATAACAAGATAAAAAGCAAAACTGCTTTAAATCAATAGAGTGCACAATTGTGTTACATTCATTAGGGAAAATAATTCCAGTAAATTCAGAGTGCAGATTGGTTCAGTTTCTGAAATACAGAAATATCAGTTCCTGTAGTGCTCACTTTCGCTCACTTCACAGCAGGTTTTAAGCTATTATTCATTAATGCAGTGCATAAATATTGTTTTTCAATGTGGATAGAAGTTCAAATGAGCAGACATAGAGGAAATTATAGATGAATAGCTGATAATAATGGGGTTGAATTTCAACACGGGGTTCCAATTAAAGTCACTTAGACAATGAGAAGGAAGCTAGTGTTGTCTATGATTTTGTTTGGAACACCAGTATGGAAATTTCTGACCTTACTAACACATACCCAGGTACAATTTTGTGTTGTACATGCCCCCTCATATACCCTTCACCTGCTTAGCTGATCCCATGGATCAGCTGTGGAGGGGTAGAGCAATAACAAGGGAGCCATGAACAAGATGCTCCCTAAGTCCACCTTTTTCTAGTTGTACTAATAGTATATACACGGTGTCTTGTCAATCACCCCACTATAAGCCACCCTCTGGTCATCTTCTCTCCACCCCCTACCCAGATATGAAAAAGAAAAACATGTTGATCTCCAGTTAGTGGAACCTTGCCTTCTCCATGACATAATACGTACAAAAATAAGAAGCATCTTACAACTCACTCCCACCACTGTCAGTTTTCTCCCACTAACCCACCCCACTATTTTAAACGACTGCCAATGCTTTACATCAAGACAACAAAAGAATCTGGTAAATAAACAGATAGACACATGCATATTATTGGGATAGAAAAGTCCTCTGCATGGTAAAGACATGTACCTCTGCCCTGGGTACCCAACTATGCTCTTGTCTGGATCCCTAATGCTGATGTTTTTTGTCACAGGTGAACACAGATCATGCATGTGCATTATGACATAGGCCTGTCTTCCGGATTGCTGCCTTGTTGGACCGGGAGGGGCGCCCAAGGCACTACCTTCACAGTGGTGGAAGGCTATCCCATACATGGAACATTTTGAAACAAGAAAGAGGAAGATTTTGGAGAAAAAAAATGGAGGACTTCGTTTTCCCCATTGACGTACACTGATTCAAGGGCAATTTCAGGACGGAGACAGCTAAAATTAGGACATTTTTGGTTTTAAAAATCATGAGTCTCCCTCCTGAATCAGGTCTGATGGCATGTATGGTACCGCCTTCAGCAGGAACTAAGCAGCACAAGCGCAGTGGTGGCAGCATACTGTGTAGTGATCAGTAGTAGTGAACAGGACCTTTTTACCCTGTGTCACTGGAGTGAGGCATACAGGTTCACTCACCTTTTTAGGTTTAAATCTTTTCTATTATGGAACTGCACAAAGAGAAAAAAAAATATCAAACGATCGGGCCACGCAGGGCTCGGCAGATGCAGTGGTAAATGCGTTAAGGTATGCGAGCTCCATTGTAAAAATACGTTCCCACCCCCCACCCAAATGAGAAGAAGAAGAAAAAACTAAAGAAGAAAACTACCAAGAAGAAGAAAGGAAAAAGGAGACCGCCCTTCACCCTCCCGAGGGTTACTGTCCCTAAGTAGCACAGAGTGGGCCGACATGTTCTAGCTGAGTCTGAGTTGATTCATGTATGGGTATCCGGAGCAGTGAGGTGGAGGAGGCGGAGATATTTGGGGCAGTACAGTTCCCTAAATTCTGGAGCTAGTAGGGATTTGAAGGGCTGCCAAAGGTCGCCAAAGGAGGAGCCCCTGCCGGCCAAAGTGAGGGAGACCTTTTCCATGCCCACCACGTGCCACAGATGCTGGTACCATCCTGTGTGTGTGGGAACCCATGCGGTCCTCCAATGTGTGAGTATGTTCTGGGTGGCCGTGCCGAGGGCGATGGCTATCTGTTTCCCCCTTTTGGATTTCAGGGGGTAAGTGAGCGGGTTTGGCACTCCCAGTAGTACGTATGCGGGGAACCTAGGGAGTTCCGTGTCCAAATACTTATCAATTTCGTCAAGTATATGGGTCCAGTAAGTCTGAATGTGTGTGCAGTCCCATAGGAGATGAACCAACGAGCCTCTCTGCCCGCAGCCCCTCCAACAATTGGGGCTGTGTGTGGGGTCAGCCTGGTGCAATCTCTCTGGGGTGTAGTACCAGTAGTATACGAGTTTAGTGAAGGTTTCGGTCAGGCCTACATGAGTTGCTGTATGGCGAACCCTATAACATTCACCCTCCCATTCCTGGGGACTAAGGCACTCACCTTTTTAAAAGTTCAGCTGCTGTGTGCTTAACTCACGCATGACCTACATCAGGTAGGTGTGGAGTGCTGCATAGCGTAGGAGTAATGACTTTGCGTGGTTGCATGTGTGCCTGGAAGGGTGCAGTATAGGGATAGAGAAGTACTGTGTAGTACATGTGAGATTGGTACATGTGCTGAGTGTATGTATTCCTGTGAGCCATACATGACATGAAAGAGGTAGTGCTGTACAGTGTGTGCAGAATGTATGTGTACTTTTCTGAAGTACAATACTTGAAGGGTGAAGTGTTGTGCAGCGCACACATGGTGAGTGTGTGTGGTGGCAATGTGTGTGTTTGTAAATAACACACCCTGAGTAAAGAGAGACAAAGCTTCAGCGCTGAACAGTGCACACAGACTGAGTGTGTGAACTGAATGCATGTGTACATGTGCTGTGAATGTACACTAAGCAAGTGTGCCTGCAATGGTACATTATCTGGAGGACCCTGGGCTCCATTTTGGGAAGCCCAGTACTGCCTGTTGAAGACATGAGGAGGAGAGGAATTCCCTCAGACAGACTTGCTGATTGCTGC
This sequence comes from Calotriton arnoldi, assembly GCA_963921515.1. Taxonomy (NCBI): domain Eukaryota; kingdom Metazoa; phylum Chordata; class Amphibia; order Caudata; family Salamandridae; genus Calotriton; species Calotriton arnoldi. The sequence goes on from CAWUFW010003383.1 coordinate 1,593,423, forward strand.
ATCCTGTGAGACAGGAGGGATACACACTGGAGGTCAGGGAGAGACTTCCTAAGCACTTCAAGAGGTTGCTCTTTGATTCAGTAATAGATCACAAGGTAGGGGCCTGGACACATCTCAGGATGGGCGATGGGGCTGATAAGGGAATCATAAAGAGTAGGGCTGGGAGCCTAGTGTTAACCTTTTGATGCACATATCACTGTGGCTGATGACCAAGTGTGAAGGTCCTGTGGGGAGCCCTACCGTGAGGGCCCCCTCGTGCTAGGTGGGAGGTTTAGGCTGTGCACCAGTTGGACTGTAGCCTGTCTGCAGTATTGTTTTTGGCAGCCCCAGTATCCCAGTAGAGGGCTGCCACAGAATGTTCCAAGTATCAAGCTGTGTGCATAGGGCACCGAGCCCACACAGCCTCATTGCGGCGACTCTGTATGCCAGAGGCAGCCAGCAGGGAATGAGTTGTGTGACCAGTGTGCCAAGACTCATGACTGCCAGGACATGTGCCAGGAGGGGCAGCAGTGGTGTGGTGTGATTGCAGCTGAGGAGTCTACATTGCATCAAGAAGGTACCACTGCAACCCCGTGCTCCAGGAGGGGTTGCTGGGACCAAATCACCACAGATATCGGGTCGTCACCCAGGACGGGAGTGAGGATGTGACCAGCGGGTCTAGCCGCACTGAGAGATGTGCCTTGACTGACTCCTGAGGACCAGTTGGGGCCAAAGGTTTGAATTCCCCCCACTTGGGAGAACTTGACCTACTGAGTCGCTGTGAGCTGGAAGCTGCTCCGATCGCTGGGGAGTAGCAGCCATGCCACTCAGAAGAGTACCGCAAGTAGCCCTACTTCTCGGAGCAGGACCTGATCTCGCGAGTGCCCAAGCTGAGGGCACCTACTGTAATGCTGAATTCTTTTGTGCTGCAGGAGTGTGTAAGACTTGAACTGGGGCCGGTGGGCCCTGGGGTATTAACTGCTTAAGGTGCTGCTGCACCATAGACACTTTTGACTAAAATTCTGAAGAGTCAAAAGGAACTATTGAGTACTGCTTGATAGTGTGTATTCCCTGGATTCCACTACCAATCATTGGACAAAGGAGGGTGGGGCAGGGATTTGCCTGACAAGTACTAGGGCCCCGACCTCAAGGGTGATTGTGTAGTTGCATGTGAATGTCGCATCTCTGTGCATGTATAGTGTTAGAAATAAAATACAACTTTTCTTATAAAAGCCAGTATTTGTGTGGACATTGATTTATTGTTCGTACTGTTTTTTACTTTGAGTTATGAGTCGTGTTTACTGACCTGTATCTACATCCCCTACAAGAGGGCCTTGACAGCTCAACCAAAGCTTTCATTGAGAGTCAAGTGCAGGTCGGGATGGGGCCATCAGGAGTAAAAGGCTTCAAGCACCATGGTTGGGCCCAGTAAACTCTGCGTGCCCTGTGGTGCTCTGAAAGAGGTTCTGACACATAGAATATGTATATAACTCTGTCCAATGAAAAGGAAACTGTTTTTATATCATGCAAAAAGGGTGCAAGGTGCTAATTATTATTGTGTATCCAAAGTATAAGACACATACTTCACATTTATAATATTGACAAAAATGTCTCCCTGTCTTGGATTGCAATCTATTTAGAATACATTGCAAAAGGACAAACACTCCTTATGTCATAGTAAGTATCATTTTCATTATATAGGTAAGATTTTCTTTTCCAAATCTAGTCCTGAGATTTGATATGATTCATAGAATACTATGGACCCTTTTTACATTCATTATAAATAATTCCATAGAACATATATTTCACTTTAGGAAACAGAACATGCACAATCAACAGAAATACATATTAGGTCAAACATTTAAATAATTTTAAACACTCTTCCAAATAGCATAGATCGAGTGAATATGTTATGCTGAGGTCTGAGGAAGTAACTAGGCTGCAGAAAAAATATTTCAATCCAAAATTAGATAGGATGTGTAAATGAAGTAATAAAATAAAATTAAAGATTTTATTAAATGTAATTAATATTGAACTAATAATGAACTTGGGGCTGGAGGAGTATTAGGACACATTAGGACGTGGAACACTTTCAGCCGTAGCAACTTGGCCGAACACAGCATTAATTGGACATTTCTTCCTAAAAACCTAGATTTTGGGGTTACATTGATACCTGTACTTCTCAGCATTTCCGCAACAGGATTATTCGTTATTGATACCTGTACTAGTACACAAAGGATGCATGTCTCTCAGGGCACTGTGCTTTTCCAATTCCCGGTCTAAGCACAACCATATACAATATCACCCTGAAGAAGTCTATGGTTAGGAGAAACACGTTGGCTGCTCTTGTCTGTATTTTCTCAAGAGGAACAGTATAAAAAGAAAAACAGAAGCAAAAGGACCGACTCATCTTGGCTTCTTTGTTCTCTACATAACTCTTTGTTTCCATGTTTGAACTACAGTTGCTTCTCATTTTGTGTTGAAATTTGTCTAATGCATGACCAATTGGTAGCTGGTTATTTGAGGTGGGCAATTCTGTTTGTAAGACCGTGGTTACGCAGGGTGGTGCAGCAATAGGTCCCCTAGCTGCCATTGTTTGTACACTTTCTTATATTGTGAGGATGGTTTTTATTCAATCATTTAAACAGTAAATCTCATTTAATGAATGAAGGCACACAGTGTATACTCTTTAATTATACAGTGAATGGACTTTAATAATGATGTTAAGTGTAACATCTTGTGTTAATGCCATTAGGTCACACAGGAAATGTGGTAAGTGTTATGTATTTGTGACATGTAAAGATGAAATCAAAATTATGTTTCTCCAATAGTATTGTGCTATGCTCTCTTGTTTAATTTGATGATTCAACAAATGGTGCTACATTTCCAAGCAAATGCCCTTAAATTGCAGTAACAAGCACCCATTTACCATTTTCTAGGGTTGTGAAATAGCATCGCTCGAGCTTTTCAACTATTTAAGACTCAAGTCAGTCCAAACTCTGTTAAAGAGGTGTTTTAAATTACTACAACGAGTGCTCACTTTATGAGGCACAGCCTAATTGATTTGATTTGCGTTGTGGCTGTGGACATTCAACTGGCTGAATCCTGATCCCATTCTGTGAGCTGCACCATGGCAGAAGGGGTCTATACATTTCTTTTTTCCCTTTACGTCTCATTTTTAAATTTTTTAAATTTCACATTAGAGCATGTGCTGACAGCAGAAGCCAGAAACACAAAGAGCCAGTTATTGCTCTGTGATACATATATTTTTGTACATAACAGACTGCAGTGTGTAGAGATATGTGTGCCTACATAGGATGTGTGTTGAATGCAATGTAATGTATTTATTTATATTTTTGAGTCATTTCCATTCCCAAGTCATCCTTCGAAAATCTGCATTGCATCGTTTGTAATTTTGTTTGACAGCTGTGTAAGACATGGATTAAGTTCAGAACGCTCTGACCGCCCTGGTGTACATGGGATGGAGTGGCACTAATTCACTTACAGATCTGTTATTCTGCTGTGGGGCTAGAGACATAAATAAACATTAACTTCTCATTTCCGTGCCGTGTATTTCAAGTCAATGTCTAATCCAACGTTTCTGTCCCAAGGCCTCATTTGTATAATTCTTCTCAGATAGCCGTAGTATACTAAGTGTCATCTGGTGGCAATTTGTACTCTATATAACAAATATCTTAAACCTTTCCAGCCAGTCAGGTGTATGCACATAAATTTGGAGAAGTTATTTAAAAAAAAAATTTGACCCCTGGGTTGCACATGCACATATACAATCATATATATATATAGATGAAATTAATGAAGAATTGGAGACACTAAATCAAAAAGATGAGCAGACCAGATTATGAAACGAAATGATAGCTCGACTTAAAAAAGAAAAAGACAAAATTAAAGCACGGAAAGCGTTCAAATTCCAGAGGGATAAGAACGATTATGAACTGGGCCAGATTTTTACGTTTGCTAAACGTTATGACGCTATAAGGAAATCAAAATTCCATCCTGTGGAGGGGTCAACAGCAACATCCATAATATCCACAAGCCAGTTTGGTCGGACATTTAATACTTCTCAATCCGATGCCAGTTCAGTGGGAGGCAGCGAATCTGAATCAGAAATGCGCAATGTAACCACGATAGGACAAAAACCTAAACCATCACCGGGGGAAGAGCTCAATTTTTTGTGTTACGAAAGACGCCAAACATTATGCCCAAGGCCCCCAAGGAATTCAGAAGCACAAACTACAAGCGGCGGCAGAGGCGCAAGGCAAATGCCAGGCGAGCCAAATCAGAACAGAAAAAGAGGGCGGGGCTATTGGAAAAACAAATAGAGTGAAGACAAAATAAACAAAACGATTGTCAACATAGCCAACATAAAATTGACAAAACAGGAGGAAAACATTTTAAGCCTTGGATTATCGTATGCCCCACATACGGATTTTGACTATGCAGCCACCAGATTGGATGTGTATAAAGGAGTGTGCAAACTAAAACTGAAAAAAATTTTTTGGATCAATAAGGCACCAACAGAACAAATTCAAAGTCAAACAGCAACATCCATGTGGGCTACTCAGTTAGACCTATCACAATCAGATGTACCTCTGTTACAAGTGATGCATGATCTGTATGATGAAAATGAGGGACAGTCTGGTCTAAACAACAGGGCATTTAACAGTAGTGTGTCCGATGATGGGAATATCTTAAGACAACCAACTCCATTCAAACCCAGGTCCTCATTTAATCCTATCGCTGTACGGGACTCTATCGATATCTTTCACGAGACAGTCATCTCGCAAATCAAAACATTGAATAAAACTGTACAATTGAAAGAAAAAAACTTCAACAAAATAAATCGACAGTACAGAAATCTGGTCACGAAATTGCAGAAAGACAAAACCATCGTCATCCGCAACAGCGACAAAGGTGGGAATATAGTGATTTGGCCACTAATAAACTACAACAAAGAAGCCTTCAACCAGTTGAATGATCAAACCTGCTATAACCGCACTAATACAGCTAATTTGAAAGCTAAGTATAAAGAGTTCAACACCAAACTCTCTGGATGGAAAAGTGCAAAGCTAATAAGCATTGATGAATACAAATATCTGAAAAACGACAATCCTACAACACCTACTATGTACTTTATCCCAAAAGTCCATAAAAATGCCTTGAACCCTCCAGGGCGACCGATCATCTCTGCCAGGGAGGGATTATTGGAACATACCACAAAATATATTGACTATTTTTTGCAAGGTTTTGTACAGGACTTAACATCATATGTTAAAAACACCAGTGACTTTTTAAGGAAGATTTCTGAGTTTGTTTGGCAGGATGATTTTCTTTTAATTGCCTTAGATGTAACCACTTTGTACACGAGTATTGAACACACTGACGGCATTGCAGCAATTGAATATTATCTGGCTCGCAGGCCTGCGCAGTATAAGGAGCATAGTCATTTGTTGATTGAAATGATTAGATTCAGTTTATTTAACAACATTTTTATGTTTAACAGTCAACTGTATCAGCAAACCAGAGGGTTTGCCATGGGGGCCAGTTTTTCACCCAGTTATGCCTGACTACATATGGGCATGTGGGAAGAACTTGTCCTCATGGAAAAACACAGTCAATGTATGAAAAACAATGTTAAAATGTGGTTACGCTACATTGACGACCTGTTTGTAGTGTGGCAGGGAACATTGGAAGAAGCCAACAAATTTGTAGAAAGCATTAATTCTAACAACATTAATCTGCATTTCACTGCGACGATCAGTCATACCAGTATCGAGTTTTTAGATACTCAGATATACACCAACAACTGCAAAATCGAAACCCGCCTATTTGGAAAGACAACAGCGGGTAACTCTACTCTCCATGCGAGCAGCTCGCACCCTAAACACCTCATCAATAGCATTCCCTATGGGGAAATGCTACATCTACGACGCATATGTAGCAATAGTAAAGATCTAAAAGCAGCGCAACTGGAGAGTAGAGCACGATCTAAACAGAGAGGGTACTCGGCTAAAGTAATCGAGAAGGCCATTACTAAATCGATGCTGTTGACAAGAGAGGAAGCATTGCAAGAGAAAACGAAGGACTTAAATTCCTTTGCTACCAGCAATGGCAATGCAAATGATCATGGCAGTGATGATTTCAGATTGATTATGAAATACAGTAAACAACAGAAGTCACTGAACAAAATTATCCAGCAAAATTGGCCTCTGGTGCGGAATGACCCAGTGATTGGACCCCTGCTACCATCCAGTAAAGCACCATCCATGAGGGACATTTTGGTAAAAACAAGCCCAGAGATCATAGATAACAGTAGCTGGATACAATCGAATAAAGGGTTCTATAGATGCAAAACATGCAAAGCATGTTCCCACGGCATAAACAAGAGCACATACAATACACCGTTTAGTGAAAAAGTCTGTAAGATCTCCAAACTGTTAATATCTAAGACAGAATTTGCGATCTAGGTGCTGTCATGTCCGTGTGGCCTACAGTACGTAGGCAGCACAAAATTACCGGTGCATAAGCGAGTGTTGCAACATCTGAGGGCTATCACAAATCAGGACAACACTTACCCTGTGGCGCGTCACTTCAGGGAAAAACATGAATCCAACAACCTAAACCTGAAGTATTATGTAATAGACGCAGTCCCCCCAGTAGAAGAGGAGGTGATCGATAAGATAAATTAAGAAAGCTGGAAACCAGATACATACTACAGCTAGATTCCAAACAACCTGGGGGGTTGAACGCCACAGAGGATTTGCACATGTGTTTAACATGAGAATGCTTGGTACAGACCCATGGAATACAGGGATATACTACACTTGTAAATACAGGGACCCCCTCTATAATGCTCAAAGGTCAGGGAGAAAGAGGGGAAAATGATCAACTAAGACAAAAACTCTCCCCTGAGACCTATATTTCTTTGCAAAAGATTCAATCTTGTATGGGTTAAGGTTCAGGTACAAAACTACAAAAGTATGATACTCAAATGACCCTTTTGGCTTTGGTTATCAATTTTGCCCATTGGAAACGTTTTATATCTATGTGTTCCTTATACCCAAATGTGTATATGTGTCTTGTATGACTGTGAGCGAGTGTAAGGCATGAATGTGGTTTTATGTTAGATTGATTTATCTGTTGGGGGCTAATAGTATGGAATAATTATTTTTGTATTATATTATTACATAAAATGTGTTCTTTTAATAAATGAATCTATCAGATAATTGATGTGTACTGTTTATAACAAATAAGAAAATTATAAAAATGAAAAATAAAAGGAATCTTTATAAAAAAGATGTACAAGTTCATTTGAGTATCATACTTTTGTAGTTTTGTACCTGAACCTTAACCCATACAAGATTGAATCTTTTGCAAAGAAATATAGGTCTCAGGGGAGAGTTTTTGTCTTATAAAGGGATATACTATACAGTAATTTTTTGAGGTTTTAACTTTTGATACACAGTTTTATGAATCCGTTTATATTATGGCAATTTTAGATGATTTTTTTATTAGGGTATGAAAATAGGAATTTGTATATATTTATATAATTATTTATTTATTGATTAACAGATATTTAATGGTTTTAGTAGCTTTTGTATCTGTTTTGAGATATTTATGTATTTATACATATAAGCAGAAGTTTGCACATTATTCCTATCCCTTCAAGTGAGTTACTAAATTGCCACATTTTAGGATTCTCTAAACAGTCGTAAACTTGGAGAACACAAATAACTCTTACTATATGGTCTTTTCTGCAAGCCCTAACCAAAACTCGAATTAACTCTGGGAAATCGCTACAAGAATCACAAAAAGCGAAAAACAAAAAATAGAAAGTAAAAAATAAGACCTAGACACTTCAAACCACCATTTAGGGTGTCCAAAAGAATTTGTTAATCTTTCTTGGTATTTTTATATTTAACACTTATGCACTTATTCAGCACTAAGCACTTTGGGTTTTAGTATCACATACATCAGTAGGTCGATTTACATGAACAGAAAATGTAAGGGTCAAACCTTGAGGATTTACCCCGATATGTTTTGTTACATTGATGAGTGGCACGAAAAATAGACAATACATGGTATTATACCGATATTTAACGGATGTGTAGACTGAGAGCAACTCTATCAGATAACGTAAAACATTGTACTGTGTATATGATTTTAATCTGTGCAATCTGTGACGATGTTATAAATCAATTAAAAAAAATAATGTGAGAAACATTAGATCAAGCTGAAATTGTCAAAATGTATGAGTTTACATATATATATTTTTTCTATGTTCATGACGACCAAATCACGTGATACAAATTGGATTAGGCACTATGACTTTAAATATTGCACATTCTGAACTTGCCACCGTCATGTGATCAAGGCTCGGACGAGCCGAAACGCGTAATGGCGACTGAAGAGGAATAAAATAACTTTGCACCAAACCTGGGTCCGTGTCCGTTCTTGGAGATATCCTGCTGTTCAACAGAGTAACCTGTAATATATATATATATATATATATATATATATAATTCTATTAGAAAAGCGTTTCTTGTTTTGCAATAACTTTGGCGCTGCTTGACGAATCTTCACAACATTTTTTTAAAAAGCCCCTTTTTTGGTTCAGCTGTGTTGAAAGCTTCAGGGTTTTCCATCATGCGGGGGCCGAAAGAAAAGGGGGTCCCAAAATGCGTTTTCCCAACGTTATGTCTATGGGGATTTCTCATTTTTTGAACACAACTGCAGCCCGAACTGCTGAATGGAATGACACCAAATGTGGCAGAAAGCTAGATGTTAGTCCAGAAAGCATGCTTTTTGTGATATGGTGTAAACCCGTTCAGTAGTTTCAGAGATATTGAAATTTAAAAAATATAGATATCTGGGGACGCGAGTCCTCGCAGAGGACTCGCAGATCCTACTAAAATTTGATTGGCTGCCAACACTTGAACCAGTAAGTGTTGGCAGCCATCTTGGGACTCGGCTTGAAACCGAGTACCACAAAAAAAGTAAAAAATTATGAAAAGGAGGCAGGGTAGGAATGCCCTGACCCCAGATATGGTGAGGTAAAAAGTATTTTTTTAATTTAATTTTGCTGCAAATTTGCGGGTGGAGCTGCAGATCTGCGGCAACATTTAAAAAAAAGACGTGTGCACGACTAGTAGGGGGATGAAGTCCCCTTGGCTAGTGAGGGTCATTGGGATCCAAATACCCCTCCTGTTACCACCAGTAAGTCCCATACAGCGGAATTTGCTAAGAGTTCTTTGGGAGGCCACGCTCCCTTTCTCCACCACTCTGCAAACGTGCGTCCTGGCGCACTACTGATTGGGGAATGAAGTCCACTTTACTCCTGAGGGACCTTGGGGCTAAGAAGCCTTCCTGGTACCTCCTGTCAGTCCTACACAGTGTGATTCCTGTGAGCTGGTTGGAGGCCCCACCCCTTTCTCCACCACTCTGCAAACGTGACTACTATTTAAAAAAAACATAGAAATTCACTGAAAAAAACAAAGGTGACAGGCTCAGATTTTACTCCTAAAAACCATTGGAATTCAACAGTTATAGTTAGCTGAGCTGACTATAACTCGCAACACCTCAATGCACTGCTTATGACCTCACATATTACATCACTTATTACATGGTCGGTGTCATCACTGATGACATCTCAAATGACATCACTGATGACCTCACTGATGACATCATCCACAGAATCACTGATGCACCCACTCACACCCCATAGAACATGAACATAAACCCACTCCCACACAACCATTCAAAAACCCATTCACAGACCCATACAGTACTTACACACCCACTTACTGATTCATAGATCTACACACACATCCACTCACTTACCCATACATCCACTCAGTCACCCACTCAGTCACTAATACAGCCTCTGACATATCCACTCATACACCCATACAGCCATTAACACACTGAGTCAGTCACCCATATAGCTACTCACACACCTAGTCATTCACCAATATAGTCAATCATACAGCCACTTACTCACCCATACAGATACACACACACACACTCACTCATACAGATACTAACACATCCTCACTGACACAAGCACACTCTCACCCATACAGCCACTCTCACATTCACTCACTTACCCGTAGTCACTCATATATCCCATCACTCACTTATACTGCCTTTCACATAGCCAGTTACTCACCCATATACCACTGAAACATCCACTTACTCACCCACACAGACATAAACACACTCACTCATACAACCCCTCACTCACTAACCCATACAGCCACTGACTCACCCACTCACTCATCCATACATGTAGTCACACACCATCTCACTAGGCCTGGGCAGTGAACTTCGCTCCGTTGGCAGAGTTTGCAGAGTTTTCTGCACTCCGCGGAGCTCTCGGAGTGCAGAAAACTCCGCTTCGCGATGTGCAGCAGAGTTTTTTCGACGCTCGCGAACGGTAAGTTCGCGATCGCGAGCTGCCGCTCCGGTAGAATTTTTACCCAAGCGGCAGGAATACCAGCACAAACTGCAGTTCGCACTGCACTCCGCCACTTGCGGAACTTCGCAGAGTTTTTTTGTAACTTCGCGGAGTTCCGCGTAGCAAAACTCCACACACTACGCCCAGGCCTGCATCTCACCCATCCACACAGACACCCAGACAACCATACAGGTACTCAGACAACCAATCACTCACCAATATAGCCACTCACGTACCTACTTACGCACCCATGCAGCCACTTAGACAGCACCTGACAGACTGATACAGAAATTCACATAACCAGTCACTCACCCATACATTCGCTGAGACACCTATTCATTCACTTATACAGACAGTCATGCACCCGCTGATTCATCTATACAGGCACTTGTACACCCACTGATTCACCAATACACCTTGGTATATATATTTAACACTCATCAACATTTTAAAAACACTCACAGTCACTGGATGATGTAATCTGTGAGATCATCAGTGATGTCATGAGTGATGTCACTGACCATGTCATGAGTGATGTAATATGTGAGGTCATAAGCAGTGCATTCCAGGGGTGCAAGTTATAGTTAGCTCAGCTTATTATAACTGATGAATTCCACTGGTTTTGTATGAGTAAAATCTGAGCCTAACTGTAACATCCCTGTAACCTTTGTTACTGCGCTGTGTTGAGAGGCTGATTAGGTGAGTGAGTGGGTGTGTGACTCTGTAGGTACATAAGTGGGTTTGTGAGTAGCTCTATAGGTGAGTGTGTGGTTATGTGGCCAGCTGTATAGGTGACAAACTGGTTGTATGAGTGGCTGTATGGGTGAGTGAATGGTTGTGCGAGTTGTTGTACTAGTGAGTGAGCGGGTGTGTGCGTGGCTCTATGGAGGAGTGAATGGGTGTGTGAGTACTGGTATTGGTCTGTGAATGGGTATGTCAGTTGTTGTATGGGTGTGTGAGTGGGCGTACAAGAGGTTGTATGGGGGTGTGAGTAGGTGTGTGAGTGGTTCTGTGTATGAAGTCAAGTCATCAGTGATGTCATTTGAGATGTCATCAGTGATGTCACTGACCATGTCATGAGTGATGTAATATGTAAATTCATAAGCAGTGCATTGCGGAGGTGTAAGTTATAGTTAGCTCAGGTAACTATATCTGCCGAATTTAATTGGTTTTGTACAAGTGAAATCTAACCCTAACTATAACGTCCCTGTAAGCTTTGGATTTTTCAGTGGATTTTTAAGGTTTTTTAAATGCTAATACCGAACTAAAACCTTTGTTTTTTTCAGAGAATTTCTATGGTTTTTAACTTGTAATCACATTTGCAGAGTGGTAAAGAAAGGGGCCTCGAACCGGCTCTTAGGAATCCCGCTGTGTATGATTTACAGGAGGTACCACCAAGGCTTCTTGGCCCCCAAGGTCCCTCAGGTGTAAAGTGGACTTCATCCCCCAATAAGTAGTGCAACACGAGCCGCATTTGCAGAGTAGTAGAGAAAGGGGGCGTTTCTTCTGAACACTTCTTACCAATCCCTCTGTGTGGGACTAACTGGAGGTAACAGGAGAGGTAGTTGGCCCCCAAGGACGTCCTTGGGGGCCAACTACCCCTCCTGTACCTCCAGTAAGTCCCACACAGCAGGATTGCTGAGACATCGTAGGAGGCCATGTCCCATTTCTCCACCACTCTGCAAACGCACCTTGTGGCGCACTACTAGTAGGTGGATGAAGTCCCCTTGGCTATTGACAGGTCAACTAACCCTCCTGTTGCCTCCAACAAGTCCCACACAGTGGATTTGCTGAGAGGTTCTCGGTGGCCACGCCCTCTCTCTACTCCAATGTGCAAACGCGCCTCCTGGCGCACTACTATTTGGGGGATAAAGTCTCCTTGGCTCTTGAGGGTCCTTGGGGGTCACCTAGCCCTCCTGTTATGTCCTGTAAGGCCCACACAGTGGGTTTGCTGAGAGGTGGTCAGAGACCACACCCCCTTTCTCCCCACTTTGCAAACGCTCCTCTGGGCGCATGCTGCTTGTGGGAAGAAGTCTACTTTGGTCCTGAGCCCCTCAGGAGGCAAGGGGGCGTTATCTCCCCACCAGCAGTGCACCTGGAGGTGCATTTGCAGAGTGGTGGAGAAAGGGGTGTGGCCTCTGACCACCTCTCAGCAATCCCGCTGTGTGCCGCTTACTGGAGGTAACAGGAGGTCTTCTTGGCCCCTAAGGGCCCTCAGCAGTCAAGGGGACTTCATCCTCCAATCAGGAGAGCGCCAAGAGGTGCATTTACAGAGTAGAGGAGAAAGGGGGGGCATACCCTCCCTCCTGCGAGTTGCGGCATTTTAATTTTTTTATCTTTTAGGAAGGGGGGCTGCATGGCCCCCCTTCCCTGGACCAATTTGGGGTCCGGGAACCCGATTCCCCAGGGCCCGACCTATATTTTTATTTTTTTTAATTTTCAAAGGGAAGGGGCGAGGGGCCCCCCTCCCGAGGTTTATTCCGGTCCTGGAGACCCAATTCCCCGGGGCAGGCCTTCATTCTTTTTTTAAAATGTGGAGGGGGCCAGCCCAGCTTTCATGAAGTGGACCAGAGTTAACTATGGCATGGCGGAAGCGGTGCTACAGCCAAGCCATAGCAAACTACAATGTACCGGGGGTGGACACCCCGGGACATTGTTGGAGCCGTCTCTGGGGGGTGGCGGTCGCCAGGGACATGCAAGGCTCCTGGAGGGGTGCCGTGCGGCTCCCCTCCCATCTTGTAGATAGCCCCACGGAGGTGGTGGTCCTCAAGGCCGGGGGTCCGCAACAGACCCCCGTCAATACTTCATTTGTGCCCTGGGGAGGCGGCAATCCCATGGTCTGCGTGGGAGGGCCCCTGCATTAAAAAAAAAATCAATTAGTGGTTGTGCCTCGGGGAGGTGGCAGTCCTCGGGGCATGGCCTCCCCCGCATTAAAAAAAAAAATACAGTGTGCCCTGGGGAGGTGGCGGTCCCTGGGGTAGCGGGTTGGCAAGCGGGCCCCCCACATTTGTAAGTAAAATTGTCCCAGGAAGGTGGTGGTCCCCGCATTTTCATTGTTACAGCCCCAGGGAGGTGGCAGTCTCTGGGGCTTCTGATAAGCCCAAGACGGGTGCCCCATGAACCCCCCTACTTCATGCACCGGGGGGCTTTGATAAAAGACGCGCAGGAGACCACATGTTTTTTTTTGTTTTAAATTTTGCCCTGGATTCACGGATCCACCGCAACTCTGCGGCAAAATATAAAAAAACATGCTTTTAAAACGGTGGGGTCCCTGGGGGACCCCCCACCATAACTAGGGGGTCAGGTATTCCTACATTGCCCACTTTTCTTTATTTTTGACTTTTATGCTTGAACTCGGCTTCAAGCCGAATCCCAAGATGGCTGTCAACACTTCCTGGTTGAAGTGTTGCCAGCCAATCAGAGCAGTGTATTTCCCTGCACGAGCTTGTCTTTGTTCGCAAAGGCTTCACGGCCAGAGATAACACTATCATTTTCGGCTTAAATTACCCAAAAACTACTGAACGGATTTACACCATATAAGCAAAAGGCACTTCCTTGAACCGACATCTACCTCCCTGCAAAATTTGGTGTAAGTCTGTTCAGCGGTTCGGAATGTAGGTGTGGCTAAAGGTTCCTATGGGAATTAACAATACAAACGCAACCTTATTTTGCGCCCCAAATTCTCGGTCACAACTGCACGGATCACCCCCAATCTTTCCCAATCAATACTACCCCCCATGACACTTTTTTGGCAAAACTTCATGCAGATTGGTAAAACAACGCCAAAGTAATAGCTAAGTCAAAAAATGCTATTGTTGCGGAAACTAGGTCGTAACTATGCCTACCTACTGGTGTGTATGTGTGTGTATATATATATATATAACAAATATATATTTTAATGGGGTGGCATACCACCCCCCCCCCACCCTGAGCCTTCTAGATAACCCTAGGGACCTCATCCCCTGGGGCAGATATCCATTTTAGAGGGAAGGGGTGTAGAGCCCTCCTTCTGAACCACTTAAGGGCCCTGGTGGGTGCCATCCTTGAGCTATTTCTTTTTGGGAGGGGACATGCCCCCCTCCCTGAGCCACTTGAGGGCTCCAAGGACCCAACCCTCTGGGACTGCTTTGTCTTTTATGGGGAAGGGGATGTGGGTCCCCCTCCTTGAGCCATCCATAGGTCCTAGAGACCCGTATCCAGGGGCTGCTAGCCGCAGATTCCCGAGGGACCCCAACCCCAGGACACTGAGAGCTGAAACTCCCTGCCTGTGCTCTTGCAAGGCAGGGAACAACGGTTTGTTCCCGTGTGGGGAACGACAGGGAAACCCAACTGAAAACCTCCCTTACTTACCTCCCTCATGGCATCTCTTCCAACGCCATCCGACAGATCAGGCAGAACATGATGGAACAAACAAGGGACAAAAGTTGCAAAACTAAAGAAGGACTATCCTTGTTCTGTACAGGTGAAAGGCGGTGTTGAGCAGATAGGGAACCAATCAGAACACCCAGAAGGAGGAGAAAAGGAGACCAATGGATACATAGGGGAGGGGAAGGAAGATGGAGAATGGAGGTGGGGCCAGAAGAACCAGGAAAATATGGAGAGTGAGGAGTCTGCAGGGGAGTGGCCGGAGAACACTGAGAACGCCGTAAAATTCTACCCGGTCAAATCCAGGACCGAAGACGCCGAACCAGATGGGACTCCTGAAGAGTGGTGGTCGCCCACGGAGGACGCATACAAGCCATCGCAATTCAAGAGAGTTGCGGCAGTCGCGATACATGACACAGAAGGGAGGGGCATGACAGGAGTGGGTTGGGCTGGGTCTGGAAATATGGGGAGGCCGGGAGGAGAGTCGGGACATTTTATTTTATTCCTTATTTCTTTCCCTGATTTCACTTCACTTAGGGTTTTTTCTATTTTGATCTTAACCGGCATACAGTAACGGTGGACTTTGGGTTAGTCCAGACCGGGTACCCACTAATTTCTTTTGTGGATTTACAGTAATTGATGACACCTAGGAAAAGGGGTATCACTGAAACAATGGGCCAGGGAGAGTCCTATCATTTTCTATGATTAATTTACTCACTTTATGGCAAATACATAGTATTCCCGCTGTCACCTTGGTGTGGTGAAAGTATCTATCCTGACCAAATCTAAAAAAAGTATGTATACTTACTGCCACCTCCTCCTTCTTTTGCGTTTGAGCTCCGTGTGACCCCCTCCGGGACGAAGTAGATGATCTAGAAGGAGAGAGACGAAGGAAGAAGTTGAATGGAACCATTCTTACAGAATATACCAAATAATTATCCTGAAAATAAAAGCACGCCAATATTAAGAGACACATTCAGCCTCCTTGCTTCTTTTTCTGCCCATCCCTCTCACAGTTGGTGTCAGAAGTGAGATCGGAGGAAATGGAGGCAGTCATGACTAAAATGGCGGAAGATCAGGAGGGACTTAAGAAAATAATGGAGAAGTTTTTAGCAGTGGCTGAAGAAGACAGAGAAAGGCTACATAAGACTTTAACTGAGCAAAGCCAAACCCAAGAAACTGTTATAATGAAATTTGCTGAAGCCCTTGTCCAGCAGAGGAGCCCCACAACGCTACCTTCTGTGGTCATGCAAAAATATGTCACCGAGGAGGACCCAGATTTCTTCTTTTCGAATTTCGAAAGAATGGTAAGAGTCGCCACATGGTCCGAGGATAAATGGAGACAATACCTAGGCCCACTCCTTTCAGGTGACCTCCAGGCAGCATATCAGGCAGCCAATCCCCTAGGAATGACCCCATATGAGGAAATCAAGGACAGTGTTTTGGAAAGAATGGGGGTGGATGAGGAAACGTACCGAACCAGGCTCAGGCAAATCAAGGTAGGCCCTCAAGAAACCCAGAGAGCCTTATATTACCAAGTGAGAGATATGGCCGACAGATGGTTAAAAACCTTGACTTCTTCCAAAGAAGAAATATTGGAAAAGATTTATTTAGAGCAATATCTCACATCATTACATCCGTCCATATAGAAGTGGGTTCGCCAACATACTCAGCTTAGCTTGGATCAAGCTGTAGAGATAGCGAGCACTTTTAACCGGGTTCAAGAGTTACAAAGAAGTTGAGAAGAAAGTCAGTGGAAGCATCCTGGGAGAACTTTACCAAAAACCCAAAAGTCTCTTCCCCCTAGAAAGACGGAAACAGTAACTCTGGTGCCGGGACCCCTACCTACACCTCCCTGCCCACCTCCTACTCCAGGGACCCAATGTTTTCAATGTGGAATGTTTGGACACATAGCTCGTTTTTGCCCCCAGAAGAAGGGACCCATGAAAGTGGGGCTTACCAGATCTCTCTATTGTGCACAGTCCCTGTCAAGTATCAGTAAATGGGGAGCCTAGAAACGCATTATATAGTTACTGGCTGCTTGCAAATCGTTATGAAATCCCAAGCTGTTCCAGGAGGAGTACAACATACGTCAGTGGTTGTCAATATCCAGTGTGTGCATGGATAAAGCAAACAGTATCCCACCACGGAAGTGTGTGTCCAACCCTCCACTCCACTGGTTCCTTTGCGTGTAGGATTAATGCCAAGGCTGTCTGAACCCAAAGTCATAGGCAACGATTATCCCCACATGAATAGTCTGATTCATGATACATGGAAAGAAGGAAAGGAATGGAAAGAAACTGCTCCTTTTTCACAAATGCCAGACCATAAATGGCCCCCAGGAAGACCCCGGAAAGTCAAAGACAAAGAAGAGAAGCAAGGCTGGACCTGAGTAGCTTTGTTCAATGCTATATGGTATTTGGGAACATGATAGGAGTTTTCATGCAACCCAGAGGGAGGATCCGACTCTAAGCAAGGCTAATGAAACAGAAGATGCTAACCAAGTACATCCCCAATTATATACCCAGAAGGGATTGCTATACAGAAAAGGAGGTAGAGCCCTACCCTCCCCACTATTAGTGTCCCACCTGTTCAGGGAGAAAGTTTTGTTTCTGGCACATAGTCATCTGTTAGGCGGACACTTTGGGGTAGAGAAAACAGAGAGGGCTATATTAGAGAAATTTTATTGGTCTGTGTTTTATCAACAGATCTGAAAATATTGTAAGGAATGCCCTATTTGTAAAAAGAACAGCTGTGCCTGACCAATGTGAGTTCCCTTAAGGCCCTTACCAGTGATAGATAAACCCTTCTCTAAGGTAGGAATGGACATCATTGGACCCCTTCTCCCCTCCCGTAGTGGGTACCGCTATGTACTAGTTTTAGTAGACTATGCCACACGATTCCCAGAGGCAGTAGCATTAGGACTGCCCTATACCACTCAAGTGGCTAAAGCCATGATTAATATCTTTTCTCGAGTTTGGTTTCCTGGAGAAATCATAACCGACCAAGGGACTCCTTTCATTTCTAAACTAATGAGACAGATCTGCCAACAGCTTAAGCTTAAACAAATACGAACCATGGTGTACCATCCTCAAATGGATGGTTTAGTAGAACAATATAATTCCACACTAAAAACCATCCTGAAAAAATTATTAGACCTAGAAACGCGAAAATGGGAGGATATATTGCCCCTAGCGTTATTTTCCTTACGATGCAGACAACAGTAAAGTACCCGCTATTCTCCGTTTGAGTTACTGTATGGCAGTCGACCCCGTACTTTATTAGACATGGCAAAAGAGGAATATGAGAAGGAGAAAGATGAGTCCAAACCACTATTGGAATATGTAACCAGCTTGAACTCACAATTGAAACAAGTTCGAGACATTGTAAAAAACAATCTGGAGCAGGCTCAAGCCTCTCAGAAAAGGCAATATGATAAGAAAGCTAAGGAACGGCCTTAGAGTTAGGGGATCTAGTACTGTTGATGAAGACTACCTCTGATCATAAGTAGTTAGGTCAGTGGCAAGGCCCTTTTAAAGTCATAGAAAAGGTGAGTCCGGTGACCTATCGATTAGAAATAGATCCATAAGGAGAGAATACCCAAATCTTTCACATTAACATATTAAAGAAATGGGAAGGAGCCAGGCCTGTCCTACTAGGGACAGTGGAGATAACCCTACCCTTCTATGAACAGAGTATAGATCCTGAATTGTCATCCCCCAAAAGCAAAACTTAAGTGTGCACTTGCAACCTCTTCAGAAAGTATTTTCATTAAACCCGGGGAGAACGTCAGTAATAGAACATATGATACACACTCTTCCAGGAAAAAAGGAACGGTTACGTCCTTACCATATTCCTGAGTCTCGCTGAGATTCAATTGAGAAAGTAGTACAACAAATGTTAAAAATGGGAGGAATAGAAATTCCTCCATTGTGATTGTTCCAAAATCTGATGGGTCCATCAGGTTTTGTATTGATTTTCGAGAGTTCAATAAAATTTCCCAATTCGATTCATACCTCCTCCCGTGTGTTGATGAAATGATAGAGACGTTGGGAGAAGCACAATATATCTGCACTCTGGATTTGTGCAAAGGTTACTGGCAAGTACCATTAAGAAACCAAGAAAAAGAAATGCCAGGAATATTTCATAGAAATTAAACCTGTTAGTACGGGAATGGGGATTATTTGCCCATCATTGATACCTGAAACTTGCAGCTTTACTGTTTTGGTCAGCACCTGGGCTCCTGTAGGAGCCCAGGTGCTGACCAAAACAGTAAATATGAAATATTCCTGGCACCCATTTGACTTATTCCAAAGAAGGAAGCACATCTATGCATCTTTTTTGCCTTATCGAATAATTGGAATTAAAGCTTGAGTTACTCAAGAAGTGGAAAATGAATACTCTATAAATACGATATATATGAGCCTTGATGAAGTTCAAAACTGACAATTTGAACGAAACGCGTTGGCTGGATGGTTTCTGTATATTTTTGGATTTTTTGTGAAGACGTATATATATAACTAAGAAAGCAGAAGAAAAAAGAAATAAAAAGGAATATTTATAATGACCGTCTGAATGATTATTGGAAGGAGATTGTTTTCCCAGTCCACCACTCCATTTTGATTCTCAAAAACAGGATTCTGTTTGTTTCCCTTCCTCTTGCTTTATCTTCTTTGATGCTGTGAGAAGTTGGCCTGGTATATGCTGTTCACTAATTAAAGTGGACACCTTGCACCAGGGCAAATCGACTCTTATGGTAGATAGGTTTAAGACAACCTTTTAAAGAAAGCTATCCTAGTGGTAGCTGTGGAGAGCAGCCTTCAGGCTAAGTCTCGGAGGAATGTAAAGCAGCTTGTTTTACCATATAATCTCTTGAATCACCAAATGAAAAGACACCACACAGGTATATATATCAAATATATATGTATTTATTTCTAAATAACTCTCTACTAATCTCTTTATGAGATTAGAAGACAAACATATGCACAAATCAACGTTTCACAATAAGTTAAGCACAAAATATGGCTGGGGCCCTAGGGGCGTACCAGACCATATACTAAGTAAGAGACTTAGGGACAACGACTTGCAGGGAGACAAGGCCTAGGGCCTTCAGAAGTGCTGGGGCCTCACGAAACCACCCAAGGCAGGTAAGTAAAGGACCCACGGCGGACGCGTGCAGTGTAGATACACAGGCGCGGATCGCCGTTGACTTCAATGGGGCAAGTCGCGGTTGGAAATAAAGAGTTTTAGGATACTTCTATAGAACCTACAAGCAAGTCACTTACAGGGTAAGTCGTTCTAGGGCCCACACCCACAGGAGCACCGTAGTGCTGGAGTTACCTCACCCAGGGAAGCCGGGTGCACAGGTGTCCTTTGGTGTCGGGTCGCGGCGTCGTTTTCAATGGCAAACAAAGAAGACTTGCTGCTTGCGGGAGCTGAAGAAGTGTCCGGTGGAATCCAAGCCTGGATTCTGAAGAAGGATGACCTGAAAGCAGAGGGGACAGTGTTCAAAGTCACTTGGCAGTGACTCGGGGCAAGGAAGATGGATGCCCACCGTCATCGAGTGATTCAGGTCGGTTGCGGGTGCCTTGACTCTTCAGCCACGTGGTCCAGGAGGCGTCGACGATGACCGGGAGCTGGATTCGGTGTGTCCCTCGACGTCTGCAGCTGACTGCGGTGTCGGCAACTCGATCGGAGCCAACAAGCCTTGGCAAACGCAAGTCTCGGGGAGATGAAGAAAAGTCGATGGCGCAGACCAGCAAGGTCTGTGGAACTCACCCAGCGAGGGTAAGTCAGGGCAGGCCTGGAGCAACCAGGGGAGCCCTTTGGTTTCTTTAAGAAGTCTTCTGGGGACCCACAAGCCAGAGGGCAAGGGATTGCGAAGACACCTCGGGCGGAATCACTCAACAGGGGCCCACGGTCACTCGGGACGGTGTAGGCCTCTGATCTTCAGAGGGATTCCTGCTGGAGATCGGGACCACACGTGGTCCAAAGCACAGGTTCGTAGAACGTTGTGAAGGGGTTGCACTCAACAATAGTGCACGGTACCCAGGGGTCGCGGTTCCTCATTACTCGTGGGGTCCACTTGCCTCAGCTTCGCTGGGGACTCACGATGGCCTGGGAGAGGTCAGGAAATCCACTTCCTGGGCAGCAGGGACTTCGGACTCCGGCGGGAGCAGCGTAGTTTGCGACCGTCGTTGTCGTTTTTGGTGCCTGCCAAGCAGGGGAGTCACTCCTTGACTCCAAGGGAGATTCTTCTGTCTTCCAAAGGTAGTGGAACGTCGAAGGGCCAGGATTCTTCTGTAGAGTGTCGTCCAGGGGTTATCTGCTTTGCAATGGCAAGGTTCCCCCTCTTATACTAAAAAGAGGGGATGGACTAGCTCTATGACCCCACCTATGGGAGGGTCAAGGGAGGGGGTGGCTACACCCACTTCCCTTTGTCCAGTTTCGCGCCAGAGCAGGGGCAGGTAGCCCCTGAGCTGGTTTGAACTGGCATATGCACAGAGGAGCCTTCTGCTCCCCCAGTGCAGGACTTCAAAGCACTCTAAGCGTGCACCCACCCAGCCCCAATACACTAAACCCTGTCTGGGAGGTGGTCACACCTCCCTGTGACAGGATGCCTATTGTTGGGCTTCCTCCACTGTGAGTTTCGGTCATCAGCAGGAGGGCAGCCCAGTGTCTGTGACTGGTGGCATCCATTTTGTGATGCCAGGGCTCTTCAGGATTCTACTGCGTTTCCACAGCAGGTACATGTCTTATCCCTCTAGAAGGGTGGAATGCTACCCCCGCCGCCAGGATTGGCGGGGGGTAGTATTCCAAGATGTTTGACACCAAACACGACATGTTTTGATGCAGCCATTCCAAAGTTAGCATTTTACCGCGAGGATATAATGCACTTAAGAGTATATGGTTTAACCGCATCCACAAACAGCCCCAGAGAATAGACTCTGAGAGCTGCAGGGGGCCCTGCTCAAGCAGAGGCACCCCCTCACATAGAAGCCAAGCACCCTGCCCTCAGGATTGATAGAGCCTGCCTTAGGGGTGACTGATAGGTTTATATGTGTGTGCAGGAGAGATATAGGAAACCTATATCTCAGTGAGGGGTGCTAGCACCACCTCACCCAGGCTGCAGTAGCAGGCCTGTGGTGTCAGATTTAGTCTGCTTCCCAGGGGTGGCATAATACATGCTGCAGCCCCTGGTAGGCCTGTGGTACCTAAGGTACCATATACTAGGGACTCATAAGGCACCACAGTATCCAATCACTAGTGCACCTAGAGTGCACTCCATGTCATTTAGAGAGAGCAGATAGACTGGGGCCCTGAATAGCAGGGTCCCAGTCCAACTAAGTCCAACTAAGTCATAAACCAGCAAAACACCAGGAAAAAAGTGGGGGCAACCATATAGTCAGATTCCACCTTCCTACATAACCCCCCCCAAACGAAAGGAGATAAGGCTAACCTTGACCAGTTGAGCCTTTATCGATTAAGTGGCCATATAAGGAAGCACCTGCACTAGCATGGTTGCCCCCTGTCTTATGGTCCCCGAAGCAATCCCTCACCCTAAGGGTATGAGAGGGTCTCCACCATGGGGAATCACTACCTCTGGTGTGCTTTGGTAAAGTACAAGGCTGGTGGGGTGTCTGAGTAGGGAAGTGAGGCCCTAGGAAGGTTGGCCTCAGCTTCCTCAGATCACTGGTCACCATGTATGCCTGTCTTTCCATGACTGAGTTGCACTTTGCTCTAAGGGTCAACCTTTGACTGCCTACAGCTGGGGGTTGGGTCCCTTTGGATGGAACACTGGAGGGACATGGCATGTTTGGAACCTTTTGGTTCCAGGTTTGCCCTTGCCTAACAGAGTCCTTCTGGGGAGGTCCCTACATAAAGGTATGGGGGATCCCTCAGTGGGTTGAGGAATTTTCACCTGGCTAGGGCTACTAGACTGGGTGCCCCTAATCTGCTGATGGGGGGTTCCTCTGGACAGGGGGCCCTGGGGGGTCCACTGACCTCCCTGACCTCTGCAGCCCTGGGCTGACTGAGGCAGGGTAGAGAGGGGCAGTTTACCTGCTCCAGACTGGGTACCACCTTGGAAGGGTCCTCTGCCATCAGGGGTGGGGCCAGGCCAGGCCTGACTACCTCTGTGGCAGTTCCTTCACTAGGGGTAGGGTCAGTTCCCTGAGGAGGCTGACCCTTACCTACTGTCTGGAGGGAAGAAGACTTTTCTTCAACCCTTGTGCTCTCTTCTGGGGAGAGTGGGCCATTCTTCCAGGCTCCATCTCTCCAAAATCTTCGGCTGGGGCTGTGGCCATCACAGCCCCACTAACCTTTACAGGGACACCCAACATCCTCAGATGGGTTTGGTGTTCAATTTCAGCCCAGGCTGAAATTTCCA
This sequence comes from Calotriton arnoldi, assembly GCA_963921515.1. Lineage (NCBI taxonomy): Eukaryota > Metazoa > Chordata > Amphibia > Caudata > Salamandridae > Calotriton > Calotriton arnoldi. Next base: position 1,616,633 of record CAWUFW010003383.1, read on the forward strand.
GATCATTGCCCATCAGGCAATCTACAGGTAAGGTTGGGGACACTGCCACTCTTTTTGGGCCTGTGACCCCCTCCCAGCTGAGATTGACTATGGCCATGGGGTGCTCTGTTCTGACACCATCAATGTTGGTCACCTGGTATTTAAACTCAGGTAAAAGCTGGTGAGGGGGACTAGTTTCCCTGCCACCATGGTGACACTAGCCCCTGTGTCCCTAAATGCCACAGCTTTCTGACCATTAATTATTGGCTCCAGTCTGTACCTGCCCAATGCTGTGGGACCCACGGTAAAGGTGGCAAATCCTATACCACCATCAGAATCTGAGGAGTCTGTTGAGGGGGTCCTGTCTGAACTAGGGCCCACCTCTGTTCCTCTTGCAAAAGCACCTAACTTTTTGGGTGCACTACTCCCAACTGGAGGATTACTACTGGTAGTACCAGGAGGGGTAGTAGTAGTTGGTGGAGGAACATTTTCTTTATTGCCAATCCTGGGACAACTGGGATCAGATTTCCAGTGCCCAGGCTTTTTACAGACATGGCAATAGGGTTTCTTTTCAGGAGAGGAAGGAGTTTGGGACCCACCCCAGAAGAGGACTTTTGGGGCCCTGAAGTGGACTTATCCTTGGATTTATCCCCACCTTTCTCTTGGGACTTGGTAGAATCTTTCTTGTGGTCACCACCCTGATTCTTAGGCCTTACCCTGGTTCTGACCCATTTGTCTGCCTTCTTTCCCAATTCTTGGGGAGAGGTCAGATCAGAGTCCACCAGGTACTGGTGTAAAAGCTGGTTTTGACAATTATTAAGGATCTGTTCTCTCATCATTAGATTATAAAATCCTTTGAAATCAGTAACCCTACTGCCAACCAGCCAACCCTCCAGAGCCTTGGATGCACAATCTACAAAGTCAGTCCAGTCCTGAGTCTGTGCCTTCTGGGTATCTCTGAACTTCAACCTGTACTGCTCAGTGGTTAAGCCAAACCCATCTATCAGTGCACTCTTCAGGACCTCATATTCATCAGCATCCTCCTCTCTAACAGTGAGGAGCTTGTCTCTTCCTTTATCTGAAAAGGAGAGCCACAAGATTGCTGCCCACTGCTTTTGGGGGACCTGCTGTACTCTACAGGCCCTCTCCATAGCAGTTATCCACTTGTGGATATCATCCCCACTCTGGTAGGGAGGAACAACCTTGCTCAGGTTCCTATGGTCAGGAATATATTCTCTGCCTCTAGGGACACTGTTGCTGCCACCAGGGGGTTCTAACCCCTCTCTTCTAGAAGCTCTCTGGATCTCCAGGGCTTCCCTATCCAGTGCCAACTGCTTGGTTCTGAGGGCCACTTTGGCTTCCTCATACTGGAGCAGTTTGCACCTTCTCTCAGAGGAGGTCTCTCTTAAGGAAAAGTATGAGCTCCTCTGCTGGACAAATTCTCTGCCAGAGTGATAAGAGTGGTCAGATTCCCTGGAAGGGGATCTGTGCCTCTCCTCCTCTCTGTCAGTTCTCTTAGGGAGAATTCCTCTGTCCTTTCCAGGCCCCTTGAAGCCTGGCCCTTCAATCACAGAGTCTTGGTCATTCTGATTTTCATCATCTGACCCAGATACTATGACTGACCCACCCACTGATTCAGACCCTTTAGCTCCTAGAGCCAATCTAAGGTCATCTGCTGTCAGCAGATCTATCAGGTGTAGTGTTGAGGGACTCTGTCCTAGCCTCAGGTGTCTGTCAACACACATGGCTCTCAAGTCAGAGAAAGCCATGTCCTTATACTGAGGCTGAGTGGATCCACTGGGTCCACCCCTTAAGGACATTCTAGTGTTGTGCAGTGTTGTACTACCTACACTAGTTTGTGGCCTACTGATCCTAGCTTGAGCTGTGGAAAGGGTGTGCTATCCCTTGGCACACAGCTCTAAGTTCAGTAGAACTTATTGATACTAAGCTTGACTTTATATGTACCTTGAGTACCTATAATGGTTTTCAGTTAGTAATTCAAATAGAGATTTTCTGGTAAAACAATGGCAAGCTGGAATCCCACACGCTGCCCACCAATGTGAGAAGTTGGCCTGGTATATGCTGTTCACTAATTAAAGTGGACACCTTGCACCAGGGCAAATCGACTCTTATGGTAGATAGGTTTAAGACAACCTTTTAAAGAAAGCTATCCTAGTGGTAGCTGTGGAGAGCAGCCTTCAGGCTAAGTCTCGGAGGAATGTAAAGCAGCTTGTTTTACCATATAATCTCTTGAATCACCAAATGAAAAGACACCACACAGGTATATATATCAAATATATATGTATTTATTTCTAAATAACTCTCTACTAATCTCTTTATGAGATTAGAAGACAAACATATGCACAAATCAACGTTTCACAATAAGTTAAGCACAAAATATGGCTGGGGCCCTAGGGGCGTACCAGACCATATACTAAGTAAGAGACTTAGGGACAACGACTTGCAGGGAGACAAGGCCTAGGGCCTTCAGAAGTGCTGGGGCCTCACGAAACTACCCAAGGCAGGTAAGTAAAGGACCCACGGGGGACGCGTGCAGTGTAGATACACAGGCGCGGATCGCCGTTGACTTCAATGGGGCAAGTCGCGGTTGGAAATAAAGAGTTTTAGGATACTTCTATAGAACCTACAAGCAAGTCACTTACAGGGTAAGTCGTTCTAGGGCCCACACCCACAGGAGCACCGTAGTGCTGGAGTTACCTCACCCAGGGAAGCCGGGTGCACAGGTGTCCTTTGGTGTCGGGTCGCGGCGTCGTTTTCAATGGCGAACAAAGAAGACTTGCTGCTTGCGGGAGCTGAAGAAGTGTCCGGTGGAATCCAAGCCTGGATTCTGAAGAAGGATGACCTGAAAGCAGAGGGGACAGTGTTCAAAGTCACTTGGCAGTGACTCGGGGCAAGGAAGATGGATGCCCACCGTCGTCGAGTGATTCAGGTCGGTTGCGGGTGCCTTGACTCTTCAGCCACGTGGTCCAGGAGGTGTCGACGATGACCAGGAGCTGGATTCGGTGTGTCCCTCGACGTCTGCAGCTGACTGCGGTGTCGGCAACTCGATCGGAGCCAACAAGCCTTGGCAGCCGCAAGTCTCGGGGAGATGAAGAAAAGTCGATGGCGCAGACCAGCAAGGTCTGTGGAACTCACCCAGCGAGGGTAAGTCAGGGCAGGCCTGGAGCAACCAGGAGAGCCCTGTGGTTTCTTTAAGAAGCCTTCTGGGGACCCACAAGCCAGCGGGCAAGGGATCGCGAAGACACCTCGGGCGGAATCACTCAACAGGGGCCCACGGTCACTCGGGACGGTGTAGGCCTCCGATCTTCAGAGGGATTCCTGCTGGAGGTCGGGACCACACGTGGTCCAAAGCACAGGTTCGTAGAACGTTGTGAAGGGGTTGCACTCAACAATAGTGCACGGTACCCAGGGGTCGCGGTTCCTCGTTACTCGTGGGGTCCTCTTGCCTCAGCTTCGCTGGGGACTCACGATGGCCTGGGAGAGGTCAGGAAATCCACTTCCTGGGCTGCAGGGACTTCGGACTCCGGCGGGAGCGGCGTAGTTTGCGACCGTCGTTGTCGTTTTTGGTGCCTGCCAAGCAGGGGAGTCACTCCTTGACTCCAAGGGAGATTCTTCTGTCTTCCAAAGGTAGTGGAACGTCGAAGGGCCAGGATTCTTCTGTAGAGTGTCGTCCAGGGGTTATCTGCTTTGCAATGGCAAGGTTCCCCCTCTTATACTAAAAAGAGGGGATGGACTAGCTCTATGACCCCACCTATGGGAGGGTCAAGGGAGGGGTGGCTACACCCACTTCCCTTTGTCCAGTTTCGCGCCAGAGCAGGGGCAGGTAGCCCCTGAGCTGGTTTGAACTGGCATATGCACAGAGGAGCCTTCTGCTCCCCCAGTGCAGGACTTCAAAGCACTCTAAGAGTGCACCCACCCAGCCCCAATACACTAAACCCTGTCTGGGAGGTGGTCACACCTCCCTGTGACAGGATGCCTATTGTTGGGCTTCCTCCACTGTGAGTTTCGGTCATCAGCAGGAGGGCAGCCCAGTGTCTGTGACTGGTGGCATCCATTTTGTGATGCCAGGGCTCTTCAGGATTCTACCGCGTTTCCACAGCAGGTACATGTCTTATCCCTCTAGAAGGGTGGAATGCTACCCCCGCCGCCAGGATTGGCGGGGGGTAGTATTCCAAGATGTTTGACACCAAACACGACATGTTTTGATGCAGCCATTCCAAAGTTAGCATTTTACCGCGAGGATATAATGCACTTAAGAGTATATGGTTTAACCGCATCCACAAACAGCCCCAGAGAATAGACTCTGAGAGCTGCAGGGGGCCCTGCTCAAGCAGAGGCACCCCCTCACATAGAAGCCAAGCACCCTGCCCTCAGGATTGATAGAGCCTGCCTTAGGGGTGACTGATAGGTTTATATGTGTGTGCAGAAGAGATATAGGAAACCTATATCTCAGTGAGGGGTACTAGCACCACCTCACCCAGGCTGCAGTAGCAGGCCTGTGGTGTCAGATTTAGTCTGCTTCCCAGGGGTGGCATAATACATGCTGCAGCCCCTGGTAGGCCTGTGAAGTACCTATGCCCTTGGTACCTAAGGTACCATATACTAGGGACTCATAAGGCACCACAGTATCCAATCACTAGTGCACCTAGAGTGCACTCCATGTCATTTAGAGAGAGCAGATAGACTGGGGCCCTGAATAGCAGGGTCCCAGTCCAACTAAGTCATAAACCAGCAAAACACCAGGAAAAAAGTGGGGGCAACCATATAGTCAGATTCCACCTTCCTACAGATGCCCACAGCACAGTGATCTAGATTCAACTCACCAATTTAACAGTAGTAGGTATTGCTTATGTATGTATTTCTGTTTCCCCCATTCAACATACATTTTCCAGTGTATTTAGATGCAGTGCAGTGACAAATTTAGTGCAACATAACTGAAGCACATCTCTGACCCTCATGAAAAGCAGTTCCCATTTTGGATAGTTGCAACCATGCCAGTTATCCATACAGCAATTTCACAACCTTTACTCTATCAGCCTACCCATTTGGAGAATTAGAAGCAATTTGGCCTTAGTCTATCATGCTTCCGACACCTTCACCCTTAAATCAGTATTACAAGGTGGTGTCATTCCAAGTTAAGCTCTGGCTCTCACTCAAAACAGCTAATCCTTTCCTTAATCTCTACATGTCCACCTCTTCAGAAACCCTGCTCATTTTTTGGTCAGACAACACTATTTAACGCCTAATATATTTCCAAACTGAATTTATGGAGTAATCATTTACCAAATATTTCCAGCATCCAGATTGCAATGAACGTTGCGCTACACAATTAGTTGCTGTTGGAAAACGAGGCAGTATCTGTGAGGCCTGCACAAATAACATGACTACATTTGTCCTTCGCTGGGAACCAAACACCCCATTGTAGCGCTTGACTCTCAGAGGGTAGCGTTGCAGAGCAATCTAAGGCTTACTCAAGGGAGGTGGTGTGGGCTAGTAATCGCCATTTACCAGTACGCAGAAATAACACTCAATACTTGATTGTCTAGTCTGAACTTTGCTTTATATTACACTTATTAAACACACACACTACTCAATACTATGCAACAATTTACAAATATACATAAGCGGTTGGAATTACTTTGTGACATTGCATAACATTTCCACCCCTCCCGCAAGGGGGGGGCACGTACCACCACTCCATGTATGCACATCATCTTGCCCCCTATTGCAGTGGGTTTACCATAACCTGGAGTGAAGGCCTTGCCCACTGGCACCATCCCAGTGGCGACAACCCCATTATCTCAACAAACATTTAAAATGGGCACACCTGCCATGGTGACACATAACCCTGACTGAGCATCTCATACTGACCATACAGTATACACCTCTACATCATAGTGGCTAACAGTCTGGGTTGTTCTTCACCTAACGCAGCAGACCACACCCCAGAGAGAGCTCCTCTTCCTGTGCAAGACCTTTTAAAAGAATTTTGAGGGGGCTGGCAGGAAGGCTCTTCTGCCCTATCCTGCAGCGACACATCACCTCTCTGCCCCTGCTCCCTCCTTCCTGCACAGGCCTCTGGGATAGTTCAAAATGTCGTCGTCCAGGGGTCTCATGCCACATGGTCTCTGAAAAGCCCCCTTCCCCCCTTGCTGCCTTCTTGGCCCAGAGCAGGTTGGTGCCTGGCACCAGGTGACAGCTGCTGATGGATAACCTGCAACTCCACCCCCATCTCTCCCTCTTGGAGACCTTCACCCTTGGAATGCTTGCAGTGAAGGGCTAGGCCTCTGATGCTACAGCTTGGGGAGGAAGGTAATTAATCCAGCCTGGCAGGGTCACACCCAGCCAGGCTCTAGTTATGAGCTGAGTCAGAGGAATCTGACATTTCTGGGTGACTGATAAGCAGTACAGATATGGCTTTGGACTCAGCAGAATACTTCTTTTTACACAACTTACAGTGTACTTTGGTGCGTGTCTGGAATCTGTAGGCCCCAGGGAAGTGAAACTAACCCAGCTGGTCCCCATCTTCATAGGAGAGTACTGGAGTGTTCCTATAGTGAAAACAGTAAAGCACACTGACTTTCCCTCACATGTGTCTTCCCATACTATAAAGCCTATTCCATGTCACCACCCAACTCTGCATCATTCCTGCCACACCAGTCTATCTGTACCTGCTCCTGGGCTGCGCATGACAGGAATGTCCCCCGCGCAGCCCCTACACGTGTGCACACGCATGTATACATGTGTCTACATGTAACCAGTCCGGTGCCCCTTACCCCAGCTGCAGCGCAGCGGCCTCCTCTCATAAGGGGGACACAGTGCAATCCACATGCAGTCTGTTTCATCATGAGTTCACTCTGGGTGAATCCCAGCTTACGAGGCTCTCCCACAGTAAAAGCTCAAAAATTGGGTGTTCAGAAAGCGAAAAATCCGGGCGGCTCAGATGGTCAGAACCACCTTCTAACAGTTGCACTTAGCACTTTGTCCCCTCCACTAAAACTGGTAAAGCAGGCTGAAAAATGACTATTCTCGAAAGTGTGTTTGACGAATCTATTTTATGGCATTATACATTAACTGTTTGGTGCTACACCTCAGAGTAACCTCACAATGAGTAGACCTGATGCAGAAACTCTCCAATAATCTAATACATCAAGAAACATTTAACGTGGCAAAAAAATTGTGAAATTCCGTTAGAACCATTTTATGCCCATCATCTTCGGAAAAATGGGTCCAGTGTGCATGATAAACGGTGCTTGCAGGACGTGCTCAACACCAAGGCATTTCTGGTTGTCGCCCCTAAGGTTTCACCATCAGAGGGGCACCATATTGTCTCTAAAAGCATTGAATGTTGTTCCATTAATAGTTTTCCTTATTATACGTAGTCTCAATCAGCAAAACTCTTTGCACCAGCCCTAGGGGTTATTTTCAGGTTCACATTAATCTGTCCGAAATTCCAATAGTTCTTATTTAGGGACATGTTGAGGTAAGCTAAAAGGCTGCCTGGAGAAACACATCAGCTGATAGTCAAGAGCATCAATGCTTCAGGGATGCATGTCTTCACTCTCAAGCAAAATCCCTGCCCAGTTGCTTAGAGCATTCCCTTTTCCACCGTTGGTAAGCCTTTGTGTGAGAAATCTGTGTGTATAAATCACATTAACTTAAACAGACTTTGTTCCTAAATCCCCTGTAGAATTACCTCCAGAGATTAAAAGTATCTAAACTGGCTGTCTGCGGATTCCCAATCAAAGTAATTTGAAGGGAGGTCTTTAATTCTTTTAGCTCAAAAATAAATACCTGTCTTCCTTAAAATTATGTAGTATCAAGAGCTAAATTGGCCATGACATCCTTATCATCACAAAGCAAGAACTCCTGTAAAAACGTTGTCCTAACATTATTCCATTTATTTGAATTTAGGGTCCAATCTGTGCCTTCAGTAATGCAGTCACTGGCTCCAGTATACCGAGTCATAAAACTTCGAAATGATAATGGCACCTTCTATTTTGTTTCCACATGTCTCACGAAGTTGCCCGTATGTGGCGCTTTGCCAGAGGTGAATAAATCTTTTAAGGCATGTCTTGTTTTCGCTGTTTTTCCAGTGTTTTATGCAATAGAAACACAATATTTGCAGATATACTTCTAGGCATATGTGAGTATTCCCGTTTTATTGATGGTGCTCACGGAAAAGTATACCCTGATTTTTAGTGGTAATGCTGTGCCACCTATTGGAGGTATTTCTAAAACAAGGCTCAATTAGACATACATGTGGTTGCACTTGATCAGTGCAAGATGATTTAAACAGTATCATTATTTAGTAGACTAGAGTTTGCTGCTGCCTTCATTATTCCAACACTGCACCTAGGTGCTGTTAGACAATCTGCAGGACAAACCCCTTTTTATTTCTGTTGTTCTCACTATGCATGATATGGAACAAGCATTGGTTACGCCTTTAGACGTTGAATGTTGACTTATTGGCTTTGTCAACGCTTGTTTACACTCACACTATTCTGATATGCCTAACAGCCATGATAAAAGGCAAAATGGCCCTTGTTGCCTCACTCACAGTTCATGTGTATGCATGCTTTATGACATATGTTTGCTCAAGCGTTGCAACACATTTGCTGACGATCGCACACAGCAGCCATCTTGGAATGGTAAGGATGGTCAATAAGTGTGCACAAACATGCACATACGCCTCGCCACATGTACGTGTATGCATTTTGCCTCAATGCACCAGAGGCCATGTTGGGCTTTTACTCCTCCAAGATGGTGGACAGCCATATTAGAACAGTAAAAGAAAAAGAAGAAAAAAAAAAAAGTGCACAGGAGCACATAAAAGAAAAGGGAGCACTCAGTAGCTCCCAAAACTGAGAAAAGATCCAAATCAGGCAGCAGAATGGGGATGGGTGGGTAAGAACCAATGAGATGGAGGAAGAGGGATGTAAATAAGAGTGTAGACAGAGCGCTGGGGTCCTTCTTCATTAAAAGCAATTAAACATTATGCAACAAATGAACTGCAATGTGTGGGAGTGGGGGCTACTTCTTCAAGTAGCTCACATCCACGAATTCAGTGGGCTTATACCCGTGAGGATGAACAGCCACTAAAGCCACCTGAATCACAGTAGTCAATGGCTAAAAAGAACAGTCAGAAAGTACCTTTTTATATGTCTGAATTTGTACATGTGAATGCTATGTGTTGCGTATTGAGTGGTGTATGTGGTGTGCTGATGGAATTGGAGGGCGCAAACTCTTGCTGCACAGTTGAAGCTGTAAGGAGGCAATACCTAACCTGGAAAACACCTGGCGAGCTAGTATTTTGAACTAGCAAATATCCAGCAAAGGACTAAAATCTGGGGTGTGCAAAATTAGCAAGGCTGTTTTTTTTTTAATTCTGTTAATTTTGAAGATTTTTTAAAAGTCTGACACATTTTAGACATAAACAACACATAAAAATATTGAGTGAAATTACAGAAAAAAGATGGTTCTAATAGAGCAAAAGCAAACATAACTACTTTTTCACAAGAGGATTATAGTCTTTTATCAAAGGTATGCCATATTTAAAATGCATGAATGCATTAAAACTGAAGTGATGACCAAGCCATGTACATTATATCCTTTACATCTTGACCTTTTGGGTGTTTTAGGTAAGGAACAAAGAGCGTTAGCATTTAGAGTTTACTATAGAGATTGATTTTTCCCAGAAAATGACATGGCGACATAGGCAAAAGGTGATTTAGACTGACTGCTGGGTCACAAATTGCCAGGATCTGATTTGGAGACCTTGCTTTTGTCAAGAAAGACAGTTGGGTGTCTGCTTTACAGAAGTAGAGGGAATATTTTCATCAAAGACTTGAATTGAAAAACAGTGGGAGGTAAATATCCAAGATGTTGCCAAGAAAGACAGCTACATGTGCACAATTACCATTAAAAGGGGACAGCAGTGGTCCTATAAAGCCGTTCAATCTCGTGTCCTACATTTCATATGACAGCAATTTTGAGCTCTGCTTTAAGGGGGTAGGAAATAGGACAAACAATGAGCTCTTTCGTATGCAAATAATTTGCACTTCAGTTATAATGGGAGGGGGTTATTATTAAATGAAACTCATAAAAACTCCACAATCGTGCATAGCTCCTGTCGTTGCATTCAGCTTTGCCACCTTGCCACGTTCCATTCCCAATGTTATATTCCTTACTTATATCTCACAGTTGCTTTCAAGTTTAAAGTGAAAGTATATTTCACCCATAGGTAGTACAATTCCCTACCCTGCTATTCACCAGTATATAACAATGCTCGTTGACAATTTGGGGGGACATTTGTTGTTCTCTGTTATTATATTGCCAATTTAACTTGCCTTTTTTTTTGGAGGAATTACTTAATCACATACCGCTTTGTAAGTACACTTCATCCTTTCATACTTTTCCCAGTCATTGGTTTGCTTAATGTATGGATTTGCAAACATGCTAGTTGCTAGATTTAAAGCCCTAGAAAGGGAAATTGATTGGACTGATTCAACCTTATTTACTCTCTTTTGGAAAGGCTTAAGGGAAAACTTAAAGAACAAGCTTACTATAGTGTCTAGGGCTCCTTTATTCCAAGGCCGTGTTCGATTGGTGCTCCAAATGAACAGCTGCATTTAGGAAAAACTGCAAGAAAAAAAAGAAACAATTTATGAAAACTATTACTAGACTTCCTTTTAGACCATCCAAAAAATGATAATACAGTGAAGGAACCAATGAAAGTAGCAGTGACAAAACGTCTGCTAACTGAGGAAGAAATGACAAGAAGACAGAAAAACTGTCTATGTCTGTATTGTGGTCAGGGAGGACATTTGGTAAACTCTTGTCCTGATGCTTCAGAGATCCTTAAAATACTGTTGAGCCATCCAACTTCTGCTGGGAATCTGTTAGAAATTGGGTCTCTAGCTGGCCGAGGATTGCACCCTGTCCAAGTAGAGACCAGCATCCTATTCAGGGTAAGCTAGATACACACTAAAAGATAACCTGTGCTCACTCTCTGATAGATAGGCACAGAGCAGTCAGTTTTATCTAAAGAGGCAAAGTGTAAAGTATTTGTGCAACACACACACACAGAAACGCAATGAATATACCACAAAAAGACTCCAACCAAGTTTAGAAAATTCGAGATATTTATCTGAGCAAAATAAGACCCAAACAACAAAGATCCAACCAGTAGAAGTAGAGATATGAATTTTTAAAGATGAAATGCAAAAACAGTGCTTAGAAGTCATTAGTGGTCAAAAGGTTACTTGAGGTTATGAAGGACTGGTGCAAATCCAAAGTTCAGACTGAGTGAAATGGAGGGCAGGCCGGCTACAGGAACCACGCGGGGCCCGCTGAGAAAGTACCTTGGATGGAGTAAAGCGCCGACACTGAGGGCTTGATGCATCAATCTTTTCCATCCAGTCGGGTCGCTGTATCATTGTCAAGCTTCACTGAAGTGAAGGCAATGTGTTGTTGTCGAGCCACGCAGAGAATCGTCATTGGGCCAGGCAGGCTGTAGAACCACTACCATCTAGCAGCCTCTGCATCGGGGTCGAAGGGAAATTAGTCGGTTCCTACTCGCGCAGTGGTGACATTGCGTCGGTTTGTAGAAAACAGCTGCAGAAGCCACTTCTGAGGCCAAGAACGTGGAGAGGGCACCTCAGGCAAGGGTAGGACTCACAGAAGGCGGAGACTAGTAGCACCAGCAGAATTGCAGGAAGTCTTTTGTGTCCCTGAGACTTCAGAAAACAGGAGACAAGCCAGCTACCCCTTGAAGATCACTTGGATGGAAGGCAGAGTCTAGCTCTCCTTCAGCAGAGTCAGAGAGCAGCAGGCAGCAGGGCAACACGCAGAAAAGCAGTTGTTCCAGAAAAGCAGTCCAGTTGAGTCCTTTAAGCAGCACAGCAGTCCTTTTGACAGAGGTTCAGTTGAAGATCCAGAAGTGCCTAATTTCAGGTGTGTCATAGACTAGGGGGCAACTTCAAAGCAACTCTCTGAAGTGTACAAGGATCCCTTTCAACCCAGTCCTGTCTACCAGACTACCTGTGGGGGGTAAATCAGTGGATAGGACACTACCTATTGAAGTGTGTCAGCCCCTCCCATTCCTCCCTGCCTAGGAACACCCATCAGAATGCAGATGAATGCTCAGAATTCAGCTGAGCCTCACCTTCTGGTGTTTGTGGCTGTCTAGAGGGAATGCACAAAGTGTAGCTGTCACCCAACCCAGACGTGTATTGAAGATAGGCTGTCAGGCACATAGAGAAATGTTAAGAGCAGAGAAATGTCCACTTTCTAAAAGTGGAATTTCTAAAATACTAATGTCAAATACAACTTTACCACTAAAGAGGATGTATCATTACTATTCCAAAGAGATGAAACATGGTTTAGTTACTCCTTTCTAATAAGGAATTACAGCTTTAAAGTGTTTTAAGCAATTCCCATTGCTAGCCTATGAGAGGAGTAGGCCTCATAGCAGTGGAAAACTAATGTCGCTGTTTTTATATGACCAGGACATGTAAAACTTAAAAGTACATGTCCTAACTTTTACTAACACAGCACCATGCCCTTAGAGCTACCTAGGGCCTACCTTAGGGGTGACATGTGTGATAAAAGTAGAGTTTAAAGCTTGGCAAGTGATTTTAAATTCCAACTGAAAGTGGCACTAAACTGTACACACAGACCCTGCAGTGGCAGGCCTGAGGCAGTTTTGAGGCTACTTCTGTGGGTGGCACAATCAGTGCCTCAGGCCCACTAATAGCATTTAATTTACAGGTTGCTGATTGTGAACTGCATCGGCGAAAAGCAGCGGCAAAGCTAAGCCAAAAGATCTATATTCCCAAAACCTAAAAGCATGACCTACTTGCTTTGCCAGTGGTTTTTCATCGTGCATTTTGGAGTTTTGTAGCGTTCCGTTACTTGAGAGCATTAGGCTGTGCAGCTGAGTGTCGCCAAAAGGTTATAAGAGTCGCCAGGGAAAATATAATTTAGGATAATTTTGACGGTGGGAAAACAGTGTTTAAGACCCCAAAGCTTTAAAACCTGATGGCCACATGATGGCAATTGATATACTAGTGCTTCGGTATTAGTAAAGTGTTTCGTGGACTCCAGCAGCAGGGTTTGGATTAGCAATGACCTCTGGTGACCTGACTGTTGAGTCTCATCCAGCTCCAACTGGATGATCCCGAAGATGTGCTGAGCCAACCGTGCCTTGGCAGGGGCCGCTGCCTCCAGGAAAGAAATCTTCAGTTAATGAACCTGTTCCTGTTTAAATTTCGCTGGTGGCTGCGGACAAGGATGGGATTCCCCGATGGGGGGGATTTTTAGAGCTGTGCTCTAGCTAACGAGCAGCACCACACGACATAAGATGGAGAAGGATATTTAATGGGATGTGGGATGTAAAAATAGACTTACAAAAGCCATTATGGACATTACCCAGGATGACGCCTCAGGTTTATCCGCTGCCCTGGGTGGCGAGTGGCAAAATATAGAATCAGCTGGGGGCGGAGGAAATTTCTCTCTTAGGTTTCTCCAATATGAGCCAGGGAAATTAACTCATTCTATAAAACATTTGTTTTCCACTCTGAATACCAAACACCTCACACAGAGAGGTGCAGAAATTGCAGATAGCTCTTTTGTAACTGCAGATCTGTAGCTCTCAGAGGCGCAGCAACAACACTTGCAGGTCTGTATATTGGGGGTACAATACCACAAAGGAAAATCTCAGGAAGAATTTAAAGTCCTTCTGCAAAGCCATTCTTAGATTTTGCTTTTCTTTTTACTTCTAACACATGTATCCTCCTGAGAGTCTTCAAGTGTTAGTCTCTTTATTCACACACGTAAGCCTTGTGCAACTTTGTGATACTGAACATACTTACAAGGGTTAAATTGTGAGAAATAACTCTAATAATTACATTATTAGTACTAATAGTAACGATAATCGTAACACTTCCTGTGACCTTTTGTCTTGCATCTTGTTGCTAATGATAAATTTACAATTATTTACTGTTGTTCAACTCATTTTGCTGAGGTAGTTCAGTGGGTTATCAGATTTACTACAAAGATCTATTGGCAGTCTTGGATTTACAGGTTTTTGTTTAATTTAGACCTGGCTGTCTAGGCTGTCCGTCATTGTGAAGCTTAGAAACTACTTAGCACAGAGATGGTCAAATAAAATAACAAGGAACCTTGATTGAAATAGCTAAATGGAAACACGTTATTTTCGACCTCACAGGATAAAAGGCTGACGTCACCTCCCTAGGTTCAAACCAGAGGATGTATTTTCAATTTAGGGATTGAAATGGATTGTGAGGCACAAAGTTTTATGGTGATTTTTATGCTGTCATGGCCCACAAGGCACATGTGGTGTTTATAGTGCAAAGTTGCAGTGTTAAACCCCACGGCGTGTTTTTCCATATCTGAGTGTGACAATGGTGCCAACTAACAGGGTTGGAGTGATAGCACTTGAAGAAGGTGTCCTCATAGCACTGGATGCTTCCACACCGCACGTATGAGAGGGGATACATATGCTGAGGGGATTCCAAGAGAAGTTTCTTTATGCTCTGCTGTTTGGACGGGTATAGTTCCATGTTTTGAAAAGTTTGGGGGTAACGCTTGTTTCATGGTGGAAGTGATCTGCAGATGATGAGGCATAGTATACCTTTGCCTCTTAGATTTCTTGGACCACCAACAAGAGATAAAATGGTAGCCAGGTAAGTGGAATGGCTGAGTGTAGATCTTTATAGGTAATCCAAGCAGTCCTGAAAGTGCTATGTGTTTCCAAGAGTAGACACCAAGAGTTGCCAGAACTAGTTTGATGTGATCAGGTTTACTTTCCCCAGCGGTGGGGTGGGCGCAAAGTGAAGTATATTTCTTAGTGGTGCAAGATGGAATTAGGAAGACCTGCTAATATGAATTTGCTGTAGTCAATTCTTGAGGTGAACAATGTGTGGACTATTTTAAGGTCCGGCCTGTGCAGAAAGTGTCCTACATTACGTTGTGATGCAGAGAGAGTAGTTAGCACACTTAGCACTATCTTAACTGTGAGCTTCAAGGCAGGGTTTTGAATCAAATGTGACACCTATTGATGCCAATCCATAAGAGATCTTCCATCCAGTCAGGTGGAAGATGGCATTCTCAGGTAAGTCTGAGTGTTATCTGTGTAGTGGTGGGATGAGACCCTATGTTTTGGAGAAGAACACCCAAAGTTTTAAATGGATGGGAGCCAGTATGAAGCCTTGTAGAACTCCAAAGGGGGGGAATAGAGGAGGAATTTTGCATTTAAACTTACTGGAAGTGGTTTGAAAGTTAAGACTTAAATCAACTCAGAACAGTCCCATCACAGCCCATATGTTTTTGGAGAACTGTGAGACGCGCTGGCCTCCTCTTTGCCATAATTGCATGGACCTACTCCATCTTTACTCAGTCTGCTCCACGCTACCTAGAAACAACCCTGGTGTCAAGGGAGAATCCTGTTGCTGTGATGAAGAAGATGGTCATCAGTATAAGCCGTGGCAGAGACTCTTCTTTATGAAACTTGCCCGTGTGTCCTATTCAAACAAAACCAACTTTTCTTTACATCGACTGCAGGACGAGCAATCAATTATTTGTTAACTTTATTGATTAATTGTTGATTTTGTATATCACTCACACTGCTGGTCATGTGCATCAACGTGCTAGCACACAGAGTGGGTTAGATTACAGCTAAATAGGGCAAACGTTGAATAGTAATGGTGGGCTGGTAATTTCGTACCGAAAATGAATGTTTTTGTGCGGACTCACTACATCTTTACTTTGCTATTATGAGTCAATATCCCAGTAGCTAGGAATAACTTGTGGCAGATGAAACTACGTCATGTTTCTCTGCTTGTTTTCCCTTCTACTGAGTCATTTATTGAGTATGAATTCCACCAACTTTTGGCAGTTCAAACCTTGCATAGATTCTCAAGCAGTTGGTCATCTCAGGTGTGGTAAAACCCAGACACCTGTAGGATGACCCCGAGATACTCCCTTCCAGATGGATTAGCCTTTTAGATCATCATAGCCAGAGACTTGGTAACTGTGCCTACGTGATGCCACTGTTCTGGCCAAAAACAAATAATCCTGTGCCCTAAGAATCCCTCAAAAATACTGTCACAATAGTGCGAAATGAAATATTCAAACGTTCACTCATTCATTGTATATGTATTTGTAGATTCTCTTTCAATAGTATTTACTTCTGGATATTCTAAATCTAAGATGGTTAAATTATGTCAATATGGGCCAGATGTAGGAAGCCAAATAGCGAGCGCAAACGCTGAAATTCGCAGAATTTCAGCGTTTGCGATCACTGTTTGGCTGCGAGCAATGTAGGTAAGTTCAAACCTACTCGCAAAATAAGGAATCGCAAACTTGCGATTCCTTATTTTGCGCAAGCATTTAGAGAATCGCAATTTGCGATTCCCTAAATGCTATGCTGGTAGGCATCGCAAATTGCGATTTTGCCTTAAGAAATCACAAAATACCACCAACTTCAAGTTGGTGGTATTTTGCGATTTCATTGCAAAACGCACTTTTGAGCTTTTTACAAAGTGCCATGTGGCACACATACATGCCCCTAGGGCATGTATGTGCTCACATGTGCACACATGCACATTTCAGGGGTGCAACAGGGTGTCCTTTTGGAACCCTTGCACCCTTGAAGTTGCGCCCGCAATTTGCGAGTGCCTCTTGGTGACTCGCAAATTGCGGGCGCAAATCCTATTCATCCCTATGGGCCTCTTGGCCCATAGGAATGAATGGGATGGTATTCCTTGATTGCGAATCGCAATTTGCGATTCGCAATTAAGAAATATTAAGGAATCGCAAAGATTTTTGCGATTCCTACCTACATTAAATTTTGCGAGTCCTTATTAGCGATTCGGTAAAAATCGCTATTAGGGACTCGCAAAATTGAATTTACCTACATCTGGCCCTATATCTCCTACAAGGTTTATGTTTTGCAGTTTTCAATAGAGCGAAGCACCCCCAGAAGGAGCACAGGGTGCTTTACATAGGAACCCTTACGTTACATAGTAGTAAAGATAGATAACAGAATGGAAGTTAAAGTCAGGTAAGAGAGAGAGCTCATCAAGTAATTCCTTGGCCAACAAGCACGCCATAAACTGTGTGATGAGAGCATACTCAGAGTGTAAGTGAAACTGATTAGCCCACAATCACATTGCCCAAAAATACATTTTTAGACTTTAAATCGACGATCTGGGTCAGAATAAATCTGTGAATTTAAAATTAAAAGTAGCTGAAACATTAGACAATAAAGTAGATTATAAAATGCATTAAATAATGTAGATAATCCTTCTTTCAAATCGCCAATACTTCACTTATTTTTATAGAGACACCACTTGGAGTAGATTCGAGTAATAACTTTTCTTTGGTTCCATTGAAGTATGTTAACTAAGTACATATTTAACCACTTTTCATGGAAATCAACACTTTTTTATTATTTATATTTTCAAATTTTGATGGAAAAGTGCTTTAGAACCCTTCTCCTTGTGACATTCATGGTTTCATTAACAAACATGTGATGTAAATCCCTACTTATGTTTATGCAAGGATCTGATCAACAGGAAGTCATCCCTTTTGTTAGATAGTCCAGTCCACTGTACTCCATAAATCTCACTGAAACCAGCATTGCTGATAGGTTTGGGGGTAAAAACGCATGTTCGATTCATTTTTATGTCCTGTAATATACGACACACATAATGACCACTCTTCTGCGAAGAAAGTCTCACTGTCTAAATTACTCCCAAACAAAGGTCGAGATGCGACACACTTTAAATTTAGGAGAGTAATGAACGAAGACTTCGATATTTCATGGCCACAATATCTATTGAACTGTTTTAGAAAAGTGGCATGTAACTGACCATACTACTCTCAATTGGTATTGAGTGATATTAAAGAGAACAAGTGTTTTATTTTATTTTCTCTGCCCTATATGATGGGTGGTGAGAGATCTGCATATGTGGGTAAGCCAAATGCCTACCCACTTATGCATCCTACAATGTTGAATTTCACAAATGTGCAACATTTTTTTATATTAGTGTCAGTGCGTTAATATCGAGTACGCAGTGCTTAATTTGAGCCGGTGGCTTCAGGTGCTCGGCACCGGCACTTAATTGTCAACACCGGCGCTTGTGACAGTCTGCCACAAGTCGGTGCTGTCTCAGATGACTATAACAACAGTCAATTATTAATTCAATATACATAAAAAAGGACTATTACCTGCCGCCCAAGCTATTCTTATAACTTTGGGGGCCTGGAATAGTCTGAATTGTCACTCTTGTAGGTGTGTGAGGGGTAGTAGTTTTGTTGTTACTATGACTGGCAGCATGGCAGGGGAAATGTGTGGTGCAAGCTGCAGTGGTCTCCTAATGAGAGGCCTGGCACTTATTTTTTTACGAATTAAGCACTGCAAGTGTGCATGCACATGAATAATGCATGCACAATTTTTGTATTTTCCATTGTTGGTAAAGGTTCTTTTCCACCTTCTAAAGAATGCACATTTTTAGTGTTATATTCACAACAGAAGCATGAGATTCAAAAGTCACATTTCTAATTATAACTCCAAAGTAGATGGATTAAATACCACCAAATCAAGAAAAGGCACTGAAAGGCCAATATTGCAATTTGACCAAATGTAATTTGGCGATCTTGTAGTTATGCAAGGAGAAACTTTCCCAAGAGAAAACCCATGCTATTTGTAAACTGAGAGGTTTTGCACCCATCCTCTATATAGTTTTGATCTCTTTGATCATTCTAAGCAAAAATTTGGTACGCTCAAAAGTAGATGCAGTATCCCCTAAATCAGTGTAAATTGGTGGAAGGGAGTCAAAATTGTAAAGGTAGAAAAAGGGGATTTCCTATGAAAGGAGTTATTAGCCTCATCCAAAGAGTTGTGACTGTTCCTCTGTCATTAGTTCTACAAACAGCCTCTTTGGTTGTGCATATGCAGATGATAGACCCATGGGGCAAGTCTACCAAGATGGGGCAAATGTACAGAAACTTAATCGGGAAACCTATGGGTTCACTAGTGAAGGCACAGCAATATAGCATGTAAGATATAAAAATGGCAGATTATTTGTGCTATGCTACTGCTTTGGCCAATTGATTAAGTGTCCCTCCTATCTTCCTTTTTTCCAAACTACCCAAGATAGATACTGTTGGTAACTGTTTACTAACTAAACTCTGAATTGTGATTCTAATGGTCATAGATTAACTTTCAAACGCTATATTTTGCATTCTTATGTCGACAGTAACAGATCATTTGATGACAGGCAAATGAAACTGATTGTTTCATGGACACAAAGGAGGTGGTTAGGTGTTTCCCTCTTCTTTTGCTCCAGTTAACCCCACACACATTCTGTAATTCCAAATGACATCCCTGCCCATGATTAGTTGACAACAGTGCTAACCACGAACAAAGGTTAATGTTATGAGGTTGGGAAAATGAGGATGTGATCCTACAGAAGTAGACAAGTTCACATCTGTTACCCAGGATAGTCCTAATTGTATTCTTGTGCTTTCTTTTTACCTTTGTAAGGGAAATATTTATTCTTGACTTGATTGTCAGCTTTTTTTTATAGATATAGTCATTGATTGATATGCATTATTGAAGTTATTTTTTTTATTGTGGTACTCGGTCTATAAAATTAATATATACACATTTCCCAAGACCGTTCCATCACAATTCAAGGTCCAGTCCGGTCCAGGGACGATCATATAATGCATATTAGAACATTGGAATGTTGGGAGCTCCATTGAAGACAATGGAGTGCTCCATGCTTTTACGGACCGGTAAAGGCCCGCAAAGCAATATTCCAATGTTGTTTTCAAAGGCCTCTCGGAGCCCGAGGGAATTTAAACCCCTCGAACTCCGAGAGGCCTTTGTTTTATTTGTTGGAACATTCTGCCCTCTAGTGGCAGAATGTTCTAATAGCCTTATAGCCCTTCTTGGCAGGGCTATACTGGCTATTAAAGTCCCGCTCCCTTGTTAAAGTCCCTCGCCTTTGGCTCGGGCCATTAACGCTGGAGCGGGCCTTTAATAGCTGGTATAGCCCGCTACGGCGGGCTATAAGGCTATATTAGAGCCTCATTAGTTACCCAGTATCCTTTCTATCCAAATTTTCCCTCAGAGTTCATTCGACCTTCTTGTGGACCTGTTCACACTCATTAATTTATTGCAATTCAGAATGTCAATATCTCCTACGTCTAGACAGTGATGTCTGGATGTTTTTTTACTCCTCCATTGTCTGGTTATGGATAGTCAGACCACCAAGATTGCACAAAAACAAACTTATTGCAAACCATTTGACTAAAACCTATCATAGTTAATACTGGGTCAAACTTATTGAGTGATCTATAACTCAGGAAATCTTACTTAGTATCCTCTCCCGGTATATTCTTAAGTCTAGACATGATGCAAACCTATGTACCTGAACTTCCTCCATGGTGTTACACCTGGAACAACTCAATCGTTCATCTGTATTCCACTGACAGAATACTCCATGTTGATTGATCGAATGAGTGCTTCAGGGCAAATCTCTATGTGCAATTATTTGCCCATTTCTGAGCACAGTTTGTTAGCTGGTCTTTGACTGCCTCTAGGAATGAGCGAATGCATATTTTAGGGAGGTATTCTGGAGCCATTTCTTTACGTATAAAGCCTTACAATGACCGTATTTGTAGATCCCCAAAGAATTCCCTTTGGTATAACCCAAACTCTTCCTTAATTTGGTGAAAGGGTTTGAATACACCATTGGAGTGGATAAATAAATCGTATTTTGTTCCAAAAAGGAACTTCTGAGTTCTGAATATTTCCCCCACACACCCTTAGCTATAGGGTAGATATGATATTTGCGCATCTTAAAATGGGACATAATATCTGACCATACTTACCATAGGTCAGCCAAGCTCTTATGCCGGATGCATCTGGGTTGAAATTAAGTTTTTGGGATTTAAGTAATAATAAATTAGGTAGTTTATGTAATATAGTCTTGATGAAGATTGTAGTATTGATTTGTTCTTGTGTTATCTATTGGATATTTTGTAGAGTCCATCTTCCCAAAGCTCATGATGGATATATAAACCAAAGAAGCTGTCTGTTTTTTTTTATTTCTTCATAAACTATTATTTCAATATGTGCTTGGCCCAGCATTGAGATAAGCATCAATGGGAGTTCTCTCAGAATTCTACCATAGTTGACCTCTCTCAATTCTTGTTATGTCTTTGTTAGTCTAACATCTAGGTATTTCAGATTAGTCAATACATTAGACGTCTGTCCATCTATTCCTTTATATAGAATTTCAATCTTTTCAGAGTTAACTTTGAGACTAGGTACTGATCCAAACTGCGTTGCCATCTATTTAATAAGTGAACAAGCCTGTGCAATTTTGGGTGTAACCACTTAAATTACATCTGCATATATCATAATCCTAATTTGCAGCAAAAGCGACTGAATTGGTTTGATGCCTTGGTGTTCAATCTGCATTCTCACAGAACTATCGTGGCACATAATATTGTGTCAAACATATTGTGTACCTTAATATCGTCTTCCTATACCTGCAATAGGAATGGCAAAAATATTGTATCAGAAAGATCATGGAAGGGAATATCCACCAAAAGAATCTAGATTATTGTTTTTTTAATAAATATAGACTGTAAAGTAATCTGTTTAAAATATTATGATTGTTCAATGTAATACAACGTAAACTAAATAGTTTTTAATCCAATATATCTATAAATATATCTCTATATATATATCTATATATATATACAATCACAAACCCGCCCCTAATTGAAGAACAGGCTCTGACACATGCTCAGGTTCACAGGTAAGTGGATTTATTGCTGCCACAATATGAAGAAAACATTTTTCTTGATGTGCTATTAAAAACTCCTCGCAGATGCGTTTCGGCAGAAATGCCATTTTCAATGCGGATTGCACCAAGGGGCCCAAACAGCTGTAGTTTATTAAATACGTCCCTGCTGCACTTTCATTGGAGAATGTTCCGTGACCATAGAGGGAGGGATGCCTATCCTGGTGTGGTACTGAATTACCTGTGGTGTAGCCAACACAGTCCTCCCAATGCTGTACCATCACAAAGGTCACCAGCCACTTCAATTGCACATTAATTAGACTCCTTGGTCTGGCTACAGTTCCATAACGTGAACCCATTATAGTGAGTTTGGGTTAAGTAACCCATTCCCATGCACATAATAATGCTCTGATTCCTGCCAGCATATGGGTTTCACAGGTACTTCCATGGCAGAAACTACAGTCGCTGTGGCTGGCCTTCTCTCCTCTTTGCAGCGCCCCGTTATGCAGTTTAATATATATATATATATATATATATATATATATATATATATATATATATATATATATATATCAACATAAATCTTCTTGCAGACACATCCGGGCACAGACTCCGATTTTGTAAGTGCAGCCTATTTTATTGTTAATGTCAGGTCCATGATGACCGCTATGGCCTGGAAAGTTCCCTAGTCTGTACTACAATAAACTGCTGCTACTACAGGTGTCTCATCTACGGCGGTGCACATTTTCCTGAATATGCTGCTGCAAGTGCGTAAAAACTCACAGGAAACGTGATATGTATACACATACATGACATACGTGGAGATATGCCTTGTGCTGCACGTACCCCATTGCTGGAGAGTGGCGTACTGTGCACAGTTCAGTCAATGGAGATACATGCCACCTACGGACTTACCTGCATTCTGGCACACACATGCTCGTAGTCTTCGGAGTACAGCAGCCACGGTGGGGAACTGGAAAAAGGGATCCATGCCGGAGACTTGTGGAGAAAAGCGGATTTGGGTGAGTTTGCACCCCAAATCCTTACTTTGGAGGAGTATAGGCATCCGGTCGGACCGCCACGGTTGGCTCGTTGGAAATGCACATCGCAATCTGGACGGCGTTCAGAACTCTCTTTTCACCTCTATGGCTGCTTCTTTTCTCTGACCGCCATCTTAGCGGTCGTAGTAAAACTGTCAGTCGGTGGTCTTCCACCGTTCGGTCGTACTACATTTAGCATTCATCCTAATGCAGCAGTCTGTCCGACCGCTTCCGACGAGATCGCGGTGATCCGACCGCCTCCAACATGACCGTGAAAGACGATCCAACTGCCATTGTAATGTGGCCATAAACTATTAAATAAAACAAATAATGCATATAACATATCCAACACTGAAAAAGATTCATAAATAATCAGTCAATCAAATATTGTTGACAATCCTTTTGAAAAATATTTTACTTTCAAAAACCTTCCACAAAACCAGCAATCTTTCTACTAAAATATAAATTGCTAACAAATAAATATAAATATTTAATTATACTGTACAATTAAAAAACATATTACAATAATTAAACAAAACAATTAAAAATTAATTAGCTTTAACATATAATTATTTGTAATTTAATTAACTTTGCTTTGCACCCTATTTCTCTTCAAAACCAGCATCCTGCTACTAAAATATAAATTACTAAGAAATGTTTAAATATTTAAATAAACTGTTAAATTAAAGAAAATAATCAAACAACTAAATATATAGCATTGTACATAATTAATTATAAATTACATCATAAACAATTCAAATGAATTAGCATTGATATAAAATTAATTGTAATTTGGATAACAACCCACCTTATTTTCCTACAAAACGTGCCACCTGCTACTACAATACAAACCATTATTAAAAATTCTAATCTTTAAGTAGACATTAAAAATAAAAATGTTACTGAAATACATAAAATGACTACTAAACAATTACATAACATAAATAATTATTAATCAATAAAATATTTAATTTACAGTACAAAAATAACAATAAAATAAAATTAATTTTAATTTAATTTACCTTCCACCCTATAAACCTTAACAACACACTACTACATTATAAATTACTACCTAAATGTAAAAATAAATAATAAATTAAATATTTTCCGTTACGAACTATACTTTAAAAAAGTAATAATTACACTAACAATGATAACACCTTAAATTAATAAACAATACTAAAATGGTATTACATATAACAATGATATACTGTTGCATGATAATCCTGAGCCGATATTTGTGTGTCACAATATTGAAAACTCAACATTTTGTGAAAACACCAATTAAATAGAGAGAATCAGCATTTGTTACCAATTGTATATGTGACCTTAGCTGCTGCTCTTCCTTTAGATTATGCTTGTGTGTACGGATTTGGAACTCTTGTGTAAGCCCTATATGGCAGCTTTGATTGTATCCCACAAAATACTAGTGTTATGGTCCCTTGATTGATACTTATAAATTCCCTAAGCTAAATAAGAACATTGGAATGTTGGGAGCTCCTTTGAAAACATGGAGTACTCTGGGCTTCTAATGGCTGGTAGAGGCCGAAGTTCCCACATTCCAATGTGTGTTCACAGCTGTTGCTGTGAACAAAGGCCTCATGGAGCCCAAGGAGATTTCAGTCCTCCTCAGGCTCAGTGAGGCCTTTGTTTTACAAATTAGAACATTCTGCCCTCTAGGCTCGTAATGTTCTAATAGCCTTAGAGCCCTAAGTAGCGGGCTCTACCAGCCATTAAAGGCCCACTCCCTTGTTAAAGACCCTCGCCAAATACTGGAGCAGGCCATTAATGGCCGGTAGAGCCCACAATGGCGGGCTCCAAGGCTATAGTAGATAATGCATGTTCTGTAAAACCTCTTTAAGGGACGTCCATAGCCAGCTTGCTAAATGTTCTGGAGTCCTATAGCTAACACTCGAGGTTAGTGGTCCGATAGCAAAACTGGGCAAAACATAACTTTGGTATCCTTTATCTGACATTTTCGGACTAAATAATAGTCAATCCTTGAGTACTGTTTGATCTACCATTGGGAAAAAGGGTGAGCCCTCTTATCTGGGTTTTGCCATCTCTTTGGCTCAGTAAGATTCAAACTGTCTGCTAATGATGAGATTAGTTTTCTAATTTTCAGCATCTCTGGACACCACATTCTATTGGTTGTATCCTTACCCATGCTTTGTATGCAATTAAAATCTCCAGCTATTACAAATTGGACTGCTAACTGCAGAAGTGATTCTCTAATTACGGTATGGCTGGACTGTCCTTGTTAAGGTCATAGATTTATCAAAATGAACCTGGTTTTGATGCCTAATACTACCCATCTCCCTCCTGGATCTGCTCAGACATAATTAACCTGTAAGTTAGGATATAGTAGAATTGCTGTACCTTTAACGGAAACTCCAGGAGAGCTATCAAATATGTTTCTGGCACCTATGTTTTTGCAAAAGGATATATCTTTTCTTTCAATTTGTGTTTCTTGCAAGCCAGCTAGATAAGATTTAAGACTATTAAGTTCATGTCTCTTGCGTTTTTGTTCTGCTCAAGAGCTTAGCTCATCAACATTCAGCTTACGAATCCGAAGTTATAGCATATTGGCCTAATCAGGTCTTTCACCATTATTAGTCTTCAACGTATTCCTCCAAACTAGACAGTCTGGTATTCTGCTCCTGTTGACTATCCATACATTGCCAAAACTTCAACATAAGCTTGGTAGGGTAGTAGGAATAAGGTGTGATTTGAGAGCTTACCATTCCTCAGCGTTTGTAAGTCTATACTTCTTAATTTATTACTTAGAATTTGGCGTTAAATGTTTGCACAGCTTCCGTCAGTGGAGGATACGCATTGAACACACAGTATCTGTATGGTTTGAGAATGTGTTACCTCAATGGTACTGAGTTATACTGAGCATACTGCAAGTGATCTGTAACTTCAGATTCTTTCCTCCCATTTTCGAGATCTGAGAAATAATAAGTGTTGTTTTACAGATAAAGGTCGGAATGTCTCCCTACAAGCTAGGTTTGTGTTGAGTCTTCCTCTGTGTTAGCCAATAGAGACTGGATTGTTAGTTTCCTTATTTCAGTGTCTATAAGCTGCTCTGCCATCACCCTTTCTTCTAAGATATGTTCACCATCTCTTCCTTCCATGGTCATGGTGCGGGTGATTCTCCGCGTGTGCTGCCTTAATGGATCGTCTTCTTCAGACCGGCTGACTGAAGTAACATGTTCTACTTTCAATGATCAGACAGCATTGATACAAAATCTGGGGCATCCACAGAACCATAGGGGTCAGATTTCTAACCCTCCAATACAAAGTCTTAGTTCAATGCATCAGAAATTAATTCAAAAGTCAGTTGGACCACAACTATGACACCAACCTGCTCAGTAATCCTGCGCATGCAGTACTTTCAGATTACTATCAGTCACTCTAAACAAATTCAGGGACAGAGTGAGAATCCAAACAATCTTCTGTTTATGAATAAGACACTCAAAGATAGCACTAAGGAATGGGGACATGTAGTCTAAAATATTTATTTTAAAACCTCAGTCTAGTACACAAAATATGTACGGCAACCACACAGGAAGCAAATATAAAAGCATAAGATAAATGGTTCTGACAATGCCAGAGAATTTTTGACATCCTATCATTTTAATTCTAACCATAAACGCGATGATCAGCCTCAGATAAAGCATTAAATAGCAACACCTGCTCTTTCGAGTTTCATAGAATGGATAGCACAGCATACCTTTGAATAGCTGGCTGCAGCTATTCCTCATCTGAGGTCTGCCACAGAAGCAGGATATGTGCTCTAGGTAGAGGACACCTTCACTACAGCTACTGGGATCTCTGACTGAGAGCAGGGGGCTAGGCAATCTGTCGTAAATGCTGGCGGTAGCTCTAGCATGAAGCCTTCTCCTAATTAATGGTCAGATTGTGGGGTTTTTATAACATAACATAATGTGTATGTGTAAAGCGCACGTTCACCCAGAAGGGTATCTTGGCGCTGAATAAAAGATGTTTATTGTTTCCCAACTCAATGGCACTCATTTTATTGACCTCAGAAGGATGAAAGGATGAGTGGACTCACTGGGATTTGAACTTGTGGCCATGAGGTCAAACACAGGCTGCTACAGTGGACACATTAGTCCACTAAGCCAGCACACCCGGCATTGACCATTTGACCACTGATTGTATCTCACATTTACAATATAAAATAGGTTTTAGAGATATTATTCCTACTCTCAGTCTAAAGTAGCATAGAACAAAATGTGTCAGCTGGATCAACATGTTGATATTAGGCCTCCATATTTGTAAATAATAAGCTTACACTGTAAGGGACCATCTTGTAATGTCTGAGCCCATTAATATAAACAAAAACATTTCCTGCAGAGTTATTGGCCATGATGATATCAACATTTATGCATGTGCTCTAAGAACTTCATACCTTCAATTAATGATTAAAGAAGAGCTGACAGAAAGCATGGAATGAAAACAGGCTTACTGAGTTAGCACTGTCTTAGTGTTCACGACAGCACGCAACCTTCACTTTTAAAGGGGGCAGAGTTTCCCATGCAGGCAGTTGCGTTGAGTGACTGCAGCTTCCTGCAGGGGGATGTCTGGGGAGTACATGAGTCCTCTTTTCCAGTCCAGAGGGCTGATCTCAGACAGTGCTCTGTCTGAGTGCAACAGACATATGCGTGGGTCCTTTGCACCCCCAGGCTACTGTTGTATTACAGATGGGGCCTCATGTGCTTATGCGCCCATCCTTTAACCCCTTCCGTGCTTCCGTCGGCCAACGGCCGTCACGAGCACTACCTCGCTAGTGCTGCGCACGTCCGTTGGCCGACGCGGCCCCGCCCACTCTTTCAAACCGCCGCACCGCGGCGGAATTCGCGCCGCGGTTAAGCGGATAATACAAGTAGCACCTGCACTAACTTAAGTGGCATTCCCTAATTTGCATGGGGGCATGCATAAGAGGAAACACCCGGCACACCTGGTAAAAGGTGCTTTATGTTGCAAACAGGGACATTGTTTTTGTTATATAATAGGGGCCAGGAAGGCCTCTTTGCCTCTTCATCTGCATCCATGCACATAAACGAACACCCTCTTAAGATTTTGCTGTATTTGATCCGGTGCTGTCTGTATTACAGAAGGGGCTGCACAAGTGTCTGTAGCCCCGTCTGTAATACAATACTGCCCCAGAGGCTCAGGAAACGGGTTCACATGCCTGTTGCTCCCACAGGATATTTATTTTATGTAATACAGCCTCAGGGGTCTTTAATCCAGTTATGTTGATTATTCCTAGAAGTCCTTGTCCCCAGAACTTGATGCTGGGGCACTCCATGCATCCCCCGGTCTCAATTCCTTCCAGCCTGCCCTTTGTCCTTCGGATGTATTTTAAGTTTGCCAACATCTTTAAATGGTCCATACTTCTCTTTTAGATTTACCCACCATTCTGTTTTATATTTCCCCCTTTGAGGTTGGGTGTCCAACAAAGCTTTTTTTAGTGCGTTGATCTCATTTGTTATCAACACATGGATGTGATTTTTCTAAATTTCTTTTTTTTTAACTTCCGCCTTTCCCCTAATGCCAACAGTCACAATCTAATTCTGTTGCTCCTGCTGCTGAATAAGCCTTTGATCTGGCTGAGCTTAGCCTTTGAAGTATGCAAACAGGAATTGTTACTTAATGTCCACCTCTAGTCTTTAGTGGCCACCCAGGCTTCCATGCAACACTGTATCTCTCACCCAGAGAGGGAAAGCAATCAGAAACCAAGGATGATACATACTTAAAATTGAGTCATATCTGAGCAAGCTAACTTAGGCTCTCTCAGAATGCTGTGGACAAGAGCACATTGAGGGGGAAGGAGTCCAGTTTTCCATAGAAGTCTTAATACACCCGGCCTCATCCTGCCTACCACAGCCATCACTTTCAGTACTCCGGTGGCGGTCTCCTCCTGGTTTTCCCCTGCTATACTCAAGCAGCTCGCCTTCAGCCTCCCGGCAGATGCAAATTCCTGCAAGTACTTGGGCCATGAGATGGCTGGAAACTAGCTGCCTCGTCTCCATAGCCTCCATCTACCCTCATTGTCCCCTGTATCCATAGAGGGAAATCCTCTGTTGGAAGCCTAGGAGTCAGGACCCTCCTTCCATCCTCTAGTTTCCATGCTCTGGGCTCCACACACCAATCTCCTGCATCTCCACCTCTGTGCTGACCACAACAGTTTTCTCTATTCTTCTACTCTTCTGTCCCTTCGACAGGGAACTGGCTTTAGTTTCTCCTCTCGGTTTCTTTATCTCTCCGTCCTGCATCCCACACCGCATTATCCATATTAGTGGGTAATGGGGATAAAGGGAGCTTAGACATCAAGCTGCCTCCTGGCTTCGCTCTTGGACACAATATTTCCAATTGTTTTCCTTTTCTATCAGCCTTATGCTCACTAATCAATGCTTATTCGGTGTCCACCTTGAAATGGTAATTTTCCTCCTCTTTAAGTTCAATTTAGATTTCAGGTTGACGTTTTTCTGTCATAGTGTTAGGCCCTGATTTCAAGTGAGCTAGTATAGGGTGAAGTATTTATTGCACCCGGTAAATACAGAGTGCTGTATTTACCATGAGCGGTAAATACCTCCTATAATGAGTTTTCCCTTAAAAAACGGGGAATTACATGTCGACTTTACTACACATTTTTCTGTGATAAATCTCAGTATATTTGACTTGCTGAATCTTGCTAGTGCAAAATCACGCAGGAAGCCATAAATGCTGTAATATTCGAAATTCTGATCCTTGAGTAAACTCCTGTTAGTGCAGAAATCCGAATTTAGCCGCACTTCATTTAGGGGTGGGCGGAATTTGCGTAGTCGCGCTACGCAAAGCTCCGCAAAACGGTAAAAAATCTCCGCGAGCAGGCAAAAGTTCCGCAAACACGCGGAATTGCTTGTTCCACCCGTTCGCGGTGCTTTTTTCCTGTTCGCGAACGCTGTTTGTGTGCTCGGGGAGAAATATCTTGCGAACACGCATTTTGAAAGCGCGAAAAAGCAAAAAATTCCGCAAAGCCGCGGATCGCGGAATTTTTGGCAATTTCGCGTTCTCCGCAGAACGCGAAATTACCCAAATTCCGCAAATTCCGCGAGCGGAACGGAATTTACCGCCAAGGCCTAATAGTCATGTCTTTGTGTTTTGCAGAAACTAGTCTCTCTTTACACAAATGTTTTCTGGAATATGTGCTCTCTCGCTAAAAGGTGAGGAAAAGAACACGGCTACTAAAATGTAATATGGTAAGGCCTAGCTGTGCTTCAGTTCTGTCTGGTGCTTTCCTTTAAGCAGTTTTTGAAAGATTTATCTAGGAAAGTGCCATTTTCCGCCCCAATCACCTCCTATAATTACACTTTTAAAATATGGCACTCTATAGCCGTCACATTAAATTTGACTCTTTAATTTTCCTTTTACCTGATTTACTTTTTTATTTAGCTTTTCCTTTCTTTATTTTGTTAAAGGATAGTTTGTTGATTATTCATACATAATATTTTCGGTGAGTTTAAAACATGAATTATTAAAGAGTAATATTCAAGATAGAATAAAATTATGGCTACTACCAACGTAATATAAGACTATTTCTTTCGTCGTTGTGGCTTTTTCGCCCTCAAAAATTGTCTTCTGCATCTATTAATTCAAACTCGTTCTTGCCCTCCAGGGACGTTATAATTCCCGGAATTAAGGCAAATGTCTTTAAAGTTACAAGAACTAAGTGCATTATTAGAACTTTTTGTAAATGCCCATATTTGATTTCATTGGGTTCATCGGATATTCAATTCCTGGCATTATCGTACATTAAATTATTGAGTACATCTTCATTTCAGAAGCCTACTTCCAGTATTTGCATTTATGTCATATTTGGGAAATTAAATATAGACTAGCATAGATTAAAGTCTAAAAGGGCCTGCATGATGAAACATGGAAGACCACCAGGGAATTGCAAAGTATGACAAAGTGTTGTTTTCACAATGTTTCATGGGGGGAAAAAGCAATGCTTGCACATGGGACCATTTACATACATTAAAACCTAGCTATCATTATGTACTATCTAAATGTAGTTTTACTTCAATTTCTTGCTATTAAAGATATTGCAAAGGTAAGACATTACATTGTAGATATGAAAATTGAAACACTTAAAAGAAACCATTCAGTAAAATGGACCACCACCTCCAGATAACAATTTGTTTTCCATATTGGAAAAACAATGTACAACTATAAACTATGGTAGATAAGGAATCATTATATGTGATATTGTGTCTCATCAACATGGTGCTCCGTGTATTGGTTTTATTATTATTTTCCAGTTCCAGAAGCAGACTCATTTCAGTCCCACGTCAAATAGGTGGTTTTCTCTGGATTAATGCCGCTTTTAACATTTATCTCTGGATTGTATCAGGCTAACTTGTTGTGTCACCCAGTTCAAACCACTGCAGTGCTTTCTACAAAGATCGCTTAGCATATTGCTATCTGGCTTTTCTTCTGCCCTGCAAGTTCAAACAATGCACCACAAGGCATGATCCAAGATTCTGCTGAGCCACTCGACAGAAGAATGGGAAGAATGTGCACCATATGGTGGGGGCATGAGTTATGGTGTGCATTGTATGTTGCACCATAACTAGTATATTTGAGGGCTTTTTTGGTTTTGTGTTCACTGAACTATAACTGACCCATAACTGTTTTTTCAGTGAATTTCATGATGAACCTTCTCCACCTGCCATGCACCCATTCTGGGTTTTGAACAGCCTTTGGCCAGGTTCTGCCCTCAACCCACTCCAGCTGTGTTCTGCTGGGGTTATCACAAGGCCTGTCTGGCCTTGCACTGGGCCTCATTTGCAGTGGCGGCTGGCAACTATGGTGAGTGGAAAGGCAGGCAAATGGATGGGTGCATAAACTAAATACATTAATAAAAATACCATAAATAAAAAGTTACTTAATATGCTTGCTGCACAACATGTCCTCTTCACTCTGGTCCTCTTCGTCTCTTGTGACATCCACGGACCCAGCCAACACCCGTAACGAATCCTGGCGCTGCTCTCATGCTGTTAACCAACATGAGAGAACCGCTAGCATTGGAAGGAGCTGCCTCTCTCGGTACTCCCGAGGACACTGCAGGCCCGTGCTTGCTCTCAACCCGGTTGTCTAAGACAGCTTGGTTGAGAAGTTTAAAGTGAGCATGTCTGGCTGGCTGTAGCAAGACAACTGGCCAAAATGACGTGCACACTAAACTAGTGCACAGTCAGCCCACCACTCCTTCCTGCTGCCACTCAGCAGACCCCGCCCCATTCTGACACTCGGTTCGGGACGGGTTGCCAAAGAAAAAAATGGTAATGATTTTACTTTATTACCATTTTATTTTTCGTCTCTGGGGCTTTGCTGTGTGCATTTTAGTGGGGCAAACGCTCTAATGGAGGAGCCGCCCCTGTTCATTTACTAACTGCCGAATTTCTTGCAGATTTTTCAGTGACAAATTTATTAATGAATGAAACTGATATTGTCCTGAATTGTCACACTTATAGGAGTGTGATGGTTCATAGTTGTGTTGATACTGTCATTGGCAGCAATGACAGCTGTAATGCATGGTGCAAGCTGCAGTGGCCACCTGACAAGAGCCCTGGCACTTATTGTTTTACAAATTAAGCACTGATCTATGTTTTTCTCACTCTCAAGATAGAAGTATTTACTAGCGCTCATTCCGCTGAGAGTTTGGCCATCAGGGTGCTTGGTCCTAAAACCTTTTCACGCTAAATCCAGAAAAAAATTTATTATATTCTAATTCATTGCCCAGAGGATACCAAACCCTACTATGATTAGTTTAGAGATTTTCACAGTGATAGTTTTGTTCCATCTGTGGTCAAAATCAGTGAAATCTCTAGGCATGTGGACTGCCCTGGTCCATGATACCACATATTCACCTCACAACCAAGAAATCAAGAGTCAAATTAAATGCAACAAAAATATCAAATATCGCATCTTGAACCTAATGACTTCCGCAGTGTGTTACAATATCACGTTCTAAACTCTCTTGGCACTCTTCTGCAGGTGGCCCATCAAAATAACCCAGTCCTTTAAATACTGTCCTCTATTCAGGGGCAAGGTTGTAAAGCGGCACCAGAAAATATGACCGAACTCCTGTACTTAGGAATCTGCACCTGCTCCTTATCTAGACCAGGATAACATTTAAATTGGCCTGCCTGCCTTATAGAGTGGTCCATATCCATCAAACACATACGTTTTATTCCTGTGCTTCAATTTAAAACTGAGAAGCCTTGAAACTTTTCAGCTTGAGACAAAAAAAATAAGATCAAGTACAGTTGCAACTCATGCCTTCTTAGGAGCAGATCCAGCACTTTGGAACTCGTTCCCTGTCCAATTGCGACATTCCGAAAATCTGATAAGTGTTGTATCACGTCAGCTTTTGATTGGTAAAATACCATCCAAGCCAACCTGGAATGAATAAAAGCAACCCATGACATGTGTTTCGCTGTCATTACAGCTCTTTAGAGAGCTTTAGCTTAGTCCAGACAAAAAGAAGCACCCAGTCAAGACAATACCCTTTCAGGCTTAGACTGCTGCATATATTATGCAAAAATAGAAACGGAGAACTCTGTGTAGTTCCCAAGTTTAGGTAGAGAGCAGCTCCTATATAAAGCACCCTACAACACCAGAGAGACTCTAAATTTGCTCACCTCAAATGTCTGTTTTCTAGCAAAGTTTTTAAGCAGGTGATTAGCATTGTGCAATTTACCTTAAAGTAACCCTAAAGAGGGAATATATAACCTGCCCAGGATAGAAAAAAGTGGAAATATCTTGCTATCCAAGGTAACTGAAATTCAAAATGGATCGAGTTTGAACTAAAGACAATTTCTTTTTTAGCAATTCTTGTTCTCATTTAATCGGTGCTTATTAGACAGAATACAAATTATTTTATATATATAAATACACAACATCTATGTATGTTTTGGCTAGATGTAAAAACAAACACAATTATATACATACATTAGGTAACAACGATAAATATGTATGAGTCTCTCTTCTCCCCCCCTCATATCATTCATACAAATCCAATCACACCAATTCAAATCTTTCTCACTACACAGTCATTCACATCCCACTTATATACTCCAATTTCATATAAATCAAACACAAAACATAGACAGGAAGACAAAAACTAACAATCAGACCTTATAGTCCTAGATCAGTCTGTCCATGGGACAATGCTTTTAGCTTATTCTCACAGAAATAGTCAATGGATAATACCATTAATCAATTATCGCACATAGTATGTTAATTACACAAAGACTTAGTTCTCCTGGTTATTTAAAAAATGAATATAGTATTCCTGTCACACATGTGCCGATGCGCGTTTCGGTTGAAGGCCAAGATGTAGACCAAACCTTCCTCAGGGCACAACTAATTGAATACTTGGTTTGTCGAACCGATCAAAATAGAGGGGGAGAGACAGACTAATCACCAGGGGTCATGGCCCATCAAAGGGCAAGCAAACGCACAAATAACATGAAGAGTCTGATAATCCAAGGTATAGTCCTAGATTAACATATCGCAGAAATCCTCCAGGATAAGAAGAATCCCACACAATAAGGTCAAAAATGAATCCAACGAAAATGGATAAGGCAGTCCAAAGAGTCCCACAGGGTACACGTCCTGGATTCACCACATCTAGTAAGTGGATAATAGCAGATACTGTCAATACATGATCTGCTCCGGCAGGGCAGGTATGTCCAAAGCTCAAGTCCAGCCGGGGCTATCGGAAAAGGTCAGCTCACGAACCGGCCATTTACGCCAAGCTAGAAAGGGATAACGGGACCGATTACGACTTTGTCGGTTGAGGAACCACCGTCGCTTTTCGGCGGTCCGAAAGCCTGCTTCCCTGACGGTCCAACCGCCGAATTACAAACACAACAGGAGACCGCTGCCAATGACGACATTTGCAGCTACTGTGGCGGAACAGGCAGAGGAGGTCAATGGAGGTAGTGCAGGCATGTGGACCGCCATCCAAATTGCGACTTGCCTCTCTGTCGACCTTTTCCTGGTGGGGACACTGCCATGGGCAAGTCCACTGAAAGGCATGTAAATTGCTGAAAAAATTACCCCAGGGTGATTGTGCACTTAGGGTCTGTCACTGGTGCACATACTAAGTGCTCCAATGCCTTCAGGTTGGGTTAGCGCTATCACAAAATGTAAACAATTAATTAAATATACACATACTCCTGACTGGCTGGGCTGATGTTCTGGTTGTGTCCAGCAGTCAGCAGTGTAATCCTGCTGGACTTCGCCGCCGTGCAACCGGCAGCTCTGCGGGACACTCCTAATACAGTGGGCGGAATGCTGCCGGCTCGGTTGCATTTTCAGAACCACTGCGGCCTGGCAGTTCAACAGCCAAAGTCGTAATCGGGCCAAAAGTCTTTTGCCCTTTATACAGCAAAATCTTTAACCATAGGATTAGCTAGTTCTATCCATGCTGAGCTGTCAAATGAAAAAGGCCTTTAACCACTTTAGACATAGTATTACAGCTTTGGATTGGTAAAATACCATCCAAGCCAACCTGGAATGAATAAAAGCAACCCCTGACACATGTTTTGCTGTCATTACAGCACTACAGAGAGGTTTAACTTTGTCCAGACATTAGAGCACCCGGTATAAGTCAAAACAATACCCATTCAGGCTTAGAGTACTGCATAAATTGTGCTAAAAAGAAACAGAGAAATCTGGGTAGTTCCCAAATTTAGGTGGAGAGCAGCTCCTATATAAAGAGCCCTACACCAGCGACATTCTGAATTTGCTCCCCTCAAATGTCTGTTTTCTTGCAAAGTTTTTAAGCATAGGATTAGCACAGTGCCATCCAGGCTGAGCTACAAAGGACAAAGGGCCAAACTACTACTTTGGCGGTGTGGGAGCGGGCTGCCACACCAGCACCCTGCTCCCACACCACCAAAGCCGGACTGACACCGCCCACCAGATTGCGAGTTTCTTCGTGTTGCTGGGCAGTGCTTTGGCGGTCCCACAGCAGTGCCCATCACAAAGGCACAGAAATGGGAGCGCCACACGACTTCCCTGCACGGCATGGACTGTGCAGTCCATGCCGTGCAGGAAAGGGGGTCAATGCACACAGGGGGCACAATATGTGCCCCCCTGCAGGCACCGCATAGCTTGAGGAAACAGGGGGCCCTGTCCGCCCTGAAATAGCAGTGAGGAAACTCAGAATATGCTTGGCAGTGCCGCAGCGGGACCGCCAAGCATTTTCTGGGCCAGACCGCTGCAGCGGAGGGATCGCGCATCCCCAGCAGTTGCGGCGGTTTTATGGTGGTGCGACCGCTGCACTCATAATGTGGCGGTCGGACCGCCTTACTCATAGTCAGGCCAAACTCTTTTGCCATTTATACAGCAAAGTCTTTAAGCATAGGAGTCAGCTAGTGCTATCCATGCTGAACTATGGTGGAGACATGTAAGGCTACACTTTAGTGTGAATCTACACTCAGAAATGGTGAATAGCAAAAGAGTGTAGATCTACACCTAGGTGCATGAGTAAATCTAAACATGACTAAATCTACACATGTAAATTTGTGAATATGGCCCAAAATATATAATGTAAGTAAAATTACACATTTGGCCAGCTGTCATTGTGTAGGGAATGTAGTTAAGGGTCTAGTTTGTGTAAAATTTCCATGAACTTGAAACTTGACATTATGCTGAACTGGCAATTTTTGAGTGAGCAGCACTGACAAGAGCATCGGATCAGGGTACAACTGTTTTGGGATTTGGTGCTGAACAATTTCTGTTCATTTGCATAAGATACCATTCCAATGTTTCTTGCAGCTTCCTATTGTATGAAGAATAGTACATCTAGTTCATGGTATATCCCTTGAAGGAACAGTGTACAACCTTAGCCTAGACTAGAGCCATGCTAAATTTTCAGGATAACTGCCAATAGCTGAATACAATGATCGCACGTTTTCTCTTGTGGAAAATGCCAAAAGTAAGCCACTCTACTGCTTAACGATTATAAATATCATGTGGAAGCAAAAGGTGTCTCCTTGAAGGTTCACTCATTGGAGGAAAAAGTCATGAGGCATATTAAGCTTCCATGCAGGCAGGTTATCCAAAGTAGAGATTTGCTGAGGAACCTGACACTTACAAAACTCGAACCAGAATAGATGAGGACCTGATTGAGCTGGAGCAAAATTTCAGAAGATGGAGCAGGGTTCCAAGAGATGAAACACAGGATACCAGGAGCAAGTAACCAGAATAGAAATTCCTCCACCACAGTTACAGGAGAATTTAGGGTGCATTGGCCTGAGAGATCCAGCTCCTTTGAAAGGGCGAAACAGGAAATAGGAGAAGGAGAAAGTTGGAAAGTGGCATACAGAGAGTAGCGCTACCTTAATAGATTGGTGAGTGACAACATTACAGAATTCCGAGGTGATGATGATTTAGAAGGAACCAAATATGTCACTTCCTCTTCCTTCATGGAAAGTTTGAATAGGAGCCATTTGTAAAAGAAAGATTTTACAGACATGCTGAAAAGGAAGTTCAGAGCTCAGTTAGGGATTAGAGAACAGCTAATATGGTGTTTATCACCATCAGAAATGGCAGAATGTATACAGATTTTTAAGAGTTGCACCCAGAGAATGTTGTGCACATGACGAGACAAACATAGGAGTCAGTTTCTTGCAACGTGCAAAAGACAGGGAGACTGCTGCAGTCCGCGGATTCAAGCTAGATGAGATCTGCGTTGTCTGCTGCATAACATTACCCAAACTATGTAAATGGTTCCCATTTAGATCCAGAGTGTAAAAATTTAACTTGCATGGATAACCTGAAAATGTGGTATGGCTTTGGTTCCTGTGCAGCAAACAATGCACACTGCTGCATTAGCTTTCTGGGCTGTTCAAGACCAAGATATTTGCATAGCCAAAGATTTGCTCGCTAGGCTTAGAAGAGGTTTTTTTTATTAGCAAGGCCAGTTCACAGTGTGGAACCTAAGATCCATGAAATCAATGCCTACCGGCCATCAAGCTTCATTTCCAGGCACATGCAAGCGCCTTCATTTTATTATTATTTGCTGCATGTTCAGCCGACAAAATGATTATGTTAGCCAGAGACATCACATCACTTACATGTCATAGCTCAATGCAATTTTCATAAACTGCGAGGCAACATCCAAAAAAACATGACTCAGAATTAGAGTTTCTGAAGATTATTATATAGACATTATTTCCCTCAGGTCACAGGCTTTAGTCAAATTTTGAAGAGAATGAAATTGCCAACAGTGAAAAGCAGACAGAAAGGTATGAGTTCATAGGCAGAGAAATAACATTTTCATTTGTTCCTTCCCCATGGGAAAGATCGAGCATTCCGGTAAATGGAGACGGTTATAAGAAATGAATTTTTGTCAGCAGGGAAGTGATTTTAAGGCTCACTTATCCATTGGCAATCTAGATTTCTAACCCCAGGAATCTAGGAAATTGCTACAGAGTGTAGTCTTTATGACATACACGTTTTTGTGGTCCAGATTTTAAGGGGCAGTGCTGCATTTATTACGTGTTTCAGGGGGTCATATGGCTATAGCTTTCTTTAACTCCTTTCTCCAGCAGAGAAATATTAATTCACCCCAGAATATCCCCAGGCTGTCCGGTATTGCACATCATTGCAATCTTAGAAGCATCATACAGTTTTATTTTCTGGAACACGCTTCCAATTACACTGTATTATGCGATGTTTTATCTAACATCATTTTTTATCAAAATGTAATGTAGCAATCATTATTTGTACCCATGTTTGTCTTTGCATCTGTCTACTTTGCTCTTTTCTGTAGTATATCGTTATATTATATATAACAAGTTATTTGACCGCTTAAACGGGATGTGCTCTTGGACTGGGGATTGAATGTTGCATTCATTTTTAAGGGGGGAAAAGACTCGACTCTGTTTCGAAACCAAATGGCACTTCCTGGTTAAAAGAAATAGCCCAATGCCAACCGCCTTGCAAACCCATTCTCCAGGGCAGGTTATGCATACAGATGTACATATGCCTCTGAACTATTCTGAGACTGCCAGCCTTGGTCCCGAGATGTTAGATATTTGTGCATGTTACATGCTGTGAAGGGTTCTTTCTCTCAATGAGCTCAGAAACTTTGAGGTCACTAAGCGTGTGCAAGCATTGATAATAAAAAACACAGAATTCATGATCAGGTTAGGCATTTTTACATACATATATTCTTACATACATATATAGATACAAACGTAAGGCTTTCAGTTAACCATATTCATCCATCTAGTGCAGTGACAGTCATATTTTGCTTCCATCCACCACAGCGTGAGTCAATGAGTTGTCGTGTGGTTTGTGGACTCATGGTCTGCATTTCTAAGTTAGCTTAGGCCTGGCTGCCATGATGCCTCTTTGCGCACGTTACTTTGTGCCTTTGTTTTTCCAGCCTCTGCTTGTGCCCGGCTATTTTAGACCTGTTTGCCTTTCACCTTTCCTCCTGTTCCCTTTGGGTTACGTCTGCACATCATGTACAAGGTCGAAAAACAATGTCCCTTGTTCTTGCTGATCTGGTCAGCCCCTCGCACTTAGACATAACACTGAATGCAGCTGCACTGAGAGAAATTCGTGTGCTTTTAATATTGTGATTTTCACTGTTAGAGAGACTTGGAGAAAAACTTTTCCAGAGAGAAGAGCTGTGCTTGTCTGATGATGTAAACCTAGCATCTAGATATTGAGGTATGAGGGTCTGCCCGACAAAGCCCAGAGGTTTTCTATTTTTATAATAAACTAGTTAATAGCACGGGGAGGGTGGTATGGTCATTTAGCCCTATATCCACTGCTTGATGAAATGCTTTCCCCGTTTGTATTCTATGGAATTGTAACTATGCTTATTATTTTATTCTTATGCATTATGCTGATAGTACTGGCACGTGTACTGTATCTTAGAGCACGATAGTTGAAATAAACCTTTTAAACTATACAGTGTCTCTTATTACGCACGTTGTGGACAGGTATGAGTGATTTATGAAAGGGTGTTCTTGCTCCCGCGAGTCCTGAGAGAGAGAGACCGTGTTCTGGGTTGTCTAATCATTGGTAGCATCGTTGCTAATGAGACGCTAATGCTAGTCGGGTTGGGATTGTGGGTACTAAGGTGTATGGTTGGCTCACCACTATACTCCGAGGTCCTATTATCCTGTGCATAGCTCTGTGTATGTGCAGAATCCCTACAACAGAGTCAGCAAATTTTATCCATTGGCTAACTTGAGTGATATGGACGGCGCCTCAAATAAATAATCCACTTAATTTTAAGATATATATATATATATATATATCCATCTCAAACTTTGCCACGATATGGGAATGAACACAGCAGCTGATGGTTTGAAAAACCTTTATTGCTGAAACCGGCAATGCAGACTTTGGAAACTTAAAAAATCTTGATGCGTTTCGGAGCTGGCAATCGCTCCTTCTTCATAGGATACCGGCTCCGCTGTGTGCTGAAAGGCTCGTAACAGCGCCATTACTGCATGCACCTGTTAAATAGTCCCAGTGGACTTCTCAGTAAGCTCAGTTTTTAGACATGCTGATGCTTATGGTTTTTGTAGTCCTCGAGCCCAGTTTCTCCCCAGTGGGATCTGCACATAAGCAAAGTTCTATAAACCCAATAATACCCAAGTGGGTCTCCAAATACAGATTGTCGATGTTTTACTGCTCAGCTGCGCTGCAAGGTTAGGAAATTTCAAAAACTCTGGCCCCGTTCTTCATACGGTGGTTCGTTCCCCACGGCTGGGCACCGTGTATAAATCCATCTCAAACTTTGCCACGATATGGGAATGAACACAGCAGCTGATGGTTTGAAAAACCTTTATTGCTGAAACCGGCAATGCAGACTTTGGTAACTTTAAAAATCCTGACGCGTTTCGGTGCTGGCAATCGCTCCTTCTTCATAGGATAACGGTTCCGCTGTGTGCTGAAAGGCTCGTAACAGCGCCATTACTGCATGCACCTGTTAAATAGTCCCAGTGGACTTCTCAGTAAGCTCAGTTTTTAGGCATGCTGGTGCTTATGGTTTTTGTAGTCCTCGAGCCCAGTTTCTCCCCAGTGGGATCTGCACATAAGCAAAGTTCTATAAACCCAATAATACCCAAGTGTATGCAGTCCATATATATATATAAACATATATATATATATATGCTGAAATATCCTTGTAGGCGCAGCCGCGCCGCAAGGAAGGATGCCCGCACTCCAAGTAAGTCCACAATAATTTATTTCAAGGTAGCTGACGCGTTTCGACCAGAAGGTCTTTGTCAAAGCTGGGGAATACACATAGTGACATTATATTATAGGCATACAGTGAGACACAGTGAGGAAAAAATAAATAAACATGGGAGAAAGACTTTGGGCAAATAACAAAGAAATGCCAACTCATCAGTCAAGAACAGAAAGGAAAGACTGTAAAAGTCAAAGAAACAATTTTAAATAAAAAAACGTTTTGGTCCCAAATTAAATAAAATGAAAGGGTGTCTCACCCTGACAAACAATTAAATAAAATAAAACAGATATGCTTACATGGTGAGATAAGATAAAAATATATACCAATGCGAACATAGAGAAAAGACAAATGCAAGTGCACATTTCAAAAAAGATTTGTTACGTCAATGTCCTTCTCTAAATTCTGAGTTTCACACATTCCGTATAAAGAAATATCAGAGCATTGTCCCACTAATTCATGGTCCAGTGTAGGGTAGCATCTAAAGCGAGAGATAGTGAAAAAGATAAGAGGATGGAGTCCAGAAATCTTAGAGGAGGAACACAGGGCGTTCGTCTTAAAGTAACATGGTCAAGTGACCAAGGACACAGTAATCGTAGGTGAAAGGGAGAGATGTTAAAGGACAATGAGGACGAAAGTGCAGAAGAGCAAAGGAAGGAAAGAGGTCAAAGTCAAAATTCCCGGGTGGGAATGTCAAAAATTACAGAGAAGCAGAGGCCACTAGAAAGACCGAGGCACTGGAGTGTTGTGCAGCAGTGCCCAGTCTATTCAGATAGAGTGAAGATCGCATTAGCCCAGATGAACATGGAGCTCCTCATCCTGATTCAAACCTCCCGGGTTCTTGGTGTTGAGCCTGATTATGTATTGCGACTCAAGTCTTCTGAGTGCACGTTCCCTGTCTCCTCCACGACTCTTCAAGGGAACCCTGTCAATGCCAAAATATGAGATTTTTAGGTTCTCAGTTTTGGTGGAACCATGCACAGTGTTA
The DNA here is from genome assembly GCA_963921515.1 of Calotriton arnoldi. NCBI lineage: Eukaryota > Metazoa > Chordata > Amphibia > Caudata > Salamandridae > Calotriton > Calotriton arnoldi. The sequence continues at coordinate 1,658,810 of CAWUFW010003383.1, forward strand.
CAATGTCTAGCCATAGGATAGGTGGTGTCATTGTTTCTAATGGCTCTCAAGTGTTCCAATATACGTTTTTTAACAGGAAAAATGGTACTGCCTACATACCTCAGGCCACACACACATATCAAAACATATACCACAAATTCGGTGTTACAGTTTATGAAAGGTCGTATTTTATGTTGCTTGCCATTAGGTAGTGGTACTGTTCTAACATTGGTACTGTGGGTGCATGCCTTGCATTTTCCACACTTGTGGAATCCTGGGAGTTCTCTCAACCAGGTGCTGCTGTGTTTCTGAGTGGAATCCGAGAGGCTGTGAACCAGCATATCCCTCAGTGAATTGCCTCTACGGTATGTGATATTAGCACTTGGGGAAACCAATTTGCCAATGATAGGGTCCAGTTTGACTAGGTGCCAGTGTTTCCTGATTATGGTCTGGACTTTGGTACATTCTGTGTTATAGGTAGTGATCAGCCTGATCACTGGTTTCGTGTTTTCTCTGGGTTTAGGTTTGAGAATGGTTTCCCTCCTGACCCCACTAGCCTTTCTTCTGGCCTCATTGACCACTTTGTGGGTGTATCCTCTCTTTAGAAACCTGTTGACCATGATGCCTTCTTCTCGTTTGTAGCTTTCTTGCGTGCTGCAATTATGCCTGGCTCTGAGGAGTTCCCCATAGGGTATGCTATTCTTAAGTTTAGGTGGATGGTGGCTTTTGGCGTGGAGGATGCTATTACCCGCTGTGGCTTTCCTATGGAGACTGGTCTCAATCGTGTCATTAAGGACCTCCACACTCACATCAAGGAAGTCTAGTCTGTTGTTGCTAGTTGTGCTGGTGAACCTTAAGTTCAAATCATTGTTGGAAATGGCCAAGAGGAAATTGTCCAAAACCATCTGGGGACCATCCCATATAAGAAAAATGTCATCTATGTATCTGGTCCAAAGGACCAGAGACTGTGTGTATTCTGCAAATGTGATCGACCCAATAACCTCATATATGTATATATATATATATATATATATATATATATATATATATATATATATATATATGCAGTCCATATATATATATATATATATTTATATATATATATTTATTTATATATTTTACTGCTCCTCTAAGAATGGTCAGCACTCGCAGGAGAGTATTTTTATCACTTCAGTGAAATTTAGTGTGCAAACAGATGCGTTTCGGCAAGCACCTTTTGTCAATGTATATATATAGATATATATATATATATATATATATATATATATCCCAACCATCCATCCAACTCCGAAGAGAAAATGGCACGTACTCATGAGCGGTATGAATAGGGCTAATTTATTTTGTTCAGGTCTCCCACGACCCCGCAATAACAGAGAGACGCGTTTCGCAGCAGGCTTTATCAATCTAATTTGGCACCGTAAATTCAAAACTATATATAGCCCTCCCCTCTAGTACAGTGCCAATCAAAATCTGTGCAGGAATTGTTGCAAAAGTTCCAAATGTGGATAAAATAAACCTGTAACCTGCGCCAAACCTAAAATAATGTTCCATTGAAGGGCCGCAACCTTAATGTCTGAATGGCAATGTGGGCAAAAGTTTTCAAAACCTCCTGTGCAAGAAGCACGCTGATGTGATAAAGTCATGGACACACTTGAGGGGTCAGAGAAGACCGATAAGAATAAAACTCGATACGCCACACCAACCTCACCGCTTAGCTGTCAGCATCCACGGTGCCCAGTCACCAGAGTGCCCCGGTATCTTGGGTAAGGCATTTCTTGACGCAGAATACAGATGTGCGAGCTGGCAGTTGTAAAAACCGCCCCGCTTCGCCATCCGAAACTCCACGACAGTCATCCTAAATCCACTTCCCGGCACATTCCCTGGGGGCTCTGCTGCATTAGCACTCCCATGCTGATGCAACGAAAAACTGCGGTCAAAGGCAGAGCCACAAACCGACTGGTGGTACGCGATCAACGCCAACCGCCGGCGCTGCATTTGAATCCCAACCATCCATCCAACTCTGAAGAGAAAGTGGCACGTACTCATGATCGGTATGAATAGGGCTAATTTATTTTGTTCAGGTCTCCCACGACCCGCAATAACAGAGAGACGTGTTTCGCCTACGCAGCATGTTAAAATAGGTAAAGTGCATAGTGCAACAAGTCAATAAATATAAATAGCAGCATAATGCAAAGCCACCCTGTTTTGTCAATAAAAGATGTTGTCAGTGCGTTCTCAGCCTGGGAAAAGAGCATATAAAATAACATCCTAAGTGAATTGGTAATTAATAATAGTACGGCACCAAAGCTCTCAAAAATATGCAGTCCATATATATATACATATATATATATATATTATATATATATTTATTTATATATTTTACTGCTCCTCTAAGAATGGTCAGCACTCGCATGGAGAGTATTTTTATCACTTCAGTGAAATTTAGTGTGCAAACAGATGCGTTTCGGCAAGCACCTTTTGTCAATGTATATATATATAGATATATATATATATATATATATATGTGTGTGTGTGTCTGTATAATCTAAGTTTTGCAACTAAAAATAAAAATTATGCGGTACATTCTCTGGTATTGTGCTCATCCACTTGATTGTGAAGCAATACTTTTGGAGGAATCTGCAAATTTTGCAAATTATGTAACAAATGCAGTAAATCCTTAATTGTGTGATAAATGCTGCAGCCAACGGGCCCTTAAATCCACTTATCTCATAATTGCCCATTTATCTCCATGATTTGTTCACGAAAGGTAAGCAAAACCTAAACATTATTATTCCAGTCAATGCCCTTTATTAGATGCACTTTGAAAAAACAGCTTTCAAACAGGGGTGGGTGGCGAACTCCGCTCCGCCAGCAGAGTTTGCAGAGTTTTGTCAACTCCATGCTCTGTGGGAGCGCGGAGTTCGGAAGAAAACTCTGATTCCTCCGCCCACCCCAAGGCTTTACCTGAATCTTGACGATGAGAAGCAGTGGGGGTCATCCGCAGTGTTTTTTCTCGTTCAACTAATAAAACCCCTACCTTGCAGGACTCGTGAGGACTGCACATGCGTGCGCATGTAGTGTGGAGACAGGGTTAAGGTCTCCACACTACATGCACACGCATGCACAGTCCTTGCGAGTCCTGCAACAAAGGAATTTGATAGTTACAGCCTGTACAAGAAGCACCGCGGATCACTGCCATGGCGAGAAGAGGAGTGCCTGGCACAGAAGAGCAACACCTAGACCGGCCGAGAGGTAAGCCGGTGAGAGCTGGAGGCAGTCTGCTGCTGCCATAGGGTGGAGCGGAACTCCGCGAAATTCAACAGAGTTTTTTGACAACTCCGCGGAATTACACGTAGTGCCACTCCGCCAACTCCACCCACCCCTGCTTTCAAACTAACACCCCAAAATAAACATTTAATATAAAAATCAAAAAAAGGGTATCAAGTGGAATATAGTTCTATATTGCCATATCGAGGTTCTTATGACATTTATAAACCCATTTGGCATTCAGCCTCGCAGTTTATGATATTACCAAACCCTCTCAAAGTGAATGTTGCACCTTATTACACAGAATATAATTGATATATATATATATATATCACAGGATTCGCCTCAGCAACAGCTACTCAGCTGCTCCAACTCCAATATAGAAAGACGAAGAGCGGACCCAAAGTTCTTGGTGCAATTCAATCAGTGTTTATTTAAATGCCCAGCATGTCCGCCATAACGCGTTTCAACCCCCACTCGGGCCTTGATCACATATATATATATATTTTTTTTTTAACTACTGGCAGTCGCCAGTAGGTAGTTATACTTAGGACCTTCCATAGTAAAAGCATTTTTTGTTTTGCCAATAACCTTGGCGTCAAAACTAGTACGACAGTCAGTTCAGCTGCTGTGTTGAAAGTTTTGGGTTGATTCATCAAGTGGGGGCAGAGAAAAAATAGGGTCCCAAAACGCTTTTTCTTCATGCAGTTTCCATAGGGATTTTTAGACACGAGTACAGCCAGAACCGCTTGACGGAACTGCAGTAAATTTAGCAGAAAGGTAGCTTTTGGTCCAGAAAGTGTCATTTTTGTGATTTGGTGTAAAACCGTACAGTAGTTTTTAAGATATTAAAGAAAAAGGAATTTATATATCATTCTGTGGCATCCGTTACAGGACTCTGGGACATGGACCCCATTGAAATGCATTGTAGTAAATGTCAGGTTTTGAGGGTCACAAAAAGGAGAACGTATAAAGGGTGATAACAGATTTTAATTACAATATAAACCATTTGTGTATGGTAACATACTAATTTTAGGATTTGTGGTGTGTTCCAAGGTGATTTTACCCTGTGAAAAAGCTTCCTGTTGGGATTTCATGAATCATGCTTGAGAAGAAACTGTTTTCTTCTGATTTTCCTATAGAGGTTATGGAAGGTGCTCCAGAAGCTAAAATGAAAGCATATTTTCTGAAAATTAATGCACACTATCTTCTTCAGCCATATGAGAATGAAGTCTGACATTCTCAGTAAAGCATGTACTTCCAACAAGAGCAGCCTCTCAGTTAAATCCCTTGTGCTCTACTGCAGCCTCCCAGATTGTTTTAAAAAACAACTAGAGTGCTAACAGTCTTACTTATGACAAAAGTGTGGCACACCTGAAGCCATCTTGATTGAATCAAACTGGTAAAACTTAAAACATTTAATTTAGAAAGGTACAAAACGAGGGGTTTATTTTGTCATAGAAAACATTCTGACATGCAGACTGAAACATGCTCTCTCAACACTAGCAGTAGACTGCCAGTAAACTCCCTGGTGATCAGCAACTTTACTACAGTGTTCTAGAGGAATTAGAGAGCTAACATTCTGATTTTATGCCAAAAGTGTGGTACATCTGAACGCCATCTGGATGGATTTGAAGTGGAAAACTGAAAGCATTTTCTACTCATGACACAGCAGTAAATGAGGAAATGAAAAATTTCCCAGCTAGCAAGAAGTTTCCATTCTATTAGGACAAGGAGGCGAGGATTATGCATTACTTTCTTCACTTTAATAAATCAGCAGCGTTCAAAGAACATATATTTAAAAAAAAAAAAACAGCTAAGACTGCATATCCCATGAACCACTGGGAGAGGAGTCTCCATAACAACCATAGTCCAATCATAACACGGTCCGATGTATATAAATTTGTGACGCCCCTTCCTGTGCCTCTTCTTCACTGGAGGAAGTTAACCTTGAACATCTGTTCATTACCTACAAAACAGAGAGGTAACCCACATTATTCAATTCTTTACAACCTGTTGGTACATAAATTCTTTGTCTTGTCTGTATGTCCACCGCATTGACTATTTTACAACGTGAGTGATAAACATCAAACCAAGATAAACAGATGCACGTTGCATATGTTAAATCAGGTGTCAACATTACTTACTGGTAGCGAATTATCAAAGCGAGGGCAGGAGATCACTCCCTGATGCCTCCGGGTGGGATAATCCTCACCTCCTTGTCCTTAATAGAACTGAAACTTTCCTTCCTAAATAGCTAGGAAATCTTTTATTCTATGTCGGGATCAGAGGTGAGGATTATGCTTGTTCAGAGCTTACCTCCCATCAAAGCTGCCACCTCCGAAAAGGGTTTGAAGTAAAACTTCTTAAAGGTGGACTCGGATGACCAGTCCGTAGCATTCATAATGCTCTCCAGTCAGCCGCCTACTTGTATGGCCTTAGACGCTGTGGCTCTCCTTGTGGAATGAGCCCCAAACATTTATATATCAACACCAGGTTCCCCCATGATCCATCGTACACACCTGGCAATGGAAGGTGAGCCTACCACCTTCATCGATATCTTTTGGGCAATCAGATATTGCCTTTCACCTGTCGGTCTGATGTCGGTTGTCATCTCCTCATATGCCTTGATGCATTTTACCATGCATAGCTTAGGGTTCTCAGTAAATACAGGAAAAGATACTGACCTTGTATGAGTCTTTGTTCTTCTAGAGATTGTAAACGCGCCCCCCTCTGGTATGAAAACCTTAGCTGAATATCCAATGCCCTTACATCCTACACTTGTTTGCATGAAATAAGACATAATAAAATGGCCAGTTTTGCAGAAAGTTCTTTTCGTGACAGGTACTGATTGTCTTGCCAACTCATGAGGAGTCTTACTACCACATTTACATCCCACAGGCCCGAATATCTGGGCTCCGGTAGCTTAGAGAGTTGAAAACCCTTTATTAGCTTACAAACCCAAAGATGTTTCCCAACCGGTATAATGTCAATGGTATCATGTCTGGCTGAGATGGCTGACCAAAAGCAGTTGACAGTACGGTATATCAGCCCTCACCATGCCAATTCTGCCCAAAAATGTAATATATGAGTGACTTTTGCCCCAAAGGGATCTAGATGTCTCTCCAAACCCCAATGATGCCATCATCTGCCAGCCGAGAGATATCTGTTGATGGCGCTTGTAGCCCACACCTGTTGGATGAAGTTTGCAGCGTCTGCTGAAAGGTGATCGTCTTTCCAGCGTCCCTGGAAATCTTACATGCCATTAGGGAGAGATGTCCCTATAGAACCACTGGGTGCAGACAACCATGATGGTCCCGGAGGATTGGTGTCACTAACACCAGTGATGCTGTTTGTCGTCTGACCTGAGCTGTTACTCTGGGAATCATCATAGGTGGTGGAAAGGCATACAGATGGTCCTGCGACCAATCCTGGAGGAAAGTGTCCACTGCTATTGTCTCGGGATATTGGCACCAGCTCACATATCGTGTTAACTGATGGTTCAGTCTGGATGCAACGAGGTCCAAGTCGCATGGACCCCATCTGTCCATCAGGGTCAGGAAAGTTGTGCAATCCAGTTGCCACTAGCTGCTGTCTGTGAAGTTCCTGAAATTCCAGTCTGCCACAATAGTCTGATTTCCTGGAATGTACTTCGCCATCACTGAGATCTGCTTCTGTAAGCAATAGTGCCAGAAGTCCTTAACCATATCCGACAGTGTCTTCGAGCGAGTGCCTCCCAACCGGTTGATGTATTGGACTGATGAGACGCTGTCCATCTGCTACAGAATATAGCAGGATACCTTGTCCCTGGTGAGGGATTTGACTGCGAAGGATCCAGCCAGGATTCCAGGCAATTGACATGTTATTGCTGCTCCTCCTCCGACCATCTGCCTCCCATAGTCACCTCGATGGATTTGTTCACCCAACCTTGATGACTGGCATCCCATACTATGACAATATCCGGCGTCATTCCAAAGATCGTTCTCCCATTCCAGTCGGTCCACCACTGGAGTTCCGTCCTGGCTTTGGATGATGAGGAGATCAGTTCTGAGTAAGTTAGCCCCCTTTGTAGGTGTGTCGCTTTCAGTCTATGTAAGGCTTGGTTGTGCAGTGGCCCCGGGAAGATGGCTTGCATAGATGACAATAGGACCACTATGAAAACTGTGGTGGTGAGGAAACTCCAAATATGCTTGGCAGTGCTGCAGCTGCACCGCTAAGTATATTGGAGCCTCTGACCGCTGCACCACCACCAGGGATCGCGGATCTCTGTTGGTTGCGGCCGTCCTATTGTGTCTGATCGCTGTACTCGTAATGCGGTGGTCGGACCACTGGTGTGGCATTCCACGACCGCGACCACACCTCCACCACAACTTTGGCAGTCCTATGGTCCCTTAGGGCCTTAGTGTTTGCTTCCATTTGGCAGGAGATATAAAAATGCTCCTGCCAGACAGGAGGAAACACATCTTTCCCTGCCCACAGTTATGCAGACTGGGAAACTGCTGTGTCCCGAGGGTAGGCTCCCTGGGACACAGTCACTGAGCCGACCTCAGGGATAAAGTCCTTGGCGCCTTTGAAGGCCCGGGGCATGGGTTGCGCAGCCCCCCTCCCTTTAAACAGTATTTTGTCCCCGGGAGATAGGGCCCCCTGGGCCTCCATAGGCTTGGGGAGGGTCCCTAATATGACCCTGGGGGACGGTCGTAGGCTTGGAGAGGGGGGCTGCATGGCGCCCCTCCCATTTATGTTTGATTTTTGGCCCCAGGGTATGGGATCGCCAGGCTGAACAAGGCTCAGGGAGGGGTGCCACGTGGCCCTCCCCTTAATTAAATATACCCAACCACAAAGGATGGGGTTCCTGGGGCACAAAATAGGCTGGGGGCCTACTCACGTCCTCCTCTCCTTGTATATATATTTTTTTTTTCACTGCCATTGGCAAACCCAATAGCGACAACCAGCCTTCTTTGAAGTATATTAAATACTTTTTGAATTAATGTGGTATGAAGCAACGCTGTGGCCATCTTGAAGGTATAGAAAGCAATGTTTTGAAGCCACCACACTGCCTCATGCCTCATTGCATCATGCAGCCTGGCACCTATTGCCTAAATATAAGAAACAAATGCACAAGCCAGTTGACTTTGCTCATGCTTGTTGGATTAGAGGGTTACAAGGGTACTCAAAAACATGTGCCATGTATCCCAATTCAAGAAACAAACGTGAAATGTAAGTTCACAGTTCGCACCATCACAACACTGTGATTTCTGTATTTTTCCTAATTACTAATGGCATAACATGGCATATCATTGAGAATACAGGAAGCAGTTTATATAACGAGAGTTGCCTGTTAGCCTAAATGGCTTCTGATTGTGGCATTTTCTAGCAAATGCATGCACCCCCAAAGGCTTCCTTCCAAGTGTAATTGCGTCCATTTCAAACTCCCACCTGTGACCATTAAATCTCTTTGGAGACCATCACACCTCTTTGGAGATTGTAAACTTGTTTGCCTTGGTAGAATACTTTCAGGGAGCTTGTTGCCTGCCAACAGCTCAGTCACTGTAAATTGCATTAGTTAGTTAGCTTCATTAATATTATGTCTGAACTATAATATAATGATTATGAAACATCATGAATGTGGCTGATTAATAAATAAGAATTGATTGCTCTGCCTTGGCTCATTGGCTAAGGCCCGGGAGATGCGTTCATTTTGCATGCAAGCGGCAAATGCTTTGAATTGTTTGAAGTGGATGTAGCGGCAAAAGTCACTTGAAAGTAGGTGACAAATATTCCTTTTCAAATACATGTTTAAAACAAAGCGTTCACCGTTAATAGACAAGAGAAGGGAAAATAAAAACCTAACAGATGTACGGTTGTCCAAAATGTGTAAAACAAAAATAGCCTTTTTTAACTGTATATCACATGCTAATATTATAGTTACCTTGTGTACACATAATAAAATAAAAGTATCTTAAATATATTTATTGACAATAAATCCATATTGTATAATATAAATTACATTTCATATCATCTCTTGCTTTTTTCTGTGTCTAGCTAGATGGAAGCAGCCACACGTTTTTAGGCAGTGAGATGTGAATATGAAGGCCAGACAAGGACTCCTAAAGTTTTTTTTTTATTTCAGGTCAATGTGTTTTGTTGACAACTGATAACCAGTAAGCTGGCGTGTTGGCTTTTGCCATGCATATACCTCAGTTAATTCATGAAGTATACGACCATGCATCTAACTCAGTGAATTCACATGATATATATGGGCAATTAAAAACTAAAATCATGAGCAATGTTCCATAGTATAGTCTGTTCAAGGTGAACCTACTTGTATGCATTGATTGATTTTTTTAAAATCTGTATTAGACTTGCAGGTGGTGATTGGGTATTATGGAGCAGTGTGTGTCTGGAAGATGTTAATCACTGTTTTATTGAACATTCAGCCTTTGTTGTACTATGATATTATATAGCCTTCTTAATACAGCACCAATTAGGATATAAATCTCCATTCTGGGCAATAGGGTGGTTAGTCCCAAATTGGAATTGCATATTTTTCAGCTTGAAATGAGTGAAACATATGGAACCCACAATGGGGAGATGATACCACTCCCTGTAAATTCTGTACCCAGCTGTATGGTTATTTGTCAGTTGCAGTATTACTTCAGATAATAACCTGGAACTGATAATAATGACTTTCGAGTCCCCGGCCTCTGTTTGGTGGAAATCATCTTCCAGGAGGCAGAGGGCAGTCTAACAAAATGCACTTGGGGATTACTGAGACCTCAAGATCCTCATTTAACTATTCAAACCTTGAGATCTCTTTATTTATTTTTATTTATTTTTTATTTTGAGTTTTATATAGCGATGGCTTGACCCGGAGGTATCAGAGCGCTTTACATTGGGTTACACAATGTTACAGGACACGATAAACAAATTACACTTTACATCATAAAATAAGGAACATAATGAAAGAGGAAGGAAAGGTGAGACAGATAGAGCGGAGGGGGGGAGGGGGGAAATGTGAAGGGGGTGGATGGGTGAAAAGATGGCAGGAGAGACGAGAGAAGTCTGCCCAAAGACCGACTGGGTAGGTGACGACCGAGGAGGGAATCCACAGCCCGTCTCCCCTATAGCTAAACAAGGTAGCTCCATCGGGCATCAGTCAAAATAGCTAGGTCTCAGCTGACGAGGGAAGGTTCACAAAAGAAAGTCAAGTGGATAAGGCAGGGTGGGGTCTATGAGCAAGGACGGGTGAGGGCAAGGGTCAGTAGCTAGAAAGAGGAGAAAGAGTAGAGCGGAGGGGTAGGGGGTAGGGTGAAGGGGGAGGAGGGAAATAAAGGTCCAGAGAGACGCAGGAAAGTTTGCCCAAGGACCGGCTGGGTAGGTCTTTGGGGGAAGTGTGAAGGGAGAGGATGAGGGAAAAGACGGCAGGAGAGACGAAAGGAAGTTTGCCCAAAGACCGGCTGGGTAGGTGATGGTCAAGGGGAAATCCATAACCCATCTCCCCTTTAGCTCGCGAGGTAGCTCCGCCGGGCATCAGTCAAAATGGCTAGGTCTCCGCTGTTGAGGGAAAGTTCTCAGAGTAAAAGTCCTGGTGGGTGAGCAGGAACAGGGTCGGGTGGGGGCTGAACTAGATCAGGTTGATGACAAAAGATTTTAGACCAGGAGAGATAGAGCATCGAGGAGGGTCCCACTGAGGCGGTCATCTTGAGGTCAGGCAAGGGGGATGAGTCCGTGAAGTTCGGATTCAGTCGGTCCCCATTATTCTCTATAACCCAGGAGGAAGGTGGGTGAAAGGTATGCAGTGGATCGGCAAGGGGACAGAGCCAGGGTCCGCATGTCTTCAGAGGGCGCGTGATGTCTCAGGTCAGGCGGGGTCCCCGAGTATCCCGCCGATGTCCCAGTCCCTCGGGCAGCCTGGTGTGGTGGCCATGTTGAGGTCAGGCACCCAAATGCACAGATATCCCTCCTACGATGCCCCCAGATGTCTCCATCAACCAGGGTGAGCTATTCAGTAAGCTGCTATTTGCCCCTGCAGACTCCGCTAGCCCCGCTGGTACCTGCTTTGAAGGAGCTCGTTCGTGGCACGGATGGCCGCCATGTTGGAGTCAGGCGTCGGTCTCCGTCAGTGTCCCTGTAGCATCTCACTGTGCCGGAGGGGTAACCTCCACTCCACCTGCAGGGCTTCAGCTGCTCGTTTGGTAGTCTGGAAACTGAAACCGGGCCCGGTTTCAGTTTCGAATCAGCTTGGAACCGTGATGCACGGAGCCTCGCAGTTCAGCACTCTCCCCCTACGGAGGCAGCGCTCTCGTCGTTACTCCTGAGGGGGAGGGGGCCGGAAGCTCGATCGTTGTCCGAGGTTAGAATCTCGGTGTCCGTCGGCTCCGGTGTCGTCGGTGTCTCGTCTGTAGTTAATCTCTCTCTATCGGTGCGGTTCGATTTCTTAAGAGAAATATTTAAACGTGCTAAAGCGCGGCTCAAAAATGGCCCCACCAACGCTCTTCTAAAAGGTCACATGCTAATGCTGAGCCATTGAGAATACTATTTCTCCATTGAGACCTCGCAGCAAATATAGAAATCTTGCTGTGAGTTTATAAATTTCACCAAGAAGAGAGCACACAGCTGTTAATACAGATATCAATGCTATTCTTTTAATTTACTCTCATGTAAGAAACGCATGATGTAACAGCGATCTAACATTTTTCAAGTGAGGAAGCGCGTGTACGCTGCTAAGCAGCGCGTTTGTAGGATCCTGTCACATGGGTCAGTGGCCATGGCTACTGCAGTTAGATTGTCTGCGCACATCCCAGGCCCTTACTGGTTATGCAGCCCTTGCACACCTACAGCAGTTTTCTCAATAGTCACCTGCGGTCATAAATCTGAATATGGGGCCCAAAACAAACCCCAAAGCACAATTTTGTGTAGCATAATCACGCTGAATTACCCCAAGATTCAGCGAGAAGAGCAATTCTGCATTTAGCACTGTTATTTTAGCACAAAAATGTCCCCTCACGTCCAAAAAGAGCTAAACGTAACAGACCATAAACCGCAGCACTACATGTGCTATCTCTTTTATATTTTTTTCCTCCAAATTACTCTGAATTATGCAAGTCGACATACTCTCATTATTATCAGTAATTCCACATCAAAGAGTAACGCGGAATTATAAAAATTTCCCTAATTACTCTGACATAATTCAAATTCCACACAGGTCTAATCCTGAGTGCTGGCAGACATAGCCACAGGATGAACGGTTCGAAAAGGCAGCTGCATGCTCCTATTTTCTAAGGATTCACCAGAGGAAGGTTTCAGGTGTAAGGAGGTCTCTTACCTTACCAGTTGGGTGATTATGCCGCAATTGGGCAGACTGTTGAAAGCTATCCAGGAGATTAAGCGTTCATAAGAGAGTCCAGTTTTCAGCCTTAACCCTTATATTTTTCTGCTTTGACTGAACATGATAATCAGTATCCTCTGATGTCAGGCTGAGCCTTACCATTTGCTTTTGCCATCATGTATATGCCTGGATTAGTAAGTACAAGTTCAGTTTTGATTGGTTAACTCCAACTCCCTGTGTTTTTATCCAGAAGCTTTCACTTGAAATTGTCCTATTGTTCAAATGTGCAGTTGCTAGATGCTTGAATAAACCATACTTGCTCATAAATCCTTTGCCCAAAGATGTAGGCATTGTACTTTTGGGCACCTCACAGTCGATACCTCAATCTCACTGACATGTTTGTGATTAGTTTACCTGAACCGGGCAAAATGAGAAATCAATAGAGCCGGTTAGCCCTGCCTCTCAGCCATCGCATTGCTCTATTCAGGGAGTAAGAAGATAAAATGGGCTGATAACATACTTCTGATCCAACAAGCTCACCACGTTCAGTATGTTTACCACAGTCTCTGCCACTTTTGGGTGCAGTTGTCCATTGTTTTCAGCCCTCCAAACAGTGAGCACTGTCCATCAACCTCAACATCTACATCTACATTCCAGCAGTTGGATCCATTAAATCTGTGTTTCGAGGAGAGTACGTTTGGAAAGGGAGAAGGAGGTTGAGAGAAATACCACGCCGAACTGCAGAAGACCTCTCAACTAAAGCCAGACCTTATCCTGCTGCTCTCATGATGTCTTTTCCAATTCCATCCAATCCCATACCCCATCCTGTAACTTGGAATTAGAAAAGAAGCTTGCCAGATGATGGGTCTCACTCTTGCGTACTTTTTTGGGAGTAAACAAAACCACTACTGAACACGGAAGGAGCACTGATCCCTCAACAGCTACCCTCTCAATGGGGTCTATCTTAATAGGGATGGATCTCACCAGTCCTGTAGAGTACAGTATTGTCGAAACCCCAGCAACGAGTAGGGGAACAGCCCTTGAAATAAGACCGTGATATCACCATGTCTCCTGATTGTAAAACTGAATCCCTATTCTCATATCAACATCACAACCACCTCAGCTTGCTTTATCGCAATGAATTTCAAAAGCTAGAAATCATAAAACTCCGGGAGAAGATAAAAATCAAGAAAGAAGAACTCCAGTCTGTGTGTCTTTTGCTTAGAGGCATGCTTGGATTAATTAAATGCTCCTCAGAAGAAAATGTCAATGTCCTTTTGAGTTGTTGGAGAAAGCCTTCATCCATGACCATGACATTGCACAGATGTTGCTGAACAAGAAGAGAAATGAAATCCAGTGATGGAAGATTCCTGGAGAACCAAGGCACATAAATGAACTAGAAGGCGGTAAAATCAAGATAACTTCAAGAACAAAATTAACCATGCCTCCTGGTGTTTAGTTAACTACTCTAAAAGTCTTATTATTAGCATGGTGCCAATAAGGTGGAAGAGAGAGCCCCAGGAATCCCTACTGTGCCAAAGACTCCAGCAGTTAAGAAAACATTTTAATTGTGAATTGTATTCATAAAGCGCTTACTAACTTTGATGAGATGTTAAAGCGCTTTGTGGCAAGTATCACGCTAATCCAGAACCCAACGTTAGAGGTAAATAGCTAGCATATTAGTTATATGTGCTTCCTTTTCCTTGTTGGATTGGTTGTAAGTTTGCGCTCTTGAGAGCTCATGCATTTAGTCTCATGTTTTGAACAGAAAGAAAGTGAGAATCTATCATTTGGCCCAGGATTTAAATTATGCAAAGACAATTACCATGCGTGAATGAGACACGGCCACTCACTGTAATGTGGTAGATTGTAGGGACAACAATCTAAAAGATGGTTTAAGAAGATTTCTTCTTCCAGTCTCATCCTCCTCCATCATGAAGTTCCTTGTGTGATGATAATATGATGATACATACAACCCATAAAGGCCTGTCATTTTTGTACTTTAGCCCCAGTGACCCTAAACGTTTATATGCAAATGTATTTTAAAGCACACATATATATTTAGGATATCATGCTTATTTCTATGATTTCTGAACACTTGAAAATGTACAAATTTAGCACTCTCTTTTATAAGCAAACATTTCCAAACAGATGGATGGTCAGTCATTAGCCTCCTATAGTTCACGAGCTACCTTACACTCACCTTGCACATAGTTTCAGAATGTCATAGTGGCCTAGGTGCATTCTGGGCTGGACTCCTGCAAGATCATTTGGCTAGGCTTGATGGACTAGTACCGTTTGCAAATTAATCAAATGAACCCAGCAGATAAGTCATTGATGGTCCAATACTTGGACCACATCTATACTTCCCTCCACCAGTGGCCTACAGAATGGAAGAGTGTTTTCAGAATCAGCATGCCTGTACCCTTACTCCGTCCTTAAACAAGAGGGAACCTTTAAACACTCAGAACAATGTGTGTGAAAAGCCTCCACAGAAAAACAATTAGGCACATAACTGTATTCATGACATCTCGACTCTCAGTAAAACAAAGATTTCCTGATGGGAAAACTAGTCTGCATGCACCTTAATTTCAGCAGATGGTCCCTGGAAATCCAGCTAACTATGTCTCTCTGGAACCCTGCAGCATCAGCATGACCTCCCGGGCCTCTGTCTCTCAGGTTGAAAGGTTCTTCATGAGGGAAAGTTGTTTTTTTGGCCAGTCCAGTCTTTGGCTTTTTTCTAGGTTAACTCCTCACATTTAGATGAGGATGTTTGTTGGCTGTTTCAACAGTGGTCCATTCATTGCTGCAAATGTGTCCTGTTCAGCATCACTTCGCTCCCGTGATAGGTTTTGCATTGGGATATAGATTATCATAGGCAAATGATATAGTTTCTCAGGGATGCCGGTTTGAGGTATTTCAATTCTGACTTTATTTAATTCTACTTATTTATTTAATTATATTGCCTAGGCATTAGTTATTGGTCTTTTAATGGGTTTACTAGAATGCTTAGCTAATCAGACCAGCGCATCATCCTTAGAAGATAACCTTTCCCTCACTCTCCTACAAAAAGTGCTTTTTCAAGATTTTTCCAATTTTATTCCATACTCACTAAGCCTTATTTGGAAGCAGATCTGATCAAGACATTTTAGAAACTAGACCACAATTAGTTTAGTTTGAATCCAATAAATACTGGGGCATTTGTGTGGAGCGCAGGTGAGGAGAAGGATGATGAACTGTTTTGAGGTAGTGTACAATTATAAATTATACAGTCTCACTGCATGAGGGCCTTGACGATTGGTTAGGGGTTGCGTTATGAAAAAAGTGCTTGCAATTCAGTTTGCAAGTTGTTTTCTAAGGGATGCGGTTTGACATGGCAAACATCCTTAGGCCTTATTGGTCAGCTTCAGCAAGAAGATGCTAAAATGGGCGTGGGTCATATCATATAAGATTTCAGATGCACCTGGCAGAAAAAAAGAAAAGTCCGGGCATGGGATGACATTTCAAATTATGGATATATGCAAAACAATTTGAGATAATTTCAATGTATGCTCACTCAAACAAATTAGTAATTAAGCCATTATACTCTAAACTTTCTGAGGGCTACTGCACCAAAGAAAGCACTTGGCAGTTCACCACATTGGTCACCTCACACCATCACTCCACTCTCCAGATTGGGAGATCTTAATATAGTTTTTTTTCGCATACACATAGACAGCGTACCGAAGCCCCCTATCATGAACACAAATGATAGGCCTCCTGGAAGTGGTCTATATTCTACATTAATAGAGGAAGGAGTATGACATCTGATACCTGGCGACTGAAGCTGGCCTCATTCAATATAAGCTAGGGAACAGCCCTTCAATGATGGCGCTGTACACCACATGCCACAGGAGAACCAGTATTACTAATGGGAGAGTAAGGCTCCTTCCATAATAAGCACAACAAACTAGTGGAAACCAGAGTATATTTGTATTGCACCCTGCCTATACTTTGTTGTGTGCCCCACAGTAGACTACATCATATCTCCCAAGTATCGTTTTATATATTATCTTTTGGAAGATTTTAAATGTCCATTGGCATTATTTCAAATGAATAGTTTTCTATTTTGGGCAGTTTTATTTAGTGCGAACGACCAGAGTGTTTTGAAGCACTTTACATGAACACCAGTTCCAATACACAAGGTTACATTTTTTTTTTAAGGCGAGTTATTTGTCCAGAATCACAGGATGTTGAGCAAACGCCGTGACTCAAACCTAGCTCTCCAATTCCAAAGTCTCATATACTTCTTTCATTATAAATGAGCAATTCAGTTTGCATCACATTGGTAATCTTTTAGAGTGACACAAAGTGCTTAACTCTGTTTTTGATAGTGTGGTTAGTTCTTAGCTTTAAAATGACCAAGAAAATGGTCACTTCAGGTAACCTGCATGGCCTATTGAATGATATGAGCTGCACGAGGGCAATGTCAAATCAGTGGGTTTAAATTTGAGATCCACAGACCCAATATCATTTCAGAAAGAATGCAGTTGCTGTACCTATAGGTACAATTACAGTGGCCTCTGAGGAAATTTTGAGGCTCATAGTGTTAATGTGATAGGTCAGCCATTCATTTTTATTGCTTAGTGTGACCCAACACTTTGGCATAATTCCCCATTGCCCACAAACCTCATAAAAAGCAATTGTATAAATAGTGAATAAAATTCAATTATTTTATTTAAATTTCAAATCAGTCTTCTACAGTAAACTAGTAAACTGCAACTATGTTGCTCATGTGGGATGGATGGACGAGAAGGAGCTTAAAAGCCCTGTCAGATGGCTAGGTTAGGCCTGGGTTTAAACACAGTCATTTTACATGTACACGTTTCTTAAGTTGCCTTCTTTTTTACACGACTACCTTTGACACACATTTGCTTGTGTGACAGTGCAATATTGCTTGCAATTCCACTTCGTAAGTACACTATCATGACACCTTGCACATTTAGTACAAGGCCTGAACACACATTGTGCAAATGTTGTTGTTTGTTATTCGTCTATGAGGCGACATGTCTATCACAAAGACAATAAATAATTTTGGCCCAGCTGAAGCCTTGGCACGGAAGCATGGATGATGTTATTATAAATACTCACACATTTCTTTGCTCAAATAAGAGGAGCACTCAGCTGTCATTGCAAGGTCATCGCTGTGTCAGAGTCTCAGCTCATCTGATTCCTGTTTACCCTCTGCGGAGGGATGTCCTACTTGTGACCTTGACAGGGACTACATACCTTGCCTTCAGGTAATGGGAAGCTAGATCATCCTGTAGGGGATTCTTGGCAGAACACCCACCCTAGGTAACTAGGTTAGGGAACGCATAGTAGGTGTAGGAATCGTTCATCCATTTCACTGTTCTTATATTGCTAATCATTTTTATCTAGTTTTTTCTATTAATCATTTCAGCGCATTTAGTTTATACAAGAATCACAATTGTTCAATAAATATTGGAAATGCCCCTTTTTGCATTTCTTGTGTACCTTTCTGAGTGAGCACGAGTAACTGAGTGAAAACGTTCCAGATCTGTTACCACGATTTCTTGGGGGCCACGGTTGTCATGTTCTGAGGTTGCCCAAACCATTGTTATATTGTCAGTTTTAGGGGTATTTATGTTCGTACTGTGAACTAACAGGTCTATTGGCCAACATATCCTAACCATCCCAATGTTTATGCTGTCCAACAAATGAACAATTCCTACTGAGAAAGAGAAAAACTGTACGACAACCTGTGTGGCATGTGGTGTTGCACAAAACACCTACTCTAGCAATCTCACATACACTGCCTAACAATATATTGCAAACTATGAAATAAAAACACATAAAGCTTATCATAACATTGTCTAGTGTGTAAGGCCAACCATGTAGCTTTCAGTGACATGACAATAGTATTAGCTAAATTCATATTTTGAGGGCAAATCGTGATGTTCAAACTGTATTGCAAGAATCCCCTGTACAGAGGCAGTCAGAGGCCCCTGTTACTCTGATGCCGTGATACCTGCTGCGGAGTCAGAATACCACCTTGTGGGTTACAGAGCCATGTGAAAGACAGAAAGGCAATTAGGGCTGCAGGGCAAATGAAACATGGCATCCACTAATGGCATTGCGGGACACAGACTAAAGTGAGCCCTGAGAGGACACAGGCATGGTACATGAGGGGAGATGGACAGAACATCAGTAGACCTTACAAGAAAACATCTGTCTATGTGTTTATGACTCTCTGCCCTCTGCTATCAGCTATTTCTAGGCTGCAGCTAATGATGGCCACAACCCGCTGTGACAATCTTCCACTATCCACAGGCTGCCAGAAGGAGACAGAAATCAATCTAATGTACTCTTGCTTTCCCCTGTGAGCAGAACAATCAACGGAATTTTTTTTCATTATTCCTTTTTTTTTTTTAACAGAACCAACATCCGCAGAATGTCCACAGCTTGTGCTACTCTACATGAGAAGAAAATGCATATCCTCAGAGAAGGGAAACATTTATTTAAAAAGTTCATAGGGACAACCTATATATTCTTTTCTCTGCAATCATTTTTGCACTGCAGAGTACCTATTCTATTCAGCCTTTGGTGAAATAGTTTTTATAGTGAAAAGTTACTAACTTATCTTGTCTGCATTTTATGTATCTGCGTATCTACAAAATCAGAAAACACACCTAAGAAACATGAATACAAGAAATTTACAGTCTATCAGAATTTTTCTTAGTTGCACATGGTTAGTAGTAATAATGACTAATTTATGTCCTTCCGGCGATTCAAAGTAGACAGCCATTGTATTTTATTTTGATAAATGTTGATAGAAGGTGTTGAACTTGTCCCTTTTTGCAGGGTTATCCCCAAACCTTTTGCTTCTTCCTCCTATTTTCTCCTGACCTGTTAATGTTGGCTATAGGACTCTGGGCACTTTACCACTGCTGATCAGTGCTAAAGTGCATACGCTCTCTGTGTAAATTGTGATTGCAATTGGTTCTTCTTGATTGCCATATTTGATTTACTGGTAAGCCCCTAGTAAAGTGCACTGCCTTGTTGACCTGGCAAGTGCCCCCCTCTTTCCAGGCCCTAATCTTCCCTTTTCTTACATGTAAGACACCCCTATGGTAAGCCCAAGGTACCCCTATGCACAGGGTGCATTGCATGTGAAAGGTAGGACATGTACTGGTGTGTGTGACATGTCCTGATAGTGAAATACTGCCAATTTCATTTTTCACTATTGAAAGGCTATCTGTCCCATAGGATAGAATGGGAAATACTTTGTAACATCTTACAAGTATAACTTCCCATTGGGACAAGATAGAGAAATAAAGTTTAGACTCTCTGAACTCAGAATTTATTAACACATCTTTTCGTAAAGAGGGTTTTTACATTGTGTGTTTGAAAATGCCACTTTTAGAAAGTAGGGTTGGAAAAAACGACAGGAGTTTGACCCATAAACCAATTGAGATCTGGGTAATAATATGACAACAAGCAACAATATCTCAATTGGTATCAATGACGAGGACAGTTAAAAAAGTATGTAACATACATTACGAGAAAGGAAAAAGGGAGACTCACTTCTGTGGCGGTCCCCGGTTGACTGAAGCGCCTCACTTTCCTCCTGGATTGATTCCACCACCCGATTCTTCGATACCCGGTTTCACCGAGGATATCCATCTGCCGGCCTTCGTTGCCTGCCACGCTGCCCTCCTAGGCGCTGGGCCTAATTCACCGTCCTTCTTTACAGCTCCCCTCTCGGCAACCGCACAGATCAGCCTACGGCTAGCTCTGCACACTCCTTGGTGCATCTCACCCCAGACGCCGGATTACCTTCATCCTCCTACTGTGGATCTGGAACCGCAATATCCTCAGCACTCTCAATACAGCAGCCCCGTCCTGAAGATGATCCTGATTCAATAGGATCGAAACGTCGTCGACCCCTCAGCGCAATTGAAGGCGCCCTTATCCCGTGTGGTTCTATTTAACTCATGCCATCAATCCCTACGCAACTATTGTGAATCATTTTGTGCTGAACCACACAGTCACTTGTACATACTTTCACTATTTTTCACTACGCGCCTTTTTTGCTGCTTGCACTTTGTCTGTTGCGTCGCCACTCATATGTGTCACGAGCACATTTGTGCACCAAGTCCAAATTGGGCTGTATATATGATTTATGCTTACAGTGCTGATACAACTGTACCGTCTCCAAATATTTCTTTCAAATTATATGATGCCACGTGCACAATTGAGAAATCTTGCGTGAGTCTCCCTTTTTCCTTTCTCGTAATGTATGTTACATACTTTTTTAACTGTCCTCGTCATTGATACCAATTGAGATATTGTTGCTTGTTGTCACTTTTAGAAAGTAGGCATTTTCTTGTTTAACCATTCTGTGTGCCTCTGCCTGTTTATGTATTGACTGTCTGGGTTTGGAGTGATGGGGGCTGGGGATGTGCATTCACTGTAGACAGCCACTGGGGGGGTTGAGTTGTGCCTGGCCCATTTCCTGGATAAGTCAGAGCTGAGCTGAATTGGGCTTGGCTGCATTTAGAGTAGTGGGAGGAGATTTCCTTGCACCTGAATTGGGCCTGTCTCCCTTACACAATGCTGTCTCCACCCTCTGTGGTCATACTGCACCAGTGAGGACAGAACTGGTTTGGACTGGGCTCAGAGACCCTTGCACCAAGAGAACAAAGACATTTGGGGGTATAAGTATTAGACCTAAAACCCCAGAACTTATGATTACTTCTGGACTCAAGAGAGGAGAAAAGCTGAAGAGCTGTGAGGAGGAGTACTGCCCCTCTGCTGTGTGCTGTGTGGGGTTGGCCTGCAGTTGCTTTTTCTGCCAAGGAGAGGACAAAGATTGGAACTTTGCTTTGAACCTGCTTGAACAAGATCTCCAAGGGCCTGAAGTGTGCTGGCCTCCGGGACACAAAGACTTCACCCCCAGCTCCCCTGAACCCTCTTGCTGAGAGTTCTGACCTGCCAGGAGGTGCCTATTCTAATTTTGGGCCTCTGGAGGTTGTTCCTGCTGTTGGGAGCTAGAAGAAACATAAAAGAAGCAAGAAAACCTGTTTCCGACACCAGCCGATGCCTGCAGTTATCGACCGTGCCCGACGCCAGCGCTTGCACCGACTCCGTCATCGCCAGCGCCTGCATCCTGTTATAGCGGTGCCAATAGCCTCCGAGGGTGACTCCACGAACTTCCCAACTATGCATCGTCACCGAAACCGATGCCTCACCACCGACGCACCCATCTTCCCCTGTCCTGGACTGGACACGTCGCCTCCTCATGGTCACAATGCCTCGCCTCCCCTGTGGCAGCCAGGGAGCCGGCCTTGACCTCAGCACCAATGCCACACCTCCCCGACGCCGTGTATCGTCATAGACTTTGTTTCCAAGGTACTGTTTGTTTTGGGTCCGTGTGACTCTGTGCCTGAAGCCACGCTCCTCGCGGTCAGCACTGTACTTTGGATTTATTGCTGTCAGGACGTCGCAATAGCCCCACGTGGAGCTATTTGTTTTCTACAAGATTATTTCTTCGCAATAACTGTTCTAAAGTCATATCTTATTACATGTATGTTGGATGTTTGCCGTTTTGATCCTGTTGAGTTTAGATAAAGATACTTTATGTTTCTAAACTGGTGTGGTGTCCATTTGTGTTGTTATCACTGTATTATTGTGTGTTTTGAGTACAAATACTTTATACATTGCCTTTGGGATAAGTCTGTCTGCTCGTGCCACGCTACCCAGGGGGTTAGCGGGGGTTATCTAAAGTGTGTATTCCCCTTACCCTGACTAGAAGCAATGGTCCCTTATTGGACAAAGGTACCTACCTCTGCCAACTATAGACCCCCATTTCTAACAGAAGGGATGAGAAACTTCTTTGTCCAGAGTGGCATTTATGTAAGTTGGGGAATGTGTCTCAGAGTGGCATCAACTTGCAAGTCTACTGCTTGTCTTTAAGTAATGATTTAGGCTGTAGGTGCAACTCGATGATGGCCTCACAGAAAGCCATCATCATCATTGTTTTTTTGGTAGATATTTTAATTGGCATTTTAAGATATTACCTATCATCACAGTAGCACAAGAGTGAACTTTCATCATACAGCTTCTGCATTGGCCATCATCATCATAGTTAAGCATTTGTTTTTAGTTTAAAGATGCTTTATTGAAAAGAAAAGGCATGCTGATACATATCTTGAAAACAAAATTAAATAAATGTTATACATATGGATGAAATGCACGTTAGTGTTGATCAGTTCAATAAAGCATAAGCAAGATAAAATGGAGCGGAAAGAGAAGGAGAGAGAGAATAGGAGGAAGGGGAGGGAGACAAAAGAACTTGGGTTGACCTAGAAATTTAAAAAGATGAGAAAAACACGAATTAATACATATCAATGTGAATGATAACACACCTTCAGAAACTGCCATCACTGAAACATTGTTACAGTATAGAATAATCATAAACTATGAGTATAAAGAATTTGAAAAATATATGTTCAAAGAGGTTTCGGTACTTCTTTAGCAATAATATTAATTAATTTACTTAGAAAGCTAGATTTATTAAGGAGGATTGTTCTAGGTTACCATAATTTGCTTTCATTTCATTGCTCATTAAATAGGATATGCAACCTGTGATGGAAACATACAGCATACGTCCATTTTGGTGAAATGCTACAGCAATCAAAAGATCTAATAATCTAGGTGTGTCAGACAGGAGAGTCCACTCAGAAGAAAGACTACCTAGAAGTATGTTATACAAATATACTTCTAGGTACAAATAGTAGTAATGGGTTTCCACAATTTTAAACAGAAAAAGATCAATACGCGGACAATGAAATAACATATGCATCAGATCAGAATTTAGTGCTTGACAGCACCAGCAATTATCTTGTTTCATAATTCTCCACTTCAAAAGGACATAACAGTGAGTAGTAACCTATTGTAGATTAAATATAATGTTTGTGTTATGTTTGCTGCTCGAAATGTATATGTAATTTCATCCACATTTTGGCCCAAAGATGAACATGCACTTTTAGATCCTGCTCCCATTAAAGTACAAGAGCAGTTTTAAGTCAAACATCAGAGAAACCAACTAGCTTTTTATATATAGAGGAAGCTTTAAAGTGAGTACGAAGTAGAGGAAATAGGTTTGCCTCATGAATACAAGATGTGTTGTAATGTAAGGTTTGAAAAAAGTGAAGAATAGCGTGAGTTAGTTTTGTGTAGCTACAAGCATAAGAATGAAGTAAGTGGAAAGTTGTCTGTGCAGTGCCGAATGGAAGAGTATCATTGTTTAAACATAATTGTTGTATCCATTTGAGTCCTTTAGCATGCCTGGATATGCACAATACAGTTCTATTATTAATTCTGAGATCTTTATTACGCTATAAGGATGGCGTGTGAATGGGAGGTGGAGAGAGGATATTTTAGTCAGCAAAGATAAATATTCCTGAAATGAAAAAGGGAGAATAAAGGATTCTTCAATATAAAACCATAGTGGTCTAGGAAAAGTGATGTCACAAGTAAGCCAATGGGAAGATTGTTTAAGACAAAAAGCATCATGAAACTTTTGAAAGTTGGGAAAATTAACACCTCACAGCTGTTTTGATAATTCTAAACAGGAAAGGCCTACTCTAGCTGGTTTCTTTTCCATATAAAATGTGAAAGAAGGAAATCTACTTTTTTGAAAATTATAAATATGATTTTAATAGGAATCATGGAAATTAAATACATCACCCAAGGAAAAATGCATCATTGTAATGAGCATAATCTGCCACACCCAGATAAAAAATAGG
The DNA here is from genome assembly GCA_963921515.1 of Calotriton arnoldi. Lineage (NCBI taxonomy): Eukaryota > Metazoa > Chordata > Amphibia > Caudata > Salamandridae > Calotriton > Calotriton arnoldi. The sequence goes on from CAWUFW010003383.1 coordinate 1,683,194, forward strand.
GGATTCCATGAGGAACATAAATGTTTTAATTTTTTCAAGATATTCTCAAAGTTTATTTTATTTGTGTCTTTAATAGAGTTGGTAAACCAGAGTCCCAGATATTTTATTTTAGTGTGTTGCCATGCAAAGCCTAAATTCTTAAAATCATCTTTGGTACACAATTTGTTGAGTGGAAACATTTCAGATTTATCTCCGTTTAGTTTATATCCCAATCTATGAGCAAAATCATGAACTTGTTTTTCAAATGCTGGAATAGATATAGAGAGACTGGAGAGGTATAGAAGAATTTCATCAGCATACACTGATAATTTTAATTTATCCTTGTTATATGAGAAGTCAGTAATTTTCTGATTATGCCTGATTTTAGATAAATAGGGTTCCAAGATGAGTACAAATAATAAGGGAGATAAAGGACAGCCCTTTCACTTACCTCTTTTCAACAAAAAATAGTCTGATAAATCTCCATTTGCTAAAATAGCTGCTTTAGGAGAAGAGTATAAAAATGATATCAGATTTAAAATTTTCGGGCCAAACCATTTTAGAGTTTCTAACATGAAACACTAATCAACACGATGAAATGCTTTTTCAGCATCTAAGTTAATAGCTGCAAGAGCATGGTTTAGCTTTAGTGCCTTATTCAGCACGTTAAACAAATACCTAGAGTTGTCAGAGGAGAATCGCCTCCTAATGAAACTAACTTGTTCAAGGCCGATTCGTTTAGGTAGGATGATTTCTATGTGCAAGGCTAGGATTTTGGCAAAGATTTTATAGTCAACATTGACTAGAGATATGGGTCTGTAGTTACGACATTGTTGTAAGTCATGGTTTTCTTAGAAATTATACAAATTATTGCCTCTTGAAATATTCCAGAAGCATTATGAAAAATGTTAAAATGGTGAAAAAGCTTATGAAGCCAGAGAAAAGATGAGTTGAAAAATAGGAGTAAAATTCTGAAGTAAACTCGCCAGGCCAGGGTGCTTTGCCTGGTTTTAATTTAGATACTGCAGCTCTTTTAAGGAGTATCCATTTCTAAATCTTAAAATTCAGCATTGTCTAGTTTAGGGTGATGAATAACACTTAAGAATTCACTAATGTGAGAAACGGAGGGGGATTGTTCAGGTGAATTAAGGGATTCATAAAATGTAACAAATTCTTTTTAAAATGTTTTCATCCTTGGAGACTGTTAGAATATTAAAGTTTATTACAGAGTCTATTTTTTCCTTTTTTTCTTAATGTTGAGGTAATTCGCTAAAGGTTTCCCAGAATTATTTTGGCCAACATAATATCTGACACATTGACAGAGTAAGGAGGAAGAAGCATGGTCAATGGAGACTTTATTAAAGGCAACTTTTGCTGTGTGAAGGTCATTTAGAGAGGCTTGCCATTTTAAATTAAAATATTTATATTACAATTTTTTAATCTCTTGCAGTAAAGCTGTAGCTTTTTATGAGATTGTTTCTTCTTATCGCTTACATATTCCAGAATGAAACCTCAAGCTGAGGCTTTAAAGGCAGCCTATATAGCTGGAAGAGTAATGTATTGTGTAGCATTGATAGTAAAAAATTCAGTTATGAAAGTTTTAAAGTGCTCTATGAATACAGAGTCTAAAAGAAGGGAGTTATTGAATTCCCATCTGTGTGGGTGAGGTTGAAATGGCACAAGATCAAAATCTGAAATAACAGGTGCATGATCAGAAATAAAAATGGAACTGATCTCTGCCTGTAGGAAGTGTTGAGCTAGTGATTTACTTGTGAAGATATAATTGATTCATGATTGAGTATGGCGTGTTGGGGGATAAAATGTGCATTCCCGTAATGAGGGATTAGTAGTTCGCTATGTGTTGATATGGGATTTTTGAGAAATAGTGGAACAAAAGGATTTGTGCATTCTGTTTGGCAGGAATTGAGCTTTAGAATTTCTATCTAACATAGGATCGTATACTTGATTCACATCTCCACCCAAAATAAAGTATTCTCCAGTATAATTCAATAACTGTTTAGTAATTGCAGGCCAAAAGAAGTTATCAACAGCTTGGGTTCCATATATGTTAAAAAAGTGTAAGAGTAAATTTATTGATCAATAAGTCAACAGCAAGCCCCCTGCCTTCAGTATCATTTTAGGTTGTGAGATGAGTTTAGCATTCAAATGTTTATTAACCACAATGACTTTGCCCTTCTTTTTCTGCAGTGCAGGAGAAACACATACCTCTACGACCCAACATATTTTAAGTTTTAAAGCTTCAGGTTCAGATAAATGTGTTTTTTGTAATCAAGCAATATTCGTATGTAGAGTAGCAAGATGTGAGAGGACACGTTGTCTCTTAATTTTGTTACCTAAACCTTTAACATTCCGCAAGACTATTCTGAATTTAGAAAACAATGCAAGAAATAAAGACTATCAATGCGTACACAATGAATAATGTATAATATCTCATGATATTGACAGTTTGAGAAGAAAAAAATTTATTTGAAAAACTTGAGGAGAAGGGGATGGAGACAGAAGAGAGAGGAAAAGAAGATTGGGAAGGAGGAGAGGGCAAAAATGAAAGAACAAAAAACATGAAAAACACACAATAGAAGTCATATACATGATGACTGTAAGACATACCTAAAATGGAAGATCTTTAAAGTCACAGGGGGTAGGGAAAGTAGAGACAAAGACGAACACTGGGAAAACTCTGGATGGTGAAGAAATTAGAAGTGTTTCTCAAGGATGCAAGGGAAGCTGTAGAAAAAGAGAAAAAGTTGTTTCAGTTAATTATAAACAGAGAAGTGGATTACTCTAAAACACTGTTATACATTTCTATTTAAACATATCATGATGCATACAATTCCATGGATTCCTCTCTGCATTGATGAAGAAAGTGTTTGAGCTGCGCAGAATCTTCATACGTGGCAGTTTTATCTTTATAATTCACTTTGAATCTGCAAGGATGGAGGAGATCAAATGTTGTATTAATAGCCCTCAGCTGTGGACAAAGATCCAAAAATTGTTTCTGTCTGTCCGTTGTAGCTTTTGCTACATCCTGAGAGAAGTATAATTTACGGGAAGGCCATAGAATTTGTTTCATCAGCTTAACAGCATTAAAAACCTTGAGTATGTCTGTATGTCCCAAAAACAGTAAAATCACACCTCTAGGTTTAGAGCTGGTTTTGGACCTAGTCTTTGTACACACTGACTATTTAAAGACTGCAGTGAAGGGAAAGTCCAAAACCTTTGGAATACATTCCTTGAAAAATTGATGGGTGTAGATCCTTCCACATTTTCTGGTAAGCCATACATTCTGAGCTTATTTCTGCAATTCCTATCTTCTAAATCTTCTGTGAGTTTCCTCAAATCATTTATCTCTAGATTCATTTTGTCTATTTTGGTAGTTTTATCGTGTACATAAATCACCATCCGGTTTTAAGATTGTGAAGGGAGTTCATAGTGTCTTCCATAAAAGGTTTTAATGCCTATTAGACTTGGCATCCTTAGCATGGTTTCCCCTGACTTTGTGCCTTCTAACCTCCTCTTTTGCTGACTTCATTTTTGCCGGCTTTAGGACTCTGGGCACTTTACCAGTGCTAAAGTGCATGTGCTCTCTGTCTAAAACATGGTAACAGTGGCTTATCCACAATTGGCATATTTTATTTGCTAATATGTCCCTAATACAAGTGCCCCACATGTACCCAGGACCTGTAATTTAAATGCTACTGGTGGGCCTGCAGCACTGAGTGTGCCACCCAATTTAGTAGTTCATTAAAATAGTCTCAGGCTTGCCATTGCAGAGCCTGTGTGGGCAGTTTTAAACTGCCATGTCGACCTGGCAAGTCAACCCTCTTGCCAGGTGCAAACCTTCCTTTTTAAAATATGTCACCCTTAAGGTAGGCTCTGGACAGCCCCAAGGACAGGGTCCAGTGTATTGAAAAATGTGGACATGTACTTTTTAGTTTTACATGTCCTGGTAGTGAAAAACCCTGGGATTACCTTATTACACTTCATAAGGGTAATTTCATATTGGGAAAAGATGGACTTTTTAAGTTTGTTGTCTCAGGACTGGCAATTAAAAATCACAACTTATGGTGAACAATGTCAAACATTTACTCACAGTACAGAGATCTGGGCCTAAATCCATTGTTTTTTGCTCACCATGCCATTCCAGTTTTGGACCCAGCCATATGTGAATCAGTCTTGACCCTGCTCCCCATGTGAACAGTCCAGCCAGAACTGCCAGGCTAGTCCTTCCTGGTTGGTAAACAAGCATCCTGGGCCTGTTTTTGGGGTATCACCTCTTATCAGCCAGGCTGGCTTGACTCCAGTGGCAGTACCGTGATACCGGACGGAGAGAGGAAGCTGGCGTGCGTTCTACGCTCCACGCTTAAGCTGGGTGGCTCTCGGCAGCTACTGAAATTCAACCCGACGCACAGCCACACTGCTGCGGCTCCCCCCTGCTGCTGCCATCATAGCCACCATAGCTACCTCTGCTGTTGTCACTGCCGTTGCCCCCTGCAATTTAACTTCATATCGCGCCTCAGCATACGGCTCTCTTGTTGCCGCTGCCCTCCCCCTGCTCCATTTCCACTGTGCTGGCTGGGTGAACCGTGTCGGTCGCAGTTCACAGTGAGTTGGAGCCAGGAGCGGGGGGTGCGGAATCTAGCAGCAATCGAGTTGCAATTTAGCAGTCAAAGCAGTCAAGCAGCACCATCAAGCAGCATCAGCCAGCAAGTAGTTCTACATGGTGTGTGACCCCTGTGCTTGTTCTGGCTCAAAGGCTCAAGGCCCAAAGGATAAAGGACTGAGGACAAGAAGCATTTAAACTGGTGAGTCAGTGCGTAGGGTCTATGGTATTTACCCCTCTTCTCTGACTTCCTGAGGCTCCTGCACGCTCGCATCTCTGCCGCCAATTGCCATTTAAGGTTGCTCGATCCTGCTTGTGAGTACGATCAAATAGTTTGTGAGTACGAGTGCGGCTGCCATTAGACGGCGGCTGCGAAGAGAGGCCTGAAGAGAGCCACGGAGGCGGACCGGTTAGTTCTGGGTGCAGCCTGCGGCCCTCCCAGGACGCCCCACTCATAATTGCTTCTTAATACTACCAGAGACTCTCCATTTCCTGCTACTACTTCGACTCCAAGACAAGTGTCATGAGTATATCTAACAGCTCCTGGTGTTTGGGAAATGCATGAACTGGTGAGCTGAAGAGGGTCAAGTACATACAGCCTGTATTTGTTTTCACCAGGCACTATACTGTAGACCCCCTTAGCACCCCCTTATGAGAATCTAAAAAACATTAACCTAGAAACAAGCTAATATTGAAGACGGATTATTGCACCAACACCATTTCACTGATTGCACGCATGTTTGAAAAATCTATGAAAATTCCACATAAATTCGATTTTATGAAAGATCCCATTGGAGTCATGTTGTCAATACAAACGGACGCAAAAGCAACTAACCTTCAATCTCCGATCAAACCAGATTGTCAAATACAAGCTGTATGTCAGGGTCAAGAGCCACAAAATATGATAAACCTTAATTACCTGAGGAAAAGGGAACTGAGGGCAGGCTAGAGGGGCCAAACATGGACCTTGAAATGCTAACAATAGCATCAACAATGCAAATGGCACAATATGATTCGGTCATACTAGAAATACCTCAGAAAGTTCTGATATTGGGGGCCCCCCTCCATCTGGAGGTTAAAGTAGAAATTAAAAAAACTAAAATTGAGACAGAGTCTATGCCTTCAGTTCCTGAAATGAACCAGGTGAATCAAGAGTCACCAATAGCGGGTTCTGAGGAATTACTGTCCAGACTTAATAGTGGCAGTACGAACCCCTTGGGATTAAATTCAGAAATAAGACAGGCTATGGAGAACAGCATACCCTTCAACGAGCATTCAGGCGAGCTAGAAGACAATCAAGAAAAAAAAGGAGAACTCAGAATAAAAGAGGATAGCTTACAGCTTTGGAGTACTCCGTGTAACAATCATACCTGCAGTGATAAAAGACACCCAAGTACGACAAAAAAGAAAGAGGAAGAACAATTAAACCCTTCAGTTGGCTCCATAAATACATCACAATGTGATTCTGAATGCCAGCAAACTCAAAACTTTCCAACTTCGGGTAAACAGGATTTACGGTCAATATGGGACATATTTTATAGAACCTCACACCTGACACCAGAAGCTCTTACGCTCCAATCAAATAAAATGGAGGTAGACATTGACTTACTTAATGTCATGGCAAATGCAGTGGCCATAATAGATCAGAAATTGGCAAAAATAAACAGCCTGATAACAAGAGCTCAAATGCAAGCAGCTGCCTCATATTTAGACTGTACATGTGCCCCAATAATCAACAAATTGGCAACAATACCGGATGTGATGAATACTATGCTTGAAGACTTAAAACTGAGTCTTCAAATTGAAAGGTCTAATGAACAAGGGTAAAATAGAAAAACAAAGGATATTGAATCAATTAGAAGTACAAAACTACAAAGTGATCTTGCTCAATTGAACTCCCTGAGTGAAACGGCAAGAAGGCATAAAACAATGATGGCAACAGGTCAAGACCAACAACAAGGGTGGATGTCAAATAATGCACAAAAACCTATAGGACTGCCTACGGAAGAAAATGTTGAAGATCAGGGGGATAAGCAAGTAACTTCTCCGCTCTTTAGTTTCACAAAAAAACATAAGAAAAAACTACGAAAAGCAAGAAACAAGGCTAAATGTAACTCAGTAATTACTATACAACACCTAGAAATAGGACAAAAGGAGACTAGTGTACACAGTACAAAACAATATAATGAAACACCGGAAAATCAGAATAAAGAAATACATGAAAAACAGTCTACCCAAACTAACGAAAAAAGTAAGAAGTACTTTGCTTTATTCGATAAAGGCAAAAGTGAAAAAACACTAAAGGAACGAAGCAATGAGTCATGTGACCGACAGAATTCGCCTTTGAAGATAAAAAGAAGTGGAGTACATCCTCATGAACCAGACATAGAAGGGATTAGTGTAAACACAACAGAGAAAGAAACTGCATTGCTGGAAGATCAAAACATATTAGAGAAGATGCCAGTTGCTAAAACGGATGTATTGCTGGAAAAGGCTGAAATACAAAAGAGTTCATTGATTCAGGTAAAAACTGAAGTACTGTGGAATGATGATGCCAAAAGTTATCCTATAATTCCAATACAAAGAACAATCCAGGTATATCAAAATTTGAATCAAAGTTTAAAATGAAGTCCAATGCAGCTCCAAAATCAATCAAATAAGAGTATGTACCCGACCCTAAAGGGCTTGATGGAGCCAATCAATGTACATCGGAGTCCATCAAACAAGGAACATTCAACCATTGTAAAGGATGGAAGTGAGCAATCAATCATCAACGGTAATACATAACTCATATTTAAGCCTGATTACTGCTCCAGGGGCAGACATGATATATTAAATCGAGGAAATATCCTACGTCTTTTTAAAGCTATCCCATCATTACAAAAAATCACAAGTAAAAACATTGAAGCTATTGAATTCCTTCCAAATAAAGAAAGTAGAATGACATTGATAACTCTGAACTCTGCCTATGTATTGGAATTAATCATTAATGAAAATGAAACCTTTTTAAGCTGGGGAATAAAAATTAGTAGGCCTCACCAAACGGTATATCCAAGTCCATTTACCTTAAATGAGAGCCCGAAATTTCAACAGAAAAATACAAATCATCAGGTTTTTTCAGTATTGAAAAACCCTATAGGCAAAACAGATACATCAGCAACATCGATAATGAATCAATCTAAAATAGAAATGCCAATTAGATTAAATGAAGGGTGGATTACAGCGGCCCTTCATGGGAGAAGCCAACATTGACAGAATAAACCTAGGAGGCCCAAGGAGGAAAAATATAAATTCAGTGAACCCATAAAACTTTGCTCATGGAATATAAATGAGGTACGTTTAAAAATAAAAAATGCATACCTAACCTCAATGTCAAACAACTACCAGATTATATTTTTACAGGAAACTTGGGCTTTAAGGTTACAAAGGATACTTAAAGCCGGCAATTAAAGAAAATAAATATGCACGCCCTAGTGGGGGCCTAGCAACATTCATATCCATAGACTTGAAGGCGGAGCACGAACAAGTGATTCTTAACAATAATAATCTATTAACAGTAAGGCTACGGTACACGGAAAACAATAAATCAAAATTATTATTACTTATAAACTTATTTATACATCCTACAGTAAGCTCAAGGAAGAACATGAGCACTACTCTAACTAGTTTTTTATTACAGCAAATGATTGAGGATCCATTCATTGAATATATTATCTCAGGGGACTTTAACCTAAATCTATTAGTGCCCTATTTAAGAGACAACATAGTCCTACAACAGGATTATTTATGGGCAATTCCTCAGCAAACATTACCTGCAGTAATTAGTACCACACGAAGTAAAATTGGACTAACCTTCCTTAATATATAGAAGCGATGGGATTAAGAATTTCAAATGGGAGGCTTCCACAAGATACACCTCCAGCATTGACATATCATTCACATAGTAACAAATTAATAATTGATTATACAATAGCATCTTTGAATGTTTTTAACAAGATATCATCCTTCCATATGGAGAAAGTGACCGATTGTGACCATAGGCTGCAAATACTTGTTATAAAGCTGCACTGTATACAACATATGTAAGTCAGTTTTTATATAGCGCAGCTACTCACCCTTACGGGTCTCAAGGCGCTGAGGGCCAGAGTGGAAATTAAGTGAGCTATTGCCCAGAGTCACATGGTGCTGAGCTGCCGCCGGAGCCGGGGATCGAACCGTGAACCCTGTGCTCCGAAGTCAGCTGCCCTGGCCGCTGCACCACACCTCTCCAGACTGTACCCGGTCAGACGGGAACAATTAATTATAGGAGACTAAACTGGAAAGGAGACTAAACTGGAAAGCAGACTCCAAAGAAGTTACCAACAAGCTGGCTCAAAAATTGGTTAAAGAATGCTTTGAAGAGGTATCTTTGACTGTAATGGAAAGATGGGCATATTTTAGAAAAAAAACTAGTTAATACATATGTGTCAAAATCCCATTATAAGCAACACCAAAAGAGTCAAAGTGAAGCGAGAAATAAAATCAAATTATCACACACTACGCGGATCCTGTGAAGATCTCGTAATAGCCTTCGGCGACAGATAAAAAGTCCAAATGATATGCTTTTACGTTCGAATTTAAAGAGTATTAGCCATAACCTGCAGAAGCTAATCTGGGATGAAAAAAAACAAGCAAAGCAAGATCTCTGGGCTAAGGCGCTGTATACAAGTAAACAATCAAACTCAAGAGATTTCTGGAAAATGATAAATGGTTTATAGCGCCCTACTGAAACAGCTGTATCATCCATATTAAGCGAAGAAGATTGAATCAGATTCTTGACAACACACCTAAACACCAACCAGGAAATTACCCAAAAGGATGACAATGTGAAGGTGACAGACATGTTAAGAAAGGATTTGGACTATGAAATTAACATAGCAAAAAATCAAGTATGCAAACTAATTCAAAAACAAAGAGATGGTGCTCCTGGTCCCAATGGCATTCCATTCGCATTATATAAGGAAAATCCTGCTCTATGGGCAGAATATCTTACGAAGGTATTTAAGGAAACTGTTGAGACATTAACTATACCTGAAACATGGAAGGGCTAGTTAATATCACCAATATATATAAAAGGTGACTGGGCACAGCCTGGCAATTATCGATTAATTACCTTACAAGACACTGCCGCTAAGTTATTTGCAGGAGTCCTACTATCAAAATTATCTGCATGGGCAAAGGAGAAACAGATAATCCCACTGAATCAAACAGGTTTCTTACAAGGATTAGGTACCACAACAAATATATTAGTGTTATCAGTATTAATGGATAAATATATTGCAAAGAAACAACCGCTGCATTTGTGTTTTGTGGGCTTTAAATTGGCTTTTGATTGTGTCCTCCCTCTTAACATCGATTCAACTAATCTATTCAAAAACTTGGGTTAGAGTTCGGATAGGTGATGGCTCGTGTGTAACAAAGGAAATTCCAACCACCAAGGGCCTAAAGCAAGGGTGTGTTTTGGCCCCACTGCTTTTTAATCTGTTCTTATCGGACCTAACACAATCGATGGAAGAAGTGAATGCCTAGCCTCCAAAATTAGCTAGTATTCAGATATCAAATCTGTTATATGCAGATGATGTTATCCAATTAAGCCACACAAAGGTCGGGCTACAACGTCTGATAAATAGGATATCAAGGTATTCACAAGTGATTTTATGGTTATAAACTACACCAAGACAAAAATTATGGAGGTTAACAAAAATATAAGGTCAAAGTATAAGCATAAATGGTTCCTCCAAAATTGCAATTAGAACATGTAAGATCATACAAATATCTGGGAGTACTATTTGACGATAAAGGATAATTTCATCCACATAAAGTTGATATGCAAAGGACAGCTAACACCCTACTGACAGCATTTAGAACCTTGCAGAAGTCACTAGGAGGGCTGAGTTACCTACCACTTTTAAAAGTAATATCGGCAAAACGTTTGCCAATGCTAACGGATGGAAGCGAAGCACTGTGTGAAAAAGACTCTATAATCATAAATAATGCTGTGACAAAAATCTTCAAATCACTTTTTCATCTTCCACATAATGCATCGCCTGCACAGATTAGATTGGAATTTGGGTTAATTAACCAGCTAATTGCACGAAAAGGCCAATTTTTAAGGGTATGGAAAATAATTAAAATGGATAAGGTAAATCAAATGTCCAATATGTTATGGCATGAAATAAAAACAAATCAGAAGTCTCAATTCTGGAAGTATTTACAAGCCGCTTTAGATTAATATTCAGCGCACATGATCTGGGATATGCCAATAACTAAAGATTCATTTTAAAAAGCTATCAATAAAATAACAAAATATCTATCACTTCATATTGATCAAGTTTCTCTTGCAAAAAGAACGCATGCATGGTCATTAATGAATGGGTATACAAAAGTGAGAATCCAATCATACTTAGAAACTCCATGGTCTTTGAAGCAAAAAAATATAAAAGCTCATTTTGATGTCTTCCCAGGCTTATGTCACATAATGTCTTGGCTTCAATCAAGGGAATTGATGCCCTGTCGCTTATGCAAAACGGGAGACGAGAATATTATTCATTTGCTGTGTATATGCCCAAAACTTAAAGCTGAAAGAAAATCTATACTTAAGTGGCATTTTAATTCCCAAGGAATATGGACCTGTAGTCAAGCACTGATAAGATGTATACATTCAGATGACATAACACTGAACTCAGCTTTTGTAAAGTTTTTATTAATAATAAGAACGGAATTAGACCAGCAAGATTAATTTGAGATGTAATATAGGTGTATATAAAATGTAATTTGTATTCTGAAGTTGGAACAAGTAAGTGCTGCTATATTTAACAATAAATATGATGGATTTATTTATTAATATATGTTTTTATTAATTTTTAAACCGGACTTTTATACTTATTGCAATAGGAATTATAGTCACTATATCGTACGTTTTTAATTAATCTAACAATAAAAATTGAATTGATTGAAATTGACTTCAGTGGCATAGTGAGCACGGGACCCATGTCTGGGCATACCCATCCCAATTGGGGTGACAAATGCAAAAAGAACAATTGATGGATGGAATGCTGAACAATGTCATACATTCACTCCCACTACAGAGATCTAGGCCTAAATCCATTGTTTTTTTGCCCACCATGCCATTCCAATATGGATGCTTCTTTCTGGTCCAGCGAGGACCTGGCCTGGTAGTTCGGGCTGGACTGTTCCAATGGGGAGCAGGGTGAAGGCTGATTTGCATATGGATGGGTCCGCACTGGGGCGGTGTGGTGAGCACAAAAACAATGGATTAAACCCAGTTCTGTGACTGGGGGTGAATGTTTGATTTGCTCAGAATTCCGTCCATCATTTGTTCTTTTTGCAAATCTGAAAATGCCACTTTTAGAAATTGATAGTTGGGCTTTTTGCATTCCCTCCAGACAGTCACACACAAAGGGAGATTAGGTGTGACTGATGGGCCATCAGCATCCTGGGCAGGATGGGAGGGAAGAGCTGGCACTTACACATAAATAGACTATGCCTGTCCCCACACAACGGGCTGGATACCCCCCTGTAGTGAGTCTGGAGCTGGGGCAGGGACTCTGTGCACTTCAAAGTCCTCTCTTTGAAGTCTCCCCACATCAAAGTGTTTACAGGGTATAAGTATTGTCCCACTGACACCACCAACTCAGTACATGTCTGGACCTGAGGATACTCTGCCAGGAAGGACTGCTGTGCTGTTGAAAGGACTGTCACTCTGCTGGACTCTGCTGAACTCCTGCTCCTCTATGCCTGACATGCTGTCTGCTGCCCTCCCTGCGTGGGAGTGAGAGGGACTTGTCCTGCATCTCTACACCCCAGAACCAAAGTGACTCCAAGAGCTTGCTGGCTTGCCTTCTGTTTTGAGGTCTCAAGGACATCAAAGACTTCCAACAACCCTGCTACAGCACCTGGACTCTGACAATTGTGAGTCTTGCCCTGTGAAGTGGTACCAATCCAGTCCTGGGCCTTTGGAAGTGGGTTTTCTGTGCCATCAAAATCAACCATTGTTGTGGGCGTTGGAACCGATGCATCTCCCCTCGACGCCGACCCATCGCCACTGCCGCCGAGGACGAAGATATTGCATCTCCGGCTGAATAGCTCGACGACAACACATCGCCTACATCTGAATGAGCTGAAGACGATGCGTCTCATTTTGAGCCACTTGGAACCGATGCATCGCCTACATCCAGACTGATCGATTGCAATGCATCGCCTCCTCTGCTGCACGCATCGGGCTCCATCAATAGCACAACAATGTATACTTTATCAGTGGATCAAAGTTGGTCCCAGTATCGGACAAGTGCTGCATCGTGATCTGCTTCAACTTTTGGATTTTACCCTGCCAAGCTCGACCAGATAGCCCCGGTTGGCGCTTTATGCTTTTAAGCACTATATTTGCAGATATTGAGTAAAAATTCATAACTCAGCTTTTACTTATTGGATTTTTGTTGTTTTGGTTTTGTTTTGAGCAGTACACGAAAAAAGGAAAGTCGTCAGGAAAGTCTCACAACTGCTGAAGCCTAACATTTAAGAGGTCAAATTAACTGGTCTCAATATATATCAAAGTGGAAAGGCATCTCCTCCCAGGTAAATTGGTACGATACTTGCATCACATGGATATGGATCCTCACCCACTAGTATCACCAGTGGCATGCTTCATCATCTGATCCTCACCCCCTGCACCTAGTGGGATTGGGTGGGCTCAACGTGGTTTGTAAGCGAAGCTCTTACTGAAACCTAAATGCAAGTTAAAAAGGCCTTCAGGATCCTAATTCTTGTTTATTAATAAGGTCCTTTAGCTAGGATAAAAACAGTGTGATGTTCTATGAGTGCAATGACTCCTAACATCTATAGCTCAGTAAGGTCGACTAGTTTCAGCCTTTTACAAGTGCCACTCAGGGTCAGCAGGCTTTCTTCATGACTGACTAAATCCGTAGATTTTCTACTGATTGTGTTAAATACCAACTCCTAGTGCTGGTTTACACAGTACGCTAAATATGAAGCATGCAGTCATACAGACCATATAATACTTTTTCCCTCTAATGGTCTATGACTCCTAAAAATTCAGGCTCCTTGAGGTAGTGGGGGTGGGGCTATCCCTGCCGCCACACTTACACACTTAAATCGAGAGACATCATCTTCTCTTGCACCTATTCAGCTACCCACACTCCTCCAACTTGCACCTGTTCACAGTTAGATATAGTCAGAGACCGGTCCAGTAACCTTAACTCCTGTTCTAGTCACCTCAGATGAGTGCAAAGAGTTCTCAATATCCCATTATACCAGCCAGAAGAGCCAACCAAACAGAAAGTTCCAGATGTTGCCTGTAGAGGGCCCATCTCAGGGCTCCCCCACCAATGTTCGTCCTCTACGTGGGCTGTTGCGCAGGACACTCTGCTCCCCCAGGCCAGAGTGCACCGTGTAAAAAAAGGCCTCTCCCAGCCAGGTAGTAGCCGCCCCCCAGCAGACAAGCAGGACAGAAAAGCGCATGACCCCTTGCAGTTTCCCTATTCCCTATGTCAATGGTATCCTATGTTATAGGGTCTCAACATTCTCCTGCTCTACCCGAGCCCCAATGGGCCCATGCCAAAGCCTGTTCTGGCCGCCTACAGCACTTCCCCCAATATAACACCTGAAAAACAGGAAGCCCTAGGATAGGCCAGCGGCTGACCGCTCACGGTCAGCAGTGACTCTGCACTGAATAGCCCTCCTGTCACCTCACTCACCAGCCTTTGAGCCCTGTCCAGCACACACCAGGCCCTCACTGTTCATACTGCATCCCATCTTGCATCTGGGCTCATTCCACCCATCAGCTCGGCTAGGCATGCTCATGGAAGCGCCTCCATCTTGATATCAGACCTGCAGCTATGCAGGAATTAACAACAGAGTGCTGCAGTTCTTTTTGTGCCCCTTGACAGCTCTCTGGTGCCCCCTTCTCAAGAGAGAGTTCATCCATTCTGGATTTTAAATATAAGGGCGCTGAAGCATTTATTTCAATATAGAGCACTCCGCAAAAAACAGAAAATACATCACATTTTAGGAATGTGTGTGTGGAGACACTATGGGGACAGTGAACAATTTCTATGGGCACCTAACAATGGCATGCTGATTTACACCAGACCTCAGCTTGGTATAAAAGAAAAGGACTCCCCAGAAGTGTTCTGAGGAAGAAATCCTGCTTTGCCTGATGGTGAAAAGATCGGAGTCTTGCCCCAATATCTAGGCTGAAGCTCTGCTTCAGGGACTTGCTCAATCTGTTTTGTTCAAATGTAATGTTTTGTGGACTGCCTGCTCTGCCTGCTTTGCCTTACTCATGAAAGTTTGTGTATTTGTCTGCTGATAATATCTTGAAAATAGAGAGAACTAATAAACCCTGTGTAGTTACTCTGTTAAACGGTGTGCTAGTGGGAAGATGGTGTAGATCCATGCAGATTTTGTGGAGACCCCTACACATGTATTCAGAAAATGCGGGATTAAGAAGAAAGTAACATCAAGGAATAGCTAGATTCTTTTTTGCCTGAATGTTTCTATTTTGCAAGAGCTTTGTAGCATTTGAGGGACAAATCAAATATGTTTTACGACTGCAAAAGATTAAGCGCATCAAAAGCACCCTTCTGACCGAGGAAGACCTTTGTTAGACTGAAAAACAGCTTTGTCTCAATGATCTTTTGAGATCTTTTGATCTGCAGATCAGCAATTTTTGCTGATTGAAGCACCTAACTCAAAGCACCTGACAATGAACTTGTATTACAGCCTGTGGTCCAGCCATCTGGATCAGATCACAGTCCAGGAGCTCTACAAGAAAAGACCCAAACTAAGATAAGGTCCATCTTGCACTGGGCTTCGATGCAAAAGAAGCAACATTTTTCCCCTATGTCTAGAGTTCAATTGGGACTTTTCCACTTTCAGTCTGAGGCCACGAACCCTGCTTGATACAACTTTCTTACAAAAAAGCTTCTAGGTGTAGAAAGGTGTAGAAATACAAACTTGAACAAAGTAGGCTGTAGAAGCTGTAACGTGTGTGTCACTGAATAACAGATCTATAGTGATTGTCTATATAGTATATTGTGTCAAAGTAGTGAAAGGAAGACCTTGTCAAAGGTTTTAAACTCACATATCCTGAACTTGTGGCTTCTCATGTTTCAGTATGACATGATGTTTCTTGGAAAAATCCTTCCTTAGCTATCAGTCTAGTCTTTGACATTCTCATACAATTGGCAGTGCTGATAAACTCTGCAACTATATGCTCAACACCCCAAAATTTTTATTGTGACATCCCAATTTATCTCCCAATTTATCTCCTAGACATAGGAATGCCCCACAAGCATCATCTCTAAGAGACACACGAGAGTGCATGATTTATGTGGAGAAGACAATGCCGATTGCTACTGCAGTGTGGATGTGCTGTTTTGACGAAAAAGAGAAATTAGGCCAGTGGTTTGATAAATTGTATCAAAAATAGCCTTGCATGCTAATGGCCTGTGAAGAGGCTGGTGTGCTGGATATGATCTATAACACTTCACTTTTCTCAGAGAGGAAAACAAATGATCAACAGGATAGTGTTTGAATTGCTCACTCTTTATAGATGAAGACAAATACAACAGTTTCACTCTCGCGGAGACCAAACATCAATGCCATAAATGTGGATTTGCTTTGGCTGTTGTGTTGAATAACATGTAGAATTGCACGTTATGAATGCAATGAAGTCAAGGGAGCTGGTGCCTTTCTTTACTATGTTTATTGGCTCTGACACGAAATTTATATTTTTTTCACAACTCATTTATTTTTCGTTGCAACTGTAGAATGCATTTATTGTGATCTTTCCGCTGTGAAAATTGCAATTGCATATTACGCACATATGAAAAATTGAGGTCGGTACAAGACTTAATAGAGTCTTTATTTTTTCTTATAACAATAAGGATAGGTGGAGACAACAGAAATCAAACTTCAGTTGCTGAAGAAGAAGGGTTCAGTTCAGCTTGATGGTGTTATTAAGTAATGGTCAGTTGTGCACTTCTGACAGCCAGTGAGAGATGCTCCAGTGTTATGCAATGGTCAGTGAGCGACCCTAGAATGAGTATAAGGTCGTTCCTGGTATGGTTGACATGAATTTTTGTGCTAGCCAGTTTGTTCTGTAAGGCTTTATGGAGAAGATATCACACAATGAATTCTACTCTGTACGCCACTACTAACCAGTGGAAGGACTACCAGCTATAACTTGCTCTCATTTCCTGAGGCTACAAAGCAGATGGCGTGGAGAATGTTATCATCTATGTGACAAAGTGTGTTCCCTCCATGGTGAGGGATTATGAGATCCATTCAATGTCACTCTCAGCAGGACAGTGCCTTCTCTGTTGGTATTACTCTATCCACAGTGCACATTAGCACTGTGTTGCATGGACCTCTAGGACCTAACTCACTCAAAACGAGCAGAGTAGCTAAGACTACACACCCGTGCAAGGGTGGAAGTGAAGTCTCCAGCCCTGACCACCAGGAAAACTAATTAGTAGCTGTGGCCCATCTGTACGGACAGAGGGGTCATGCCCCCCAACTTTTTTGTCAGGCTGAACAAAGATCATGCTGACAGACACTTCTTTTTCAGGCCAGGCAGCCAGGAGCTAGACATGCACTAAATGTGCAGGCTCCTGGCTGCCTGAGCTGAACTTTACCAGGCTGAGGATTTCACAGACCTGTGGCTGTGACCTCCTCAGCCTGGCAAAAGTGCCTTAAGGCCCTTTCCCTCATGATGAGGGGTAGCATCACCAATTGCCTCGGACCTGGGCGCTACAGTTTTAAGCCCAGAATGGCCCAGGATGGGGTCAGCAGTCTCACTGACCCCATCACACTCTGTGATGCGTGAGGGACTGCTGCCTTCCCTCATTGGCTGACTTATGGTCATCCAATGAGGGAAGGCAGCAGTCCAAACCCTTCTCGGACCTCCGAGACTTCCCTCCTGGAGAGCTGCAGTAAGTTGTATGTTTTTTTATGGTTGATGCATGCATGTATGTACGAATGGATGTGTGTGTGTATTTGTGAGTGAGTGTTGTGAATGGTGTGTGTGCGTGTATGTGTGAATGCATGGCTGCGACTGAATGTTTATGTGTGCGTGTGTGGCAAAGATGCTTTAAGGCATGGGCAAAGTGGGCTTTGGCCCTGGGCCCCAGCCTTTCAGGGGGCCCCCTGATAGAGCCAGCTCCATTCTGCAGATAGTCTTGCCCTGCTGACCTTGAATAACTCTTAAACAGATTGCTTTAAAATCATTTTCCTTTAATTTATTGTTAATGTGGGTAATGTGTGAGAATCTATTACAAACAATTTGCAGAAAAATGTGTTTATGTTTCATACAACATCCATAAAAAGATTGTTTTAGCTCACAACAGGACCTCCCATTTAAGAAATGAGAGGGTGTCACAGAGATTATTTGCAGTAATATTAGTGAGCTGCTGCTATTTTACAATATTGAAAACACACACATCACTATCCCTGAAAATTAGATGTAAACACATTAAGCATTTGGACAAGTTTGCGGGGGCGCTGTCGGTGACCTGGCCAAAGAGGGCATGAAAGAGCTGAAATTGGATCATAAATTCAAAGCTGTTCCACATAGGGGCCCCCAAAATCTGTTTGGCCCCAAAAGCCTTAAGATGTCCCTGGTGTGTGGCCCCTTCCCTGCTAAAATTAATGGCCACCACTTCTCATTAGCAACAACACTCCACAGGAGCGCCATCAGTATGATGCTGCCATTGCTGGGACATAAGCCAAATGGCTGATTTTGACTCCCGCCACCAGAGAAGGGTGCCATTTTGTTTTCTTTGGGAGAAACTGTTGCTCTGCACAGGTGAGAAGATTTCTGTTCCTAGTACACACACATATTCATAACGCCTGGTGGATGAAACTCAACACAGATCAAATAATATGAAACTTTGCTTTTTGCATTCAAAAAGATCCAAATCGTACATCATAGGACCCGTTTTATAGCTGCTAACTCAATTGACTGGACCGGATGTCAGAATATATTTGTAATGTTGATCAAGGAGTCAGGAAGGACACAGGTGGATTTGAACTGATATATGCCTCAATAGACCGATTTACACTTATTTAAATTTAGGCAGATTGATGACGTAAAACAAGTGCTTTGTGTTTCCCTGAGGTTCTGGTTTTGTAGTGCCTTGTTGATAACCCAGTGGGGCATAGAGCACGTCCTCCAATTTAGTTACTTTACAAATTACTCCTTTACGAGTGGTACAGACCTTTGCACCATGTCTTAGTGTCTGCAGTTCTCCTTTTTTCCTGTCGAAAATACAGAAATGCCTCAATTTCTTAGCAGCATTCTAAAGATAATAATTAATTCATGAAATTACCCCTCAGAAACAGGCCATAATTGATCAGTTTATATCCATTTCATGTAGGGAAGGTGTAGGGAGCGGTCAGGATGGAGGGTATGATCAAATGAGAGTAGACATGCCTTGAGAACATCTGTCCTAAAATGAAATCTTATTACATTTACATTCGCTTTCCCACTCAAAATGCCCTTGACGTTACATCATTTCAAAGGAATGCCTCTCAATGTAAGTCAAGGCACACCAGTGCATTAGGAAAGACATGTTTATTTATTTTTTAACAAATAGACGGTTCGATCATTCCAGCCAAGCACAATTGATTTCCCAGTTCCAATTATTTCACAGAGCAAAATCCTACAGAATAAAACAACCTACCTTGGGACTGTCCGCCTAAAGACAGTATCCATAATGGATACCCAGAGGTTGTCGCTACGTCATTCCTTCGCACTAATAAGCTGTGATTTTTTCTCCCTGTACTCAGTGTGGCTTTACTCTTCTTGTTCCCAAATTTCAACGACTTTCAAATATATGTGATTTTCCCTCATAAGTAACGTGGACATTCACTCATTCCTTGTGCATGTCTAAAGCCAAAACATCTCTTTCACTATCCAGAAGTGACATACCTATTATTTAACTGTGTTTATTAGTACAAGTACAACCTGATTCTTAACATCAGTTGGAAATCTGCACTCAGGGTTCCACCTTGCATAGGTGCAGACTTCGAACTGTTTGGAATTCACTACATGTTTCCAGGTTATGAATGGAACTCTGCAGCAGGCATAACTTTTAAGGCATAATCTTGAAAACATTTTGGGAACTCCTTTTTTGACAGGAGAAGATATGCGCCTGTACCTTTTCATATGTGAAAAAAACAGTATAAGTGCACACACACACAAGCTAACATTTTTGAAAATTCTTTCCTTGTCAATTTTTAGGAATGCTGCCTTCCCTTCTAACCCTGAAAAATTACTTTTGCCCTTGAAAAGGGTACAGCTCTGACTATTTTCAGAGTGTAGTTGTTTGGTAAGTACTCTGTGAACACACACAATCATGTAAGCTCGGGGGATTTTACCAACTTTCATGGCATTAAGACAGTGAACACTACAGAAGGTGGTGGGGTGGGTGGGTCATAAATAAATATGTTATAAAATAAAACAATTGCACTTACCTTCCTGGCACGACGTACTCCTCGCTTGGGTCTTCTTGAAGCAGGCTCCAACGTGGAACCCAGGAAACTGAACTAACCAATCCTGGCGCTGCTCTCATGCAGAATTAGAGAAGCGCCAGGATTGGACTGAACGGCGTCCTTCGGCGCTCCCAAGGACACTGGAGCCCTATGTTTTCTCTAATCCAGCTGTCTTAGATAGCTGGGTTATAGAGGTTTAAAATGTGCATGTTTGGCTGTCTGTCTCAAGACAGCCAGCCAAAGAGACGTGCACTTTAAACTTAAAGTGCCCTGCCCATCTCTGCTCTCTGCTGCTGACAGTCTGCAGCGGCCCTGCCCCTATCCTAACGCTCGATTCGTAACAGGGTTATTAAAAAATAGAATGGTAATAAATTAACTTTATTACCATTTTATTTTTCATCTCTGAGATCAATATAGTTAGTGGGGTGACGCTCCTCCGCTTTACCAGGGGAGCTGCCCCTGGTACTTGTTTTCCATATGTTGAAGCTCTATGCTGACAAAAGCAACTAGATCTTTCTTTCATTTCCATAAGCAGCCCTTAACATCACCAGCGATGTGTTCATTTTTTTTTTTTAAAGTTCTTTTTATTAACTAGTATACATCATTAATACAGGGTGGAATAGGGCATCATTACCTAGAGGAGTAATACAATTTCAAACAATTAGATTTCACAATTCCATAACCAATCATCTTGACTTCTAATCACATTGATTTTAACCATTCCCCGGCTCCGTTGTCCATCAACTTCTATATTTTTCCCATTTGGTCCAGATCTTTTCCCATTTTTTGGGGCATCCTCTACTCGTGTAAACCACTTTTTCAGCTTGCTGACACCAATCTAGGTCTCGCTTCCAAGCCCCCACAATTGGTGGATCTGCTGCACACCATGCCCTTTGTAGTATTCTGCGTTGTGTTATTTTACTTGTATCTTGTTTCCTTTAGTTTGCTAGTGAATGAATTGTCTCTGTTCTTATTAGAATGTTCCTGGTTGACTAGGAACTTGAGAATGTACATAGGTTTACTCTTGAAGCTGTATCTGTTGGAGCTGGTTGTTCCCTGGCTGGGTCCTTTTCCATGTAGCCTTACAATAAATTACAATAAATCTCTAAGATCAATGATTTATTTGCTTCCACAAAAGGGGCTAAGTTTTTTTCCAAGCTCGACCTTGCCAGTGCATACCACCAGGTCGAGCTACATCCGGATTCCCGTCACCTTACCGCTTTTGTTTCCCCTCTGGGTACCTTTCAATATCGACGGATGCCGTTTGGTTTAGCATCGGCAGCGTCGGTATTCCAGAGGGTGATGAGTAACATTCTTAAAGGAGTCGACGGTGTATTAGTCTTCCAGGACGATGTTCTCATTTTTGCAAAAGATGTTATTTCACATGATCGCATCCTACACAAAGTTCTGAGTTTGTTTCAAGAGCATGGTGTTGTCTTAAAACCTGAGAAATGTAAAATTTTTTGTACTGAAGTAGAGTATTTGGGTCATATACTTACTCAAGAAGGGGTTAGTCCCTGACCTGGTCTTCTTGAAGCCATTACCAATGCATCTACTCCTACTGATAAGACTGGGGTTAAATCTCTACTTGGTTTGTGTGAATATTATTCGAGATTTATTCCTCACTATGCTACTATTGTTCGTCCTATCAGTAATCTCCTTAAGAAAGGGATCAAATTTGAATGGTGCGATGAGTGTGTGTCAGCTTTTAGTCAAGTTAAGTTGCTCTTGGGAAAAAGTGCTGTTCAAACCTTTTGACCCCAGCTTATCGTGCTGTCTAACTGTTGATGCCAGCCAGGTGGGTTTGGGCGCAACTTTAACGCAGGTGGAGGATGGAGTGGAAAACACCATTGGATTTGCATCCAGAGTTCTAAGGGCTGCGGAGTTACAGTATTCCGTTATTGAGAAAGAACTCTTAGCTTGTTCCTGGGCGATTGAAAAGGTTCGTCCATACATTTGGGGAAAACGTTTTCTGCTTCAAACGGATCACAAGCCTTTAATTAATATCTTGGGTGGCAGCATGAGTAAATGTTGTACTCCTAGGATTATGAGGATGGTTACCAAAGTCTTGCAGTACCAGTTTGATGTCAAGCATATTTCTGGTGGTAGGAATGGGAGGGCAGACTTTCTCTCTCGGTTTCCTGCCAAAGGGGATGAAGATTCTTTTGCGGATCTTATTGATGAAGATTGCGAAGACTGTCTGGTTGCAGCCATGGAAATACCAGAGTTAAAGTTTTGTTCGGAAGATGAGTGGAGGTCTGCTTTTCGTAATGATTGTGTTCTTCAAGAGGTCTGTACCCTTGTTAGGAATGGGTGGCCTAGAGAGAAAGTGCTATCTCCTATGTTACAACCATTTTCTAAAATTGAGAGTGAAATCTCCTTAGAAGATGGTCTTCTGTTGCGGAGTGATAAGCTCATTCCTCCGCATGTTTTCAGGAAAGGGATCATTCAAAGAGCCCATGAAGGACATTTAGGTTCTTCTTTCACCAAACGTCGGGTTCGTGATGCTTTTTGGTGGCCCAGTATGGATTCTGAAATTGATGATCTTGTTGCCAACTGTTGTGTCTGTAGGTCATCAGACAAAGCTCTTAAAGTTTCTGTTCCTCCCCTGATACCCATTGCGTGTCCTGATGGTCCTTGGGTGAAACTTGGTGTGGATATTATGGGACCATATGAGATGCTCTCAGGTGGTTCCAAATATATTTTAGTCCTTATCAACTATGCTTCCAAATGGCCTGAGTTTAAGCTTGTCAGGAAGGCTAACACCTAAAGTGTTGTTGATTTTTTGAGTGAGGTTTGGTCGAGAGAGGGCTTTCCTGAAGTCCTTGTTTCGGACAATGGAAAGCAGTTTGTCAGCAATGAATTTCAATCTTTCTTGTCTGTTTCAGGTGTGAGACATGTCAAAAGTTCTTTGTATCATCCTCAAGGGAACGGACTTGTGGAAAGGATGAATCGCGTTGTTGGTGATTGTGTGAAGTGGGGTAAAGCTGGCAACCATGATGTTTATGGTGCTTTAAATAGCATGTTTTGGTTTTATAGAACCACTCCTCATTCTTCTACAAAGGTCTCAGCTTTTGAACTAATGAGGGGTAGGAAGGCAAATACATCTTTCAAACCTGGATGGATGTCCAAGTGGATAAAATCTGAGTCAGACATTTCAAAATTGATGTCAAAGAGAATGTGTCTTCCACACAGTCTAAGCAAAAACTTTGTTATGACTCAAAGAAAGGTTCCAAAACTTCAACTTTGGAAGTTGATGATATGATCAAAATAAGGAAGTCGTATCATGTTAACAAAGGTGAAAGTAAATTTGGTAGACCTGTTAAAGTTATTAAGTTGGTGGGGAATGCCGTGCAGGTAGACGGCGGGTTTTGGTGAAACCTTAGCAAGGTTGCCAAGATTCGACGAGATGATTCACATTCTTCTTCCATCAAAAGGAGTTTTGTTCCCACCAATGCAGATTCACTCCAGGGTAATTTAAGAAGAGGTTCTTGGGTGATTGTCAAACCTGCAAGATACAGAGATTAAGTTTTTTTTTTTTTTTTCTTTTTTTTTTAGAAGAAGGGAAGGTAATGTAGTATTCTGTGTTGTGTTATTTTACTTGTATCTTGTTTCCTTTAGTTTGCTAGTGAATGCATTGTCTCTGTTCTTATTAGAATGTTCCTGGTTGCCTAGGAACATGAGAATGTACATAGGTTTACTCTTGAAGCTGTATCTGTTGGAGCTGGTTGTTCCCTGGCTGGCTCCTTTTCCATGTAGCCTTACAATAAATCTCTTCAAGACAAATCCTGTTTCCAGCATCATTACTACACCCTTGCAATATTCCTTTTTGCTACTCCAGAGACCAGCAGAAGCCATGTTTTAATATGCTTGGGCCAGGTTAGTTCCCCCGTCAGTCCCAGTAAGTGCCATCATGCCTCGACTGGAACCTGCATACCCACCACAGCTGCCATCACCCGGGCTACCCCCTCCCAATACTGCCGAATCTTGGGACAGGCCCAGAGGATGTGAAAGAAGGTGCCCACCTCCCCACAGCTCCTAACACATTGGCTGGATTTGCAGCGGCCCAACCTATGTTGCAGCGTTCGAGTAATGTATGATCTGTGCAAAATCCTGACCTGGACCAGCCTAAATCTTGCTCGTATAGCAATTTCTCTAGGGCTCTGTATGGCCTCCGCCCAGTCATCGTCCTCAACAGTCCCAAGTCCGTCTCCCACGCCTCCCTCAAGGGACCTAAAGGATCAGGCAAATTATTCATGATCTTGCGGTACGTAAGCGAAACAGCCTTACCCACCATTGGGTCCAACAGCAACCTGTCCTCTAGTGGGGAATAGTCAGGCAACCCCTCTCCCTCTGGTATGTGACACCTTAGGTCTTGCCTCAGCTGTAAGTAACGGAACCTCTCTCCGTCTTCCAGCTTGTATTCTATCTGCAGATCCTCAACTTTAATCATTGTCCCATTCCGCCAGACATCCCCAAGTTTATCAATCCCAATGAGGCTCCACTTACGGAAGCCCAACAGGCTGCCCACCTCTTTCAATTGATCACGATCCCATAACGGGGTTCGGTCCATTAATTTGGATTCCCACCCCAGTAATTTGTTGGCCACCCGCCATGCCTGAATTACCGTCCTCATATGTGCCGGGAGATTTGTCTTACGTCCTCCCTGGTACAATGCTGCGGGGTAGCCCCCAGGTCCCATTACATGAGGGTCGACCCGGTAAGCTGGTTCCGAGTGGTGCAAAGGCCCAGTCGTTTACGTTAATAAGCTGGGATGCCAAGTAATAGCTCCTGACGTCTGGTACCGCCAATCCACCCTCATAAACTCCTCGTTGCAGTTTGCGCAACGCAATTCGGGGGCTGCCCCCTGCCCACAGTAGGGCGCACAATTCTCCATCAATTGTTTGAAAAACTGCATTCGGAACCTGATGCGGGGTGTTTTAGAGTACACATAGCAGTCGTGGGAGGGCCATCATTTTGAACAGGACAGCCCTTCCCATAAGAGAGACCGGTAGCTTTCGCCAATTCGCCACATCTCTGCTCAGTCTCTCCAGTTGAGGATGCAAATTTAGTTCTAGAAACCTCTCTTCCGACTTGGTGACCCAAATCCCCAAGTATTTAAATTCCTCTTGGTGCACCAGGGCAGCACAAGCCGTCGTAAGGTCAAAGTCTCGCCCACTAGGGGAAAGACTAATGACTTATCCCAGTTTATTTGATAGCCGGAATAATTACCGAAGGTTCTAAAGATATGTATAAGTCTGTGTATTGTTTGTCGTGGCTTAAGTACATAAAGCAGGATATCGTCCGCATACAGGGAGATATGTTCCTCCCAGCCGCTCCCAACATCAATCCCATGCACCAGGGGATCCCTACGCACCCATGCCGCTAGCGGTTCTAAAGCCATTGCAAAAACCATCGGGGAGAGCCGGCATCCCTGGCGCATGCCTCTGTGGAGAGCGAATGGTCTAGATATCGTCCCATTGACCCGAACTCTCCCCAAGGGGTCGGAGTATAGAAGGTGGACCCAGGCACAAAACTTTGGTCCAAAGCCCAGCTTGGACAGGACCACGAACAAGTACGGCCACTTGATGTTCTCAAATGCAATACGGGCATCTAGCGACAGCACTGCCGCTGCCTCTGTCGGGCGCAATGCCACCTCATGCATTACCCCGTATAGGCGGCGGAGGTTCAGTCTAGTGCTTCTCTGTGGCATAAACCCTGATTGATCAGGGTGAATTATAGTGGAGATAATGGGACGGAGTCCATTGGCCAACACCTTTGCCAGCACTTTGGCTTCAAAGTTAAGCAGGAAGATGGGTCTCTATGAGCCACATAGCTCCGGCGGCTTGCCAGGTTTAGGAATGACCACTATTGTGGCTAGCCTAAGGTCCTCTGGTAGACGCCCTTCCTCCCGCGCCACGCAAAACATGTTAAGCATGGGCTGTGCCACTATTTCTGCTATGCATTTATACATTTCTGCGGGCAGCCCGTTTGGGCCCGCTGCTTTCCCTGATTGCAGCTCTCTTATGGCACTGGCGACTTCCTCCGTTGTCAAGTCCTGATCAATTGCCTCACTGTCTTCCGCCGTAAGTGTTGGTAGGGAGATATCTCTGAGGATTTCAGTGCAGTCGTCTTCCGTTGTGACCAAAGCTGACTGATATAATGTTTCATAATACTGGGCAAAAGCCTCTGCTATTTCGGATCCTGCCCGACATCGCGCACCCACTAAATCCTGGATTACAGCCACCCAGTTACGGTCTCGTCCCTCTTCTCCAACCAAGCAATTAGCTTATTGGCTTCGTCTCCCACGTCATATATCTTTCTTTGCGTTGCCACTGCATGAGAGCAGGCCGCATATTCTTCCAGGTCGCTAAGCTCCTTCTGTTTGAGGCACAGATTATGTCTAAGTGTCAAGTCAGTCTCCCCCTGTTGTCCCCAGCATGTGTTCATTTTTATACCCATGATGCTCTGGGCTTGACTAGCAGTAGTGCTAATTCCACCCTTTTAGCTGTTACTTATCTTCACAAACTAATCATTGCAAAGATGCTGTCATGACTTTCCTGATCAGGGCCGGGAGGAAGAAGAGAGCGAGGATGTGTTCCCCCCTTATGCCTCTCCTATATTCTATTCACAGTCTCCCTTTTGCCAGGACGAAGAAGATGTTGACGGTCCCTTTAAACGGCTCCACTTCCTGGAAACCAAACTGGCCCATGTGACGTCATCACATGAACCTATGGGAGACTTCGAGCCCGGGGGAGGCGCCTAAATATCCGGAAACCCGACGGAGAAGGTGTGCTTCTCGGGACACCAGGAGGGATTACGGAGTGAGGAGAGGACGACAGAGAACCAGCAGTCGAGGGGCCCCAAACTCCAGGATGAAGGAGAAGAAAACACCGACGACGCTGCAAGGAGGACACCGTCAATTGCCCAAGGACATCAGAGCTGGGAAAGCCGTACAAGCAGGGAGCCAAACCCTACCCGGCATCACGAGATAGCCGGCCGCGCTCCTGGAGGAGCGTGGCTCACAGAGGTACGTGGACGTCTCAGGGGTTGGTTTCATAAGGGCACCTCAGATGTCGAAACACCATTAATAAAGGGAGAGGGTTGAGTGCTTAGCGGGTAAAAGTTGTAGGCTTGGAAGTGCGTAAAGCCGCAGCTGTGCACCGCGACACTGGTGGTGGAGAAATCGGGTGATTGTGCTTATCCCTCACTCCCAATCCCTTAGTAAGAACCCATATCAGACGAATTGTCCTAAAAGCCTTCTCTATTTTCTTTTTCTTTTTATGAGGAACACCCCTTACGTTTGGAGGACCCTGAAGTAACACGACTTGCCCTGCCTCTGAGTTTAAGACGTGGGAAGACCAGACTGCCATTCTTCTTTGAAATCAAATAAAAACTTTTTTGTGCATACCGTATACTTGGCCTGTTGATCATTGCCTACCCACACGTGGTGGAGAATGCGGACACGCACTCCATAGAACTGACAATATGGAGACATTAATCCAGCAGCTCATCCGAGGCCAGGAGAAGCTAGAATGGGCGATGGAAAGGCAAATGACCTCGCTCAAGCGGATCGGGAATTGTTTCGGGATACAGTAACCCAACAACTGGAAAGCATCCATAGGGTTTCCGAGGATCAGGACAGGATCTCAGCCCGACCGGGAGCCCAGCCCAGTTTTCCCACCATAGCGTTACAGAAGAACACACCAGGAGACGACCCTGATGCATTCCTCCTGAACTTCGAAAGAGCAGCCAAAGCTTCAGCATGGCCCGAACAGAAATGGCCTTTCTTTTTAGCCCCTTTGTTGAGTGCGAAGCCCAAGCCTCTTACCAAGTTGCTAACCCATCAGGAAACACGACCTATAGTGAGGTTAAGGAAATCATACTGGATCACTTGGGTATGGACTCGGAAGCCTATCGGGTGAGGTTTAGGAAGGAGAAAGGAACACCCGGAGACAACCCGAAAACTTTGTTTTTCAGATTAAAAGCAGCAGCCGATAAATGGTTGAAACCTCAGGACAATACGAAGGAAGAGATCATGTCACTGATATACTTAGAACAGTTGATGGAGGCCCTCCCCTTCCCAACCCAGCGCTGGCTTAGACAACATACAAAACTCACAGTAGAACAGGCAGTAGAGATGGCCACCACTTACTCTTGAGCCTAACCAAGACTGCCTTCATGGGAAACTACGCGCCCTAATGTAGGAAAACCTGAAAAGAAATTCAATAAACCCACAACCGACCCACCAAGAATATGCGTCCCTAGACCTGAACTCCTGCTATCAAAGGGCCCTCAATGCTTTGACTGCTCAAACTGGGGACACATAGCACGTTTCTGTCCACATAAGAAAACCAACGAAGAACCCATGGATGTCAGTTATCTTCCCAGAAACGTTATGTACACTGAAGAACTGGGTTCATGTTTTTATGTAAGTCTGGTGATAAATGGGGTTCATGTAAAAGCATTACTAGACTCGGGGTGCAGACAATCAGTAATCCACAAGGCCCTAGTAGCCCCAGAACACATCCTCAAGCATCAGCATATACCCATTAGGTGTGTACACGGAGACGTCAAGTCTTACCCTGTGGCCCAGATGCTCGTGCGGTTGACGGAAGGGGAGAGTATAAGTGTGAGAGTAGGGGTTTTTCCTAACCTCCCAGAGAAGTTAATAGTAGGGATAGACAACCCTGAGTTCTGAGCCTCCTCAGAGGGAAGATAACGTGTTCCCAGAGAAGTACGCCTGTCCTTCTTACCCACGCTCCATGGCTTAGCGATAAGAGTTTCAGATATGCTCAAAAAAATGATCCAAGCCTTCAAACAGCATGGCAACAGGCTACCTCTTCTACATCTGCCAATACCTCTTATCCTTCCTTTGTAGTAGAGAAGGACCTTCTATATAGGAAAGGGAATCCCTCAGGTCCTACCCAATTGCTAATCCCTTAGGGTTTTCGAGAGCAGGTACTTTTTTTTTGCCCATAGCCATCTACTGGCCGAACATACCGGAGCTCAAAAAACCAGTCAAAACATTCTAGAGCACTTTTATTGGCCTGGCATATGTAATGTAATGTAATGTAAAATAGATTTATATAGCGCACTATCACCCAACGGGTATCCTGGCGCTGAGAGAGTACCTTGTTGTTATATGGCGTAATTGATCGACCACCCTAAAATGAGGCACACAGATTAAAGGTTAAGGGGGGAGGGAACCGGAGTGAGACCACAGGATGGATCGGTGACATTACATCTAGGTATCCCTCTGGAACAACCAAGTCTTCAGCTTCTTCCTGAATTGCATTAAATTCTCACTTTGCCTGATGTCAGATGGAAGTTCATTCCACAATCGTGAGGCCACAGAGCTAAAGGCTCTCCCTCCTGTCCTAGCTCTTTTAAATTTTGTGATGTTAACCAAATTTGCTGTTGACG
Source organism: Calotriton arnoldi (assembly GCA_963921515.1). Lineage (NCBI taxonomy): Eukaryota > Metazoa > Chordata > Amphibia > Caudata > Salamandridae > Calotriton > Calotriton arnoldi. Next base: position 1,712,793 of record CAWUFW010003383.1, read on the forward strand.
AACGGAGGTTTCTTGGAGGAGTGTACCACGTAAATTTTCTCTGCAGTGGTCTAGGACCCAGACCATGTACTGCCTTAAAGACAATGCAGAGAGATTTAAAATGTATCCTCTGCCGAATCGGCAGCCAATGAAGATCTCTTAAGGCCAGAGATGCAGAGGACCTGCGCTGCCGGTTTAAGGCTAGCTTTGCTGCTATTGTTTGGATTCTTTGCAACTCCAGTATCAAGGAATTTGGAGCTCCAAGACACAAGGAGTTACAATAGTCCAACCTGCTCAGAATAATGCTCCTCACTACTTGTGTTCTGGCAGAGACTGGCAATAGTGGGAGAATCTTTCGTAAAGCTCTAATCAGAGAAAAGCAGGTGCCAACTGTTTTGTTTACTTGTGAGTCCAGTTGAAGATTATTATCCATCAGCACCCCCAGATTACGTACTGTTTTGGCTGGAATTAATGGAGTATCTATAGGAGTGAGCCAGAAGTCAACAGGGAGGGGACGGGCTATTTTACTCGTAGTGCAGTATACAACTTCTGTTTTATCTCCGTTGAATTGGAGAAAGTTGTTTCTAAGCCAGTTTGTGGTACTTTCCATGCACTTATGAAATTTATCCATGCTCATATAGCTAAGTATTGCCAGGAATGCGAAGTATGCCAGAAAAAGAATCCCTATCGACTGCCTGCAGTTCCGCTTCAACCCCTTCCCATAATCGGGAACCCATTTGAAAGGGTGGGGATGGACCTTATCGGTCCTCTTCTGAAATCCAGAAAGGGGAACCAATATGCCCTGGTCATAATAGATTATGCCACCCGGTATCCAGAAGCCTTTTCCCTAAGAGCCCCAACCACCTCCAACATCTGTGATAAACTCCTCGAGCTGTTCTCTCGTGTTGGATTTCCTCGGGAAATCCTCACAGGCCAAGGCACCCCGTTCGTTTCCCGTCTGATGGGGCAGGTCTGTAAATCATTAAACATATCCCAGATTAAGACCTTGGTCTACCATCCTCAGACGGATGGTTTAGGTGAACGGTATAATGCTACTATTAAGCTGACACTTAAAAAGATGATGACGGCAGAAGGAAAGGACTGGGATGCGCTTCTTCCCTTAGCCCTATTTGTCATTCGCTGCCAAAAGCAGAGCAGCCTGGGGTGTTCCCACTTTGAGCTCCTGTATGGGACACAACCCCGTACCCTCCTGGAAATGACCAAGGAAGCTTGGGAACAAGAGAAACCAGAGGAGAGTAAAACCCTTTTTGATTACACTCAAGGTCTGAGATCCGCATACACAAACTACGTGAGTTTGCCCACGCTAACCTTGAAAAGGCGCAGATACGTCAACCGGTCTTTTACGACAAAGGAAAAAAATGGCGTCACCTTAACATACATGATTGGGTGTTGGTCCTCTTACCATCCTCCCTACCTAAGACCCGAGCAGAATGGAAAGGCCCTTATGAAATAATAGACAAGATCGGGTTAACTACTTATCGACTACAACTCAGTTAAAAAAAAGACTCAAATATTTCATATCAATCTCCTGAAGAAATGGTTAGGACCCCCTAAAAACAGTTTCTTGGTTACACCAGAACAAAAAAGGCTGGCTCCACTCTAACCCAGCTGAATATTAATGAGGCCCTTTCTACGAAACAAAAAAGGTCCCTACAGGAGGTACTGGCCCCTTTTTCACCCCTTTTTACAGACACCCCGGGTCGAACCTTCATCGTGGAACACTCCATCCCCTCCGTTCCCGGGAAAGTAGTGAGACAACGCCCTTACCGCATCCCAGCAGCACGCCGGAAGGCCATAGAAGAAGAAATAGAAAACATGCTAACGATGGGAGTCATTCGGCCCTCCCATAGTAATTGGTCTTCTCCTGTGGTCCTGGTACCCAAACCCGATGGGTCAGTGAGGTTTTGAATAGATTTTAGGGCCGTTAACGCTATCACAAAATGTGATTCCTATCCCCTTCCACGAATCGACGAACTGATTGAAAAACTAGGAGATGCCCAGTACATCACTACCCTCGACCTCACAAAAGGGTACTCGCAGGTTCCCTTATGCCCACAAGACCAAGAAAAAACAGCCTTTTCCACCCCCTCAGGGCTATACGAGTTCACCGTCCTCCCTTCTGGGTTACATGGGGCCCCGGCCACATTTCAGAGGCTTATGAACACGGTCCTCCGGGATCACCAAGAATACTCTTCTGCATACCTAGATGACATAGTGATATACAGCCCCAACTGGGAACAACACCTGGTACATTGTCAGAAGGTATTGCAGGCCCTTAAGGAAGCTGGACTCCATGTAAACTCCAAAAAGTCCAGGGCAGGGTTCCAAAAAGTCCGATATTTGGGATATCTCCTAGGGAACGGGGTTATCGAGCCTCAGCAAGAAAAGGTAAAAGCCATTGTCAACACCCCATTCCCCACAACCAAAAGAGAAATCAGGGCTTTTTTAGGTTTGTTGGGTTACTATCGTAGGTTCATCCCAAGATACTCTGAGATAGCATCCCCCTGACGAGCCTCCTAAAGAAAGAAGTAAGAACCAAAGACCTCCTTTCTCCCCCTCCGCAAGCCCACCAAGCATTTCATGAGCTAAAACAGGCCATCACATCCAGTCCTGTCTTGACCTCCCCTGATTTCACAAAACCTTTCATCCTCCAGACTGATGCCTCCGAATCAGGGTTAGGGGCAGTGTTCTCTCAGCTCTCCAACGATGGACTGGAACTTCCGGTGGTATTTATCAGCAGGAAACTATTTCCCCAGGAACAACAGTACCCCATAATTGAAAAGGAATGTTTAGCGGTCAAATGGGCTGCAGACAAACTACATTACTATCTGGAGGGTTCCCTTTTTGTTTTATACACTGACCACGCACCCCTTCAGTGGTTGAGCCGCAACAAGGGGAACAACCCCCGTGTCCTGAGGTGGTTTCTGTCCCTTCAACCCTTTTCCTTTGAAGTCCGTCGTCGGAGGGGTGTCGACAATGGGAATGCGGACTTCCTTTCCCATGTTGCGCAGTTCCCCGATGGTGAACTGTCTAGGGGGGGATGTGTCACGACTTGCCTGATCGGGGCCGGAAGGATGAAGAGAGCGAGGATGTGTTCCCCCCCTATGCCTCTCCTATATTCTATTCACAGTCTCCCTTTTGACAGGACGAAGAAGATATTGACAGTCCCTTTAAACGGCTCCACTTCCTGGAAACCAAACCGGCCCATGTGACGTCATCACATGAACCTATGGGAGCCTTTGAGCCCGGGGGAGGCGCCTACATATCCGGAAACCTGACGGAGAAGGTGTGCTTCTCGGGACACCAGGAGAGATTATGGAGCGAGGAGAGGACGACAGAGAACCAGCAGTCGAGGGGCCCTGAACTCCAGGACAAAGGAGAAGAAAACACTGATTGACGCTGCAAGGAGGACGCCGTCCATTGCCCAAGGACATCAGAGCTGGGAAAGCCATACAAGCAGGGAGCCGGACCCTACCCGGAATCAAGAGATAGCCGGCCGCGCTCCTGGAGGAGCGTGGCTCACAGAGGTACATGGATGTCTCCGGGGGTGGTTTCATGAGGGCACCTCATATGTCGAGATGCCATTAATAAAGGGAGAGGGTTGAGTGCTTAGCGGGTAAAAGTTGTAGGCTTGGAAGTGCGTAAAGCCGCAGCTGTGCACCGCGACACTGGTGGTGGAGAAATCGGGTGATTGTGCTTATCCCTCACTCCCAATTCCTTTTTAAGAACCCATATCGGACGAATTGTCCTAAAAGCCTCCTCAATTTTCTTTTTCTTTTTATGAGGAACACCCTTACGTTTGGAGTATCCTGAAGTATCACGACTTGCCCTGCCTCTGAGTTTAAGATGTGGGAAGACCAGACTGCCATTCTTCTTTGAAATCAAATAAAAACCTTTTTGTGCATACCGTATACTTGGCCTGTTGATCATTGCCTACCCTCAGATGCGAACTGACAGAACAAATGCTTGTGTGCAGTGTGGCTTCTAACTTTTCTTGAAATATATGGAGAATACAGCTTTACATACCAAACTGTTCATTGCTTCCTAGTTTCACATTGCATCATATGTGTATGCTGCAGAGAGACTCATTTTCCAATCACCTCTGCAAAATGAACAACAACAGAGTAATCCTGTGTGCAGATGCAAAATATGAGTACAGATGGACAATAGAAGCAAAAGCAGTTTCCAGCCACACCTAAAATGTCGATAACTCATCACAAATCTTGTAAAATAATTGTTGCTGAGTTTTAGTCCAAGACACCTTATATAATGGAAGACCACTGCATTGGAACAGCTGTGACCGGTACAGGTAATAGCAGTGGGGGGGCGAGGGGGCGGGTGGGGCAGGGGAAGTTGAAATATGACGGGATAGGGAAAATAAATAAATAAAACCACTCACCTTGCGCTACTCGGCGATGCGGCGAGCGCAAGGTGAGTGGTTTTATTTATTTATTTTCCCTATCCTGTCGTATGTCGACTTCCACCCCGCCCCACCCCTGCCCCAACGCCCCAACGCTCTTACCTGTACCGCCGCGCCTGCATTGGAAATAGCAAATTTGCTAATGGAAACAAAAAACAATCAGATCCCGATACATGGCTTGCCTTGTATAAGAAGCCCTCTGATTTCAGAATGACTGTGGGTACATTTAAGTAAGTGAGCATCCATTTTTCGGGACAGTGCATGGTATGATGTTGCCATCCCAGAGGACTACTGTAATGGGAAAAAGGCTAAATGTGAAAACATGCTATCTAGGCATAACTGAAGCCTACACAACATTAACATACATTTGATCCGGAATATTAGACCATTAAGTATTCAGTATAATAGTTAACATATGATAATACCACTAATCCTGTATTAATTATGAGTCACCAAGTCTAAAATTGTAGCTCTACTGAGTCACAGGGGCAGTTTTCGACATGCTTTTGATGTGCTGCCTTATTATCTTTTAAAGTATAATCACATATTTTGGGATGTCTGCGATCAAAGGGACTTGGAATCTTTTGAGGCGAAGCCTGGGTATCCTGTCTGTAATTCACGGAATTCATTACACTTAATAATAATCTCCTGGGATTAATATGATCTCAAAAACATCACATGAAACGATAATCACCAAGGTATTCGAGAAAGGTTTACTGATGCAAGTACACTTTTACTCTCGGTTTCCTTATTGTATCTTTTGACATTTAAACCTGCCTTCATGCTCGTTTTTGCTATATTTATCATTATTTCTCATTTGCATGTTAATGTGGCGCATGACCCCAACCTCTCCTTGAATTGATATCTGTAAATGCACTTTTATCCCTCTATAATTTTCTATGTGTTACTTTTATTTCCTTCAGACCATATCTATAAGTAGAATCTTTTTTCGGATGCCATTTTTATTTAATTTAATACATCTGCATGTGGAGAAAAAAGAGTAGTTACTTGCATTGTCAGATGTGTGCAAATAGAGAAAAATTTCCCTTTATATAGTACAACAGATGAAACCTTAGTAAATGCATGCACTTTGCATGTTTTTTCCGCCCTAAATAATTTTTGAGATTGTGCTCTGTTATTTTTTATAAACATTTGCCCACAGAATAAGACTGGTTTTTTTTTGCCGACAATAATTCCATCTTTGAAGATTTAGGAGCAGCACTATTTTCACATGACTGACAGGCCTCTTCAACACCCCCCCAATGTATAGATTACACCACCCATTTATTCTGTCCGTCCCCCTGAAATTTAGACCCAATGGTTCAGCCCACACCATTACTATATATAGATCGAACTTTATTATTGGCCCCGTTTCAAGCATACAATCTCATTCTCCTACTATAACAGCTCAATACCAAACAACACGTGATCAATGTGAGGGTAACCATCTGGAGAAATTAATAATACCACATTAGATTTAAAGAAAGCAGTGAATCAGCTGGCCGGATAAGTGACAAGGAAAGGGTAGCCTCTACAGACCTTATCCTAATTTACATGTTGGCATGTGGCCTAGAGACCAATGAAGGAGCAGTGGCAGTGCAGGGCCAAATGCAAATTAGCGCTGTCTTTTCAAAATTAGGAGATTTAAGGTAGAGTACAGCTCTTGGATAAGGGGTTGCAAGGCGAGTTGGGCACAGAAGAACTTCCCATAACATTTGAGCAGATTATGGGCGATGATCATGCAAAGAAGAAGTTTCAATATGTATTAAAAAAAATCTTATATTAGGGCAGTGTAGAAGTAGCTTAGACTTTTATCCTTGAGACATCAGAGGAAAGGATAGGCCACAGACTTCATGAGGCAGGGGAAAGTTCAGTAAGGATGGTGTAGGATATTTTTTCAGTTTTATCCATCTTATATTGTTTTATTTGTTTATTGAAAGGGCATCAAATGGAAACCGTGCTAGAGCTGTAAGTAAAATAAGGGTTACGGAGATGGGGAGAACCAGAGCAAAGTGCTTCCAGCATGAAAGGTCCGGCATCACAAATGAAGATGCAATCCCAGCAATCTGTCGGGCAGATAGTGTCTGCCCAGTTGCAGGCAGGTTTCTTCACCCTTGCTCAATGGGCGACAAGCATTTAGTCTTATGGTCCTGTTAGTGGGAAGGGGGCAGTTTGGCAACATACTGCCCTTGTGCAATAAAAAGTATAAAAGTATAAAAGTTTGGTAATCAGTCTGACCCTGTGCCTCATGGGAACAGTCCAGCCCGAACTGCCAAGCCATGTCTTCCCTGGACCGGAAACAAGCATCCTGGGACCGGTTTCTGGCTATTCAGCCGTCATCAGCCAGGCTAGCTTGAATCCAGTGGCAAAGTGAGCAAGGGTCCCACGTCTGGGCATACCCTGCCAACTTAGGGCGAACAAAGAGATACCAAAGGGGATGACATCAACTGTTGTTTTTGCATTTGTCACCCCGAGTGGGACGGGTATGCCCAGACGTGGGTCCCGTGCTCTCCATGCCACTGGAATCAAGCTATTCTGGTGAAGAGGGGTGAAACCCCGAAACCGGTCCTAGGATGCTTGTTTCCAGTCCAGGGAGGCTTGGCAGTTCGGGCTGGACTGTTCCCATGAGGCACAGGATCAAGACTGATTTGCATATGGCTGGGTTCAAACTGGAATGGCATGGTGAGCAAAAAACGATGGATTTAGGCCCAGATCTCTGTACTGGGGTGAATGTATGACATTGTTCTGCATTCTGTCCATCAACTGTTGTTTTTGCATTTGTCACCCGAGTGGGACGGGTATGCCCAGACGTGGGTCCCGTGCTCTCCATGCCACTGGAATCAAGCTATTCTGGCTGAAGAGGGGTGAAACCCGAAACCGGTCCTAGGATGCTTGTTTCCAGTCCAGGGAGGACCTGGCTTGGCAGTTCGGGCTGGACTGTTCCCATGAGGCACAGGGTCAAGACTGATTTGCATATGGCTGGGTTCAAACTGGAATGGCATGGTGAGCAAAAAAACGATGGATTTAGGCCCAGATCTCTGTACTGGGGTGAATGTATAACATTGTTCTGCATTCTGTCCATCAACTGTTGTTTTTGCACCATTGGACAGGCCATGAAACTGGTTGATGCCACTGCAATTTGCCCCTTCATTTAGTTCAGGCACATGGCATGGCATTTAGTGACTATGAGATGTGCAATAAACCTTATGCAACGTTAATAAGTCACAGAATGTAAAGTTACTACCAGTTCAATAGCTGTGTTAAAAATAATGCTACACCTATTCTATTGATGAAAGACATATTCAGAAAACCAAGGAAAATAGATACAGTATGGCGGCATTATAAGTGCCATCTCGATTAGCACATTTTCTTCTCTATGTATATATATATCTCACAGAACCTACGGTATTTAGTCAAATTACTCTAAACACCTAAAACACAGTCGCTGTATAAAGAATTTCTATAAAGATGAAAACGAAATTTGGTTTGGCAAGGCACAATGCACACGTTTTCATACTCTAGCTATAGATATGTACTAGTAGTTACTAATGGGATGCCTTGCTTTAGCCTGTCATAATCCAACTCGTTGATGGCAACTAAATGTGAAAGTAACTACTACTTTCCATAAAAACTTTCACTACTTGTTTGTTGTATGATCTTTGAAAAACATTATTTCCTGCAGCATACGTATTACTCAACTGTATTATTAGCAGCTAATAATAGCATTTGGAACTAAGTATTTGCAATTGTGATCTATCATTTACATTCATGAAATGGTGAATTCTTTGGGAAATAAATATCAAAATAATAAATAAGCTAAAGTCAAGTACTGTGGCACAGGGAATAGTTGCTTCCACACAGCGGTCATGGAAAATGTGCTAAAACCGGACTTTCATCTCAGGACAACATCTTCATGTCTGAAATTAGTAACATATGTGTGCAAAGTACTGGATGGAAGAGGTGTACCATTAATCCTAGACTATGAAATGAAATGGTAGGTTTCTGCCTTTATAACCAATAGCATGACTGCTGCTTCAGCATCCTATCGTTCACTTCTTTTTTCTTTAAGTTCATTCCTGGGTTCAGTGATAACAACAAGAGAAGAGCACAATTCTGTTCCTTACGCACAACATCTGTACTATGCATTTAGTTCATCTGACAGAGGCACTCTTTACTCCAAAGCACTCCCACAGCATATCATGATGCCTGTCTGCAGAAGTGCTTCAGCTCTTGAAGATCTTGTCATGCATAATGAGCACTATATAAATCCAATTACAGAACAAAATAATAAAAGTAAGTCCAAGATGGGGGTTGCTTTTCCTCAGGCTCAATTCAAAATGGTGACTGCAAACTTTCTGGTCAATGAATGTTGTTGCTCAAAACCTTTAAACATGGGAGTAATGGGATTTGCTCATCTTCAAAACAAATTTCTTTGTGATGAAGCTGAATTGACAAGTTATTGCTTCATATGCATTCGACTCCTCATTTTCAGATTAGAGATAGTTGATCTTCAGTCACAATGAGAAGCAGGAATTCTGGAACACCACTGAATTGCATGAGTCAAATCCGTTCTGCCTCCTAAGCCGCCAAACCTGGTGAATATAACCCCCAGAATAAAGATACTATTAGCACATCTACCCATCTGTAGCTCAGCAAGCCTGGTAACTGGCAGTCTAACTTTTACGCCACCAAATGTTCTCATCCGTCATGCCAGACGGGGTGTTCTATACTAAAAGTTTTATCTCTTTCAGCATTTTGTCAGATTCCTATTACTCATGCTGAGTGTGACTGAACAGCAGCTTCTCTGGACTACCCTATGTTCTGCACCCATAAGTTTGTCAAGCACTGGATACTGAGACGGTGTGTTGAGTTTTCTTCTTTATAGAGTGAATAAGAATGATTCATCCCAGTAGCCAAGGTATCACGCTACACATAATAGTACAAATAGAAGGTGCTGAGTATCTCCTTAAGAGGGTGCCAGTTGGGAGACAAAAATGCAAAGGGGAAAAACCTCCTTGGCAATCTCATTGTTCTTGATAGAAGATGCTGATTAATACAGTAGTAGCAAGGCCCGCTTCTCTTGCTGGGAGCCAGGGGCACGGACCACTTCCCCCAAGCTCCCTTGTACCCCCACACTCCTGCCGCATTTCAAAGCGCCCGGAGATGCATAAAGTCAACTGCGAGCCCCTGCTGCGCGGGACCCACTTCTCTTGCTGCGAGCTGGGAGCCAGGGGCACAAAACCACTTCCCCCAACCTTCCTTGTACTGCCACACTCCCGTCTCATTTCAACGCGCCCGGAGGCGCATAAAGTCAACTGCGAGCCCCCGCTGCGCGGGACTCGTGCGGGCCGTGCCCGGGCAAAGCCCAGGCCAAGGGCGGGCCCGTTCTTGCCCGTCATTTCCAAGAAGAGGCAGGGCAGGGCCACTCCCCTTGGCTTTTGGGACCCATACTAGCCCCTGGGCTGACTTTCTGCAAGCAACGAAACAGTGAGTTATTGCGAGCCTTTATTTATTACCGTCGGACTGTTTATTTGACTTGCCCATGCCCTGTGCATTTTGGCCTCCCTTCTTGGTCTGCTTGGAGCTGAGCCCCCCAGTTACTCAACTGCCCTTGTGCTCAGCCCTTATTGGGGTGACTCTATTATGCATGTGTGATCGAGGACATTCGTGTTAGTTCCTTGCTGGAGTCCCTTGGTGGAGTTTAGGGCCTTAGGAGTGGGAGAATACTTGGTGCAAGAGCTCTGCTGGAATTGTTGTGGGGCTGCATGTACTTGCACCATCCTTGTCTCAATTTCAATTATTTGTAAACTTGGTTTCAAGTATTACTATGGGGAAAAGGAAATCTATCGACTGTGAGGGTGGGGGTGGGAGTGAGGGGTTCCGGCAAAGGCCCATAAGTCCGCAGGGAGTAATTGTGTCCTCGATCGCATCAACAATTTATTAGTCGAATGCGAGGAAATTCTAGTCCCAGCTATTCATCCTGCCTTGACAGAACCTCCCGCCCCTGCTATCCCATCTGTTCTTTCTATTAGCTCAAATCTCAATCCTCAAAAACGAATCCCACAAATGTTCAATAAACCTAATACACGCAGCACTAAAAATCCTTCCCCCAGCCACCTCACAGTGCCTCAACTGACAACCATCATTGATAAGGTGGAGGCAAGGCTCCTACACTGCCTACCACTGACGCAGCCAGGGCCACTGCTGTCACAGACACTGACCTTGTTTTATCTAATAGGTTCCTCCCGCTCCAGCATATGACCTGTACCCCACAGTTAGAAGGGACTGGGAGGTTGCTTGGTCTTACTGAAAAGTGATTGGTGGCGGAGGAGGGGGAAAGAGTAACAGCTATTCTCAGGGTGAGGTTTCCACAGATGAGCCACTCTTGAAGGACCAGGTTACCTCCAGGATCATAGCAGAACTGAGGATTTAAGTCAACACATTAAAAACAGCAGTCTTAGCCCTTACTGAACAGGTCAAACTCCTATTAGTTAGAGGAGACCCTGCAGTCCAACCTCCTAAGCAGATACCTAGACAACCAACGAATCCAACTTGCTACTCTAGTAGTCTAGCCCCCCCCTAATGTCAGTACCCGCTCAGCATCCCTTAAACTCTGTTAACAAGAACACCTTTGTATCATCAACTAGTTGTTTAGCTCTGGGGGGGATGCATAACGCCAGGCCGTATGCCACTACTGGCCGACCTGAGCAACTGGGCCCTTCCTCGACCATTGGTCCTGTTCTCTTAGCTCCCACTGCTGACGTTCTTCCATCTAACTGTATTGGTCGGCGAGAGCAGACCCGATGCTCCCCTAAGGCCATGATTTGACTAATGTGCCCAAGGTCCCTTCCCACGTGAAGCACAAACGTGAAGATTCCCTAATTAACAAAATCATACATTGGATCCGCCACGTGAGGGGGTGTTGTTCAGTGATTAGGGAAGACATCTTGCGTGCGGAAAGGTTAACCCGCCCTAACACCCAGCTGTACAGAACTGCACCTAGCTGATGGGAACTTGGCCCACAACCTCATAGCACTGGAGGATAGGACGAGCTCACCCACCCCCACTGGCATTCAACTTAAGTATAGACCTTTCACACGTCCTTTGCTGCTATCTGTTCATCACTCTGACAATCCCCTGGGCGCAGACTCGCCCCTCGCTGCCAATGACTGACTCGTACACCAAGTTAACCCTGCAGGCACCAAAACACATCTGGCAAGCTCAAGCAATACTCAGTAGCTCAAGCAATACTCAGTTGCTCAAGCAATACTCAGTTCTTTACAAACAAAGCTAGTTATTCTATTGCCAAATCCCCACTAACCCCCCTCCTAACCACCATGGCACTCCTAAACAGCATCTGTTCTTTAATGATAGACTTAACGAGGGGGGTTCACTCTCAGTAGCACTCCAGTCAGAAGTACAAGCAGGGTACACTACTGATGAAAATCAGCCTTCTTATCTTGCTGGCCAAGAAAAGCCCACAAAGCTTAGTCTGGTAACATGGAACGTGGCAGGCGTGAGGTCAAAGGTGACCCTTTTGCACTGGATCCAATATATTGAACATCACAACATCTGTATCCTCCAGGAAACCTGGTCTACTACCCCTGTTTACATTCTTGGCTACATCATGTTCTATCGCCCAGCAACTACCAGCAAATTGGGTCGACCTGCTGGGGGATTATTGATCTGGGTAAAAATTGTTCTCCAATGCACTACCTGAGAGCTCCAGACCAATAGCCCTAACATTTTAGCGATCCAAATTAGGGGTGCGAATGGTACAGGGGTAGACCTCTTCAATTTCTACGCCCGAGGAAATAGGGCTGGAAGCAGATCGTCCATTCTTCATGAGTTGGAAGATCTTCTTGATGATAGGGCCACTCAGTCCCCATTAATCGTAGCTGGTGACTTTAATGTCACCTTCGAACCCTTGGAAAAGGAGGACATATGTGAAAGTAGGGAGGAAGATGACCTGTGCTCGTTCTCCCCCATTGACTTACCTCCTATCAAAAAATGGTCCCAAACGGCACTGCAGCTCAATGCCTTAACTCTTGAGTTTGGCCTGGGGGCCACCAACGTCCTCACTAAATCTGATAAAATGGGGGCCAACACTTATAATAGACCCACCAATATAAGTTGTATTGACTAATTCCTGCTAGATTTGAGACTGTGGCCTGGAGTGGACGATATGATAGTGGGGTCTACCATAGATAGTGACCACAACACCCTAGAGCTCTATTGGACATCACCCTGGGCTAAACGCTCGTGCCGCCCACATTTTATTCTTGCAACTAGGGAAGTATGCCCAACTAATGATAATAGGCGACTTGAATGGGCACGCGTAGGTATGGACACTGGGAAACTCGAAGCAATCAAACTCAATCTGCTGGATAGCACCAGAGAGATACTTAGATTAGTCGAGCAACTGGGAGGCCTGGTTAAGATTGCGGCCTGTCAAAGTCATCTTTTCAACCAATGGCCTCTTATTTTAGAATGCCACTAAGCCCGCAGGGCACCACCAAGAAGATTAGGTAACAGTATGCCTGGTTTAACCAGGAGTGTAGGAGCCTTAGATCAAAATTGGCCCTTGCTATTAGAGCAAACAATGTGGTTGAACTGAGGGAAACCAGGAGGTCCTACAAGGCAGCTCTGGTTAGAGCGAAAAAGGAATGGGAGGTGAATCGATGGTTGTCGATCAGAGAGTCCTGTTTTAGGAAAGACTCACAGCAGTTTTGGCTTTTAGTCACTAGGGGAGATGCAGATAGGCCCTGGCCACCCACTAATAACATCGCTATTGCAACCTGCTATGACCATTTCTCCTCACTATACACTGGACCTTGTGAGCCAGACACTCATGCCTCTACCCGGACTACGCTTATCCCCAGATCAGCAAGTTTTTCTCCATAGTCGAAATCAGGTCCAGCATTAATTCCATCTTTAGGGCCAAAGCCCCAAGACCCAATGGCATTCCGGGCGATGTTTTTCTCATTGATATTTAGAACTGGTCAATATACATTCTGGCACTAGCCAACGAAATTGCTGCAGGTGCCCCAATACCACCTTCCTGGAAGGGTGCTGAGGTGAATCTGGTCTATAAGAAGGGTGACTGTTCGATGCCCTCCAACTACAGGCCCATTAGCCTTATTGATAGTGCTCAAAAGGTCTTTGCCCATGCACTTCTTATGAAGATCCAGACCTGGATAAGCGATAATACCATCTTGTCCCCTTTTCAGGCAGGGTTTAGACAGAAAACTAGCACTTTCGATCAGGTTTTTTGCTTTCTCCTATTGGCCTGGAAGACTGTGACTATCGGACAGGGAAGTTTATTTGTAGCATTTATTGATTTAAGATCTGCTTTTGACCTTATCCCTAGACATAAGCTTTGGTGTATCTTGAAGGAGATGGGCCTCCCCTCCGAGAGCTTAACGTTAATTATTCGTATTCATGACGACAACTACGGAAGGGTTTGCTGGGGCAGCCAAAGCCAATTGACAGATCCAATTAAAGTCGACAAGGGGGTCCGACAGGGCTGTGTATTGGCTCCCACTCTCTTTTCTCTTTTTATAAATGGAGTTGTTCAGTACCTCACTGATATTCCTGCTAATGCTCCAACTCTGGGGGGAGCCAAGGTGACAACTTTGCTGTTTGCTGATGACATGCTGTTAGTCTCCAAAACCCCTAGAGGACTGCAGCTGCTCTTAGATCGCTTCGAGGTTTTCTGTGCAATGAGAGGCTTAGAGGTCAACACCTCGAAGACCAAACTCTTAATGTTAAACCCCCACAAATCATTAAAAGGCAAGTTAACACTGGGTGAGATTCCCTTGGAGAGAGTGAGCACCTTTGATTACTTAGGTATCACTCTATCCGAGGATTTGTCTTGAAAGCACCATGTAACGAAGCTAACTCTTCAGAATAGACAGACTACTTGGCTCTTAAAGAGCATAGGACCCCCCAGAGCAAACCAGTAGCAGCCCCACTCCATATATATGATCATAGGGCAGCGGGTTCAGCATTGTATGGGGCCGAACTTTGGGGCTTTGAAAAACTCGATGGTCTTCTTACCACAGAGAATACATTTTTGAGAGCTTTATGCTCACTTCCTCAGAGTACCCCCCTTCACCCACAAAGACTGGACATGGGCAGAACCTCAGTTGCTGAGAAAGCTAAGCTACGCCCCCTATTGTTTTGTTTGCACTTAAAAACAACCCCCGAGCTGCTCCCATACGCTGCTGCCCTTGTTGAAGTAAGTGCTCTCGACTGCTTCAAGAAAATTGGTTGGCTAGCTAAAGTGAAGTCCCTGCTTACTAATATAGGGCTGGAGGGATCGTGGGTCACAAAGGAATCAGCATTATTGCCTAGTAAAGACTTGATTAAGAAACAACATTGGAATTGGGTGGCCCAGTCCTCTATCTCCCTTTCGTTTTGGGGCCAGCTCACAATGGAATTTAAACTGACAGGTGTTTAAGAACAATATCTGGAGGCCATTATGATCCCGCAGGATAGTCAGCTTTATATGCAATTCAGATTTGGCTCCCTCCCGGTGAATACCTTTACAGCCTCCTGGCGACAGTTTTCTACCACACTGCAGTCTTGTCCAGGTTGTCCCCTTGTTGCTGAGTCAATTAGTCACAGATTCTTTGTGTGTCCTATGTACTGTTCTCCAAGAGCCAAATGGCTAACTCCTGTTTGTAGGCGGCTTGGCACTGTTTGTCATCGCGAAGCGCTGCGTATTTTAAAATCGGACTCTAGCCTTCTAGTTGCCTGCGCAGTTGCCACGTTTCTCGGCAACATGTGGATTATTAGAAGACCCGTGATGAAGATGTAACTGTTTGTAACTTTTCTAATTCATTTTTTTAGTTCCTTTTTAAACTAATAATATGTTTCTCAGCTCTGGTTACAGCACCTTTTTAGGTCAGGCCTAGCGGCAGCGTGCATGCGCTGCTCGCTCTGCAAGGCATGCTGTAGTCGAGTATGCTGTAGAAGCCTCGCCCACTCTCCTCCCATATTTTTCATTGACTGGTGTCATTGTCCTTGGTAAAAGCTGGTTTCCAATTCATATGAGGCTTGTTAGTCCTGCCTTGTTACCGCCTTGTCACCATTTGTTGCCGCCCATAAGGACTGGACCTTTTACTTCGCACATTACTCGGTCTGCTTTATCTAGTGAGAGAGCACTATTTTTTTGTGATTGATACTGATGGGGACAATGGCGGCTGCTTTATTTTGGGTATTTGCATGTTGAGCACGGCGCCTGCTTCAGGGACGCCGCGCTCTGTTTTTTTTAAAATTTCTAACTTTAATACTGAGCGCGGCGCCCGCTTCACGGACACCGCGCTCAGTTTATTATTATTTTTTTAAGTTAAAACCGAGCGGGGCGCCCGCTATAGGGACACTGCGCTTGGTTTATTTTAGTACCATCGGGCTTAGAACACACACTCGCTGTCTGAGTCCTCACTCGCTCTTTCCCAAACCACTGACTCTCTGGCAGTTCACAACACTGTCCTCTCAGAGCCCTGATCCCATCGGATCCTCCAAACCCTCACTCTCTACGGAGAGCACTCTTCTCCAAGGGCTCACTCCCAGCTCTGAGCACTCTCGCATTCAATGTGAGCTGAGAAGAGCAGTCGCCACGCACTCAATCACTCCGGTCTCTCACTCAGAGCACTCTCCTTGGCAGTGTGACAGCTGCTGCCCCAGAACACTCTCCCCAATGCTCACTGACTGCTCAAAACACCCTCCCCGTTCACCCTCACCTCGAACTCTCACGCATGGTCCAGATTACGCACTCTGTGGGCAGGGATGTGCGGTGCACGCGGGAGTGGGGCGTGTGTATGATACAGCGGGGTTTGTGTGTGGTGGGTGGTATATTGTGTGATTTATGGGCTCTGGAGTTTAAAGGTGTGATGCTGTTGGGCACATCATAGGGGGTAGGTGTCTAATGTGTGGTACGCAATATGGACGATGGGGGTGATATACATGTAATTATGGCATGCCTATTTGGCAAATGTTGGGCTACGGGGGTGTGCGCGAAAGCGTTTGCAGAGGGTTATTGAACTGTGATAATGCTGTGGTATAGAGATGTTGGGTGTGTGAGGGGATAAGGTGTGATATGTACGTGCTGGGAGAAAGGGGTCTGCTGGGATATGTTTTGGCGTGCAGCGCGTGTGTAACTGTGAGTGTGGATGCAGATGGGGTGTGTAGAGGTGATGGAGGCTGTATAAGCTCTGCTGAAGGTGCTATATTAGGGGCTAGGTGTGTGAGTGTGTAGGGCGTGTCCAAAGGTCAGTCGTGGGTGTGCCGGGTGTGACGTGGCCATGCTACAAGGATGCTGAGGTCCTCTGTTGGTGTGCTAGAAGGCTGGGTACGTGTGTAGGCAGCGAGCTGTGTATTTTAAAAGATGCTTTAAGTCACAGTCATAGTGCTTAATTGGTCCATAATTACGTCCACCAGTGAGTGCGGGATGCCTTAGTTGTAGTTAGGAACAACTCCTGACACCTGTATCCACCTCTCTGATGAGCTCACCCTTCCGGGCGCTCTGCACAACCACAGCCAAGACACTAGAAGACTAGGGATGAAGAAGTACAAAAAAGTAAAACAAGCATTTGCAATGCAATAGGTCTTGCATTTGCAAGAGTCTAAGCTATTAGCATTGTAAATGACTATGCCTTTTATTTATTTATTTATTTTATTTTTATTTTACTCATTTGTATGGCGCAACGAATCATCCCCAGGGGGATCTCTCGGCGCCTGAGAAGAAGACACTCACTGAGCATTATAATCTTAAAACAGCCAGGTCTTAAGCATTTTCTTAAATCGAAACAGGTCGGTGCAAGCACGGATCTCCTCAGGGAGACTGTTCCAGTGACTGGGGGCTAGGTGAGAAAAGGCCCGACCACCCATTTTAACCTTCCTAATTCTCGGCGTGCGGAGCAGATTGCGATTACTAGATCTCAACTGACGCACGGGGCAATACAATTCGAGTTTCTTCTTGAGGTAGGCAGGGCCATTCTCCTGAAGAGACTTAAAAACCGTACATAGCAGCTTGAAAATAGCTCGTTTCCTAATAGGAAGCCAGTGTAATTGGCGTAGTAGCGATAGAGAAGAGGTGCGGGCCGGTTTATTGAGGGCAAGGCGAGCTGCCGTGTTTTGTACCACCTGGAGTCTTGATAGTAGGTCTTCCCTTATTCCAACCAGCAGAGAATTGCTATAATCCAGTCGGCTAACCAGGAGCGACTGGATGAGGGTTTTTCTTGCCGATAAAGGAATCCACTGAAGATCTTTCTAAGCATCCGCATTGTTCCGAAACAGGTGCCTGACAATGTCTTCACCTGTTCTTCCATCGATAATTTATTATCGACTCTAATGCCTAGATTCTTGGCCCAACTTTTTGGGGAGGGCGCCTCTCCTAGTTCAGATGGCCACCAATCTGGGGTCCACAGTTCCTCAGCTTTACCAAACAGCAGTATCTCTATTTTGGTTGAGTTAAGCTGAAGAAAGTTCTTTCTCATCCATCTGGCTATATTGGACATACAGTTTTTAAACCTTAGTTTGGTTGCTGCAGTGTCATCCTCAATAGGGACTATCAGCTGCGTGTCATCAGCATACGATATAGTCTCAAACCCACACCTTCTGATGACTCCGGCCAGAGGGGCCACATAAACATTAAACAAGGTGGGGCTCAAGATAGATCCCTGTGGGACTCCTTTATCTACCAAAGTGGTTTGTGATACAAAGGAGTCTAGCTGGACACAATGTGTTCTATCCGATAAATAGCTTTGGATCCATTTAAAGGCCATGCCTCTGACACCAATCTCTCGCAGCCTATCCAAAAGGATACGATGAGAGATGGTGTCAAAGGCTGCTGACAGGTCGAGGAGGACTAACATCACTGGGGTCCCATTATCTAATGACATCCTAATGGTGTCAGTGACCTCCAGTAGTGCGGCTTCAGTGCTATAAGAAGCACGGAAGCCAGACTGGGATGAGTCCAGTAGGTTGTGTTGTTCCAGATAGCAAGAGAGGTGCCAATTAATGAATGTCTCCATTATCTTAGAGCAGCAAGGGAGGAGCGAAATCAGTCTATAGTTTTGAAGATCGGTCGGGTCAGCTAGTGCCTTTTTGAGCAGTGGTTTAATCCGTGCGTTTTTCCACTTTCGAGGGAACGTAGCTGTAGCTAATGAGATGTTGCAAAACTTCGGCAAGCACATCAGCTAGGACCGGGGTGAGTTCTGCCAAGACAGCGGGAGGTACCGGGTCTAGTGGGGATCCTGATTTTACGTTAATTAATAAGGAGCCCACTTGCTCACCCGTGTTTTAAAAACCAAAACATATATAAAAGGCATGCTGGCACATGCATCAAGCTAGGATTTTGCTAGTCCTTAATAGCGAATATTAAGGATTCGCAATTAAGGATTCGCAAAATCCTATGCATGTAGGAATCGCTATAATAATAGCGATTCCTTCACATTCCTTATTTGCGACTCGCAAATTGCGAGTCGCAAATAAGGAATGGCTTCCCATTCATTCCTATGGGCCTATGGGCCTATAGGCCCATAGGAATGAATGGGAAATTGCGAGCGCTATTTGCGAGTACCAATAGGTACTCGCAAATTCCGCATGCAATTTCAAGGGTGCAGGGGTGTCAAAAGAACACCCTGTTGCACCCCTGAAATTGATCCGTGCACACATGTTGCGCACACACATGTCCCAAGGACATGTGTGTGTGTAACCTTCAACTTTGAAAAATGCACTTTAGTGCATTTCTCAAAGTTTTGCAATTACCATGAAGTTCAACTTCATGGTAAATTGCGCCCTAATAGCTGAAATCGCTAATTTTTTTACTTTGTTGCATTGCATTTAAGGAATCTCAATTTGCGATTCCTTAAATGCAATCGCAATTTAAGTAATCGCAATTGTGCGATTCCTTAAATTGCGATTTTTGCATTTGGGATGATGCATCCCAAATGCAAAAATACAGGTCGCAAAGGGGCAGATTCTGCGAATCTGCCCGTTTGCGACCCGATTTTCGGATGATGCATGGGGCCCATGGTCATTTACAATGCCAATAGCTCAAACTTGCGTAAATGCGAGACCTATTGCATTGCAAATGCTTGTTTAGTATTGTGACTGCATGGGGGCCATGCTGCCCAATTCCATCTCGGCATAGGCTCTTGTTGACACAGCACTTAGGCACTTTATAAGCCAGTTTTATCTTTTTATAACAGTATTTAGGATAATCAATCAAGTTGAAACTTTTTAGATTGCTCTTACCAAATCTTGGTATGCTTTTTATCTTGTTTCCTTGTATTGTATGCATTGCACTTTTATGGTCGTAATTACCGAAATAAAGTTTTATGAATTGAATTGAAATTGAATTGAGTAGTAGCAAGGCACATACGTGACCCTGACATCAGGGAAGAAGAAAGAGCAAAGCAAGAACATTCAGAAGTAGATATAATAGAAGTTCCAACCTCCAAATGCAAGTTTTAATCGTAAGGAGGTGAAGAATATGATGTAAAATAAGGGAAAAATTGTGTTGCAATGCATCTATGACTTGTAAATGCATCCTTACATGTGAATCAAACATGAACTAACATCACAGCATAAAGGAAAAAACTCTACGGCATCTGGATGGGATCCTTAGATAGAATTCTCTGGACAGTCCATCTTGGAAAAGGTAGTTTAAAAGGCTTGTCTGTTCCTCTTTCCTGAATGCCATTGTATTGGTTTAACACACAGAAAAGGTTTTACATCTTTTATCCAGCGTTTAACTCCACATTCCTGGCAGAGCTTTTCTCTCCCGATGCTCCATGACGCTCATAGAACACCCACCTACATGACAGCAGGTGTGAGAACGCCAGTGTGATCTAGGTGGTGGAGATGCTTACCCACACATTGAGCATCCAGCAACATGATGTCTGACTGCAAGAGGAGTGCACAGTCTTCTACTGGGTGCTTTAAATCTCAGGTAAGCTCTCGCCACAGATATAACAGGGTGACTCTTTGCACTAGTCAAATACCAGCTTTTGTTCCATACTTACATGTCAAATAATCCAATCTAACACATTAACACAGACGACATCAGCAAATTACACATAAGTACAATCCGTAGGCACACAGAATACCACTACATCATCAGCTCTTACATAAAGCATTTTTTGGAAGAGATACCTATGTGCATATTTAGAGTTTGGCAGCCATCCATCTGCTGGCCACAGCAGTGTAGGGATGTACTCTGCTGCTGTTGCAGAAAGCCAGCCAGCATATTTAGATAGCTCCATGAGGAAGGCGAAGACCTCTATGTTTTCTGCTGAGCGACCATTGTAGCAGCTCCATTGAAGACAGTGAGTGGATGCCTTATTTAAAGCAGCCACTCAGGAAAGTTTTATGTTCATGAAAAACAAACCCTGAAAGTCTAAATTTGTTTTTAGAAAACAAACAAAAGAATGCCCATGACACATGCCAATTTGAAAGGGTAATTTTTGCTTTCTTATTTTTTGGACCTCAAATGATTCTATTGCACTCCCAAACAGTAAAAGAATATGTCGGAAGCCTACCCAACTAAGGCATATGGTCGGAGTTACTTTGACCAATGGTTCAATGTCAGGCAGGCAGTTGGTAAAATGTTTCTGCAGGTGAAGCTTCGGAATCTCCTGCTGGGGGGAGATGGTGGGCCCCCAGACTCTAATAGAGCTCATTGGAACTGCTACTACGTGACGCATCCTCGATGCAGGACCTCGCATTGTAGTCGCAGCTCACAGGAACTGCCGCTGCGTGACGCATCCTCGATGCAGGACCTTGCATTGTAGTCACAGCTCACAGGAACTGCAGCTGCGTGACGCATCCTCGATGCAGGACCTCGCATTGTAGTCGCAGCTCACAGGAACTGCAGCTGCGTGCCGCATCCTCGATGCAGGACCTCGCATTGTAGTCGCAGCTCACAGGAACTGCCGCTGCGTGCCGCATCCTCGATGCAGGACCTCGCATTGTAGTCGCAGCTCACAGGAACTGCCGCTGCGTGACGCATCCTCGATGCAGGACCTCGCATTGTAGTCGCAGCTCACAGGAACTGCCGCTGCGTGATGCATCCTCGATGCAGGACCTCGCATTGTAGTCGCAGCTCACAGGAACTGCCGCTGCGTGACGCATCCTTGACAAGGGACCTCGGAATGCTCTGCAGCCACTGCTTCTTTGCAATGTAATTATGTTTGCACCAACAATGCCATATACATTGTGATTCTTAAAAAAGAAATGTAAAATACCTTCTCTGCAAAAGAGATAATGAGTATTTATAATACCATTGGAAATATGCTTCTAGTATGAGGTACAAAGAAATAAAAAAATAGGTTTACATCAACTATTAAATTGCGCATTCATGGTTAAATATTTCCTTTGTGGACAATGAAATTATAACTGCACAGAGGATTTAATTTGACATTTTCCGCTACCACCTACGAAGATTTTTTGACCTAGCCAGAAATGCTATCTCATTTCAAAAGCTGCCTTAGTTCCATTCTGCACAAATTGATTTTTTTGTGGGCGGAGGGCACAGGAATGATTTTTGTTGCTTCGCATTGTCTGCCAGCAGAACCAAGGGGGAACAATCTGTCTGAAATGTGCCAGATAAGATCTAATCTGCCATCCCAGAGTCCATTTCTTCCACAGGAGTAACATTTGAAGCATCCCTCTCTATGGCTCTCCGAAGGAAAGCTCATGTCATCCCTCGCATTTTCCCATTGTACACATCATTTCCTGGCGAATGCCGGATTTATTCCCCCGCTAAAGCCTTCTTGACAGGTTTGTTATCTGTTCACCCGGCCTGTGAGCCCCTGAGACTCAGCCACATAGCTGTTAGGGAAGGGAATAAAGGACTGGCAAGCAGGGCAAGTAAATGTCAAGCGAGCTGCCAGGGACGGATATTATAGCTGCCGGGGACCTCGGAGAGTATCGTGTGTCTTTTGTGTCTATTTTACAGTCGGTGCTTTATGCAGGATGGCAGTCTCGCCTGGATTGTACTTAGTATTGATTTACTCTCAGGCATGCACAAACCATTTTAGGGCTACAGGAAAAAACTGTACTTTTCTATAAACAAACCCTTCTAAAGTGATTTTGATTAATGCACTGGTACTTTGCCACAAATCCTAAAGTCTTTATTGCGTCCCTTTGTGCCTCTAGCCTGACCGTATAATTCTTTATAAGATGCGTGCACGATTGTAGCTGAACAGTAGTTATTTTTCTCCATTTAGGTTTTAAAATATCAACTTTTTTTTAGAGTGTTACTCTCCTACAGTCCTGCATGTCCTCTCCTGACTCCATATCAGTTTGGCGTGACATATTCGAAGCACCTCTTGTGACACTAAAAATCTCCCACATAGGTTATATCATAAAGTCGCAAACTGCTAACAAAGCACAGCTAACACAGTAGCCACTTAGGGCCAGATGTATGACCATTTCATTTTGCTAGTTGCAAATTGCAACGTTTTGCAACTTGCAATTTCCGACTCGCAAAATGGAATGTGCAACACTGTCTCAGACTTTGCGATTCCTAATGGGGTAGCTAAAGACCTACCTCGTTAATATTATTGAGGTAGGTCGCAATTTGTGACCCCTTAGGAATCTCACATATCACAGGGATAGTGGGCTGCTGGGGACAGCAGACCACCACGTCTGTCTGTGCTTTTTTAAATAAGGGAACATTTTTTTTTCAAATTCAGCCCGTTTTTTTTTTTTTAAAGGAAAATGGGATGCGTTTAAAAGAAAGAATGAAAAGTTTTCTTTTCATTTTTTAAGGGCAGGCAGTGGTCCATAGGTTCACTGCCTGCTCTTTAAACTATTTTTGAATGCATTCACAAAGGGGTAGGGGTCGCTTAGGGACCCCTTCCTGTTTGCGACTGGCATACCACCTACTTAAAGTAGGTGATAAATGCGGTTGTTTTGTGACTGCATTTACGGTCTCAAAACAATCGTACATACCAGTGTAACTCGCTACTAGGAAGGGACGCCGTTGGCACACCCCTTCACTAATAGCGGCTAGCAGACCTATTTTGAAAGTTGGTAATAGGTAACTAACTCGCAAAATAGACTATGTACATATTACAACCCTTTTTAGCAGTCACAAACTGGCTGATTCCCATTTGCGACAATTAAAAACGTTCATACATCTGGCCCTTAGTCATCCACATAAAAGTGCTTTGGGGTCTCCTCAGGGGTATGAGGCGCTATACATATGTTGCGATACAGTACATTACAATACAATAAATATAACTAGCCGGAAATATTGTATTGTAATTGCATTTATATAGCGCTTACTACCCCTGACGAGGTGTCAAAGTGCTTTTCAGCGAGTAGCACGCTACTCCGGAACCCATAATGGATTAGTGGTGAATTAGTATAGTGAAATGTGAAAGTAATTTGAGTGGTGGATATGTTAGTCGGTTATTTGGATTGAGAAGGATAGTGGAGGGATAGAAGAGGAAAAAAGGTTTGCATTTATATAGCACTTGCTAACCCTGATGAGGTGTTTAAGGGCTTTTTTGGCAAGTAGCATGCTACTCCGGAACCCATAAAGGATTAGTGATGGATTAGTATAGTGAAAATATGAAAGTAATTTGAGCAGTGGATATGTTAGTCAGTTATTTGGATCAAGAAGGATAGTGGAGGGATAGAAGAGGGAAAAGGTTTGCATTGATATAACGCTTGATACCCCTGATGAGGTATTGACACGCTTTTCTGGTGAGTAGCACACTACTCCGGAACCCATAAAGCATTAGTGGTGAATTAGTATAGTGAAATATTAAAGTAATTTCTTTTAGGTTTCCTACTATATTTGGATTACATTCCCAGCTAATTGGAAATTAGCAAGTGAGTTTGCAACTGCTCATGGGAATCTGCAAAAGCTGCAAATTCTCACGAGCACTGGAGATCTCGTTGGAAATTCCATGATGCTCACATGCATTACTTTTTATGCACATGAAATACATAAATGTATATTTCTTCATGGGAAAACGTTTTTATGCTTGCAGAAACCAGAACTCATACAGGCAGCCCTATTTTGAAGTGCTTCCACCCAGCATACACATTACTCCTACCCATAATAGATGTACAATTAGAAATACGTTTGGGGTGGGAATTCCCACTCCGACATATCTACAACGCTGCTGTATGAGTTAATGTATTTACATGTAAAATGACACAACACTGGTAAACTACAAATAAATAAAAAGTATCAAATGGTGCCTCAAAAGCGGTTGCTTTGATCTTTGCAATAAAAAAAATCTCCAAAAAGAGCTTCTTGTAGAGACAGTTGGGTATTGCACACGCCACACAACATGGAGCTCGTCCTGATGGTGAACCATGCCACCTTGGTGGGTGAGTGTCAGTGTATCTTGTAGAGGATAATCCTCGGACTTGAGATGTGGTATCTCAAAGGTAAATTTACCATTTCAGTACTCTTTTCTGAACATCACAACATTTTGAGTTGGCAAAGCACTACCAAATGAATAGCACCGTCCTGCACCAACATATATCTTAGAACAGTTCAGTTAGAACCTGTGTGAACATATTAGACTTCTACACACACAACACCTAATCATCATCATACCTGTTTACCAAGGTTGTGGTTCATATGTAGACAAATCACTCTGCATTATGTGAGCAGCTTAAAAAAGACCTCCCACAGTAAATGAATAAACAAAGCAGGCTTTTGGCAAACCTACCCATATATGACACTATACCCTCGATCAAACTAATTTTAGCTGTCATTAACCTACACAAACCACTTTAAATGTTTTGATCAACTGTCTACTAATCCTATAAAACCGAACACTAACAAACAACATACACAATTGAATTTTTGGTAGTCAAGAACTGACCAAAAGGACGTCCAGATTAAAGAAGATATATTATTCCGTGCAAAGTTTAGCTAGAGATATAAACACGTCAATAACATAAGTATTAGAAAGGCATTATGCCAGAGACCAAGGACTATGTGCGTGGGCACTGGGGCAGCACATGGCATCGCTTTGAGGCTCATAGAAACATAAACTGTAGTGCTGAACAATTTAAGCCTGCAAAAAACTAATTTGCACCAAAAGTTGGTGTGAGCGCAGTGCCGAAATAGATCTCCCCTAATCTATGCAAAATAGAGAGAATGAGGTTGGTTAGTGCAAAGCCAAATCCGCTCAATGACTTAGGGCCTGCTTATGATCTTGGCAGATGGGATACTCCTTCACAAACGTGACGGATATCCCGTCGACTATATTGCAAGTTTCATTATATCCTATGGAACTTGTAATACGGCGGACGGGATAACCGAATCGTTTGCGAAGGAGTATCCCATCCGCCATGATCGAAATCAGGCCCTAAGTCTTGGCTTTACCTTGAAATCCCAACGTTAACTGAAACCAGGCACAAGCATGGGGCAAGGAGAGTGCTGTGTGGTACTCTTTTGCTCAAGATGTGCAATTACTTCTGAATTTCACATTTTATGTCGCATAACCTTGTATTGTTGTCCCCGTGTGGAAACCTGATCTTGGTGGTGCACTTTGACAGGAAATCTCATGCAAGATACCAGTGGGTTGCCCTTGCACTGTTCCACAGCACTTAGTATTACAGTTTTTTAGCACAAGTGCAGCTGATGACACACACTGTGACTCTTGTTGAACCTGCCATTATACATTTTTTCCACACCTGCTTAATTTGAACTGCTGTTTTTCAGTCAACAGATTGTAAATTAGTAGCCATCAAAAAAGGACACTTCTGCTTACAATTCACCAATTTATGTTCAGATTATGTCAGAGAAACTGCATCGGACCAAAGTGAAAATAAGGATACCACTATCTCCAATAACACTAGGACATATGTTATAAAATGCATTAAATAAATATTAAACAATCCATATAGTTGGCAGAAAACATTATAGTGCTTCTGGCTGTATTTATACTAGTTTTTTTACACTGCTCAAACAGCTATACAGCAAATGCATTAGCATACTAAGCTGTTTCAATGGGATAGGAAACAATGGCTTATAGAGTAAAAAAAGATCTCTATACCACACCATCCGCTGAGCGATGACTAGGTTCTGTCTCTTGCTTATGACTAGCAAATATTTGCAACAAGTACACTAACGCACTAAGCTAAGCTATTGAGATTGAAAAAAAGGATAAGCAAGTCATATTAAATTATCTTCATAATATAGTTTAACCTGCTTATTGGCACATCTCACACACACAAAGACCAACTTCAATTTAACATGCTGGCTGCAGAGGTTTCATTAGAAGGTTTATCTGCAAATGTAACCAGTAAATTTCCAAACTTCTCTTCAAAGGAAGGTACCTGGTAAGAAGTAAGGAATCACCAGCAGCAAATAACCATCTCCAGCTGGAAACGTGCTGTTTTAACAGGGCAACCTCTAGTTTGTTAATATGACTATTCTGTTCGGTTTCTAAAATAAAGGTATATGTGAAAATGTTTATGAAATATTATTACTGCATGTCATGTGCAATCCTCTGTAAACATTTTTTTAAATCATTAAAATGAGCAGGGAGAGAACCCTCCAAGTGCAGCATCAACAGCACAGCAAACAGCTAAACAAAGTGGGTCAATGTTCAAAGCTAGGCCAATAAGTCATCAGACGAATTTTCACACCCTTTGATCAGAAGGGACTATGTCAAAGAAGGGTTTTTCAGACTCCAGGCATCCCCAGAAGGAAATCAGTCGAAGCACACGGTGAGAACAGAAGCAGCTCACGCTCTGAACTTAGTCAGTGCATTTATGCAGAAGCATCTTAGATGTGCAAACCTCAGAGCCCAGGCTGGGACAGCCAAAGTAGTAAACATGGCTGATACCGAGAGCAGGACCCCTGCTGCCACTGTGCCTCTTGCTTCAGAGCATCACAGCAGTGGTCAATGCAAACATTCTCCATGTGTACCTTGTCCAAGGATTAATTAACCCACCCTCCCTTCTACCATACTGTGTAATGCCTCCATATTGTGGCCTATCTCGTGGTCTCAGCTTGTGTTCGTTTTTAGCCTAATGCTGTATACTAGCAAGTCATTCATTGTGAACACAGAACCACTTACAGATATCATAAATGAATGCTAATAACCTAAATATTTACATATCATATCATACATTAATGCTTTTAACCTAGCCACTTACATATCAAGTCATACATTAGTGCCATTTACCTAACCACTGACATATCATACATTTGTGCTAGTTACCAAACTACTTACATATCATATCATACATTAGTTCTATTTACCTAACCACTTACATACATCATACGTTAGTGCTATTTTTCAAAACGCCTACTATGTTCAGCAACTATGGGAGATGAAACTAAATTAACTATTCTTCCTCAAAGCTGAAATATCACCCACACAGCAAAAACTATATTACCCAGAACTCTTTCAGTAGCACATTCTGAGGTATGCCTTTACAGAAATGTGATAGTCAAACATGAGACATGATTGTGTGGTGAACATGGTGCTAACTGTTATTGAATATTCTTCCAGACTGACAATTAAAGACCTCAAGCAGGACAGAACGTGAGCTCTTCTGCTTTGTTCTGCTAGCTCTCCTTTATAAAGGATCATGCCAAAGCTACTTTCTCTCGAGTGCCTGATCACAGGGCCACACATTTCCCTCTAAGCTTCTCCTGTAATATCAGGTATGATGGCAAACAGCAATGTATTTCTGGCCTCTGTTTCTACACAAATGCCATGTTTTGTTTAGGAGGTCTGTGCAAAATTGTTCTCACAAATATATATGAGAGGGAGTCAAATGTAAAAGCCTATGAAAATATGGGAATAGGCGAGGGGAGTGGAAGACTTGTAGCAGGTGAAGAGTGGAATGAGGCTGAAGAGAAAAACAGGAGAGACACTAGCGAGAGAAAGACACAACAATAAATGCTTTTACCTGGGAGAGAATTGAAGTGTCTTTGGAAAAAGGGGCATTTAAAGTCCTTCTTGAATGTAGCCAGAAAACACATGGTGCATAAGTCTAGGGAGAGAATATTTTATGTTCTGGCTGCGCTACTAGAAAGGATTGGGTTATGATACATTCCTTTATAGAAGCTGGAGGTTCTAAGAGTAGTGATTCTGCACCATGTGATGACCTAAGACCCCCAATATTCTCAAATATAAAGGATGGTCTCCAGGAAAGGAGTAGGCATTGCCCTGCAAACTGGCCAGTCATCAATCATGTCATCATCATTCGTCTGCATTGTTATTCACTTTTTGATAAGGTCAAAGTATTGCACTCGAGATATTGCACCACCTATTGAACTGTACCTGTTCTCTGAATGCAGACGGAGACCTACTCATTTAATGTGACAGGGTAGAGCAAGCTAAAGCATGCAAACTATCATTCTGTAAATTATGTGAGGATTGTGAGACGGCAAGGGGGGGAAAAAGGGGGAGCGGCTCCCTACAAGGAAGTTGCAAATGTAATGTTTGATGAATTTGTATGCTAAAATTCCAATAAGAAAATGTATACAAATTATGTTAGGATTCTTACATCAGTCCACTAGGTTGCACTCAAGAAGGCCCACTTGACCTTCCTGATAAATTACGGTCCCTGTTGTCTTTTCTGTCTCCAGTCCCTGCCTCGATCACGGCCTGGTGGTGCGTCTTTGTTCTGTGTTTTGGCTCCTGGATCCAACAGTCTTTCTGACAATTTTATACTAGCCTTCTGTACTTTTCTCTCTC
The DNA here is from genome assembly GCA_963921515.1 of Calotriton arnoldi. Taxonomy (NCBI): domain Eukaryota; kingdom Metazoa; phylum Chordata; class Amphibia; order Caudata; family Salamandridae; genus Calotriton; species Calotriton arnoldi. Next base: position 1,741,917 of record CAWUFW010003383.1, read on the forward strand.
TTGTCTCCTATCCACCCTCCATTCCAGGCTTTCCTGTTTTGTGTCTTGTGTCTCCTGGTTTTTCTAGTCTTTCCTGTCCCAAGTCTTAGTACAGACATCTTTTCATTGGTGGTTCCCTGATTCCTAGCACCTGGTTCATTCCTCGCACCTGGCTCTCTCCCTCCAATTGTGCTCCTCCTCTGAGCTTCAACCTCTTCCTGCCCTGTGAGCTCAGTGTGCAGTGGCTCACAACTAACTTTGCTGCTGAGTCTACTTGTGCTCTGTACTGATCCTGCTGCTTTATTTCCAAACTTGTTCTTTGATTTTTGTATCCAATAATACTTGATTAAATTTTCTGTTTCTCACTAGTTATTAGTTATTTTTTATGTTTGCAATCTCTGGCTTATCCTGTATCTTTGTACCTGTGATTACCTTGTACCTGGGTTTGATTGCCTACTTCCTGGCCTGTATTTTAGATGCAAATTCTTTGCTTTGTGTTCTATGTCCTGTTCTGACTGCGTATTACTGTTACTGTCCTGTCCTCATTGGTGTGCAGATTTCTAGTCTTGTTTGCAGTGTTCATAGATCTGTGTATTCCAGTCCTCTTTCTGATTTTGAATTCAGTATGCAAGCCTGGAAAGGGAAACCTGGACAGAGGGACCAGGCAGACATATTGAACTGGAAAATCTGTCTAAGATGTGCAGGTCCAGCAATTGACCCATGCTCTGCACAAAGCAGGTCTTCACATCCAGAGTAGTACAAAAGCAGTGCGAGGAACACGGAGTGTTCAAAGCATAATGTGGTGGTCTCATTTGAAAGCTTTGATCCCTATGACACCAAATCCACCTCATCCAACTCAGCCAGGCTCCTTAGGGCTACCCTACATTACCCAACTCCTCAGCACGCCAGTTGGTATGGCCACCAGCCTATAATTATGGTTCCTTATACTCCACAAGACTGACCCACACATATCTATGTCTGCCTGCTCAGTAGTAAACTCCAAATGTCTTCAATATTTATTGTTTTTGTTAGTTCGAAGGTAGAAATGTGTAGTGTTTACTTTTTCACTACAACACTTAAGGCAATGATGTTAGTTCAATGGCAAATAGACATGACTAACTAGGGTTATGTAGCAGCAGTGTTTGATATGAGAGTGGAATCTAATCATGGTTATATTGTGCAACTAATATTGCAGTTGCTGTTTTGAAGGCCTTACTTTATATAAACATGGTGATTTGATTTGTACAGTGTCCTTCAATTAGAACATTGATTCTTTATTTGTTATGTGGTATATTCAAAACAACCCTTCAATGAAGATGTAGTTTAACTAAAGATGGGAGACCTATACTCGAATTTCTATCATCTAACTCAAGGATTTCATTTAGAAATGTATGTTATATAGTTGTGAGCTTTTCTATACTCTACCACTTATACATTCAGCCTTTATTTCAGAAGTGAGTGCTGACTTGCTTCAACGCCCCAGAATTTTGGATTTTGGAGTCTGACTCACTGTATGCTTCTATTAAAATGTGTTTCAGTGATTAATTCCAGTGTCCACCTTTTAAAATATGGTCCACCTTGTGCACGGGTGCACATATCTGTGGCTGAGAATGAAAGATATTTTTCTCACTCAGGCTGGTATCTCAGCATGGGTAGTCTGTTGCACATGATACCTTAAGTAAGTTTGTATAGGGTGATTTAATGAAAAGTCTGAGTATGTCCTTCTCATAGGGGGGGAACAGACAGGCCTCTGACACCATTCAGAGGTTCTCTTTGAAGTCATAGAGGGAAGAAACCAGTTTTGCAGTGGCGGTTGGGTCAGAGATAAGGCACAGAGAGAGCTCTTCCAAACCACAGCACGATTCTGCAGGTTTGATACTCCACAAGATGTTGTGCAGGGGTTTGGGAGCAAGTGGGTTGCTCCTTTGAAGTGTCTGTTATGGGTGGAGGTGTGAGGTAGCATTGCTGGTTTGGGCAGAGTCACCTACCTTCTAGTGCCCTCTACCTCCACTGTTAAACTCTGGCAGATGGGAAAGAAGTAGAGTGAAGAAGGAACTATAAGAGAGAAAGTAAGGACCAATGTGGATTAACACCTGCCTGGAGAGGAATCCAAGGATGCACTTCTTGGCACTTTGTTGGATAGTGTCTTCAGGGTCAGTGGCACTGGCCTTTCCACTCACTCAGTGGAACAGATGAGGGTGGACTTTTTGAGGACCCTCAAGAATAGGGTTCCCTTGGAATTCCCTGGAACAGTTGTGGCTGGTAGTGCTCACGTAAAGGTATTCCCAGACTCCTGCAAGGCACAGGTGCCCTGCTAGTGACCAGGAGAATGTGGAACTTTGGGAGTGCAGGTAAGTGGTCTAGTCTGCTTTGAGGGTCATGGGGTGCTGCTGAGAAACCCCAGCCAAGCTACCAGTTAATTTAATTCCTCTTCCTCAATCGACAAAGAGGAGTTTAAATTAAAAAGATCCAGAAGAACCACCCCCAAAATCTTAGAAGCCCAGATGCCGAAGGAAGCACTCCTGGTGGTTAAAGCTAGAGAAACTCTACCAACAAGGCCAGACAAAACTGCATTTGTGCTGCCCGCTCATGCAGAGTGTGCTTAGCGGTTCCTCAGGGTCAGGATCTAAGAAAAATCTAACTGCATTCAGCGCTTTTTCGTTATCCTTGAGAAGGGCCTGCAGTGCCTAGCCGAAAGGAAAAAGAGCCATTGCACGGATAGGATACCAGTTGCCAGGAATGGCCTGTGTTCATGTGGAACCAGCCCGTTTAGAGCAGGGTGCAAAGCATTACATTCCATGGTGCCTGGGCAGCTCTTAAGCCTACCTGAACTCGATCGTGAGGACTCTCCGGGGCCCAGAAAAGTCCTTCAACCTGGCCTCCCACCTTCTCCTGTGTGATGATCTGCAGCGCTAGAGAAGAGCAAAGGGTGGGAGACTCAAATCAGACAGCTTGCCACCAGCTTCAGCAAGGAGCTTGCTGTGTGGACAGGCATCTAGCCGGACTATGTGTGCTTGTGTTCCTAAGCAGTCTCTGGTCTGCATTGCCCAGGTGCCTCACCAAGGCAGAGGCACCAGCAGGAATCAATTTGAGTGCCAGCAGCACTCTGAAACAAGCATTTGCAATGCAATAGGTCTCGCATTTGCGAGATTTTGAGCTATTGGTATTGTAAATGGCAATGCCTTTTATTTATGTGTTTTGAAAACCTGCAAGCAACAACTTTAAGTACAAAGTGCACATAAATAATAAGTATTGTCTTTTTCAATGCCAATACGATAAAGTTTCGAAAATGCGAGATCTATTGCAATGCAAATGCTTGTTTGTTTAGGCTATTACTGTTAAATTAAAAACATACGGTCACTTTTATAAACGGCTCACTTTCAAGTATAAACAAGCACTGGTGACAACTTAAGCTGTGTAATTACATTTCACACAATATGAAGCAGCAAATGACAAGTAAATTATGAATTGTCGGGCATACGTTTGCCTATAGAGCATTTGCATATATTTGCGTATGTATACGCCAATATTTCAATTCTGTTAAATTCAGAGACTGAACAGACTTTGGTGACGAGGGGAAGGCAACAGAGGACAGAGGCTCAAACCCACGGGACTGAATGTGCAGCAGAAGTCGGAGGCTGTGAACAGAAATAGGACTGGAGAGCTGGAGTAGCTGAAGCTAGGAGGGAGAGGCCAGGATGTTCGAATAGGACCCAGAGTGGTGAAACGCTTCACCTTTTATAAATTCTGAAGCTCTGATTAGCTGGATAGATTTTGCCATACAGCTGGGGGAGCCGTCCCCAATCATCATTGGGGCAGCACTTAGAAGTCATGCCAAGCACTGGAACCCCGGTGCTGGCCTGACCACTAGAGGCTGTAGAGGCTGACGTGGATTCTATATCCCACCCAAAGATCCCTTCCTGCTCTGTTTACAATACTGCTTGGACCCCGCACTCTTCCTGTGACAGTGTAAGGGGAAGGGAGCTCCGGCCTGAAGCAGGCGGTCCGGAGATCCGACCCCATGATCAGGCGGCCCGAGATCCAACCCCATGATGAGTGCGGCCCCGAGATCCGACCCCATGATCAGGCGGCCCGAGATCCGACCCCATGATGAGTGCGTCAGACTGCAGAGATGAGGATTTCTGATAAGGGATGAGCAGCGAGTAGAAATAATTGTGTAGCTGGTGTGCTGGGTTCACTGCACATCATTTCAACACAATGGCAATAAATCAAACCTGAAGAAGAACAAAGCCATAACAATGGCAGGCGCAATCCCCCATGCCAGACACTTGCATCCCGCGGACGCGGGTGTTACCTTGGAATGCCTGTTAGTGCTAGGAGGAAAGGGCCAGGATGCATATTTGAAGTGGGAGGGGCGTTTTCAAGAACTCCAAGTAAAAGGGAAAACAAGCCATTAGCAAAAGGCAACCCTACTTCAGGCTTGAACCTGTCAGCCGAAGCCAGCATCCCCTCAAAGATGTTCAGCAATCACAGGCATAGCTATGATTTGTGGCCGGGTCGTGACAGAAGTGATTTGCTTGGAAGGTGATTAGGTCTGGCTAAGAGCAGACAATTTTATCGATGCGGTGAGTACAGAAAATAGACAAAACATCCGCTGTTTTGGGCAAATGAAGGGGGTCATTCTCCCTGACAGCCCCCGACTACCAAGACCAGCACTTTATCGAGGTGAGCCACCAAAAAACGTGGACAACGAAGCTGTCTTTTAGCATTTTCTTAAAGCGAAGAACGACCTTATTTCAGGCTTCTATATTTATTTACGACTTTCATAAAGCACCGTACTTCACCATGGCGACTCCAGAGCACCAAAAAAGCCAACAATGGGTTAATTGTTCCAGCAAAAGCTCATATAGTGAATGAGTCAAAAACAGACATGTTTCAAAGATTGTGAACAATCACAATCTTATTTGGTGTTGTATGTACCAGACCGTGTACAAAATGGTCAACAATCACATGCATGTTTTGCCCTCTTTAGAATAGATCACCTGTTTCTCATTTTTAATTCTTGATCCAAGCTCCCATTTTTACGTTTCAATCAAGTTTTACTCATTGTCATCTCTACACTGAGAAATGAAAGGGAATATACAAAGTGCGATTGGTTACTTGTGGCAGAAAATACCCAACTGTTTTAAAGCTAAAATATTGTTGGTTTAGGTTATGCCTTGTAAAATTCAGTGAAAAATATCGCTGTTTTGAGATTTTCCTCTTTATGTCACTAGTCAATTGGGTAAAGCTTTCGTACTTCAGATTTTTTTTTTTTAAAAACCCTATCACGCTAGCCAGGAGGAAAGATATATCTTTTCTTGCTGTTTTGTAGTTTAATTGTGTTGTTTTATCTCATAATGTTCTCAGTTTTACTGCATGCTTCCATTAGCACTACTTTAATGTAAGCCATACTTCGGAACCCAGTGTCACGTGACAATCTAAACAGAGCGTTTGGAATCTACGTATGCTACCGGTTCTCTATACATAATTTCGACATTTAGCGCCCTCAGTTCGAGCAAATTAAAGACAGGAGGGTCCGATAAATATTTTCCCGAGAACACAGGATTTGGACATGTGTGGAAGCCGAGTTAGCATGCAAGAGCCACAGTACATAGATTCAGTATTAGATCGCGTTTCCTTCTGAAAAGTATCTCTAAAGTTGTGTACGGCGGGAAGGAAAGTCTGGAGATGTTTCCTTCTGTCGAGCCCTGCAATGTTATTGTTTCTCCAAGAAAGTCACGACCCAGGTACCAGCCGAAAAGAAGACAATCTGTCGCCAGTGTGAAAAATATAGTGCGTCTGTCTCACGCCGCGAGTAAAGCATCCAGTCCCCGCGTGAACATCTTCTGTCCGTCCGCGTGCACATCTGGAATCCGTATTGATTCCAAAAGGCCCTCGCATGGCGAGAGCAGCGCATGCGCGCTGCTAACGCCAGGCGAGACCTAAAAACAAAGAGAGAAGGACATTTTAACCAGTGCATCTGGTTTAAGAATAAAAAAAGAGGAAATAGCACATCCCAATTGGCATATTAGGCGCACAGTATCACAGGATGGCAGAGGCACCATATAATACATTGATTGGTGTTGGACACTGCCCAAGAGCAGTGGTGGATCCCCATTTGCTCAACTAAGCACTCTCTAATTTTTTTCAAACACTAATCTGAGTATCACAGCTTGCAACCTACAGGGGGCGCACAATAAAGAAAAGTCACTTAGGTCAAGTTAACGGGGAGAGGATGTGGTCTCACGGCTGGACTGATGACTTTGGAGCTGGGAAACCAAGGTTCGAGCCTCGGGGTTGACTCCACATCCTGTAATTGTGGGCAAATCACTTAATTTCCCCATGCCCACCAAAAAACATGAATGTGTCCTTGTATAATGTAACTGGTGCTCATGTAAAGCGCTCCAATACCTTCGGGTCGAGTTCGCGCTATATAAATCTGCAAAAAAAAAAACGTTAAATGTGTCCTGGGCCCCTTATGCCTCAGTCACCTTTCAACATCTGCGAGATCTGGGAAGAGGTTTTCTTGCTGTTCTAGCACTTTTGAGCGTGGGTTTTCATTCTGAGGACCTTGGGTGTATGTACCTTTGTTGCTATGATCTCTGAGGTTGTTAAGCAATCATGTTAATGTAACAAGGAGACTCTGACACTGACATTTTCAACATGTTGATGTTTTCTTGACCAGTATCCATTAAAGTTGAAACCACTGTATAGTTCTGACATCAGTGTAAGTTAAATTTAGGGCATAATTCTTGATACCCTCTTGAAATCTGTTCGACATTGAAATGCATTATGGTTTAAGGACCTACATTTTGTATCTGATACCTTGATAAAGCCAATAAGTCTTACTATTTTTTTTATGTACCCCTCTTGCTATGTTAGGTGTATAGGGGCTATAGCTTGCTGGTGTGGAGAACGTTAAAGGTGCCTGCAGCTTAGGGGGGGGGGGCAGGATATATTTAGGGGTTTACTTAACCTGGGTGACCTTTCTGTTCTGTATGCCTCCCTGTGCCATAGATATTGCCACCTGCAGCTCAGTAAATACTTGTTATCATGGGTGTAGTATTTAGTTTTGCATGTAATAAAATATTTTTCCTTTTCAAAAGGAAAAAGGACTAACTGGACAGCAGTTTATTAAGTGTTGTCGGGGCATTACTATCTTTTGAGTCTCTAGCCCACAGCACCTCCGCAGAGTAAGCCTTGGATTGCCTAGCTACCCTTAGAGTCAGGTCCTTAAAGGGGATACTTGGCTCCCAGTTTAGAAGGTCCTCAGAACCGGGGCCCCATGTCACTTGAGTCGGATGACCTCTGTTGTTACAATTGGTACCCAGTACCTTCTAACTGCCCTGGGACCCTTGAACCCAGATTTTTCACAAAATTACTTTCACCTGTCTCTCTAGATGTTGCACTATATCGTTACATCTAACTTATGAGACCTGAGATCAGTACTTCTACCCTAAATTATTATCTCTCTGTACCTTCCTCAACAGGTGTCATTTTGCCTTAATGGTCGCTGTTCTCCATGCAGATAATGCTTTCTGTTTCATAATCCACTCATCTCTGTGATCAGCAAAAGAACATCATCTAATGGACTTGTCCCTTGCGAATTGTGTGTGTCACTGCTTGCATGCCTTACACACCCCAGCCTGGTGGCATTAACAGAGAGCTCTGCAGCACCAGTTGTAATGGATGTAATACATGGTTTTCAACAATGACCACTAGATACAGGGGAAATGTTTTGAGGATTGAGAGGCAAATTTCCTCAGTGCTAACTGTAAATCGGCAAATGCCATTTCCATTTGTCCTGAAAAATTTGGCAGTGACCCATTAAGGCCCCCTGGTCCACAGGGGGCCTTAATGGGTCACCCTATGGATATCTGGGAGCTATGAAAGTATCGGGGGCTCTTTATCATATTCTAAAGGGGGCACAATCATTTTGTGTTACACCACTTCCAACAAATGATGATTTTGTGGGCTGTTGTATTGTCCAGCTGCTGTATTGCCTCCCTATTCTAAGTTTAATACTTTGATAGGGCGACATATAAAGTAATCCCCCAGGTATAACCTCATTCCAAGCTGCAAAACATTTTACTGAGTTTGAATGGAGAATGGTAGACAGTGAAAAAGTGTGGTGCTACCATACAAGTTATAATCCCTATTCAAGCACACGCTTGCATTTATTCTGAATTCGAGATTGCCAGGCCATTGAAAATTCGGGCCTAAGTGCTTGATTTCCTAATTGACCTTAGCACAAGTTAACTTTGCAGAAGCCCGGATATCCAATGACATTTGCAGTGGAGGGAAAATACTGAGTTTAATATATTGTGTGTTGATTGAGAATTTATGGTTCAGTTCAGTTCAAATTCTTCATTTCGGTTACAAATGTAACCATAAAAGGACAAAAAAATATCCAAAATATACATCAAACAGTCCATCACTTTAAATTTATAGTAATTGTCAGTACTCTTCTCAAAGGATACTTTATACTATACAAACTTTTAAATGAGCATTGGTGATGCCTGGTCCCTCTGTATGTTATTAAGGTAAGAAAGAAAATACCAGCTGAGTTACACTTTTTAGTAGAATCTCATTCCACCACTGCGTGCCGATGTCCTCAAATCGCGATATTTTTACTCCAGAATGCAGTTCCATAGAACTGTCGAACTATGGGCTACATGTATGAAGAATAGGAATAACGATTTCCAATTGTGATTTTTTGTGTCTCGCAATTAGGAAACCACTATTCCTAATGTATGAAACTCTTTTGAGTTTCATTAGCGAATTGTAGTGGGTCAGAAATAAACCTACCTGGTGAATATTAATGAGGTTGGTTGCAACAAGTTTTCAAATCGCAATTTGTGCTTTGTACCTCCCAAAAAGCATTTTTCCAGTTGCAAACGGGCCGAGTCTCCAAATCAGCTCATTTTCAACCGGAAAAATGCTTCGTACATGTGGCCCTAAATTACAGGGTACCCAGGAATGGGCTTTTGGATTTGTTGAGATAATCCTGCTAGTCGTGTTACCTTTAGCCAGGAGTGAAGACTGCACTACTATTTTCTCATTTGACAAATAAAATAGAATACGACTGCCATTGTTTCCAGTTTAGAAGACCTAGAGAAGAGGCCTACAAGTGTGGGGGAAGTGCCATTACGCGGACATAACTATCAAAGCACCACCACACATGCACCACGCAGGCTTCAAACTTTTTGCGTTATGTATCTTTGTTCATTTATTAACTAGTGATGTCTTCGAGGCAATAACTGTACAAAAAACTAAGGGGCATATTAACAAGGAGGCGATAGGCAATTATCGCCGCTTTAGCGTCCGTTTTCGGACGAAAAGCGGCGATAATCCTATCGCCCAATCAGCAAGGTCACGCTATCGCGTGAAACCTTGCACTATCGCCCTTTCCCCCAACACCCATCCTTGCATCTCTAATGAGATGCAAGGTGGGCGTTACTGGGCGTACCCCAGATGGGCTACGTTGTAAATATCGCCGATGTGTACATCGCGATATTTACAAGGCAGCCCACAGGATTGTAGCAGACCTTAGATTTTGGCGAAAACGGGCGTTTTTGCCAAAATCTAACGTCTGCTACAATCTCGACTTACCCATGTTACACATAGGAGGTGGATCCTGCTGATACGACCCTGTGGGTCGTATCAGCAAGGTTATCGCCGTTTTCCATGGAACATCGCTGGAAAACCAGCGATGTTCCATGGAAAACACCGCTAACGCTGGGAAATTATCGCCATTGCGCTATGCGTTGTTAATACAACGATAGCATGGCGATAATTGCCAGCGATAGCCGGCGATAAGGTAAACCTCGCTAAGAGCGGCCAGCGATAATTATCGCTGCCGCTTGATAATATGCCCCTAAATAACATTTGCACTCAGGAAAATAACTGTATGTAGCACACCGAATAACCCGAAAAAAGCATCCGTGATGCGATTTAGCCTGTCATTCTGCGATGGTATCATAACACAGAATGTTTCTGACAGCCAATCAAACTGCAGAATTACAGGGCACAACCTGCAGACAGCATTCCTCCTGTTCGGCTCTGCGATTTGACTTTCAATAAGGCAGTTTAGGGTCCTTACTCCTACAATAACAATCTGGCAGTCAGAAAATATAGGCAGACAACGATGTGCCAAGTGTGAGATATCTTTTATAGCCAGAGAGCCAAACAAGAGATAGGCAGACATTTCACTGATGAAGAGCAAATGGCCCTGCTGCCAGCTACAGTCAAGACATTAAAATGCTCACGAGTATTGGTGACTGTCAGGATGAACAGTATTTCCTTTTAACCGAGGCCATAGTGATGGATTTTTCTGCATTGGTCTCTCCGAGGAGCCAGGTCTTGTTCCATCCCCTGCTCTTGTTCTGGATAACCCCCCTAATTCTCACCAAAGGCGCTAACCCCCGGATTGATCTTTTAATTGGATTTGTGGGTAATTAGCAGAGGTAAAAGCTCCTGTGCTTAAATATTAGATTGGAAAGAAACAGCCACATAAGAGGAAAGTCTCATAAGGATATTGTATGTAAGAATCCTTCGCTGAATGTTTTGTGGTTTTCTGGGATGACTGTACCCTTCAGCCATTTCTTCCCTGGGGGTTTGACTTTGTCTCTATCCCACTTTTCATCGGCTGAAGGTCCCTGTTTTCTAACATATGTTTGATTTTACAACGAATGTTCAAAATAATTCAGTTGTATCACACCATATTACTGTAGACTGTGTTTCACTGCAACAGACGATTGTTCTAAACAGAAGGTGTACCAGGGAACACCAATATGTACTGACTATTGAATCAGCCTCTATCAACACATTATACCTCCAGGAAAGGGGTCTGTCTAGAATCAAAACCAGCAAAAGGTATAGATTAGGGGTGGCTGGAATTTTTCATTCAGCATGCGGAATTGGTGAAATTTGGCAACTGCGCGTTACTCTTGTATTGTGGAGTTCCGGACAAATTCCATCAATCGCCTCGTGACAGAATATTTTCCCACGAGGTTCCAGAAATGTGAGCGGATGCGAACAAGATTTGGCATCCCCTAGCACCATTTTCTAACATTGGTAGTCACAGGTGGTCGAGGACAGCGGGCTGCTTATTGAGTAGATTTTGTGCCGCTCAAGTAGATTTTCTATCGAGCGCCAGCAAAATCAACTCAAAAGACCATGCGCTCTTGCACACAGCATGGTGCTGTTCATGCTGATTTTTCAATGCTGCTCCCACTGTTGGTGGAACTCCACAGAATCTTGCAGAGTTTGGATGTAACCTCGTAGAATTCTGCAGAGGGAAACTCTGCGTGTACTGCCCAACCCTAGTATAGATTTGGGAATCCATATGTTGCGAGTGAGCTAAACAATTTGTCAAGAACAAACCTTCATCCCAAACGATGTCACCATTACACACAATGTTATCCAGAGAGTAATCTGCTATGGTCCTCATTACAAGTGGCAGAATTTCAACTGGAGTGAAAACTATAGGTGGCATTCCACCACGGGCAATTCCAAGTTTTTCTGGGCCTAGAAATATTGAGTTCACACACTTCGGACCCGATAATTCTGGGCGCAGTGACACTAGACACTTTCACATGCTGCAGGAGCTGGGGCTGTGAACAGCAGCACAGTTCAGCTGCCACCTGACCCCCTCCAGCAGAACGAGTAGAGCAGAAAATGCTCCTTCAGGCCAGTCACAAGTTCCCTCTCTCCCCCACCCCAACTAATAAGCCCGCTCACTCTCCTGCAGAAATATTCTGCCTGCTCTATGCAGGCAGAAGATGTTAGCAGTTTTCTCACTGGAATAGAGTAAAACTGTCTGTAAAAGGACCCAGTATTACATAGATCCATGCATTTGTTCTTCATTCCAAGAAGAAAACATGTAATTACCAGAGATCAGAGATTCTTGTCCTCCGCTACCCCCACACCAAATTCTGCCACACTTTTAATTTGGGTCTTTTTACCAAAGCCAGTTATCAACAATTTTACAGTAGCACCACCAAATGTCCACAAGTACGAGAGGCTGAATTATGCAGGCAACTCTACACAGAGGTTGCTGGAGGCCTGTTTATTCATAGACATCACAAGTTGACCACAGAGGCAGATGGACGAAGATGCCAGTTACCTAGTTGCCTTCCTTCTGATTCCTCCATGCAACTTCTTCTGTTTGATTTCCTGCATGCTTGTACAGAAAGCTACTATTTACAGAACAGGCAACTCATCCACAGTCTTAATGACAACGGTGCAACATGTTACACCCAATACAATATGATACGCAGAATGACTAGACAGTACCATCAATTGGAACCGGTGTATTAATGATCAGACTCCTAGAAACGGACTGCAGCAAAAGACACAATCAGATGTGAAACATAGCATAGACCTTCACAAATGCTTAGATGACTGCTCACCACCTTTAAAACAAATGTCTTAGATTGATGTCTGGCAGAACTTCAACGCTACCTTGCTCTTCCTCTTATTTGATGATCAGTGGACAGTCAGCCCAAGACAGGTGAATTATTAGATGCATCTTCAACTTTGTGGTTGCCATCCCTACATGTCAAGTGGTTTCTACAGCATCCACTGACAGATCTATCCTATGACCGAAGTGTCAGTGACCTCGTTAGTTGCACTCATACAGTGAAATTGACAAAAGGATACAGTGCTGGTATTCCTATTACAAACCACATTTTCATGACCTCTTGCCATGATTACAACCTAACCCACATCAGTTATGGGCATACATCTCATGCACCAGTGTTTATTGCAATCCTGATTAAAAGTGTAGATCTGAAGTTTCTAAAGCCTGCTTCAAGGTGGCCAAATATGACACTACAGATGATGATGATGGGAGAAAGAACATTGGAATCATAATCATAGTCCTTACAACTAGCCTCAGATAAATAACTTTTTAAACAATAACATTTTGAAAGAATCACAGCTTCACACACATTTGCCCAGGGAAAGCATAAATTTGACAGCTTTTCCAAGAATTATAAATTAAATAAGAAGTCAACTTTAGATCAATAAGGGAATTGATTCCTGGACTCAGGATTTTCCTACGATTATGGTTTTTATATAGTACTTAATATTGCACATTTGGGCCTCTATAAGACTTTGGCACAAAAGGAAGAATGTCAAAACTGTTGTTTGCAGCTTCTAGTGAGATTAGGCACAAACAGCTGGGTTACCATCAATAGAGCCTCCGCTGGCTCCACCAGCAGTAACCCTTGACCCAGTGGTCTGCACATCAAAGGACCGCTGCATCGCATTGACAGTCATACTGCCCTATTAAGGGTGGAGCAGTCATCACCCACTTTCCCTATGCATGTCTGCCGTGCAGTGTTTGGCTGAAATGTGCAAGTAAAATGTTAAATGGGCCCCACAAACAGGAATAAATCACCCTGTGCTTTGGGCTATTTGTTTTTTATTCAGAGACAACAATATCCTGCTCTGGGAATTTGTTTTCTCTGAACAAAAATGTTTGCTGAGAAGGTGCTTTAAACATGGGGCCCACTTGACAAACTTCGGTGCTGAGTAGAGAGCTACAATGACAGCAGCTCCTTTCACATTAGAGACATCATCACCAAGCAGGTGGAGATTTCTATATACAGCAGATGGTCTTTGTTAGACCTGACAGCCTTATGGTGTCCTCCCCACAACTTCTGGCCTTCCTCCTCCACTTTTTTATGACCTCGTTTTTGCTGGCCTAAGGACTCTGAGCATTTTACCACTGTTAACCAGTGCTAAAGTGCATGTACTCTCTCCCTAAAACATGGTAATGCAGGTGACTAGGGCCTAGGTGACGGTCCTTCTGGTGTTGGATGGGAGCCACCTGAAAATCTTGCAGAGCATGTGTATGGTGTGGAAGCAGGTGGATAAGATTGTGTTTACCTGTTTCTTCATGGATAGCTTGCTGTCCAAGATGATGCCGAGGTTGTGGGCGTGGTCTGTGGGGGCAAAGGATGGGCCGAGTTTAGCAGGCATTCATGTGTTGCTCCATGGCGAGGTGCTTTTTACCAAAGATGAGTACTTTTGTCTTGCCTGTGTTGAGCTTGAGACAGTTGTCCTTCATTCATTCAGCGATGTTCATCATGCATCTATGGGAGTTAGCTCTGGTGGTGAAGGGGTCTTTTGACATTAGGAGGATGAGCTGAGTGTCGGTGGCACAGGAGATGATGTTAAGTCCGTGCAATCTGACAATGTTGGTCAGGGGGGTCATGTACGTGTTGAAGAGGGCGGGGCTGAGGAACGATCCTTGGGGGATGCCGCAGATTATCTTCTTGGGTTCCAAGGTGACTGGAGGATTTGCCTGCTTCTTACTCTGACTAGGATTGTACCCTTATCATACCCCAATCAATCTACAATGTAGTTTCTAACCATCCTCCATCAGGGTGGAGTGGCTCATGACCTCTGCCACCTTTGCGAGTTGGTAGAGTGCCAGCTAAGTCCTAAACAAGGCCCCTTGTCTGTCCAAGGTTCTGTCATACAGGGTGAGGTTTCCTTTCCTCTTGAAAAAACAGTTTTACCTAAATTAAAGACTTCTATATACTTAATGAGGGTTTCACGCAGCCCACAGAATGCAATCTGATTCATTAAATACCAGAGAGATTGTTTTATGGGGAGTAAACAAAGTGTTGTCTGCATTCCTCATTCTTTTGATACTGTTGATCATAGTCTGTTAATGGAGCATGTTAAAGAAGTTAGGCAGAACGTAAAAGCAAAGGAATGGGTTCAGTTCTTCCTGGAAGAGAGAAGGAGGTTGGTGTGACTAGATTTATGTTCACTTCATGGTACTAGCAGGATCAGCTTAGCTCCCGCCTAAAATGCTGCTTGGATGTATTTGTAAGGATGATCTTGTGTTCTCTATGAATGATTACCATTGGGTGCATGGCCTTGGTTTGTGCCAAATTGCACACTTGCTGCCTGGTCTGGCACTGCCCAGGGCCACCAGATGCACTACTTAAGAGTTCTTCCTCTCGTGCTATTTCCATGAACTAGACATGCACTGCAAGCTGCACTGCATGGCATGACGAGGGATGATTCACCTGCTGCTCACTGTTTTTGTGCAGGTGACCTACCCCTATATAGGGACCCTATGGCACCCACAATTGTGAGCATGATCAAATACAGTTCTCACTCTGATGGGGGTTTTCAGGGTCCCCTCCCTACCCCCTCCCCCGGGAGGGCGGGATGTGTCTTTGCATAGTAATCGACAATACAACTCCCTCTATCTAATCATTGTCTCTAGGGACACCACCATCAGTTCTTTGAAGGGTGAACCTCCAACGTTGGGCCTCGTATCATAGTGTTTTACAGTCTTTTTATGGTCCCTGAAGAACTGGTTGCCTCAGTTCCAAAACGTGGGAAACGTCTGCCACCCCTAGAGTGGTGCATAGTTGCTCCTACCCTCCAGGATGTTTGCTCATGTGTCTTGTTTCTTTCGTATGGGACAGGTTCGGAGTAATGCATAACATCACTTTCCTGCAGCTACTCAGCCATGCAAATGACCAACACCTGCTTTAGATTGCATAATATAACTTTGTACCCAATAATGGGTATGAGACATGGGGCTATACAATTGTTTAGGGCCCCTTCTTACATATCATAGGATCCATGGGCAAATACTGTACACATGACTCCAGATGTAGGTGGAGGTTATTCAGATTGCGGTGCAAGATAGATGTAGTTGGGGGACGTTATACCTTAATCTGTCATTTATATTCACACCTGCATGTGAAGTAGTCTTTTGTCACTGAATGCTACTAAAGTGGGGATCATGATGGTCGGAAAGATGGCACCTTCTCTTTGAAACGTTTGACTGGCCTGCAGAGGAGAACATATATATATATATATATATATATATATATATATATATATATACAATTACCACTCCTATGTGCATATACGCACGTCAAGAGAAACGTACAACTTGATGAGCTTAATTTGCCAGTGCAGCGTTTTATTATTCAGTTCTCGGTGCAGTCGATCATGACGCGTTTCGGCCAACGCAGTGGCCTTGGTCACATGATCGCGTTACGTAATAGTGAAACATTTATTGGATACCAACATATTATGTGACACCGTGCCTGCAACTTACATAGACATCGAAGAAATACTACGGCATAGGTGTTTTTTTTAGGAACTTCAACCATTATATGGTATTGATAGAAGTATAAACTAAATTATAACAGGCAGTACTGCTTAAAAAGATTATACATCAATAATGTCATCAATTTCATAAATAACATTATTATTACACCATTTAAAAGCACATAATGTATAGAACGCACAAATGCAGTAATAACATATGCTAAAATTGGTGAATAAAAGCAGGACTAAAATTGCCTAAAGAATATACTCAAAAATATGCTCCGTAACACCTCTCTTTGCCATATAAGAATATCAATAAATAAGTCAATATCACTAGTGCAAATACTGCAATGTAAACATGATCATTGAAGTCTTTTGACTTATGGCGATATAATAAGAAAAAATCATTCATATCATCGTCAGGTCTAAAGTGCAGTGCTAATGTGCAAAAATAAGTGCAAATGGATAGTGCAAATGTACATATTCTTAAAGGTGCATAGATAAAAAGTGGGGATAAAAATGTAGATAGCAGCTGAAACTATTATATACACAAAAGAATGTATGTATACACAGATAATAGAAACACTACGACTCATTCATATAATGTGCTCGGGAGCCCCCTTGCACTGCTATACGCTGAGCGAAGATACCACCTCATGGAGGCAATTCATATGTGGTACTGCACAGACGACACCATGGCTTATATTGGCCTACTGTAACGCTGAAATAAATAAGAATGAAAACCCTGGGACACTAAGGTGGGTAGGCTGCATGTGGCTACAGGTAATTATGTAGGTCCTCACATAAATTTAAACCCTGAGGGGACTTAGTATCGAGTTCAACTATATATTGAGATTCTAGTTGTCTCAACTTTTTTTCTCGATTACCACCTAGTTTGTTTATGGGTACACTGTCGATAACATAGTATTGAAAAACATTTAGATTGTTATTGTGTTCCATTTTGATATGTCTAGCGACAGGGTATGTGGGGTCTGAATTTACCGTCACGCGCAAATGTTGTAATATGCGTGCATAAGCCTGTAGCTTAGTGCTACCGATGTAGCGTAACCCACATTTGCACTGTAAGACGTAAACGGCATTCCTCATTCTGAAAAAAATAAATATATATATATATATAATTTTTTTCTTTTCTTTCATGAATGTGTAGCAAAGATGCTGCGTGGTAACGGATGTGTGGTGAAGTTTACATTCCAATACTGATAATAGACTTAGCTTCCTAGTGGTCCTTGCAGACACTTTGGGAATATATGCCATGGGTTCAAATACGGAATTGCACAATCCCCCACTGTTTCCAGTGCTACGCCGAACACAGAGTGACTGGTGTTAAGCGCCTGTCTTTAAAAACACAGATTATTGACATGTCACTATTGATAGGGGAAATCAACAGGAATGCATTCCAGATGAAATTCAGAATTATCCCAGTGTCATCTGCCAGAATTTGCTTGTCAGTTCCATTTGCTTTTTATATTATTCATATAATTGTGTGCCACCTCCTTTCACAGCTTTGTTTTCTGCTTATTAGATTTGTGATCATAAGAACATAAAGTGGACGGCTCTCCTTCTCTGGAGACTCACTCACTGTGATCGAAAAACTGTCAGGAGTAGTTATACCAAATGGTGGCATAAAATGTGATAGTGCACCTTCCTGTCTGCCAGCAGCATCCCTTTATGGAGCAAACAATGAAACCTGAGCTTTTATGGGACACGAGATGCATTTGGCAGCGGACGATATATTTTAAATTGATCATAAACAGAATTATTCTGCAGTAACATTCCTTGTGAAAAGCGCCTAGGTACCCCCACGTGTTTATCATCTCTAGGTTGGAGGATCAACACACTCTACAAAGATGTACTTGCTGTGATCTTTTGTAGTCATAACCCCAGAATGAGAACATGTGCAGTTCTCAATTTACCTTTAAAAATGTTAATACTTTTGGGTGGGAACTATAAAAGGGATTACTTGTGGGTGTTGCCTAAATTGCTATTACTACTTTTTCCCGTCAAATGTGATCTTTTGATGAGTTGTATCCGCATCCAAAGCTCATCTAGCTAAAAGAACAACATTGCCCATTATCTAGGTTCCTTCCGCTCCAGCAGTGCCCTTTGTCCTCGCTCATCGTACCTAGATACATAGACAGGTGTTGTTATGAAAGCAGTGTTGCTAAACACAGGGGTGGACAGTGGCGTAACCAAACTTGAGGGGGGCACCCCTGCAAAGTACATGGAGGGGTGCCCCCTTCAGAGCCAGTCAGGTGCTCTCAGGCCAAGGTACTGTGCTGAGGAGGGCCCCTGCAACTCAGGGCTCCCCAAGGGACTGTTATGCCACTGTGAATGATGGCAAGAGAGTAGAGTGGCCAGGGGTGTATGGAGGCCCCCGCAGCCCCTGTGGAGCTTGGGTGCCCCCACACCATTCACCTCAAAAGGGGCCCCATTGGGCTGGCCAGCTACAAACAAATAAAACACTCAGAAGCAGTAAGGCAGTTGGGGAATTGGGGTCCCCTCACCTTACCTTGCAGGGGGGCCCCCTGAGGTTTTCTTATGCCACTGAGAGTGGCCTGAAAACAGAGGAACTGCCTTGTTATTTGCCACTCCTCCTCTGTGCTGCAGATGAGGGGGTGAGTGGGGGTGCAACCGAGCAGTTTGCGAGGGCCGGTTTCGGACGATTTTGTTACATGGGGCCGATAATGCCGACCCCCGGTAACAAAAACGGCCCCCACCCTACCGGCCCACCGGGAAAACGCCCGGTGCCCGCTACGGCCAGTCCGGCCCTGGTTGTGAATGCATGCACGTGAGTGAGTGTTTATGTGTGCATGTGTGCCCCGGCCTCCCTCCTCCTTGCTAGTAATACAGGCTGCCACTGGGAATGGTAGCATTAAAATGAGACATGCTAAAACTGTGCGTAGGGCATAATCATTGCTTGCGCTCTACGGCGTGCACCCTAAGCTGGTCATGTAAATCGTAGCCTCAGTCTTCCTGTGTGTACTTCCGGTGGGTACCTAAAGGCTTTGAGTAAGGAAGAGGGGAAGACGAGGAAGAGGTGAGGAGGCACTGTTACAATGTTGCAGTCAAAGGGCAATATTCCTATGACTTTTGTGCAGTGAAACGTATCATGGCCTCATCTGAACGGCTCACTAAGAACAGGCGCTAACAGAGATTACCGAAGGGCCCTGGAGTACGGTAATTGTACTTTTGCCTCAGATACCATGGTTCGAAATCAACTCAGCCGAGACAGAGGATTCCGCTCTGAGGCTGCCGCAGGCTCTAACTTGATCCAGAGCTTTTCCGCAAGCGGTCATGTTTCCATTAGTCAAAGTCCAACATTCCTTTCATAATCCTGGCACCGCGTGCCCATTTTCTTTTTATACCCAGGCCCAGCCCTAAAGGATTGTCAAAGTGGCTTTACAGAAGAGCGCTGAGGTTGCCCTCTGAGACCACGCAGGGGGCGAAAGCCAACTTTGCCTCATTAGGGTGTTACAAACTCAACATTTAAAATCGCAGTGCTTGCTGAATAAGGCAGCCATTTTAAATATCTCTACATTTCACACTTTAAAGTCCTGGAGCAGTCTAATGGGGTCATAGTGCATTGAAGGTGAACCAACCACATAGCAACAGGATCTATTAGAGGCTGATCCTCGAATAGGTATTTTGTTTGGAATACTGAAATGCAAAGAGGTGGCCACGATTTGGAAGAGTAAGTCAAATACAATTCAGATGATTTACTGAGAATTTTCTTGCATGTTTTGTCCTTGCAACATCTGAATGTTCATCATGATCCCGATGTAGAATAGACTGTTCATCATGGAATACGGACCAGAAACAGAACTCCTCTAGGGTTGTCAGAAACAGGGATTATTATGCATAGGAAGAACAATTCACGATGATTTACTAGCAGTATGAACTTTAGAAATCCACGAAAATCTCTTCCACAAAAATTGTTCGTGATGTCAAGAGAACAGAAAAGACTACCTATGCAGCACGTTATAAGTACAACATGTTGGCCCTGATTACAACTGAGATAGTAATCCAGTTTCGGGGTGTAAAATCCCAAATTGCGAAGAATGGCAGTTTGAACACCAAGAACGGGCGTTTACATGAGCATTTGTGCCTCATTCCCCATTTTGAGGTGTGAAACTCCAAATGTAGTGCAAACTGTGCAAACAGTTAACTACTGCACCCTGCACTAACTAATTTCCAGTTGCTCAATTTGTACTCACAATTCGCACAATAGTTGTGATTGAGCACTTTATCTGTAAAAATTATTTCCTTTTTATTTTACAACAAAAGCAACAAGAAATAATGCTTTCCCCTCATACTCTAACTGTTACTAGAATCTTGCTGTTGGTAGTGTTTGCAGGAAAAACCTGGTCTGACTGATGTTGGGCAAATATTCAGTTGTATTGTTTTTTTGGCCAGGAAAAAATGTCCTGTCTCAATCAGATGTTTGACGAAGTTACACAGTATCCATATTCTTCACTGAAAAGTATTTTACTAGACGAATTCACTTTTTTATTAAATTTCACAAGGAAATATATTCCAGTGACTGATAACTCAGAAAGGGGCAATTTAAACATTTTTGGTTCTTTTACTGTGACCAATTTTTTTAAAAAAACTTTCTGTGAAATTGGTATTTCTCCCTCAACAGGCAGAATGCACCTTCACTAGAGGTCAAGGGTCTTAGAAAGAATACTTCATCACTTCAGATTTAAGTTTTTTCATTGGCTCCAGAACAGAATGCTCATCCATATACATACATCTATATCTGAGCCAATGTTGTGGAAGCCCTGTACTCAAGCGCTGTGTGCTGGAGGGCATCTCCCCCTATGCGTAGCCCACATTCGTTTTGCATTCGTCGCCCGAAGTGGAAGGGTATGCTCAGACATGTGTCCCGTGCTCGCTATGCCACTAGATTAAAAAAAAATAGCAGCTCTGTAAATCAAGCAAGCAGATGCCCATGTTTATTTAAATGGAGCTCTTTTACATTGCACATAAAGCTCAACATTGACTAGAGCCTTTTATCATTGCTTGCCACAGCTCTCAATTCATAAACGCTTACTTTCAGAGCTCTAAGAAATACAGGAGAGTGGAGCTGCTATTCTAAAAAGTAAAATAACCTGTACAGGCTGATCATCTTGTACATTTATTTGATACAGACCAAGAATGTAACGAACAATGTGTATGCTAATCAATACATTTCCCTTGCTTGAGATGTCAAACAACTCCACCAGTCTATACGTAATCAACCCATATGTTGGCAGACATCATTTTCATAATTTTATATAGATAGATATATATCTATATATATATATAGATATAGATAGATAGATATCTATCTATATATATATCGATATATATATATATATATATCTTATGCTGATGAAAATGCATTTATTATAACTCAGTGGTGGTCACCACTGGGAGGTTATAGTTATGACCATGTTTCCATAGGATTTTTTTTTTTTACTTATAACTTTGGCACTGTTTAACAAATCTTCACAAAAGTTTTTTTTTTAAAATGTTTCATACACATCAGTTACTTCCTGGGAAGTTTCGGGATGATCCATCAAGCAGGGGCTGAGAAAAAGAGGGTATCCCACTTTTTCCCTTGCAATTTTCTATGGGAAGATTTAACAGCAATACCACAAAAAGGTCAAACAGAATTACACCAAATTTCACAGAAAGCTAGATCTTGGTCCAGATGGGCTTTTTCTGATTTGGTGTGAATCAGTTTGTTAGTTTTTGGAGAATTTAAGTTACAAATGTATGTAGATTTAGGGACCCACCCTGGGGTCAAATACGTAGTTTTTGTAGCTGTACTGCAAATCCACGGAGGATCAACGGAGCCGTAGCACCATTAAAAAAAAGGCAGGCTCCTGCCTTTGCAAAAATAAGCCCTTGGGCATGGGCCAGGGCTGAGGCGGTCCCCAATATCTTTTTTGGGGGTTAGGGAGGGCACGCTGCCCCATCCCTGAGCCTCTGTAAGGCTCTCGGGACCCTATCCCCCAGGTCCCATTCATTTTTTTAATGGGAAGGATGGTGTGGGCGCCCCACTTCCTGACCCTCTGTTAGGCCCCAGGGCCCCATACCCCAGGAAAGAATAATTTTAAGAGGGAGGCGGCATGTGGTGCCACTTCCCGGGCGTCTGTAGGCACCAGACCTGGATCCCCTGGGGCCAAATTAGTCATTTTGCAGTGGGGGGCCTGTGGCCTCCTCCGAGTCATGTAGAGGCCCCAGCCCCCATCCTTGTAGCCAGTGTGTTTTTTAGGGGAGAGGACATTGGACCTCCATCCCTCCGTGAGCCTCAGACCAGCCCTGGGGACCCTATCCCTTGGAGCCTGAACAAAGCAGTGTCCTGGGAACCCTTTCCCCTAGGAGACTTTGGGCAGGGAATACAAATCTAACTCGCTGCCTGCACTCTCCCAGGCAGCAAACACAACTTTGCTCCTGCCCAGCAGGAGTAGAGAACAAGCATTGGCATAGCCAATAGGTCTCGCTTTTGGGACCTTATAAGTATTTAGTTATGCAGCACAATATCCTTGGTGCAACAACATCAACTGTTGCATGGCTAAAAACGTATAAGGTCCCAAAGGCGAGACGTATTGGCTATGCCAATGCTTGTTTCACATTGTCAGGGACCCAGCAGCTTCTCCAACCATAAGGTTTTGCAGAAACCATGATAAAACAAAATAAGCATTGACAAAGCGCATATGGCTGGGGTCTAACAACAGACCTGTAATCTTTGCCAATAATTATTTATCTCTGTTTCTGTACCCACGATTTGTGCTGTTTCTGTCTCTGCACCTGTGGTTAGCAGTTTTAATATGTTAATATATGATTTGGGCAGTTTCTAGGTCAGCTCCAGTGATTGGACAATTTTGTCAGTGCATGCATAGCTCAAGATGTTTCTCTATCTGCCCCTCTGGATGGGCAGTTTCTGTGTCTATACACATGATCTGGACACTCTCTATGTCTGCAGTTGTTGTGTAGTTTTTGTCTGTGTACGTATGATTAGTACTTGCCTGCCAGGCAGCACAAGTTGTCTGTTTGTTTCAGCTTACAGTGGGCTTAGAGCCTGTTCATTTCTTACCATTGATTAGCTTTATTGTCACTCTGATTTACTTGCTTTTTATTTGTCTTGGTTTGTGTAGCATGGCCCAATTACTTGTGTCCTCCCAATGCTTGCTTTTCAAGCACTACTTTTGTTCTTTTTGGTTAAACACTCCATGAGCGAGCCTGTGTTTTCCAGCTGTCTCCCATGTTTACTTCTGTTGTTCCCTCCTCTATGCTCTGTGTTGCCCTCTCTCACCCATGTGCTTCTCCACTGCCCCCCCTCTATGATGCGCTCGCCCTAGTGTACTTCTCCCCCGCCTTGCTTTCTCGCCATGTGCTTCTCCCCACCAGCTCCATGTTGCTGTCTCTCACATGTGTGCTTTTCTTTCCCAACTGTACTCCACATTGCTCTTTCTCTATGTTGCGTTGCTTCCCCCACCTACGCCTTCCTTGTTGCTTCCACCCGCCCCCATGTCAACTGTCTGTGTCACTCCCCTACCCCCTTCAGTGTTGTTTCCCCACCCCTGGCCTCCGTGTTGCTTTCCCTTGTCTTCTGTGTTGCTTCGGCAGGGGTACTAGTGTGAGTGACGGATGTAAGGGCAGGGCTGGCAGCGAGTGACAGTATGAGGGTTGGTGAGGTAACACACTAGCAATGGGGTAGTAGTGTGAGTGAAGGGTGGCGTTGTGAGTATGAGGGTTGGTGAGGTAACACACTAGCAATGGGGTGGTAGTGTGCTTGAAGGGCAGGGGTGAAAGAGTGAGTGAATGATGAGACTGAAGGTGTGGGTAGTGTGAACTAAGGAACAGTTGGTAGTGTGAGGCTGGTGGTTAAGTTGCCAGGTGACTCCTCTCACTGGGGCGCTGTGTAACAGTCCTCGTTTTTCACTTTTCAAATGACTGTTTTCAGGTGTGTAAGCCTCAATGACTTGGGTGAAGTGAACCAAAAATACAACTCCCAGAGTGCAGTAGGTTTTGAAAGAGAATCCTAGGACCGGGAAATGATGCTCCTGATGACAGTCATTCATCTGGTAACCAAACTGGTGGTTGTACAAGGAGAAACAGCTGCTGATAGTCGGGGTGGGAGGGTCAGGTCATGAGATGGTGGTTTAGGTGCAGGTTAACAGTGATGGGTGATGTAAGCTAGGGAGACAGTGTGGAGGGGTGGTTATGTGAGAAGGTAGAGCCCTGGTGTGAGTACGTGTAGAGGTAGAGTGGGGTTGATAGTGGGGTAATGGTGTGAGGGGTAATATGAGTGAGGGTAGCATCAATGAGGCTAGCAGCAGGCCAGAGCTCTCAAGTGGCTCTGTTGCATGTGTGGTTAGCTCATTCATTCCATGTATTTCTGGGAATTGAAGTCATATTTGTCTTGTTATAAAATCAAGACTCCAAGTTGCAAAATACAAATAAAAAAACCTGGACTGGATGAGTTACTCATGACAGGATCTGGGGTGCGAATGCATTACCTTTGGGGTGGGCCTGGCCCCATGTTTCGGCACTGGCAATGGGGGTCCTTGAAGCAGAGTGGATAGCAG
Organism: Calotriton arnoldi; assembly: GCA_963921515.1. Classification (NCBI taxonomy): domain Eukaryota; kingdom Metazoa; phylum Chordata; class Amphibia; order Caudata; family Salamandridae; genus Calotriton; species Calotriton arnoldi. The sequence goes on from CAWUFW010003383.1 coordinate 1,766,594, forward strand.
CAGCGTCATAAAGGTCCGGTTAGCCGCAGCCACACTCCGCATGCTCTCCTGCCACTTCCGTGCCTCCTGCATTCCATTCCTGCATCCCAGTACTCCCCCTATGCTCCCACACTGCTCTTCCGCTCCTCTGTTAGTTTGGACACACCCCCCATCCACCCGCTGCCCCGTGCCGACAGCCTACCTGCCGCCGGCCTCCGAGAGCAGTGTTTGGGAGCCAACGCCGGCATTTCCCGACGTAGCAAGGAGTGGTGGGTGAGGCCTTTGCGTGCTGCACCGTATAGGTACTGGCAAGCGAGGTGGCAACAAAATCGGCAGCAGCTTTGGCAAACAAAAACGAGAGTTCAGCCTGCAAGTGCTTGGCTTTGGCAGTACCACCCCCGGCAAGCGGAAGCGGTCGGCGATAGGTCGGTGCGGCTTGCTGGCAAAGGGGGTATCTGCCTTTCAAGTGGCTGAACTCTCCTCCTTCCAAAACAAAAGGGTAACAAGCCCGCGAGTGGTGCGCGCGCACCACAGAGGAGCGGGGGCGAGCGAGCGCGGCAGCCTGCTCAGCTGACGAGACGCTCAGCTGACCAGACGCTCGTGCGTCGTGGCTGGCCTTTGGATGTGTACGCGCGGCAGACATGTGTTTCCACTTATCGCGCCCGCGTCTGGGCACGATAATTGGAAACACATGTTTGCCGCGCGTACCCATCCCAAAAAGGCCAGCCACGACGCACGAGCGTTTTTGGGACTGCTTTTAAACCCGCTTACATTAAGTCTTCGCCTCTAAGCAGCGCTTGCGCGCTACTCGAGGCTCGACCTAAAAAGCGCTCCCACCCAAGTGGGAGCAAAGCAATGGAGCTAGCTGATGCTGACTGGAGAGATGGAACAGGCCGGTGGGGGATGCGGGGCACCCCCCACAGTCTCCAACATTAGGGCATGTGGTGGGTGCCCCTGGTGGGCACTGGGGCAACCACTTTAAAATAATGTCTGGCACCTAGTATGGGTGTTGACTGGGAAGCCTGCAGGGCTCGAGAGGGCCTTGGGCCTCACCCCGCAGCCCTAAGGTTATTTAAAATAAAAAGAAAGTCCAATAAATGAGTGGCAGGAAACACTCATTTATTATTTAATACTTCAAACAATGATTTAGGTAAAAATGTCAGTTAAAAGATCAATCAATGCAACATCTGGAATGACATCACTGATGACAATTCTCTACGAGTTACCGTTACTTGAGAGCACGAGTTATAGTTACTCGGTATAACTATTACTGGAGAATGTAATTTTTTTTGTTAATTTAGACCGGAGTTCGCGTAGCGTGCTCCTTGGTTTAATGACTCCGCACCTCTCGATTCATCACAAAGAAGTGACCTGAGGGGAAGCAGCAGCGCGCTCAAGAACACGAGCGCTTAGGCTTATGTTCTGCCTTTGTTAGGTTACCGAAATTTAACCATAATTATACTGGGATAAGCGGCAAGATCCCCTAGACATGGGGGCCCTCACATGTGCCTGGCAAGCAGCCCACTCATCTACATATGCCGACAATGCCCATAACTAGTCTCTCGCAACTACACAGTGGGGAACTCATTCTGGGATTCCCTTTCCGGTTAAGCAGATAATCGGCAGTTTGCATCGAGGCTTGGTAAAATGGTGGCCTCAGCCATACCATTGTTTAAGGATCTGCTTTCAGCCGGCCAACAAGCAGGAAGAGACAGTGATCTGCCCTGGAAGCATTCTACAGAGGAATTGGACTAGGACAAAGCAAGCACATCACATATAGAAATGGAAATAGGACTACTCTTCTAGTGACCCAGCTAAGTGAAAGTGTTATAGGACTAACTATCAGGCTCTAACAACAGATACAAATGGGGCGGCCATCTTGGACCGACTACCTCACAATGGTTTAGCCCCTAGACGTTCCAGACAACACCCATCGGCTTACCCACCACCAAGTACACAGGTGAGAATGCTTTTCTGCTGACCTAACCCCACATCTAACAGATGTTTTTACCCTGAAATTAGCCACTCAGACTCGAGACAGCCCCTATTCCACCCCCCCTCTCTGTCCCCCATCCCTTAAGACGACGCATGCACCCCTTTTGTCCCAACACAGCCACCGCTCTCATGCCTACCTTCAATCTATCCAAGCCCATCCCCCCCACAGCACAGGCCCCCTGCAACTGTCCCAATCCCACAACCAAGCAGCCAGCTCCATCCCACCCTACCCCCACTAACAAGCACCAACCCCATTATGGAGCGATCAGGCATACACACCTATACCATTAATTACCCCCCCAACCTCTCGAAAAAGCCGCCAAATGCTTTAAACACAATCTGTTAAAATAACACCCCGAATCCCCAATTTCAGACCCCTACTGCTCAATAAACAAAAGTTACATAACAACAGACATTATTTTTTACACCAAAAGAAGAGCACAATGGAGGAAAGCCTTTCTCGCCCTGTTCGCGATATCCTCCACGAGGAAAACAGCGCATGGTCTCACAATTGCTATCTCCCCCTCCCCTTTCTACAAAGCCGCAGCTACAATCACCATTTATCACAATGGGATCATCCTCATCCAATCATCTGACTGTAGCTTAAACCTGCTGGATAACATCTTTCCCCTCATCAAGGAAAAAGTGGTAAAACCCTATCCCCCTCTCAAGTGGCTCCTTCCCCCAGCACAGCCCCTAATTCCCCTCCTGATTCTCCTTCTAGACACCCTCATTCGATGACACTCTCAACATTTACATCCAACCCCAGTGCGACTCCCAACTCCCCTCCCGACTCCCCTTCAAGACACCCCCCCCTATGACACAACCAGCATTCACACCCATCCCAGACCTATCAGCTACCCCAGGAAAGGTCACACATCCCCCCAATTCCAAATCTTCCCCTTGCAACACCAACACTACCTCGGGTCCAAACACACATCACATCCCTACGATCCATACATTTACACCCCCCACCGGTCCACCCCACCCCATCCCGGATAAGCGGCCAGGCAGGACGCAACACAACGACCCAGACGTTTCACCAGCGTACTACCTACTTGACACAAGCACACCTCCCCTACCATCAATCCAATCATTAAGCCTGATACCACCCACTCCAGACCCTAGACTTGATGAGATTTTACTCTCTTTACGGCAAGTCAAAGAAGACCTCCAAGCCCTACGTGAACTGATTCTTCACCAACCCTTGTCCAAAAGATATGAACTAGAAACCAGGACAAACGTCCATACTAACCACCCCAAACTCACCCAACAGCTACACTCACACCCCCCGAAACAGGTGCCGCCAAGATGGAGATCAGTCCCTTGCCCCAATACCTCAACCCGCCCAATCCAAAGGACAAATCCTCTATCGGATAAAGACTTACTCTCCCTATTATGCTCCTATGATCTCCAACATCCCGTGCTCCCAGACAACTGGCACAAACATTCCCTAATCCAAACTATCCCCTCCAATATTCACAGAGTTACAAAACAGAAACCTAGGGGTATAGTGGAAGACAACCTGAGGCAAGTACCCCTCACACAAGAACCCAACCAACCCATATCAAGCCCCGTCTTAAATGTATACTCCTAAACTGTAGATCTGCATCAAGACATGCAACTGATCTAGCTGACCTCATACTTACACATGAACCTGACCTACTAATTCTGACCGAAACCTGGTTAAATGAGTCTTCTATGCCCACACTCGACATAATGGTACCCCCAAACCATGACATCATCAGACTAGACAGAATTGACAAGACAGGAGGTGGCATTGCCTGCATACACTGGAACAACCTCTCAGTGAACCGCTCCCAATATCCAGTGTTCCCCTCTTGTGAATACCTATGCTTAGACATCACCAGTAATAACAAACCAGTCTGCTCTCTGCACACTCTCTTTCATCCACCAGGTGATAACCTCACCTTCATCGAACATTTCATGGACATTGTTTCTACTAATGCCGGACAACAAAACACCCAAATATTTCTCGGAGACCTCAATCTCCAGTGGAATTACCCTAATGACGCAGCGGTCAATAGCCTCAAAACCTTCCTCTCTGACCTGGACCTCACCCAAATCTGTAACAGCTCCACACATGATAAAGGCTCAATCCTTGACCTAATCATCTCTAAGACCAAGTCCATTCAGCTCGATACGATCATACCATGTAATTGGTCTGACCATAACATCATCACCTTCTTCATCAACGAATCAGTAAAACTTAACTCTGCTCAACCCACGCGAACTAAAATATGGAAGAGGGATCTGAAACATATAAATGCGGATCCACTCACAACCGCCAGCTCCAATATCCTTCTTCCTCCAGCAGGACTATCCGAGGTTCAAGACCTTACCAACCACTACTTCCATTCATTGAACATGGTCTTAGATAAGGTCACCCCCCTACAACTGAAGAGGGTCTCCATAAAAGACTCAAAACCCTGGTACGATGGAAGACTCAATGAGGACAGACGATCCCTTAGACTAATGGAATGAAGATGGAGATCTGCACCATCCGCCAACCACCTCAAGCTGCTAAGAACGAAGAGAAACGCCTATTACAGAAAGATCAGATGATCTAAAGCAGACTTTTTCAGTAATCAATTAGATCAAGCCAGGAATCGTCCCAAAAAACTATTCGATCTAATCAAAACTCAATCTAAGGCGGCACCTCACCCCTCACACGCCAAGCAGGTTCACTCCCCAATTGCGAAGCGTTTGCCTCCTTCTTCACTCTGAAAACCGAAAACATAAAGAAGGACCTACTCAATCACTTAATAACACTTACTGAAACACATATGGACACTTCATCATCTCTTCCTGGAGTCCCACCCCGAAGCTCACCAAAGTTTGACCTAAAAAATAATGCCTCCTAGTCCTCCTTCAATACTTACAGTGAAGAAGCCATACTCAAAATGCTCATGGCTCTGAATCCTGCCAACCACTTCACAGACCCTCTACCCGCAAACTGCTTTAAAGACTTCTTTCCACTGCTACTGCCTCTATGGACCTCGATTATAAATACTTCTCTCCTGCAAGGAATCATCCCTGAAATCCTCAAATCCGGGCAGGTATCCCCCGTCCTAAAGAAGCCAACGGTTGACCCCGCGGACTTAAACAATTACCGCCCAATATCCAACATCCCTACCCTGGCCAAACTCTTAGAAAAATGTGTACACATTCAGCTTGGCAAACATATAGACCAGTTCAACCTTCTCAACCAATACCAGTCCGGCTTCCGGGCAGGGCACAGTACGGAATCAGCCATGACCCACATAATAGATGATGCACTACAAATCCTTGACCAAAACAAAGCCTGTTTGTTAATCTTGCTCGACCTATCTTCGGCTTTTGACACCATCAAACACGACAACTTGCTAGACCTACTGAAACACAGAATGGGATTATCTGGATCTGTGCTAAATTGGTTCACCTCATTCCTTCAAAACAGATCGCAACGATTCAAGGTCAATCAAGCCTAGTCCAAACCCATCCCAGTCACTTTAGGAGTCTCACAGGGATCATCCCTCACACCTACACTTTTCAACTTATTCATGGAACCACTCACCGAAATTCTTAACTCTTCAAATGTACAGTATCATATGTACGCAGATGATACACAACTATATTTAAAGATCCACTCAATAGAAGACATCAAATCGATCAATGCAACGCTAGAAAAAACTCAGACCTGGCTGGCCGAAAACCATCTAAAACTAAACAACCTCAAAACATAATTCCTCCTAATGGCTCCTCCCTCCAAAGTATCCATAATTCAAGACTGGCTGAAACATCTAACGGCACTCAACTGCCATCCTCTGATCATCGACTCAGCGAAATCGCTGGGAATAACTATGGACAGAAAGCTAAATATGCAGAAACACATCAGCTCCGCAGCAAAAGGAGCAAACTTTCAGATGAACACATTGAGAAAACTTAAACCCTTAAAGGACTTCAAACTGGCAGTACAAGCACTAGTCATCCCAAAAGTGGAATATGGAAGTGTCTCTCTTTGCGGGCTTCCCAGATCCTCGACGGCCCCTTTAAGAGCGTCGATCAACGCTGCAGCTAGACTCATTACTGGCTCCAAAAGAAACTCTCACATCTCCCCGGATCTCAGATCCCTTAACTGGCTACCTTTCGAAGCCAGAATTCAACTAAAAATCGCATGTATGACGCATAAAGCCATACATCACAACACTCCTAACTATCTGGCACAGAAATTGGTGCCTTCTTGTGGCAACAGATCCTCCAGAAGTGCTAGTAACCTCTTACTGAAACCACAAAGATTCAGCAAGAAGAAAACGTACAACCGAGCCTTCTCGGGGATGGCACCCAGGATCTGGAATGCCCTGCCCCCAGAAACTAGACTGAATCCCTCTACAGCATCTTTAAAAAAAGAAGTGAAATCGCTCCTCATAGCTAAATTCACATGAGCTATGTTTATAAGTGTTTATACGACTCTTGATTGTACAGATCAATACGTTATTTACTATATACGTTTGTTCACTATATTTACCCTGTAAAGCGCTCTGATACCCGCAAGGGTCTTGTTCGCTCTATATAAACCTTCAAAATAAATAAATAAATAAATTTAAACTAGTACGTTTAATTGACATTTTCACCTAACTATAATGTCTCTTCATCCTTTGAAACCCAAAGTAGAATTACAGGACCATTTTATACATTGTACTTATTATGCATATCTATATTACCTGTTTATTTTGGTGGCAGTTAACTTGAAAATGCTGTTTGTGTCAAAGTGCAGCTAATAATGGGCACTGATTGGAAATAGAATGTTTAGGCTTTACCTTTCTTGAATAAATTGTTAGCTAAACAAGGGGCAGTAGATTTAGGTGAGTCTGTGGCTGTAGCAATCACTGCATAATTATGGATTTACTGCTGTTGTCGCATAATTTTTATATTTCAAGAAAAATGTTGTGTTCACCTTAAATGGTCACAAATAATTCTGATAGAGAATGTGCAACTTAATTAGCATTTTGGCCACATAATTTAGATAACCTTGCCACGTACTTTGGTCCTCCATGCCATATAATCCAACTAGTCCAAACTATTTTGTAGCTGTGTTTTGGGGCTGTCATAATCGTGATTAAATCCGTATTTTACATAGATTTCCATTATTTCACGGTGAAATATGGGTTTTATAGTACTACAGCTAGAGAGAGAGTCATCTTGTATACACTGGAACAGCTCTTCAGTGGACTGTAGTTAAATACTAGAGTGATCCTGAAGAGTCTAACAATGAATGAAAATAATACGGGTAGTAAATTGTTTTTTAAAATAGGTGACACACTTTGTGATGCAAATTGTGATGCTACTATTACCCACTTTAATGGTACTGACATTACTGACAACGGAGACCTGAAGGCAGAGTTCTCCTGCTGGCAGTTGGCCATTATGTCCTGCAGGTTACAGCAAGATGTGAGCGCGGAGCGGTTAAACACTTCGCTTTTGCTGCTGGACTTATCAAGGTAGAACTGTAAAAAGCACTTCTAACTAGCACAATTCCACCAAGCAAGTGCTACTCATGAAAGAGATATTCAAATAAAATAGATTTCCAAATCATGGCTAGATGCCTGCATCTCTGTAATAGAAATGCTGACATGAATATCAAACAGTAAAGGAAGGGAAACTATAAGATCTGAACATATCAAGTTTTTGATATTGCAGAGAGAGGGGCAACCCTCTCCAGGGAGCCTGAAGACATATAAATGTCAGCATTTCTGTAGAATTGAAAAGGTACCCCATGCTGATGAACAACATCAGAGAGGGAACACATAAGTATCGCAGAAGTTAAAAGATCCAAAATGACTCTGCGTAGTTCTCCAACTACCGATAAGGATGGGTGACCACCCACCGAGGCAAAGTAATGGAAAGGAAGGCAGTGAATCATGCGAGTGCAAAACTTGGGACACCAATTCAGAGCTCAGGATAATGTCTGCGTAAATGAAATCGGTTAGCAGAACCTACAAGCCGCTACAAATACTGATGAGGTTTGATGGGTAGTAGACATGTGCGTCTGTGCAGCGAGCTACATTTTGAAAATATGTACAATGGCCATCTGAGGTCGAAAGAGAATATTTCCAAGTGTTGCAAATTCGTGAAATTGTATATTTTGATTTGTTGATCATGACTGCTATCCTGCTGATCTTCTATGGAGGACATGTTCCTCAATTTGTTATTCATCTCTGGTTGTATTTATCTCGTATTTGCGATTATAGTTGTGTCTTTACCTGTTTCTTACTCATCCCCCTGTAAAGCGCTCAGATACCCTCACGGGTCATGTTCGCACTATATAAAACTTTATAAATAAATTATTAGAGCTAGTGGATTCTGGTTTTCAATTACCTCTCCTCTGTCTTGAAAGGGCTCCCTGATTTATTTACATTTTATTTAGAACATAGAAAAAGTGCCATTGCACTGCATATGAGCATGTAAGCGTACTGAGAAAAAGACCAGCATCAGTATTAGAAGTAACCATTGTTGTTAGGCAGCTACAGGTTATGTGTAATCAGGTCAAACTTTGAATCTGTGACATAGCCCTGCTCGGTGGTGTTTGTGCAGTAGTTCGCTAATGGTGCTGATTCTGGTTCAGGCATAGCTGGTTGTTAAGCACAAGCTGCAATCCAAGCACAAAAACCCTGGGGTAGAATATGTTTAAGACCCCAGTCTGAGCCCCTTGTCGGACCCGAACTGTCAGTCCTCTTTACACAGTCACACTGTCTTGCCGGCTGTGCAGGTCTCAGCACTCCTATAGAACAAATTCTTCATTGTAAACAGCCTAATTAAAACTTATGAATGGCACTGTCGGCAAAACAGAATGGAAGGCAGCTTACTTATGCAGTAGCTCAGACCAGAGCAACCTCTATTGTCTCAAAGAAGAACATGGTAATGGCACTAAAAGGCCAACTATATTGTCACTACAACAAGTTCCAAAACTGTTCATCGCTCACACAGGAACCTTCCAGCAGCCACTGACCCTCAGAAAAGGACCAAAGTGTCTTGCAAAGTAATTGTACCTTTGTTCTCTATATCAACAGATTTATTTGAATCACAAGTGCAGGCCTCCTGCCAATGACCCGAAAACATGCCCAAATATTGTAACCGTCTCCAACTCCTTCAGCATCATTTTCACCCCATCTTGACCAGCAATAAATAGAAAGTCATCAATATATTGAAACTTACCTCACACTCACACAAGTTCAACACTGGCACAAGAACTCTGATCAAAGTTGCTAACACCCTAGTAAGTTTGCACATCAGTGTAATAGTTATGTCCCTACACGCTTGTAGCGGACAGCATTCCCTCAAATAGTCATGTGTGGCCCTAATTATAGAATACTCTGAACCTCATGGAATATTCGACTGAACTTGAAACTTACATGTCCTGGTTAAGATGATTGGGAGTTTCTTTCATACATCTATTTGTAAGAAATTTGATTTTATTTGGTGGTGTGCAACTGCCCACTTCAAGGAATAATCATCATAAATCTTATCAAGTCACTACATTAACCTGAGCTCAAGAAATGGTAGCTATGGCACAGAGACGACAGATTTAACTTAGGACAATGTGTAAAAATATTTATGCAGTATCAAAACAGTAAGAAACTCAAGATGCAACACAATAAAAAAAAAAAAAATGCAACCAAAATTACAAAAATCCAATAAGGGGAACCTAGATATATTTGTTTTAGTTATGATGCAGCACAGGCCAGAAGCATCAACCAGGTCCACACCGGTCAAACATTTATCTTCTAGCATAAGGGCCTGATTTAGAGTTTGGCAGATGGGATACTCCATCGCAAACTAGAGGAATGTTCCGTCCATCGTATTACAAGTGCAATAGGATATAATGCATTTAGATAAGGTGGACGAGATACTCCATACTCCATCACGTTTGTGATGGAGTATCCCATCCACCAAACTCTAAATCAGCCCTTTTAAGTCCTAACCAACCACAATAGTACACTTCTAAGGCCCCCAGAACCTTAGTGGAGGTAAGTAGAGACTCACTAAGTGTCAGGCAGAGGACCACAGCAAGGCCTGTCCATATCCAGTTGCCATAGATCAGCTGGGTACTTCCAGGAAAGGTCCTCTTGCAGATTGTTGTCTCCCTATAACCACACAAGAGATCAGCAGTTGTCCTGAGTACAAGAGGGAGACGGTCCAGTCCTTCAAGGCTCCTCTGAGGTCACAGACAGCAGGTCCAGTCCTCATCTGATCTTCCGCAGGACCAGAAAGTGTTCTGTAGTAGGTGCCTGAAGGGGCCACATGTATGCACAGCATGACTCCCGGGCATGTCCTAACCAATGGGGTAGAAATTACCTGGGGTAACCTTACCCACTTTTGCAGTATTTCCTCTTAGCCTAACTGCAGACAGGCCCAAAATGCCATGTGTAAAAACATTTTCAACATGGCGACAGCATTCACCCACACTAAACTAGGGCACTGAGGGCTGGGGTGTATGAGGGGGAGTTTAGTATGGTAATCCTAGTGTCCTCCCACATATAACCAGGACCACTTAAATTATGCAGCAGGAGAGGGCAAATTATGCGGCAGGGTTGACTAAATTGCGACATAATGTGGCGCATTTTGTGATAGTTTTACTTCATTATTTTGTCATTTTTACACTTGTTAACACTGTCTGGGCATAGGTTACACCCCATTAGTTCCAGTTTAACACCCAAACATAGCACTAAGAAACAGAAAGGTGACCAGTTAAACTTTTCAAATAGCTTTCCACTGCGTGGGAATACATGTTGCTACGATTACAGTAACTTTTTAACCGTTTGAGCTAGAAACAAAAAATATTTGTGTGAAAATTTGCAGATTATGCAGCAGATAATGGATTATGTGGCAAATGTGGCAGATCCACAGTTATACTAAAAATTCTGCGACTGCACAATCGCATAATTCCAGTGGCCCTGCATATCACACATCTAATACTTAAGTCCAGTTTGAGCAGGTAATGTACCCCCAACAAATCTAGGGACAGAATCCTGTAGGACAAAAGCAGAGGCCTCCAGCAACCAGGCAGTAGATACACAAGAATTACCTTGGCCTCTTTTTCTCTCCCTTTAAAGTGTGCCCTCTGGCTAAACAGACCTCTCAAGCATGATTTGACACTGTGCTGTCAAAAGGAGTCCACAGTCCCTACCCTGCATGTTCTGATGAACTCAGAAACGTCAGTGCTGCACATTCATGTCAGCCTATTGTTTGGTCCTGTGGGGCATTTCAAACCATTTTCAAACCTATTCAGGGCTAATCACTTGCTGAGAGAAGCTGGAGATCCAATGCAACTGATCCTCCAGAAACTAACGGCATGGAAAAGTTTACTTTCTAAAATGTATGTTTTCTCAATATTTATTAAAATTCCAAATTAGATTTTTAATAACTATTAAAAATAGGTGTTTAATTTTTCTTCTAGTCTACCCCATTCTTGGAATACATTATTAGTGTTTGATATCGCTTCTATGTGTTTTTTCCATGGGATAGCCAGGCTTTCTACAGGGAAAATAGCTTTTGGGTGCCAGTCACTGTAAGGGTGTGTTAAAATTACATTTTAAAATGCCCTACTTTTAAATACCATGCACCCTGCCTTGTGGGCTAAAAGGCCTACATAGGGGTGACTTATTAATATTTAAAAGTCTTAGTTTATTTTTACAGGTCAAATTGCAGTGTTCACACTGCTACAAATATAGTGCTGCAATGGTATGAAGCCATGTTTGTTCTGCCACTATAGTGGATGGCACAATCAGTGCTGCTCTCCACTAGTGTCATTTATGTTCTAGGCTCTGAATACACTGTGTACCATATACAAGGAACATATAGGCAAGTCTATATGCGAATTAGGAGTATGCCAATTCAGCCATGTTGAAACGGGGAGCACATGCACTTTACCACTGACTAACAGGGTTAAAGTGTACAGATTTCTTGAGCTAGCAAAAAACATAAGATCCAGCAAGGGCTAAAACTCTAGGGTAACCATGCAGAAGAGGCAGGTGTCCTACACATGCTGCCCCCTCCAAAAGCTAGGATGGACTAATCAATTACATGATGGACTTCCCTCTGCAGGCAACAGAACGTGAACATTTTGCAGCTTCTGAAGGGGCACTTGTCTGTTCTATACACTTCTGAACAAAAAAAGGGTCCATCAAAGGCAAACAAATCCAGGGTAACCATGAAGAAAAGGTAGATTTCCTACACTATTACAGTACTCTATCTTGAGCAATGTTCCACTTAAAATCTGTGTGTCATGAGTACATTCACAAATAGCGTCAAAATGGCTTTGCTTGCGATCCCCCATTGGTTAGTCAATGTCCGATATGCTACTCATTTTATATGGAATCATAAAAACGTTTTTAGTAGTTAAGGCATGAACACATCGCAGAAGTTGTAGTCGCGAATAGTATATCCAAATGTGGTGTTAAACCCCTGAGGTTCAACTGCTCCATTAACCCTAAATAAACCATTATTGTTATTCAAACTGAATAATTAAATAATCAAAAAAATGTTTGTAATTGGTATTTATTATATGGATCCATGGAGCACTGTATGGGCTGTCTTCGCAATATCATTGATTGTGGACTTGGAACATGAGCAACAGCTTGATCACCTATAAAAGACTTGGCTACACTTATTGAATGCTTCCCTCTATTCTATGTTATGTTATATGTTATGTTATAAAGCTTATAGAGCGCACAGCTGCTCCAGCAAAGGAGCGTCCCGGCGCTAGAACAGTCAAGAGGAGAGGACCACCAAAAGGAAGAGACCTACAGTGAAGGGAAGAGATAAGTCTTGGTGGCCTTACGGAATGCCAAATAGTTGTTTAAGCTACGAATGGACAGTGGGAGAGAGTTCCAAAGTTTGGCCGCCAGTGTGCAGAAAGCACGGCCCCCAGCCCGTATTCTCCTCACCCTCGGAACTACCGCCAAATTTTGGCCCATTGAGCGAAGTTGGCGGGAAGGAGTGTAGGGCGAGAGCAGGGTGGCCAAAATGGCTGGGGAGGAGGATTTCAAGATCTTAAAAGCAATGCATAAAGATTTGAATTCCACACGTCTGGCCACGGGCCAGACGTGTTACAATAAACATTTAGAGGTATGGCACACTCTGATTCCCTATATTAAGCGCTCTCCCTGGATAAGACCTTCGTTGGGTTGAATCCTTCTTGCCAGACTGCACTTGATGTGTGATTGTGTGAAGATCTAATTTGAAGGCAGCTCTTTGATGTGCTGAGTGCTAACACCTTACCGTTCAACATGACCACTTCCATTTAGAGAATGTATCTGCACTAGCTGCGTCTTTTTCAATTAATATATGAATCCAGCTTGTTAGTGGGCCTAAAATAAAAGGAAATGAGCACAGTAGGTCCCTGGAGAGACTCAGAGGAAATGTTTAAATTTCAGAAGCAGCCCAAAGCTTTAGAGACCACTTGTAGCACTTTTCTAGAAAAATTATTTTGGTAAGCGCCAATTACAACGCGGACGAAAACACGCATTCCATTACCACGCATTCCATTACCACACAAGCGTTACCACGCTTGCATTTACCACAAATATTTTTAGTTAAAGGAACACTGGTCGGAGTAAATGAGTTAATGGCTTATGCTTTCGTAGCCACGTTTTCTGTTAGCTTCAAACTGAGCCTGCTCGTCGCTGGGGCCTAATTTGTTCAGAAAAGCTTGCACAGCACGCGGGCCACCTTCCTGCATTTCCTCATTTCATCCAATATTCGTCAGAACTCAGTGCCACTCACCTAGCGCTGGCAGCTATGGCAGATTCACGTAGGCTACATTTCTAATTTGAAAACTGGACTTTATCAGTACAGTTTTAATGCACTCAGTCTTCAAATTTTTGCTTGCTGCCAGGGAAATAGAGCTTGACAGGGTGAAATCTGGTGAGACACATTGAGAAGGCAATATTACTTTTAAAAAGATAAGTTGTGTTATTATTGGGAATAAAAGAATTTAAAAATAACACAAAGTTTGTTTCTCCCGTCCCCATAGGCTTTACCAATTTGATTGGCCAGAAAGGAGAGGATAGTCAATTATGTAATGCACTCGAAAAAAAACTCTTTAGCTTAAAGAATGTAAGTTTACCTGTGTGGCAATTTGCCTCTGCTACATCAGAATGAAAACTTTTTAAATTCACACATTTTTAAGGTCCTTCCTATATACTGCTCACACCCCCATGCATGACATCACTAGTAAATTATCATCAAATGCATCACATGTGGCATCCCCAGTGACATTATTGATCACATTGTTCACTAAGTTTGTGAACATTGCTAGTGTACCACTAGCAGACAGTAGTGTGTATACATGAACATGCACGTTTGTATACAAGATAGCAATTACTTCTGTTTTTATTTTTAACTATGTCTTTTTTATGATTTTTTTTGTGCAATTCATTATTTCAACATAATTAATTGAACTTTTACCGAATCTGAAAAATGTATATCTGGAGCCCAAATCTGGTAAACTTAAGTTCAGTATTTCGAAATATTACTGGAATGAAGACTAAAAGTGAATAATCTTCAGCAAATACAGCAAATAAAATATGCAAAAGGAAAATAAATTTGAAGCACAGCTAATAGAGATGGACAAGGTTAATCCAAAAAGGGCATTTCCGGTGAACATAATGTATATGCCTTAATTAGGGGCTTGTAGAAATTGATTTTTGGACCAATCCCCAGAGGCGGAGCCGGCCAAGTAGCTCCATATTGTGCCAATAGCTCCTCTCCCCCCTCCACCCCCCCTGCGCTTCATTGCCACTTGTAAAATGTTTTGGTTGACTCACTTGAAGCACAATCTTCCCTTCTGCCTATTTATTCTTTTTGTTGAGATTTTACAATAGGAAGTAAAAGTCGCAGACTGGCCTCTCTTAGAAATCAGTTTCTAGGCAACGGATACACAATATCCATCATACCCTGAAGGACTCTGTTTTCAACTCCCATCATAAATCATCTTTGTCCAAAGTGTAATATTTAATTGCATTTTCTTAATCTTTACCACTGTATTGCAAAGCTTACTAATTCCTTCAAAAGCACCAAATCACAGGCTTGTCCTAATTAAAGAATCTCAATTTAATCCATATTGCATGACAATTCAATTTGTTGATTGCTTTTTCTCCCCCCCTCTTTGTGAAATCCCCGTCAAATGTATTAATTCAACATGATGAATCCTGTATTCAACCCACTGGAGTGAATAATTAAAATTAGCTGATAAAACTTTTAGCAGAATTACTTTGTGAAATTGCTGAACAGATGTGTCGTTTTAATGAAAATCCACAGACATGCGCTTTCCCCCCTCGGCAGGATAAAAATATTATCCCCACGGCACACACTTAATTTGGTGGTAAATACACTCCGAGCGATTGCTGGAAGGGAAGAAAAAGCAACTTGTCACACTTAGTAACTTGATTTTTCCCCAGCATGCAGTAACAGCTATCTACAGTAATTCATAGCACTCCATTGTTGCTGCAAGTCCCAAAGAGAACTTATTAAAATGCAATAATCTCCTATTTAAACAGAAACAATAACCATTAAATTTCCCGTGGATCCAAAATTGAGCACAGGCCCCATCTGGTAAGAGTGATTAGAGGAGTGATGAGGGAATTTAATTTGCAACATTCAAAGACTAAATCTGAACAGATCATGTCACCTGGGAGAACAGTGCTGCGTGCTGGCTTCTTAAAAATTTCGACCTAAACTGAAAATGGATTGTGGAAGTGAGAATGTTACCCCGGGGCCAACCCTGACAGGCGTGTATTTCATTACGTGTCTCCAGCAGGCTTCCTTCCTGGCTTAGAACGAGGCTCGGGCTTGCATTTTGCTTTGTTGATGCACCGCCTCAATGGGGCATATATAACCCTGTCACTGCCTGTGATACCGCTTGAATAATTAGACAAAGTCCCCTTCCCTCATGGTGGAGGTCCTCCCTGGGCCTGGTGGGAGCGCGTCCTCTTTGAGTTATAAGACCGTTTGCGGCTGTTAGAGGGAGGTGTGTTTGACAAGCACCAACTCTGTGTGTTTCTAATTTTCATACTTCACTCCCCCAGCCCCCATGCTAGCTGTATGTTACTGGGAAGCAGACCTCTTTAGGAAATACTGGAATAGCGAGCAACAGAGTCGGCATCAGGGCATTCCGCCATGATGAGAAGCCAAATGCGCAGGTGAATTACAGCTCTGAGACGTAGCCTTTTGCTTAGTGTGCAAGCCAGGCCCACAATTGGCTTGTAATAAGTCACTTTAAAATAGCAAAACACTGCTTTTCCAAATTTTCATGAGTTTTTTTTATTTTATATATTCTGTACAGCTGTTTCATGAATAGGATTGGTTTACGGATTCGGAAGCTTATCTCCTAAATTCAAAACGATCAGAATGCTTTCAAACAGTATTGTCACTTTATTTAATGGATGGCTTTAGACAAGGCCCTTGCAAACATGAGTTATTGGGCACCCTGCAGTTATTAATCAATGTATTCAACCAATCAGTCTGAAAACATTGTAGGTACTTTATATTGTCGCAGTTCCGCATTTGCAATTAGACAGACTCAAAAATGCAAATTTCCCTGGAGATCTGTCATATATTATTTTTTAATTTATTAAAAGTAAATGTGTGCTTTCTTTCTGAGAATCTACCACTTATTAATAGCTCCTATTATCCTTTATACATGTCCACCAGGTTGTATATACAATAGCGAGGTCAATAATATCTGCACATAGAGAAGTTCGCGTTGTACCCCGTCAGGCGTTTACAGCTAGTGCCTCACGAGATGCTGCACAAATGGTTATACCATGGTGCATGGATTCATTCTGATATTTGGGGGTTGAAATTACACATGATGAACAAAAATAGTTAGATCCTAATCTGATACGGTTACTGGCAGATCCCCGTAACAGCGTCAACTATTGGTTGTCATTACCCTTGTCAAAGGCCAGCAGGATCGTATCCTGAAAATGCTGGTACTCCCTCACTGCCTGGTTCTTTTTCAGTGCGCCCTGTTCCCCATACCGCGTGACCTACTGTAGCAATTGAGGTTGCTGGCAACTGCCATAGTAGGTTAGTATGAATACACTACTGTGTACCTATGAATTGGGGGTGCTCAGAGTCCCTGATATGGAGGCCTATCATCAGGTGGCGCAGTTCCAGTTTGCGATGGGGTGGTACCATCTGCAGAACAGCACAGACGGGAGGCTGTTGGACGGGGCTCTGGTGGCAGACATACTTACCATGCATCTGAATGCAGGGGTGTGTACAACAGAGCTAGATCCACGAATAGTGAGGATCACTTTACGGGCTTGGCATATCTACTTGACTAGATGGAGTAGTGAGCATCCCTACGCTGGAGCTGTGCCGCTATGGGATATACGAGCATTTAATCGCAGGGATGAACATATGGACATGGCTGCATGTAAGGCGGAAGGCTGCAGAACAGGAGAGGACTTCTATGCAGGTGATTCTTTTATTCCCCTATAGCAGACTACTGACCAGGTTTGCTCTGGTCCTCAACCTGCCAAGACACTAACACATCTCCCAGCACCTGCGCACACTCCACTGGCTCCCCATCGAAGCTAGAATCACCTTCAAGATGCTCACCCACGCTCACAAGTCCCTCCACGACACCGGACCAGCATACCTGAACAGCCGACTCAAATTCCACGCACCCCAAAGGACCCTACGATCAGCCCAGCTCTCCTACGCCGCGGTCCACCGCACCAGAAAGACCAGATCGGGAAGCCGCTCCTTCTCCTTCCTCACGGCCAGAGCCTGGAACGACCTTCCGCTCCACCTCAGACAGACAACATCGCTCCCCATCTTCACAAGAAACCTCAAAACCTGGCTCTTCGACAGACCCCCTCCATGATGGACTGGAACCTGCGAAACCTCCCCCCCCCCCGGCGCCTTGAGACCCCTACGGGTGAGTGGTCGCGCTTAACAAACACCTGATTGATTGATTGATTAATAACAAACACCTGATTGATTGATTGGGGAGGGGTTAATATTTACACTACTACGCATTATACCACACAGCTCCAAAGGTGTGGGGCATTGTCACCCACATCCAGAGTGTCCCATACACTGGAGCAGCTGCACCAAATAGACAGTGGCAGAGGAATCATAACGCGGATGAATACAGCCCTACGGGTAGATATCCAGAACTTCCCCTCAAGTCCCGAGTTAAATGGGAGATGGACTGTGCCCAAGAATTCACCGATCCCCAATGGAATGATACCCAGGCCCTCCTCTTCACCATTATGAGTAACAAACAGTACAGACTCATTAAATGTAATTGGTTACATGGAACATGTCACATGTCACCCCAGCTATGCTACAAAGACCTGACCCCACAATAGCAGAAAAGTGCCCTATGTGACAACCTCTAGAGGCTGCATATTTCTATCTGACATGGGACTGCCCCCAGGTACAGGCACCTTGCAAGATCCTTAGTTCACTGAGGGTCTTATAGGGGTGCACACAGGTCAGCACTGGCATTCGAGTGATGCTTGTAGCTGACTGCTATCAGTTGGAGATCCAGCTACAGTTATAGACTAACCTGCATGTCTGCCTGCTCAGTACTTCCAAAAAGAACATGAAATGTATGTTTATCCATTTTATACTTCTACTGACACGTTGGGGACTGGCAATAGACTAGCTGATCCCACAGGCACCGACCATTGCTAGCTGGAGGAAAAGGTTATTGGGGAGTGGTGTATACTGGAGGAAATTAGGATGAAACTAGGTCGATGAGACGAAAATCTGGAGGAGGGCCTCGAGCGCTGGCAACTGTTGACCAAAAAAATGCAATTCCTCTCAGACGAGCGCCCACCTTGAATAAGATTTGACCCACATTCTTTTGTAGGTAAATGGGAGTTGACTTCATACAAGTAACACAGATTAACATTAGCTGCCAAACAGCATCTGTCCGCTGTTGGAGGGCTGAGGACATTATGTGTGATGAGCAATGTATGTCTGGGTGACAACAGTCCTGTTGGCCGGGACAATAAACCCCCTTTAGTATATCCTCGGGGGCCCTCAGGCCACCTGTCAATAGCAACCAAACAAGGGGCACTGTAAGAGCGATATAGATTGGTAAGATGTTGCTCTCTTCATTCGAAGGCCAGTTCTGACCTGTGTGCACCCCTTCAAGACCCTCAGTGAACTAAGGATCTTGCAAGGTACATATCGCTAGGCGAAGGGCAATTTCAGATGGGGATCTATACATTGTCTTGCTCTAGCATTGCCTGTTCCCCTAAAGTGTGTTCTGGACTCAAATTTAACAGTGAATTACTTTCTCCTTGCAATACATGACATGTGTTGTGTTTTATGTGTGTATAAAACCAATAAATTAATTTAAAGAAAAAATATCATCTGTACATACGTCGACTTCACAATATTGAGTACCAACATAGCATCAAGATAAAAAATTTTAGGGGAGTGTAGATTTACTATTCCAACTCCACATCTACTTATCTTAGCTATATATTGGGAGATGACGTCAGAGGTCAATATTAAAATTTCAATAGTGTGGTAGAACACTACCCACCCAAATCAGCATTGCTTCTATAGACTGTAGGATCCTATTTACAACAAATCTGTTCAAGAGGCTGCACGATCACATGAATTTCATGCTTTGGAAAGTGTACATAACAATGTATCTTGCTCTTTGTGCATGTTCTAAAGCAACAGCCGCCTTTATAATATTTCACTTATGGAAAACCACCAAATTCTACAGTAATTTATTTAATACCTCCAATACAATGCAATTTATTTCTAAGACCTCATCTAATTTGCTTATGGAAGCACCAACGTAGGCTTAAAAACTGCATCTGCTGTAAGCATGTTCCATAATGTCACTATTTTCAGAGTAAAAATCTCTTTACCTTGACAGTGAATTTACTTCCAGTCCTCCGGCCTTTTTGGGCTCCTAATCAATTGTGCTCTATCGGTCTCTAGCTGATCATGTTGACCACCAAGTACTGATATCAGCTTAACATTTACCTAGCAGTGGACTATCTTCTCTGGCAGCAATGTTGAGAATCAGGCTTCATTGCTTCATTGTTCTCCTAGAGGTCCACATGAACTCTTGTTCTTCTTTTTAAAGTGATGTTGCAAATGGCTAGCAATGCTTCCTTCTTCTCAAACTTCTCATTGATGATGGTTTAAGACATATTTAAGTTCCAGAACATCGATCAGTATCTGTGAAAAGTTTCCAGACCGCTGGTCACATGTTCTCTGTTCCTAGAGAGCCGGAAGCAGCAGCAAACTGAAAACGCCGAACTGGGCTGGTACAAATAATGACAGGTTCGGACAGATTTGTGTTTGGTTGGCTGCATTCTGTGATTTATCTTTGCTTGGCCATATTCTGTAATGGCACACGTTAGGGGAGAACGTGTGAAATTCTGTACAGAGAACGATGAGTTAAGAAGCATTGGACAGTATTTTCAGCACCTTAGTCATCTATTTTTGTAATTGCATCATACAAATAATGGCGATGTATTTAAAAATAATTTTAGCATAACATTATAGAGGAAAGTGACAAAAAATGTTCACTGCTTAACTTCCTTGTTTAGTATTCTATGTTAGCATCATCTTTAAATCAGCTGACTAGCCTGACAAATATAAAATTCGTTATTGGCACAGTCATGCCAGTCTTCAGATCCTGAGGTTTTCTATTTTACAAAGGTGCATCTATCATAGTAGTGCTGCCTTGAGATAGTGGTAGGTGTCAATACCTTTTAAGCAGCAGTTTTAAGTGGGTCGTTGTGGTACCCTCTTAGCCTATGGACATCAGTCACTGTGGAAAAAAACACATCCATAATAGGTTATGTGGGATCACATGATTGCTTCAAAATGTTTCAAGATCCAATAGAGTGTCAGGAAACTGTTTATTGGTATTGGTGGGCGGAATGCCCTATCAGGAACATGCATTAACCATGATTAATAGAACCAGTTCATTCTCAATGGAATCCTTCTATACAGATGCCTGATAGTCACAATCTCAAGGCTGGGGAGAGCACTATGAATTAGTGTCAAAGATGGTTTGCCCCTGCTACAGGTTCATCTGTTACCTGTACATCTACCCACAAACATCCTGGACAAATTTTAGGTACATGTTTACAGGTTTCCTAGTCACGTAATATCATGGATCAACTTATTAACAGGGATTTCCCTTACTGGTCCTGGATAGAGAAACTTGTGCCATAAATAAATGTAGGCAGAGAAGTATGTGAGTGCTTATTGATATGTTTGGAATTCCTTCCAGCCATCCAGTTTAGGGAGGGTTGGAATTTTTGTCCAGGTTTCCAATTTTAGTAACGTCACACCACATACAGTGATGGCCAGCTTACCAAAAGGAATCAGGCCCACGGTCAGACCCATGTCTGATTCACCCATTAGATTAACTGTCCTCAACAAGTTACCAGGTCAGCTGGAAATTCCAATGAGACTGTACTTCCAAGACTTGTTCCTGGTGATTAAAAACTGTGGTTGTCACTCTTCTTGTTGAAAACAATCTTTGGATACCAGCGATACAGTTCGATACCTCAGGTATCATTATTTACCTTGGTCTGCAATATTTTGAAGAGGCTGGGAAGTGTTCTGAGAATTTTGGCTCTTACAAGGTGAGGATTCATCTACACTGAAATAGTCCTTATTGACCTAATGAAAGCTGGCAGTGGTGCCTTGGCCTGGATTTCACTCAACCTGTCAGTGGTATTTGATATAATTCCTGAAAACCTTTGCAATAGCCATCTTGCAGAGCCTTTTTTTCCAACAAGGTTTTATTGGCATTTATAAAACTTGACAGTACATCCGAGTGTGTAGGCATTCCTTGTTTCTAATTACCACATCATAACATTTACTGCCTTACGCAGACCGTCTTAACAAATACATGAAAAAAGTTTCACATCAAACAGACTTCCCCGCTACCCTCCCCCTCCCTTCCCCCCCTCATCAGGCTGTGTCAGGTAATCTGGTTACTACACTTTTTCACATTATCTCTATCGACTGTAGTCATAAACATGGCCTAGACAGTGTTCCTCTATAACCCCCTTGGTGAGGACTCTCCCCCTCCAGAGGCCCCATGAGGTGTAGATACATCATCTTTCTTTAAGTCCGCCAACATAGCAGCCCATGCCGGTAAGTCATCCTCTACCTTATCACCCTTCCGCACAAATTTCATGCGTACTGACTCCGCTATCGCCCACTCGCACATATCCCTGAGCCAATCCGCAACACGTGGGATCCGAGGAGGCATCCATGCTATAACTATCCGCCTCCTAGCCAGCACCAGCCCCAAGTTGGCAAATCGCCTGCTTAGTTTTTTGTTCTTTGGCGTAGGTAGCCCACCTAATAGTACTTGGCGAATTTCTCTGGGAATGGTCCAGCCCGTAGCCTCTCGTAAGCGTGTAAGTATTTCCTCCCAGTAGGGCAGCAGCAATGGGCAGGACCAGACCATGTGTAGGAAATCCGCTCCCCACCCATGGCATCTGGGACACTCATCAATCCGGGCCGGATAGATTATGTGCAACGTGCGTGGAGTTAGATACACTTGATGTATTAAATTGTATTGGAGGAGCTTAAACCGCGGATTTGCACTCACACTCTGCACTCCCCCAAGCACCTTCCTCCATTCACACTCTGTCAGGGACTCCGTCATGAGTGTGTCCCATTTTGGTTGAATGGCCAGAGTCTCTCCTGGCAGATCGTCCCTCAGTGCCCTATAAAGATGTGAAATGAAGCGTCTACCTTTCGCCATGTCTAACATTACTTCCAGGATCTTAGTTGTGGGAGGTTCCTCCGGAAACCCCGGCCAGAGCTCCCGGGCTACACTTTTTAATTTCCCGTACTGTAGAAATTGGCCTGACCCTAAATGAAAGGTTTCCTGTGCCTCGTCTCGCGTCACAAATTTCCCATCAATGTAAAGGTCCCCTAATGTCAGGCAGCCTCCCTCCTGCCACCGACGGCCCGACATGGAGTTCGTAATACTGGTAAAAGGGTGCAGTGCCCAGAGGGGCATATCTGGAGCAGACGAAGCCTTTCGCACCACTCTCCCCACTACATTTCCCCATACCGTAGCTACATGGCGCACAATGTACAGTTAATCCCTCAGGACCCCACCTCCCAGCATCAGCAGTGAACTGGCACCATAAGTTCCCACCAGCAATCGTTTCTCCCAGTTGCCCTCATCATCCAGACAGTGGACCGCATGCTGCAACTGAGAAGCCATATAGTAGAACTCCAGTCGAGGCACCTCCAGCCCGCCCCTCCCACGTCCTCTGTAGTGTTGTTAAGCGTACGCTCCTGCGTTTCTTGCAGAGCCTTATATGGATTTGCAGGCCCTTTTATTGGACCTCAGTAATGTCAGTATTGTGTCCTCCATTATTTTCAACACCATGGTATAATGAGTTTGGTGTAATGCAGAGTTCTCTGCTATTCCCATCCTCTTTTAAAACAATGTTGGGTCATTGGCAGCTCAGTGTTGCTCATTTGGATTTAATTTTTATATCACCATCAATTATGCCAAATTTGTCTTCAGGATGGATGACAATGTTGGTGTTGCATAAAGTTTTTCTGGACTTGCATTGTTGGAGTCTGGTCATGGTTGCGACTGGTGGGGTTAAATCATTACTCTAATAAAAATGGAGGCTATGGTGGCAGTTAAAACATGTGGCTGTCTGGCTGGAAGAAATGTAAGGCTGCTTGGATCCAGTTTGACCTCTTCATTCTCAGATTCTTTTTTGATCAGCTTTGTTTTCTTAGGAATATCACACCCTGTTTAACTAAGGATGGCAAAGCTACTGTTACAGACATGCTGGGCATGTGTCTTATTTACAGAAATGCTGTCTGCGTTGAAATGACCAGACAAATGAAAACAAATATTGAGGATTGAGTGCAACAACGTCAAAAAATAGCTCAGCATATACAAAAATGAATATTTTTTATTTTGCTATGTTGTAGTGAGCCCCTAGTCTTTAAGGAGATATTATGTGCTTTTATCTGTAAAACTGCAATTGGAGCACTGCCCTGACGTAATTACTTGGTGGAGTTGGAATAGTAATTGTGCCCCTTAGTCACTGTCCAGCACCTGCCCTGAGGTAAATACTTGGTACAGTTGGAATTGTAATTTTGCCCGTTAGTCAATGTCTAGCAGTCAGGAGTCATGACTTGACAGAAGGTTTTAGATGCTAAGGGGCCTATTACGATGGCGGTCGGGAAACCTCCCCGACCGCCATGGTAGCGGGAAAAGACCACCCGCATGTACCGCGACATCACCGCCGGTCGAATTACGATGACCCGCTGTCGAAATCCGACCACGGCGGTCTGATCGCGGGCATTAACATTGCGGCGGTTGCTGCTGCCCGCAGCACCGCCGCGATGCCGAAAGGAGCATGTCCTGCATTTCCCTGCACTGCGTGGCAGGCACTGCACAGTGCCTGCCACCTGGTAGGTACTGCACAGTGCCTGCCACCTGGTACAGGGAAATGTAGGGGGGACCATCCCCCCAGTGCACCCACACCCCCCAACACATTCACCACATGCCTTTCAATGGCGGTCTGACCGCTGAGGAAAGGCTTGCCACCGCCGGCATCATAATCCTGCCGGCAGAGCCTGCTCTGCACCGCCACCATTATCCCGGTCCTGCTCCGTCCGCCAGGCAGGAGTGCGGATGGCAACCGGCGGTAAAGCGGCGGTCGGAATTTCCCACCGCCGCGGTCACCACCGCTATCCTAATGTGACCGGCGGTTTTCCTGGTTGCGATGGCGGGCGGATGTCCACTGCCGGTACGGCAGGCGCCACCGCCGGCCCGGCGGTGGACATCCGACCACCATCGTAATAGACCCCTAAGTGTTTGTCACAAAGTGTAAGCACTCTTTCTCCTATTGACAATATTTGAATCTCTGGTTTCTTGAACACAGCATTCATTGAGTCTTTCAGGAAACCATCTTCTCAACTCCTATAGAATTCAATTTGCAACCAACTTTATTCGCTAAAATTTAGAATAACTTTAAGCAAGTATTTGATTTTAGTGAGTACCTTTACACTCTTGGTATTACCCCTAAATAATGACTCAAAACTATCATTTGACCATAATATCATGGTGAAGATATCATGATTACACAAATCTTGTGAAAAAATTAACAAAGCAAAGTATTTTTTTTAAACATTTACAATAATATCGAAGTTTAAAATATGGCTTACAGTAAACCTGTTTTCCACGTTGGCCATTTTAATCGAAAAGGCAATTGGCATGGAGATTGATGTTGTTATCCGATCCTGCAGAAGGCCAGGAGTTTTTACAGAAAGGCAGGAGGAATCCAAAGATAAATAGATAAGACAGTATAGAATAGATGTATAAAATTTGGAGCTAAAGAGAGATGCTAATGCATGCTGCGTTAGAGGAGTGGAGAAGGGGCTATTCATTTTACTACCCCTTCAGACGGGTGGTGTGATGTGGAGCTTAAGAAGGGAAAAGGAGGAAGAACATTTGGGAAAAGAGAAGAGGTGAAAAGGAGAGGGTGGGTTTAAGGGAAAAAGTTTCACAAGATTTTTATTAAAAATGATGTACTAAATTAATTGAGAGTATTTTATTAAATGCCAATGGTTTGAATAAAACACAAACATGCCAATCAATTATTGGTTATCTACAAGGGGAAGGCTAATTTAAATTTTGTACAAGGTACCTACTCCAGCCCAGTTTGAGACAATGGAAGATGTGCCTAGGAGGTATTATATTCAACAACAGAAGCAAAAAATTGAGAGATGGCTATTTGAATACAGAAACATAGGAGGCTTAGGTATAAAAATTTGAGATCAATAGGCAGATTCACTAGATAGTGACTTAGGGCCATCTGTATCAAAGTCCCCTTTTGCGATTCTCAAATAGCGAATTTTAGCGAATCGCTATTTGAGAAACGCAAAACCGTATGTAAACAAATAATCGCAAAACAATAGCGATTCGCTAAAGTTCGCTAAATGAATAGCGATTACCCAAATAGCGTTCATTTAGCATTGAACTTTCTATTTTGCGAATTTCGCAAAATTGCGAAAATCGCAAAATTGCGATATTCGCAAACGGCAATTCTGAGACACAGGTGCAGCTTGATGACATCACAACCAGGAAGTGTGACTACCCATGCTGCACCTGAGTTCCAGGAGCAGAGTGAGAGAGCAGGAGTAGGAGGCTGAGGCATCACTGCAGTGATACACACATTGGAGAGAGTGGAGACATGGCCAGCAAGGACAAGCAGCAGGGGGAGACACCCAGAATCAGAAAGCCAAAGTTCACAGAAAGTGAGCAGGAGGCTCTGATACAGGAGATGGTTGTGAGCCATGAGCTCCTGTTCGGCAAGAAGTCCCTGCATGTGCCAGAGACACGCAAGAGGAGGATATGGGCAGACATCCAGCGCAAAATAAACGCAATTGGCGTCACACATCGCAGCGTCAAAGACCTACAGAAGCGCTGGTATGATATGCGCGCGCGCTCAAAGGAGAAGGTTGCTACCAGGCTGGAGGAGGCCAACAAGACCGGTGGGGGGACCTCCACTGCCACCGCTTCAACTCCACTTGAAGAAATGGTTGAGGGGACCCTGCTTCCGGAGAGTGCAGTGGGTGTGTCAGACCTGGACAGCTCCGACCACACACAACCAAGACAAGGTAAGAAGCATGCCATCACACCCTGATACCTCCCTACTACCCCCACACACCCAGGAGAGTCCCAGGGGCACAACAAAACTACAATTCCAGTGCAGGTACACAAGCACACACAGCAATGCATTATGGGAGATGTAGTTACATGCACCTAACAGTGGAGCAATGACACCCAGCCAGGCTCAAACAGTATGTGTGCATCATGAAAGTCAAAATACAGATGGATAGGACCCATGTAACTCCAAACAGTGATATTTAATGCATGACAGATGCAAGGCAGGACAGTAAATTAATGTGTGCATTTATGTCCACAGCACCAGCAGAAACACAGGGAACAATCAGTGGAGGGAGGATGAATCCCCCAGCCCAGAGGCAACAGGGCAAGAGGAGGAGGAGGAAGAGGAAGACGAGGGCAGCCCAGTCATCCCACCAATACGCCGCAGGCGGATTGCAGTGCCACCATTGCCACCACTGGAGGAGGAATCCCAGGACACCGATGTGAATGTCCAAACAGTCCAGGGACAGTCAGAGCCACAACCCCGTGCACGTGCACGTGCCGAACCAATTCCACAAATCCCATCCAGGCGCAGGGCACCACGTGCATCCACTAGTGCAGCACTCACAGGAGACGACACAGTCTTCCAAGGGTTGGAGGGCCACATGTTGGAGGTCCAGCGCCTGCAGGCAAAAAACATAAGGTCAATCCAGAGGCAAATCAGGGTTGGTTTCATGGGCCTGACGGGTGCCCTGGAGGCACTCTGTGCTGAACTAAGGGCGGACCGTGCTGCTAGGCGCAGGGAGAGGCAGCGCCTCCACACCCGCCTAGACCTCTACACCAGGGCGGTAAACCGCCTCTCCTCAGCGACCTCAGTGCTGTCAAGGCGCAGCATCAGTATGCAGCACGAGGTGTCACACTGCAGCCAGGACGTGGCCAGGGGTCTGGTACAGGTGACATGTGCTGTGGATCAGCTGTGGGCAGCTGCCACTGCTGGCCCAGGAGTCCTCACTCCAACAGACGAGGACGCACAATCCAGCAGGAGCAGCATTACACCACCGCCCCCACCGGACAGGCGCCGTAGTGTGCGTCACGGCAGGGCTGCTGAGACAAGCGAAGAGGGCACAGTGCACCCACGGCGAGGGCCTACAGCCCGTCAGCGCCGCAGTTGAGGCGCTCACACATAGGCATGGATATGGGTGCATTAACCCAGTGCACACAGACACTTGGTCAAGAGTCAATTTGCACTGTGGATCACACATGTGCGGTACTTTTGACAAAACATTGTGTGCCACACAGGCTGTGTGCCGATAAATATCCTGTCCAAAGGGAAATTAAACACAGTCCTGTATTAGATCTTTGGCATTGTGTCATCTTTTCTTACCTAGAAATAGTTCTGTGTGATCTCATCTCGCCTCTGGCGCCCAGCAGCTGCACCAATTACTCCGGCCGGCATGCGTCCAGGAGCTGGCCCCTCCTCATCTGATGATTCTGATTCAGTGAGCTCCACTGGTGTGCCCTTCCTGGTGGCGATGTTGTGCAGCATGGCACACGCTACCACTATCTTGCAACAGGTCTGGGGGCTGTATTGAAGTGCCCCTCCACTCTTATGTAGGCATCGAAACCGGCTCTTGAGTATCCCGAAGGTCCGCTCAATGGTACATCTGGTTGCTATGTGGGCACTGTTGTACCTCTGCTCCCCAGCGTTGGCAGGATTAAGGTAAGGAGTGAGTATGTAGTCCCGGACCGCATACGCACTGTCACCTGTGGGGCGAGAAAAATTAGGTTGAACACTGTCCTGCCACTGCTATGCATTACTAGTGTGTCCTTCTATCACATGCAATTACCTAGTAGGTATCCCTCACCAAACTCCCCACTTGTGAGTCGGCGGTGTATCCCACTGTGGCGGAAGATGAATGAGTCGTGGGTGCTGCCTGGGTATTTAGCGACGATGTCGGTGATGATGTGCCTGGCATTACACACCACCTGTATGTTCAGGGAATGGTAGGACCTTGCGATTCCTGAACACATACTCGTTCTGGGAGGGGGGATATGGCGACATGGGTCCCATCTATGCATCCAATGACGTGGGGGAATTGTGCAATTTGGTAGAACTCCTGCTTGGTCTGGGCTAGTGCCTGTGGTGTGCTGGGGAAGTATATGTGGTTATGCAGCCTCTGTACCATGGCATCAAGGAACGCGTGGAAGAAGCGCGACAATGCACTCTGTGAGACCCCTCCTGCTGTGGCTATCACCCCTGGAAGCTCCCTGACGCCAAGAGGTGGAGTGAGCACAGGACCTGTATGTGGGTGGGGATTGTGTGTGTCCTGCGTGTGGGGTGTTCAAGGATAGGTTTGAGCTCTGCTATTAATTCCAGGATGCTCTCTTCATCCAGCCTGTAGTTTGTATGGATCTCCTCCTCAGTCCGCTGGAGCAGGGTTATGCGCGCTCTGAAGATCCTTTCCTGGCGTCTCCTTCTCTGTGCAGCAGCTCTGAGTCGCAGCCTCCTGGCTATCACGTACAGCCCTGACATTGTGGCAAACATCAGTTGCATTGTGGGTCTCTTTATATAGGTTGCACCTGGATACCACCTGCTCAGACTTGGTGGTAATTGCGATTCTCTATTTTGTGAATTTCGTGAATTCGCAAATTGAGAATTATTCATGCATTCCATTTAGCGAATTCGCTAAGTCTGGACACAACAATTGCGAATTTCGCTAGGTTTTGACGTATTTAGCGAATTCGCAAAATATTCGCAATATGGTATTATTCGCAATTATTGCGAATCGCTATTTATGCGATTCGCACATTGGCTGTCGGGATGTGTCTCATACATAGCGGGGCTCTGTTTTGCGATCGCAAACACCGTTTTTCTGCGATTCGCAGTGTTTGCGATCGCAAAACAGCTTCATACATATGGCCCTTAGATTCTTAAGGATGGTAGCTAAAGATGTATGTTCCTAAATGATTTAGACAATCCAACTCCCTTACTGGTTGCCAACTTATTTTTTATTAATATACCATGCAATTATTGTTCTTGAATGAGATTTCAATTTGGCCTTGTCCTACCACAACAAATTGATACCAACCATTGAGGTAAGGAATGGTCATCTTGTCCAGAACATTAAGTCAACAAATTGTTCAAGAAAAAAAATATGTTGAATCTAAAACATACATGGAATTTTGAAAAATGTGGGTCTTTTTTAGGTATACATTTTAGAGTAGATCATGAATGGACTGTTTTTTGATTTTAGGAAGTTTAATTCTGAAATCAAAACAACTGTCTTTTCAGATCGTAATCAAGAAAATTTAAACATTGCAGATCAAACCACACCAAAAACTCGCGATTCAAGGAAATGTAGAGTAGATTCTTAAATGTATCTGACAATGGTTCTGGAAACTACCTTAGGTCTGAAATGTGTGATGTTTATGCTGCATCTCTGTTGTTTAGCATTCGATCTCTGGAAGCTGTGCTATGTTTCTATATTAATATACAATGAGTAATGGTAAGAATCAATATCAACTCCTCATCGAAAAATCTTGGGTGCATAAGAAGCCTTCTCCCACTCCTGAGTAACTTGCATTTGCCTTATTAGACATATTCTCCTGAACGTCATTGAAAAGCAATTGGCTGTATCACTACTAAAATGCAGCAGGCATCCAGGAGAAACATGTTTTAAAGGAATGGTACTAGACACATAAGAGTGTTTACTCAATACTGACTGCATGAGTACCTATGAAAGCAAGTAAATGTAAATCCACTATCATTGCTTTTTTTTCTGCAGGACCTACTCTAAATTTAATTGGAATTGTGAGAACCTGGAGAATTGAGTTATCTCTTGTGGTCCAGACCACCTTACATATGTAAATAGGGTTTCATTAAATATTCCTTGGCCCACCTTTATTAGCTAATTCAAATCAACAGGAAAATGTACACAGAAAACATGTAATGTGTGATGAGTACCAGTGTAACCAATTGAAACTATATTAAGAAATAAGTCATGAATAATTCAAACCAAGTTTAGCAAAAAGATGTGGGCTGGTGGGGTGCTGCCACCAAGATCTCCAAATAGATGTAATCAACCATAAGTCTGTATTTAGCCTTTTTCATCAACTGCTCTATGACACTAACACGTAAAGTAAATCTGAATACCGACTGATAGTGACTCCTTGTACCTGATGTTTATTCATGACTATAGCAGGGGGCTGTTGGAGTGGAGGCCACTGAACTATTCGAATGATAGAAAATGGCAGCAACCTGAAGCTGCTGGGAGGTGCAGGAATTGTGACTGTGGGTATTGCAAAATTAGCAAAGTGGGCAGTATTTGGGAAGTTGCTGTGACTGAGGGTCTGGGGCCTTCAGTGGGGAGGAGTGGCAGACCATAAGGTGTTACAAGGTGTTTTAGCTTTCTTGCTGGTGTGTGGATCTTGTTGGCTGCTGTTGCATGGTGCACTTTATTCTTGTACATCAACTCCCCAACGAAATTAATTTTAAATTGTTTTAACGCTGTTTGCACTTTTTAAAAATATTAGAATCTAAAACGAAGGCGCTCTTACTGGTCTATCTGACCTCGCGGTGTCCGTCAGTTAGAGCGGACCCGCCTTCTTTGGAGGTCAGCGTTCTAGTTTTCACCTGCAATCACCGATAATAGAGACACGCTGGCGTGGCCGCGGAGCGGACGCACGGAGCGGGCCCGTCTGCGCTCGTCCGCGCACCGACCGCACACAGCGCCAGCCATGCTGCCCGTTTGGGGAAGTACGGAGCTGGACATATGAGGTATCGCTATACAAAAGAACAACTACTTGAGATTGGGGAAACTGGAGGCAGGATGGGCAGGTTTAAGTTAGAAGAGACCGCAGGGCTTGAGTTGGACTTTGTTAGAAGGGGCAGTCTTAGATGCGGTCTGCTCAATGTTAGGTCCCTGTCTAAGCACCACTTGGAAACTCAACTGTTATTAGAAACTCATGATTTAGATGTGCTGTTTATGACAGAAACGTGGACGCACCCTGGCTCAGATCTGGAACCAGGGTTGGCTTGCCCGCTGGGTTATAAAGTTTTCCATAAGCCACAAACTAGTGGTAGAGGAGGTGGAGTGGGGATTATTTTTAAAGAAATATGGGATTTTGCCCCATTTGACATCGATGAGCTAGAGGGCATTGAACTTTTGGGATTTCTATTAAAGGATCCTAAGGGACAAGTGCTGACCGGCATAGTCTGTTATAGGCCTCCTCGGACAGCTAGCCCTCAACTACAGCAGGGGCTGATTGAATCCCTTAGTAACTTGGCATTGACCCACTCTAGACTGCTTATTGTGGGAGATTTTAACCTGTGGCCTAACGGGAATCTGGACTCGGGCTATAATAACCTTATTCAATCCTGTGAGAATCTAAACCTGCAACAATGGGTTACTGAGCCTACGCACAAGGGGGGACACATACTGGACCTGGTCTTTTCTGAAAAACAGACTATGGGTACAGTAGATGTCCTGCTCGTGGGTTGGTCCGACCACCACCTGATTGCATTTCAGGTATACAACCCCAGAATGAACACTCCGATCGTTAGGGAAGCCAGGAATTTTTTAAGTAGGGACTGGAAGGGACTCTTGAAAAAGGCATCGGTATCCCCTGCATTTTTGATCAATGAGTGTTGTGATGCAGATAAGCAGGTGGAAGAGAACTATGCAGCACTCTGTGAACAAATAAGTACTAGGTTGGACCAGATTGCTCCGTTAAAAAGTCATAAAAAAACAGGTAGACCGTCAGCCCCATGGTTTAATGAAAAATTGAGAAACCTAAAACAGGCTGTAAGCAAGCGGAAAGGAAATGGCGAAGGGAATATGCAGACGAAGATAAAATCATCTGGAGGGTGGCAATAGCTAACTATAAAAAAGAAATACTTATAGCAAAAACTGAGTACTTCGCAAATATCATTCTAAAAGCGCCAAATAGCATCAGAAGTATTTTTAAAATAGTAGATGATATTGCCAAACCGGACTGTTCAAAGAACAAGATTCTGCCTAGTCAGGATCTATGTGACAGCCTGGCAACCTTTTTTGAGGACAAGATTAGAATCATAATTGATGGACTCAAAACCAGTAAAATGCCTGAGGAATTACCGCTTGCGAAGAGGAAGAGATGGATAGGGGAGGATAAATTAAACCCCCTAGACCACTTTGAGACACTCTAACTGGAGGATTTCAACAAAGTGGCTCTGGGTGTCTCCTCAGGATCCCCTATGGATCCACTTCCACATAAAATTTGGAAGGAATTGGCTCCTGAACTCTTTCCAATACTTCGGCAGATCTGTATTCAATCTTTGACTGGTGGATCTGTGCCGACTTGCTGGAAACAAGTGCTGGTGACACCTCTTCTGAAAAAAGCATTGCTTGATCCAGCTTGTCCTAAAAACTACAGACCCATTTCTTTTCTACCCTACCCAGTCAAAATCCTTGAACGTTTAGTCAGTAAATCACTCTCCCAGTTCCTAGAAACCAGTAACACACTGGAAGACGTGCAATTTGGCTTCCGTCCTGGACATGGAACGGAGACTGCTCTGGTGACCGTTATGGACGATCTACGAATGCGAGCAGACAGGGGACAATCGGCTATACTGATTTTGCTTGATCTGTCTGCCGCATTCGATACGGTTAACCATGAGGTTCTTCTGTCCAGACTCGAAGAGATTGGGGTTGTGGGCACTGCCCGGAAGTGGTTTCAATCGTATTTATTTAATAGACAACAGGCAGTGGCCCTCCCCCCTACCGATCCAAGTTCACCACCATTGTGCACGGTGTCCCGCAGGGATCTGCGATTAGTCCAATATTGTTCAACATCTATATGAGTCCTTTACTTGCTGTTATAAGGGCTCACAACATCAATCTTGTGAACTACGCAGATGACACGCAACTTATTCTGTCTCTAGAGGGAGATCAATCCGTATCCCTGGAAGATTTTCAAGCCTGTATGCAGGACTCAGTACTTTGGCCCAGAGAGAATTCTCTTCAATTTAACGCCGATAAAACAGAGGTCTTGCACTGTGCTGCCGGGAGGATTCCTCCCACACTCCCTACTGATTTTTGGCCTATCCCTACAGCTACCCCATTGGTCCCTACTGAGCCGGTGCGTAACCTGGGAGTTATGTTTCACAGTAAACTGACTCTTGAAACTCATGTGAATAAGACAGCTGGAAGCTGTTTTTCCTTGATCAGAGTACTTCGGAACATCCTTACGATGTTCTCAAAATAGGCCAGAGCACTGATAGTACGTAGTACTATTCTGAGTAGGCTAGATTATTGTAACGTATTGATGCTGGAGTCTCCAAGATATTTGATTGAGAGACTCCAGAGAATACAGACTATGGCGGCTAA
The DNA here is from genome assembly GCA_963921515.1 of Calotriton arnoldi. Taxonomy (NCBI): domain Eukaryota; kingdom Metazoa; phylum Chordata; class Amphibia; order Caudata; family Salamandridae; genus Calotriton; species Calotriton arnoldi. The sequence continues at coordinate 1,800,611 of CAWUFW010003383.1, forward strand.
GCTAGTATTAATGAGGCCACAACGCTCCTCCACCTCTCAGGCACTCTCAGAGTTGCACTGGCTTCCAGTTTCGCAAAGGATACAATTCAAGTCACTTTGTATAGTGTTTAAAGCCTTGCGTGGTACTGGACCCAAACCATTGCAGGACAAATTTGCGTGGTATGCCCCCACCCGAAATCTTCGTTCACCCTCTGCTAAACTGGTGAAGGTGCCCAGAGTTAGAAGAACTAAATCAGGAGGCAGGGCTTTCAGCACCGCAGCTTCGCGACTCTGGAACAAACTCCCACTTGAGATCAGACAGGTGGATGATCTCTTTCAGTTCAGAAAAAGGATAAAGACATGGCTCTATCCTAGAGTCTGTCCTCCGCCACTCCTTTAATCTTCTTTTTTCTGTTAATCGTGCTCCACTGTCATCTGCGTTGAGCTGGACGCACAAGTTACTAACTTGTGTAACGATATATCTGTAAGAGACAGTAGTTAGTGACAGATTCCTTACCTTAGAATATCCCCAGGCGTCAGGCTGGATCCGGAAAGTTTTTGCGTAGCAGTACCCTTGCGCGTCGGTAGGCGGCGTCGTGCGGCTCCGCGTCCGTCGTCGGGGTCGTGATCGCCGGGATGACGTCGCGGGCAGTACTTAGACGCCGCCCCTGCGCGCTGACGTCAGTTCTGTACACGACTTTCCGCGCCAGGAACGCAGAGCCATGCAAGAAGCTGACATAGGTGTCTGAAAAATACTAGGGCCCTGAAAGGGATGTCCTTAACCCTAGAAATCAGTTCGCAGAACGGGGAGGATGGTGGGGCGGTAGGGAATCTGTCACTAACTACTGTCTCTTACAGATATATCGTTACACAAGTTAGTAACTTGTGCATCTGAAAGAGACACGTTAGTGACAGATTCCTTACCTTAGAATAGATACCCCAGCAATACCAACCCCGGTGGTGGGTCTGCGAACAAAGATCAGACAAGGAAGTCCTAGAGGACAGAACGGCCAAAGAAGCCGTACCTCCGGACCGGACTGTCAAGGCAGTAATGCTTTGTAAACGTGTGCGGCGAGGCCCACGTAGCTGCCTGACAAATAACCGGCAGTGGAACACCGCGGCCCAAAGCCGTGGTAGCAGCCGTTGCCCTGGTGGAATGGGCCCGCAGCCCAACAGGAGGCTCCTTCTTAGCCAAAGAATAGCAGGTCTTGATGCACAAGGTAACCCAGCGGGAGATGGTCCTCTTGTGCACCGCCCGACCTTTTTTGGCGCCCACGTAGCCAACAAAGAGCTGGTCATCCACCCGGAAGTGTTTTGTGCGGTCAATATAGAAGGAGAGCGCACGTTTTGGGTCCAGACGGTGGAGCCTCTCTTCCTCTCTGGAAGGATGCGGAGGCGGAAAGAAGGTGGGCAAAGTGATGGTCTGCCCAATATGGAAAGCAGTAACCACCTTTGGCAAGAAGGACGGGCGCGTCCGAAGAACAACCTTTACGGATGAACAGACAGAAAGGGAGGTTTGCAAGATAGAGCCTGGAGCTCACTCACCCGCCGAGCGGAGGTGATGGCCACCAGAAAGGCTGTCTTCAGAGTCAGAAGACGAAGAGGACAGTTATGTAGAGGCTCAAAGGGAGCGCACATTAAAAAGGTAAGAACCAAGTTCAAGTCCCACTGAGGCATCACAAACGGAACAGGAGGGAAGAGGTGAGTAATGCCTTTTAAGAACCTGTTAACAACAGGGGACTTGAAAAGGGAGGGCTGATCAGGAAGCCTGAGGAAGGCCGAGATAGCACAAAGATAACCCTTGATGGTACCCAGGGCAGAACCCTGTTGGGCCAGAGAAAGAAGGAACAGAAGGACCTCAGAAAGAGGGGCAGAGAGGGGATTCACAGCCTTTGCTGTGCACCATGCCACAAATTTGTTCCACCTGCAGGCGTATACCACCTTAGTGGAGGGACGCCTGGCTGCCAGAATCACATCACAAACTTCGGGAGGCAAGTCGAAAGGAATCAACTGCCGCCGCTCAATCTCCACGCAAGCAGGTGTAGACTGGACAGGTTCGGGTGGAGGACCGTCCCCTGCTGCTGCGACAGAAGATCCTCCCGAAGAGGCAGACGGATCGGGGGATCTACGCTCATATTGAGTAGCTCGGGATACCAAACTCTTCGAGCCCAGTCCAGAGCCACAAGAATGACTTGGGCCCGGTCGTGCCGAATCTTCTTCAACACTCTGGGTAGAAGTGGTATAGGCGGAAAGGCGTACAACAGACCGCAACTCCACTCGTGACGAAAAGCGTCTCCGAGCGAGTGCCGCCTTGGAAATTCCAACGCGCAGAACTGATGACATTGCGCGTTCTCTTCGGTGGCGAATAGATCTAACCAAGGCTCTCCCCATTGTAGAAAGAGTCCTTGCGCCACTTCCGAGTGAAGACGCCATTCGTGATCCATCATGCACCTGCGGCTGAGTTCGTCCGCCCTGGCGTTCAGGGAACCTGCCAGGTGTTGAACCATCAGGAACATGCCCTGATTTTCCAGCCATGTCCAGAGGCGCAGAGCCTCCTGACAAAGGGTCCAAGACCCCACCCCGCCCTGTTTGTTGCAGTACCACATGGCGGTGGTGTTGTCTGTGAACACCTGCACTACCTTCCCTTTGACAGAGGGAAGGAATGCCTTGAGTGCAAGTCGGATCGCCCGGAGCTCCAGAAGGTTGATATGGAGCCGGGACTCTGCCGGAGACCAGAGGCCTCTGATCTCCGCCTCTCCCATGTGACCGCCCCATCCCAGAAGGGACGCGTCCGTCACAACTGTGTGCTCTGGCTGGGGAAGGGAGAGGGATCTGCCCATGACCCATTGCCGGTTCGAGAGCCACCACTGCAACTGTCTTGCAGTCCCCTTCGAGATCTGGACGTGATCGGACAGGTTGCCCTGGTGCTGCGCCCACTGGAACTTCAGGTCCCACTGCAGAGCCCGCATATGCCACCTGGCATGATTGACCAGCAGGATGCAGGAGGCCATGAGGCCCAGCAGCCTCAGGGTCATCCGTACCGAAACCCAGGATAAAGGCTGAAAGATCGGAATCATAGCCTGAATATCCCGGACTCGCCGTTCGGGAGGATAGGGCCCGAAACTGCGTCGTGTCCAGAACCGCTCCGATGAAAAGGAGCTGTGGAGAAGGAATCAGATGCGACTTCGGCACATTGATGGAGAACCCCAGCGAGTGCAGGAGTTCGGCCGTAGTCTGGAGGTGGGAGACGACTGCCTGGGACGAGCCCGCCTTCAGCAGCCAGTCGTCGAGGTAGGGGAAGACTGAAACCCCTGCCCGGCGCAGATGAGCTGCGACCACCGCCATCACTTTCGTGAACACCCGAGGGGCACTGGTAAGGCCAAAGGGGAGCACGGTGAACTGAAAATGCTCGGGGCCTACCGTGAACCGAAGGTAACGCCGGTGGGCCGGCAGGACGGGGATGTGGAAATATGCGTCCTGCAAGTCCAACGCTACCAACCAGTCTCCAGGGTCGAGGGCAGTCAAGACCTGAGCTAGGGTGAGCATCTTGAACTTCTCCTTCCGGAGGAAGCGATTGACGTTCCGGAGGTCCAAGATAGGACGCATGTCCTCCTTGTCCTTTTTGGGCACCAGAAAGTAGTGGGAGTAGCAACCACGCCCTACTTCTGGGGTCGGAACACGCTCGATGGCCCTCTTGGTCAAGAGGGCCGTGACTTCCTTCTGTAGAAGCACCAAGTGATCCCCTGACATGCGGTGGAATTGAGGTGGCATGGCTGGGGGGTGGTCTCGAAGGGGAGGGAGTAGCCCCTTCGGACAATGTCCAAGACCCACCTGTCCGAGGTGATGGTACGCCAGTGGGGAAGGTGATGGCGGACCCTGCCCCCTACTGGCGTGCTGTGCACCTGAAAGAAGGGACTAGGAGGGCTTGGAGGCCGCGGACGGGTTGGAGGTGGTGGCCTGACCCGCACGCTGGTTGCCCGATCCGCCACGGCGGAATCCACGTCCTCGGCCACGCGAAGATGCCTGCTGCGCGGGCCGGTGGCTGGGCTGCTGACGTGAAGGGGCGCCCCTACCGTGGCCACGATAGGGGCGAAAAGCAGAAGTCAGCGGAGGGCGTGTAGCAGAAAGGTCCAGGGACTTGGCAGTAGCCCGTGAGTCCTTAAAGCGCTCCAACTCATGGTCTGCTTTGGACCCAAAAAGACCGACTCCATCAAAGGGCATGTCCATGAGAGTATTCTGGACATCCCCTGAAAAACCAGTGGTTCTCAGCCAGGCGTGGCGTCTGAGCGCCACCGTCGTTGCAATAGACCTGCCCAGCGAGTCGGCGGTGTCAAGGCCACAACGTATTGTGTATTTAGCCGCATCCCTTCCTTCCGCAATGGCGCGGGAAAGCAGTGTCTGGACCTCCTCAGGACACTGGGGCAAAACATCCGCCACCGAATCCCACAGGGAGTGGGTATATCGGCCCAAAAGACAAGCGGTGTTAACGGACCGCAAGCCAGCACTGGAGGAAGAAAAACCCTTCTTCCCAAACTGATCCAGGCGTTTGGATTCCCTATCCGGAGGAGCGGTAGGGAAGGCGGTTTGGGAAGCGGAGGCTTGGACAACCAAGCTCTCAGGAGTGGGGTGGACAGAGAGAAACAGGGGGTCGCCCGGAGCTGGGTGATGGCGTTGTGACACGTTCCGATCCACAGGAGCCCCTGTGTTGGGCTTGGACCAGGCGCCCAAAAGAACGTCAGTGAGGGCGTCGTTAAACGGCAGCACAGTCTCCGCAGAGGAGGCTGCCGGCTGAAGCACCTCTGTCAAGATGTTAGGCTTGACCGTCAAAGTAGGGAGTTGGAGACGTAAGGCCCCAGCTGCCCTACGCAACACCGTACCAAAATTGGCTCCCTCCTCCGTAGCCACGGGAGGAGACAGCATGCCAGTGTCAGGGGAAGTATCCAGACCACTGGCCTCCCCTAGACTCTCTGTCCAGTCCTCATCGTACTGACACCATCGTGTCAGAGGGTCATCAGACCCCTCCCAGTCCACCTGGTCCTCCTCTGGTTCAAAATAAGGAGGAGGAGGGACAGTTGGGATCCAAGGTCCCATCGGCGCCGGAACCGGCGTCGAGCGACGTCGGTCCGGATCCATGTCCGGAGCCGGAAGGAACTGGGGGACGACGCCGCCCGGAGCCCAGGGCGGCGTCGAGAACGGCACCGGAGACATCGGCGCCGGCGGAGGTGTCGTTAGGTCGACCGGCGTCGATGGGGGTTGTGGAGCCGGGATCGAGGCCGGGGCCGAAGCCGGAGCCGGGATCGAGGCTGGAGGCACGGGCGACGCCGGAGCCGTCGGCGACGCCGGAGCAACCCCATCAGGGCCCGCGGGGCCCGAAGGCGCACCGGAGGGGCCTGGAGGCCCGAAGAGGCGGGCCATGGGCGTCAGGAATTCCTGCACTTTGGCCGGATCCGCCCCCGAACCCGGGAAGGGCGGGTATGGCGGGGGCGACTCCACAGGCATGTCCGGGGCCGCGGGGCGGGGACGGTGCCGGGAGGGGCCTCAGCCGAGCCGCGAGACCGGCGAGGCGAAGTCCTAGAGCGATGATGCTTTTGGACTTCTTGTGTTTCGACTTACCGGACGAAGAAGACTTCGACGCCGACGACCGGTGTGGACTCCGCGATCGACCCCTGGACCTCTCACGCGACCGGGGCTTCCGCGGAGCCGAATGCCGGGCCTCGAGGAGCTTTCGAGACCGCTCTCGCAAAGCTTTCGGGTTGAGGGCCTGGCAGTCGGTACAAGACTCCATGTCGTGGCCTCGGCCGAGGCAGAAGAGACACTCCCAATGCGTGTCGGTGACGGACATCATCCGCGCACAGGCGCCGCAACGTTTGAAACCGGGCATCCCTACGACACCTTGATAGATGAAAAAACAGTGAAAAAATTCACCAAAAAGTATGGTCAAAAAATGACCAGGGCACTGCTCTTCCCGGATCTGCGCTTGCTGGCGCGGAAAAAGAAGAACTGACGTCAGCGCGCAGGGGCGGCGTCTAAGTACTGCCCGCGACGTCATCCCGGCGATCACGACACCGACGACGGACGCGGAGCCGCACGACGCCGCCTACCGACGCGCAAGGGTACTGCTACGCAAAAACTTTCCGGATCCAGCCTGACGCCTGGGGATATTCTAAGGTAAGGAATCTGTCACTAACGTGTCTCTTTCAGATACATGTATCACAGCGCCAGGGTACCCGTATGGTGATAGTGCGCTTTATAAGTGTTGATAATAATAATAATAATGATTGAATGGTCTAGTGCCCGGTAGGGGGAGAGAAGTGATACCACTGAATAAGAAGCCAGAAGAAATTCTCGGTGCCGGTGTAAGAAAGTGGCTCTGTATATACTGAACCAAAGTAAGGTTCAGTGTGCACAGAGTCCACAGTCCCCAGAGGTTTGGCAGAGGCTAAAGTTAGATATAACCTTACTCTCTAAAGTGGTAGCTTGGTCGAGCAGTAAGGCAGTATCAGAGGACAGTGTAAAGCATTTGTTGTACACACACAGTCAGCAAATGAAGCCACACACTCAAGAACTGAACTCTAGGCCAATGGTTTGTATATAAAAATATATGCTTGTTTTATTTTAGAACCAACAATAGGTATCAAAATATACTTTCTCAGAATGAGATGCTTTGTTCAAACACTTTACAAATAGGCAATAGACTTTTTGATGACAGTAGTCACAGTTGTTGCAAGAGGCAACACAATTTCAAACACAATGCAAAATGGAGCTCAATGGAAAGTTTTGGTTAAATGCAATTAATTACTTTGTAGATTACTTTTCTAACCACAGGACTGGATCTTGGATTCAGTCCCGGGACACTTCCTGTAAACAGGTGAGAAAAAGCGTTTTGGTTATAGTAGTGATTTTTGAGGAATATTACTGTATTTCAAAAGTTGACTCTTAGAAACTTTTCTGGGTAAAATTACCAATGTTATCCTATGGAAGGAAATACAGTTTGCAAGCAAAGTATGTTTACGTTACTTTTGTAATCCAGTGCTGGACTCCTAGGTTCAGCACTGCGACATTTACTTAAAACAGGTAAGTAATTACGTTTTTGTAGTTTGTACGATTTTTAAAGAATATTTGTAAGATTCAGAAATCGACACTTAGAAACTTTTTCAACAAAAAGCAGGCAATGATATCCTATGAGAGGAATTTCCAGTTACTGGTAAGTACGGTAAAAATTACTTTCATGGTCGGTACTGGACTAAAAGATGCAGTACTGAGGTCTCTCCTGATAGTAGGTGAGTAATTCGGAATTCGTTACTGTTGTGATTTTTAAGCAATATTTTGGTATTTCAAAAGTGGACACTTAGAAGAAATTTCACAGAAAACCAGTCAATGGATCCCTATGTAAGAAAATTCAATTCGCCGGTAAGTTACTTTTAACGTTACTTTTGTAATCCAGTGCTGGACTCCTAGGTTCAGCCCTGGGACATTTACTTAAAACAGGTAAGTAATTACGTTTTGGTAGTCTGTACGATTTTTAAAGAATATTCTTGTATTTTAAAAGTTGACACTTAGAAACTTTTTCACAAAGAACCACCAATGTTATCCTATGGAAGGAACTTCAATTCACAGGTAAGTTACTTTTTAATTACTTTTGTTACTCAGTGCTGGACACCTAGGTTCGGCACTGGGACCTTTCCTGCAAACAGTTGAGAAAATTCGGTTAGGTGATTTGTGCGATTTTTAAGGAATATTCTTAGTTTTCAAAAGTCGACAAAAAGTGTCCATGTTATCCTATGAGGAAAAATGAGTTATCGGTCTCGAGGTAAGTAATCGGTCTTTTGAGTTAGGGTTCTGGGGTTAGACTCAGGGGTCTCCCAGGGTCAGTGCTGCACTGTTGTTGCACCTTCAGCGGCACTAGGGCGGCCGGGTGCAGAGTGTTGAGGCCCAATGTTATCCTATGGAGGATAGGGGGACTCCGGTTGGTGGCGGCTGGCAAGCAGGCCACGGGGTTGTGGGAGCAAAGCTCCTAGGGTTAAGCTCAGGGCACGTTGGGGACCAAGTTAGCACCAAAGAGGCACCCTCAGCGGCACTAGGGCGGCCGGGTGCAGAGGGCTGTTTTGAGGTCGGGTGCCCTGTTGATTTCAATGGAGATTTTCGGTTTTGGTTTTCAGCTGCAGGCTCGGTCCAGGAAGACGTCCAGGAGGAACCAACAGCTGGGCAGGTAAGTTGGAGGGCTCGGGGACCTAGGTGCACCTCGGGTTCCTTTCTCCAGGGCGCAGGGCGGCTGGATGCAGGGGTGTCTTTTGAGGTCTGATTTCACCTTACCGGGCTACTCGCGGTTGGGGGGGTCTCCGTGCAGAGGCTGCAGGCGACGTCGGGGAGTCCTGGAGGGGTCAACCCACGGTGGACTCGGACTCTGGAGCGCTGGGGGACCTCGCTGGGACCGGTGGGCCACTTCAACTCGGGCTGTAGGCGACGGGTGCAGTGGTGGTTCCAGGCGTCGGGTTTCTTTTTCCTCAGCAGGCTCTGAGTCTTTGTTTGATGTTTCTTTTGAACAGAGCTGCTGTTCACAGGAGATCCGGTCTTTGTTGAAGGCAGTCAGTCCTCCCCGGGGTTCTGGTGGTCGCTGGCTGCAGGACAAGACGATTTTTGGCGCAGGATCTCTGGAAACTGCAGACGGGCCGGTAGGGCTGGGGCCAAGTCAGTTGTTCTCTGCAGTCTCCTCTGCTGGGCGTCTTCTTTCGTCCTTTTTCTTCTTAGGTTGCGGGAATCTAAGGAAGGAAGGTTCAGGGTGCCCCTAAATACTAGATTTAGGGGCGTCACAGGTAGGTAAAGGGCAGGGACCAATGGGTCCCTGCCCTGGGGTGGGTACACCCCCTATCCTGCCACTCTCCTGTGGGAGGGGGCAGGAGCCTAGTCCTGATTGGGCAGGGCTCCCCATCTTCAAGATGGCGAGAGCCCGGAGATGTGCTTCACCTCGCCTCCCCCACCTGAGGGGTGGGGTTGGCAGAGGGTGGCACACCCCCTTTCCTCCCTTGGTGTTTCCCGCCAGTCTTCCCGCCAGGATGGGGGGAGGAACCGGTGGGGACCAGTTGCTGAGTACAGCAAGTGGTCTGGGGAAGCTCACAAAGGCGGAATGCCTTTGAAGCTTCCCCATGCCCATCCTGGGGGAGGGGGCCTAGCACCTCGCCCAGGACGTGCATTGTTGCAGGCCCGGGAGAGCGGATGGCTCTCTACCCAGGGGTCCAGCAACATGTCTGCTGTGTGGCAGCTTAGGCAGCCCCTCAGACATCGTGGATTGTAGGTTAGGTTCAGGGGGCAACTCTAAGTTGCCCTCTGTTGTGCATTTTACAGTAAATCCCACACTGGCATCAGTGTGGGTTTACTGTGCTGAGAAGTTTGATACCAAACTTCTCAGTCTTCAGTGCAGCCATCATGGTGCTGTGGAGTTCGTGCTGACGACCTCTCAGCACCATATACTTGAAATGGCAGCACTGCACTTACAGTGCCCAGGAATGGACCTGGGTACTGTAGGGGCACAGGGCTCATGCACCTGTACCCTCACCACTGGCATAGGGCACCCAGCTAGAGGGATAACTGAGGGATGCCAGGGCAGTGTGTTTGTGGGCATGGCACACAGGGATGTGTGCCATGTCGACTCTCTGTTTGGTTCTGCACCAAGACACTCAGCCTGCAAGGGCAGTGTGGGTGTGTCAGGGTACAGGGTCTCCAAGGGTGGCACAATAAGTGCTGCAGCCCTTAGAGGCCTTCTCTGGTCACAGTGCCCTGGGTACCTAGGGTACCATTTACCAGGGGCTTACCTGTGGCCAGAGATGCCAATTGAGTGTAGGCTGTAATGCAGTTTTAGGGAAGGAACACAGGCCCTGGGTACCTGATTGGCAGAGACCCAGGGCACACCAAGGAAAAGTGCATCAGTTATCAGGCAAAAAGTGGGGGGGTTACTGCAACAGAAACCCACTTTCCTACAGCCGGTTGTACAGGATTAGGCAAGGGTTGTACAGGATTAGGCAAGATGGCGTCCGCAAGTGCGGACGTGTGAGCTGGCTTCTCCTGGACTCCCGCACCTACATTGAATTGCTATGAGACTACGGTGTAGGAGGAGGATTGTATCGGGCTGACCTGCGAGACGAATAAGAGGATCTGTGCTGGTTTGTCGGAGCGGCTTTCATGTTGGGCTTTCTTGCTGTAGCTTTGTCGGCGAGGCTGTGGCAGCTCCGCGGCGCTTACTGGAGCGGTGTGAGGAGTTGGCGCTGGGGCGGCTACGCGGCAGGCACGTCTGACGGAAGCCAGAAAGGGGAAAGCTGTACTGCACAAACAATGCCTCCGAAAGCCGAGAGAGGGAGGTCGCGTCCTCTGGGTGATCCTGCTGGAGCAGGAGCTACTGCTGTGAACGTTAATGGGAAGATTTCTAAAAAAGACACTGTAGCAACCGGAGAAAAATCTTCTAAGGACAGCTCGGGTAAGCGCATTATCCCCCTTTTGTTTTCTGTGGGAAAGGATAAAAAAAAAACTACACAGTCCTTTCAAGTTGACTCTCCTTTGCCTGTAACTGGGGTTAGGAAGGCATTTGACCCTTCTGGAGAACAGGATCTTGGGGAGAAAAGCTCTGTTAGTGACCATAGTAGTACGGGCGATATTGACTCTGGTGTATCACTTATCCCGAACGCCACACAAATGATAGGAAGCGATTCCTGCGGGGGCTCCCAACCGACTACTTTAGTACTTTAGTACTTTACCTGAAAATGTATCAAACCATAGTGGCTCGGAGGTAGTTCTTGCCTCAGCTTCGGACAATACCAAAAAATCTGGCTCTGTTGCGGGTTCAGACAAAGAGAAGGTGTGCCAGAGTATGAAATCTCCTATGAAGGAGATAGACTCTGGGGACTATTTTTTTTCTCTTTCGGATCACTCTGACTCTTTCAGCGATGACCTAGAGGCAGTTCTGAAGACTCAGGCTAAGACTGGGTTGCATGATGGCGGGGGGAGCGGCCACAGTAGTACGCTGCCGGAGGACTCTGGAGGTGATACGTCGGACGATAGTCCTCGGACAGTACGTAAGAACCCAGAAGCTAGAGAAGGAGTTAATCAGATAGATGGTAGCAATGGTAGTAATAATCTACAATGGGATTATTCCTTTTCAACCGAGATAGGTACCGGCAATGGCGTTAACATGGACAATGTCAAAGAAAAAGCGGCGGAATCATCATCAGAAGAGGTCTCATTGGCTCTGATCTATCAAACCATCATGACTCATAGGGAAGAGACACGTGTGGAGAGTCAGAGGGCCCAAAGTTCATGCCGCACATTGCAGAACTCTGTTCGTTGCATAGCCAAGACTTGTACGGAGTTTACTACGAAGTTTAATGAGGCGGAAGTGCGTATCTCGTGTTTAGAGGATGAATTAGCGGCACAGAAGACCTTGACCGAGGCTTTGCAAGCCCAAAAAGAGGACACTCAGTGGAAATTGGTTGACTTAGAAAATCGGTCCCGCAGAAATAATCTTAGAGTTCTACAAATTCCCGAGGGTGTGGGAGGGCAGGACCCTCGCAAATTTATTATCGATTTGTTCACTGAGGCCTTCCCAGAACTCACGCAGTGGGATTTGCAGAGAGAGGTACAGAGGACGCACCGTTTTCCGTTTTCTTTTCGTCTTCGATCTGGCCAAACAGCAACTAGACCAAGAGCGATTTTGATATCTCTTAACAATTTTCTTGCCCGGGAAGCGGTATACGAGTTAGCACGTCCTGATAAAAAGAGAGCTGGGAAAGGAGTGGAGTTTATCGTCCGGCCAGACTTTTGTCATCAAACTGTAGAAAAGCGCTGGCAGTTGCGTCAACTTATTGCACCATTTCAGGCCAAAGGGGCTCAAGCTTTTCTATTGAATCCAGCCAAGCTAAAAGTCATTCATAAAGAGCATACTCGATTTTTTATCTCTGACGTGCAAGCCAAAGAGTTTCTACAATCTATATAAAAGCAAAGCAGTTGCATTGGCTATTGGTATTTTGGTTACAATCTAGCATGTGTCAATACGTACTAATATTTTTTTCTTTTTAGGATGTATAAATTTATATATGTCTTGGTCCTTTCTCGGTCAGCATTTGGGTCGGTTAGCTTTGATGCGTTTATTTCCTCCTTCCCCTTTTTTTCTTTTTTTTTCTATAACGCCCTATGAGCGATTTCTCTTTTCCTTTTCATATGTATAAAAGTACATTACTGCATCTGTACTGTTGGTATGGCGTTTTTTGGATGCTTTTTTATTGTTACAGTTGTGGTATTTTCTTTCGCACATAGGGTGGCGTATAGGTGCGGGGGGGATATCTGGGTGGCGGAAGCTTGTCATCACAGGGACCATTGGTCCTAAAGCCTTTTTGAAGGGGTGGGGGTGGGGGTGGATCTGGGGGGTCGGGGGAGGGGAGTTTCGGTAGGTGGGGGGTTGGGGGGAGGGTTGGGATAAAATAAGAAAATTAATTCACAGTATCGTTGAAGTTGAAGTTGAGAGATGTCAGATTTTGTTATTCTAGAACTAAGCAAGTGTTGGTATCCAGGTTTAATTAATGGCTAAGATAGGTCTTCGAATTTGTACGTTAAATGTCTGTGGGTTAAATAACTATAATAAGAGAAAACGAGTGGCCGCAGAGCTCCGAGTGATGCAGCCCGACTTAGTGTGTTTGCAGGCAACGCATATATCATGGGGAAAGCGGAAGATCCTATCAGAATTGGGTTATGTGGTTTTGGTAGCCTCAAAACAATCAACTATGACTAGGGGAGTAGCGGGGGGAGTAGCGGTGCTAGCTAATCCTGTAATACAAACAACTGGACGTGTATTAGCTGATAATCAAGGACGTTGGGCTATCTTGGAATGTATTTTGGGGGGGTGAAGTTTACGTTGTGTACTGTATATGGTTCTAATCTTGATGAGGCCCTCGTTCTTGAGTATCTAAATGTCGAACTTGCGCTATGGTCTACTCCACTAGTATTGTGTGGTAATTTTAATATTAGCTTGACTGGGAAAGAATTCCAAATGGGTGTCCAGAACTATATAGGTAGGAAACCTAGGGTGTTTAAGACATTATGTCATTTGTTGTCAGATCATGGCTTGATGGATGTTTGGGGCAGTCTCCATATACAAGACCCGGGGTTTACATTCTATTCTCACCCGCATAGTAAGCTAGTATGGCTTGATTATTTTTTTGTGTCCCCTTTATTATTTGCAGGAATTAAGATACAAGTGTTTCTGAGAATCACTTCCGATCATGCGCCAGTGGTTTTGGATATCCCTGCACTTGGCACATGTATAGTCTCAAGGGGTTTTACATTTGATAGGAAGCACCTTCTGGACAATGTTTTTATTGACCACATGAAGGTCTGGATAAAGGACTTTCTTCAAATTAATTGACATACTACGTCATGTGGGGTTGTATGGGATACATTTAAAGCTTGTTTCAGAGGGGAAGTCCTGAGCTATGGACTACATAAACAAAAGCAGGCCAAACTGGTAGTTCAGGAATTATACAATAAACTTACAAATGCGGAAGAGAATTTGGCGGGGGGATTTTTGCGGGTAACAATGTTGTTGATCTGCAAGCTGGAGTAGCTAAATGCAAAGCTAATATTAACTTGCTGTGGAGTAAAGAAATCGCGCTAAAATATCAAATTTACAAAAAAGATTGCTATTAATATGGGGAGGCTACATGGTATTGTTTAGCTCAGAAAATACGCTCAAGGGAGGCTGTTCAGAGAATTAATGGTATGAAAAATGCTCTGGGTAATATAGTGTATGATCCTCAGGAGATCCTTAAGGTTTTCTATGATTTTTATACAGAACTCTATACAGAGCAAAATATTGGGCGGAACCCTAAGGATTTGGGGCTCCAACATTTATTACTGGAGCGGTTGGATCGTGAGGAAGTCGAGATGTTGGACAGCCCTATCACTATTGATGAATTAGAGCAAGCTATCAATAGTATGGCGATCGGAAAAGCGGCAGGCCCGGATAAACTTCCCTCGGAGGTCTATAAGACCTTTTTTCAAGACCTTAAAACTGATATGCTTGAGGTCTTTCAAGCAGCACGAATGGGGGGGCGCACCGCGTTCTTGGGATGAGGCTAATATTGTCATATTTAAAAAGAAGGATAAACCATCTGATCAGCCGGGGTCCTATCGCCCGATTTCTCTTGTCAACTGTAACGGGAAAATCTACGCCAAGATTCTTGCAAATCGATTGGCTAAAGTTATCTCCCCCCTAGTCTCTTTAAGACAACACGGTTTTATACCCGGTAGGGGGACAGTGAACCATATCAGTAAAGTAGTGGCTATACTCGATATTGCGCAGGTAGAGTCCAGGGACTTAGGATTGATCTTGCTTGACGCCGAAAAAGCGTTCGATCGCGTTGCCTGGGACTTCCTTTGGGGGGGTTCTACGGCAAATGGGGTTTGGCCAGGGGTATATTCAAGCTTTACAGGTTTTATATTGATCTCCCATGGCCAAGATATGCTCAATGTGGCTTGCTTCTGAAGCAGTTCAGATTACCAGAGGCACACAGCAGGGATGCCCTTGCTCCCCACTCCTGTTCGCGTTGTACATTAACCCTTTTTTAAATATGTTGGAGCGGAGTGACCAGATTGAACCTTTCGTGATTGTTTCTGTGTCTTGCCTTACGCCGATGACATTGCAATTGTAACATCTGATCCTGTCGCTGCTTTACCTGAAATTGAACACCTGGCACAGGAGTTTGGTTCTGTTTCTGGCTACAAGCTGAACACATCCAAAACACAAATTCTTTATACGAACCAAATTCTGGATAATGATCCCAGAGCAGTCAAGGAAGTTACTTATCTGGGCATTAAGATTCGGGTCTGTTTTAAAGAGCTGGTCAAGGTTAACTGGGGTGATATTATTGGCAAGGTTAAGCAGTCACTAGAAAGATGGGAGTGTTTACATCTCTCCTTGGTAGGCAGATCCAATATTCTTAAAATGAATATTTTACCCAGGGTCATGTACTTCTTTAGAGCAGTTCCATTGGAAGTATCTTATAAACAACTACAATGCTTACAATCAGTGTGTGCCAGATTTCTCTGGGCCCCAGGGAAACCACGCAGAGCTGCTCGCTTTATGACTTGTCCTCGGGACAGAGGTGGGTGGTCGGTTCCCTATTTTTCACTGTATTATTATGCGTGTATTTTATCGACTATGGACATTTTACTGACCGGAGAGGAAGTTGATAATTTAGCCGAGGCCCCCTCAATATATCAGATGGTCTTGGGGTCATAGGTTAAAAACTGTCTATTTAAGAGGACAGATGGAAGCTACTATAAAAGAACCCGCTTCAAAATTCTGGGCTCAGCTTTTAAAGCCTGGAATATAGTGCGAAAAAACTTACAGATTTCAAGGCTATCATTTTATACACCTACCTCCTCAGTAGGGTTACTCCCATCGATTTTCTTGGATTATGTTTCAGCTAATTGGAGATTGAAGGGCATCACCCAAATTGGTGATTTTTATCAGGCTGGGGGGGTATGCCCTTCTTTTTCATGCGTGGCGGAGAAATTCCATTTACCTAAAACTCAATTTTTCAAATTCTTGCAAATACGGGATTTTTTAACTAAACAATCAACTACTATGATACCACATAAAATAGTGGAATCTGTCAGGCGTCAGGAAAAAATAGGGTCTCTTTATAAGGTATTGTTAACTGCTAAGACGGATGACTTAGATAAGTATAAAGTTAAATGGGGAAATTGGTTGGGGGAACAGTCGGTCTCTTTAGAGGAGTCGATTGATATTGCAGGGAAAATTCTCCTAGCAGCCAACCTAAGAGCCCAGCATTATAAAACACTGTTTAATTTGTACCACACCCCTGCGAAGATGATGAAATGGGGAGGTGAAAATGATGGGAAATGCTTTCGGTGTGGTGCAGACAATGCTGATATTCTTCATATATTCTACTCTTGTGCCAATTTGACTCCTTTTGTAGGAGCCATAGAAAGGCTCTTATCAGAGGTTACTGGAGTGTCCATAAAAATTTCGGCCTCCATGATGTTGTTAGGGATTGGGGAGGATCTGTGTCAAGGGATGCCAATGTATAAATTTCGCTATTTAATTTTTATTGCTATGGCAGTAGCACAGCTATGTTTAGCGTCCACTTGGCTACAGTCTGAGGATCCATCTTTTGAAATGTGGCGTGCTAGGTTCTATAACACCTTTAATCTGGAGTTTAGTTTATATTCTGTTAAAGGGCCCAGAAAGCGAAAACTTGGTCTCTATGTGTGGGGGGCAATGATTGATCATATGACGGGTTGATACCAATGTTTATGCGAGGGAATGGATATGAATTGTTACTGTTTTTTTAGTTTAAGATATGTATTTATGTTTCTTGGAGGCATTGTATGTCCGTAGGATGGATTGATATCAATACAGGGGAATGAATTGAACTGTTACTGTGTACTGATTGAAGATATATGTATATATGTATTTTTTGATACTGTGGATTTTTAATTTAAAAAAATTAACAAAATTAAAAAAAAGAAATTCTGGGTGCCATTGCTGGGGGAGGTAGGTGCCCCTCTGCCCTGGCCACCAGGTCTTTTCTTGAGTGGAATGCAACAGTGGGCTGTTAATGAAGGGCACCACTGGGCCTAAACCAACCAGTGGGTGGTAGATTGGACTCGGTCTAGCCTGTGCTAGTGAAGAGTAAACTCCAAAGTAAGTAGGAATGACAGATAGTAAGTGAATTATATAACCATGCTTATATTGACATGTAGAGTCTAGGTAACCCATACCAGATTACCCAATAGTCTTACTTTCAGACGATCATGTTCAAAGAATGCTAAGCCCACACACGCCAGAAGGCAACGTGCTTCATTATAGTGAAGCTCCTCACTTAGGAACAATTGTTCAGTTATGAGTAGGATCACCTGTGTAATAGGGAGTTCATGTCTCAGTTCTTTCTATTGTGCAGAAAGATCATGCAACTATCTAGAGTGGGTAAGGGATGACAAATAGGGAAACACATGCAATGCTCTCTAGCTAACGCTACTGATTTTATTGTAGTTGCTAATGGGCAAATTCAAGTCATAGAGGAATATTTGAACTTTGTCATGTGGGGAGAAAATCACCTCCTCAGTCCATTGATGCCACATCACCAATCCACCTTTAATTGACACTTCCAGGGCTCAGCCTACTAGCTGTCCAACCCCTCACACAGAATTCTGGGAAGAATAAATATTGTGGTGTGGAAGAAAATTGCACCACACCTCTCCTTTGAACAAGGTTCCTGCCAGTCCGATCTGATTTCATCATTTCCAGGCTTCAAAGACGACTGGCACCGGACGTCTGCCTTTTCTCCCTTTGTTCCATATGGGCGCATAATGTATTTACCTTACCAGAAGTTAGTACTAATCAGCTGTTGGCGATTTTACCATAGCCCCCATCCTCTCCTTGGAGAAATATAATCCCTCCAGAATGGTCCATTGTTTCTGGGAACCTTAGATATTTTGGCTGGGCAGCAGAGAATTTTACCACCCCTGAAGGGCACTCCAAAGCAAAGTAACATTTTAGGTGTATTTTATGCAAAGTGTAAACCGTTTCAAACACTACAGATTTACACTTCAGCTAAGAGGAAAGGTGGCATATCTATTTGGATTCCCAATTGAATTATAATATTTTAGCATGCCACAATCAATTTACTCTGGGTCTCATTTGCGACAGTGCCACTTATGAGCAGGCAGTAGGCGGAGGTAGGCAACACTCTTCTTTATTCAGCCTGCCCACGAGTACACACACGTGTTCATGACTAATCTGCACAGAGCCTTTTACCCCAGCTTCAGACATTATTTTGAAAGGTGGGCACTGAAGGTTAAAGCTCAAATTCATTTACCATTTAAATTACAGTTGAGGAGGCTTCCTTAGAGGGTCCACACCACTGCAGAGGCCCAAAAGACGAGGTCCATTGGCAAAAAAAAAAAAACTGGGAAGACATTCATTGATAAAGGCCTTCTCTATTACAATGAGCAATGCTCCTTGGTGTTGAAATTACTGAGAAAAATGCATTTTTGGGAATTTCATCTAAGTAGGAAAAGCATATCACAGACAGAGGTCTCAAACCCAAAGGGCAATGTTTGTGCAACAGCAGTAGGCCATAGAGAGGGGTACTACAACACATATCTCTACTAATGATTCATGGAAGTAGTGGTCATTGAGTGAAAGAAAGGCATGGGGGAGCAATGTATGGGTAAAGGGCCGAGCCTTCAATGTGAGTGAAGCTTAATGATGTGGTTCTAGGAAAATTTATGTTATGCTGGCAAACCTCAGAAATTGTGCCAAAATCCAGATTTTTGGCAAAATATAGTCACTCTCACACAATGATTCCAGTTTAACCAGACTTCCTCCATGGAATTAGTAGGAATATTATATACAATTTTCTCCTGTTTTTAAGTTCTGCTAACTCATAGGACCTACTCCATCTTTACATAATCCATTGGCATGAATTCACTAATTATCCTATTTAGACTGACAATGTGTGCACAGCACACCTTAAGAGAATTGGCTCCTATATTGTTATCTAACTAGATTAAACTATTTTTTTCAATTGAAAAGGATGACAGAGTGTGTGAGCGCTGCCTGTATACATGCATTGGGACCACAAGAATCTGAAGGTCAACCCTATCAGCTAATAGCTAGAGTCTGACAAATACTGAAGAGGGTAGGAAATAGCTTTTTAGTGTCTCATTTCAAGCGTGATAGACGATATGGCACATTTTGGTGTTTCCTCAATGAAAGGTGTGTGGTGAAAGAATATAGAATGTTACAACGCATGCAATTTTATCACATGCCATTACAACGCGGTCGTTACAACGACTGCGTTGTTAGTACGCAATACCTTTATATCGCAAGTCATTACAACTACTTGCTGTAGGGGGCGCGCTGGACTTAGGAATAGTATTATTTACTATTCGTTCTCCAGTTTGCGCAACAGCAGGGAAGGTGTTGGATTTTATATCCAATACCTTTGCTCCCCTACAGCAAGTCATTGTAATGACTTGCGATGTAAAGGTATTGCGTACTAACAATGCGGTCGTTGTAACGACCGCGTTGTAATAGCTTTGCGTTGTGGAAACAGCGTTGTAAACGCTGTTTCCCGTGGCAAAATCAGTAGTTTGCAAGAGTGGTTAATTTGTAAAAATATAAGTGCCGGGGCTCTCTTCTGGAGGCAGCATTTCTCCTGTTAGCGGCACCTAAAACAGAACCATGAAAGTGGGGAGAGGATGTGGCATAATGTCCAGAGCTGCCAACTTCAGAGCTGGGAACCAGGTTCGAGTCTCGGAGTCGGCTCAACACCCTGTGATTCTGTGCAAATCACTTCATCTCTCCATGCCTACCATTAATGAATGTGTCCTTAACTGGTGCTCATGAAAAGCGCCAGTGTTGATGATTAACTGTCGGTGCTGAGCACCGGAAACCACAGGCTCAAATTAAGCACTGGACTTTGCAATTTAATTTGTACGGTGTATCGATTTTGAATAAAAAAGGATGGCAAGTTGCAATGTGTCTTCCTCTGCCATTTGGCAATGCGCTTCAGTTATGAGTAAGTAAATGAATGTATGTTCTTAATACTTTTTTGTAATCAGAGAGTTCAAACTCTGTGAAGCATGCGTTGCTAGGACGCTGGTAGCTGCCAGTAGCAAAAGGCTATTTCGAGTCAAATACAGTCTAATGCACGTCTATTTCGGCCTGGGTGCTCTAGTTCGCCTCCTTGACAACGTATTGGATTTCACTCTCGTGAGCTGTGACCTCGGCTGCTCTACGGAGACGTTTCTAAGTGGACAACTTCCATCTGCATAAGCAATCTCTATTTGCTTTTCCAAGATTACATGGCAGGTTAAACAATGAAAAAAACAGATGCATGCATAAATGATCTAAAATTCTATTTCACTTTCTTAAGTAACATGACCACAGGATAAGATCCTGAGCCAGTCATTTCTCTTTCACTAACAACATGGATCACAGTAACTAGCCCATGAAAATTGACAAGAGTAACACGAGTATTCATGCATTAGGGTAGGGCCATCTTCTAGCCTACTCTGAGCTCCATGGGAATGCAAACCCCCCCCCCCAAAAAAAAAGAGACTGAGGTGATGCATTGATCAAATGGATTGATGGAAAGCAGCTCAAAATGTGCCGAAAAGAGAAGTTGATGAAAGCGGTCATAAAGTGTCCGCCTGTGTTGTCTGCCCGCTGCTTCTGCAGGTAAGATCGCCCTCCGCTTGTGGCCCCGGTGCCCGTATTTCTTGCCCGTCTCCCCATTTTCCTTCTGTGCCCCTCGCTGCCCCATTTGCGTTGTGCTGTAATTTGTCTGTTTTCTCCCCCCTTTTTTCCTTTCTGTGCCCCTCGCTGCCCCATTAGCGTTGTACTCGTATTTTGTCTGTTTTCTCCCCTCCTTTTTTTCCTTTCTGTGCCCCTCGCTGCCCCATTAGCGTTGTACTCGTAATTGGTCTGTTTTCTCCCCCTCTTTTTCCTTTCTGTGCCCCTCGCTGCCCCATTAGCGTTGTACTCGTAATATGTCTGTTTTCTCCCCCCTTTTTTTTCCTTTCTGTGCCCCTCGCTGCCCCCATTAGCGTTGTACTCATAATTTGTCTGTTTTCTCCCCCCTTTTTTTCCTTTCTGTGCCCCTCGCTGCCCCATTAGCGTTGTACTCGTAATTTGTCTGTTTTCTCCCCCCTTTTTCCTTTCTGTGCCCCTCGCTGCCCCATTAGCGTTGTACTCGTAATTTGTCTGTTTTCTCCCCCTTTTTCCTTTCTGTGCCCCTCGCTGCCCCATTAGCGTTGTACTCGTAATTTGTCTGTTTTCTCCCCCCTTTTTCATTTCTGTGCCCTCGCTGCCCCATTAGCGTTGTACTCGTAATTTGTCTGTTTTCTCCCCCCTTTTTCCTTTCTGTGCCCCTCGCTGCCCCATTAGCGTTGTACTGTAATTTGTCTGTTTTTCTCTCCCCTTGTACTTTGTGCCCCCGCTGCCTCTCGCCATTCCCGCCGCTGCGTCCCTGCGGCCCCGCCCCCTGACTGCCCATTCGCTGCCCCTGCCTCCCGCCTCCCAGCTGCTCCTCCCTCCCACCTCCCCATAAATGGCGGCCGCTGCGCGGCCGTGCCGCTGGCGCGCCAAAGGCGCGCCTAAGGCAAGCCCGTCTGCGCCCGTCCGCGACTGGACCGCGCCCAGCGCCAGAACCCCTCGATCCCACCGATGCAACACTACTCGACGGACCTACGACGCCGCCACCCTCACCGCACTCAATGCCGGCCGGAACCCTGCCTGCTACCGAGCCTCACCGAGACGCACCCACGGACCCTTCACCTGCCAAGCCTGCCGATTCACCTGCCCCCGGACGTGCACCACCCCCGCCAAGACGTGCACCAGCAGCAACCACCTGAAATGCATCCTGTTGAACACCCGCTCCGTCCACAGGCACGCCGTGGAACTCTGGGACCTGCTCGACGCAACAGCACCGGACGTCGCCTTCCTCACCGAAACCTGGATGAACGCCTCCTCAGCGCCCGACATCGCCATAGCCATCCCGGACGGATACAAGATCACCCGGAGGGACCGCGTCAACCAGACGGGAGGAGGCATCGCCATCGTACACAAGAATACCATCCGCATCTCGACTAACTCCGACGAGACCTTCACCGCCGCCGAACACCTACACTTCCAGATACACACTGACCCCAAGACCACCCTCCGAGGCACCCTCATCTACAGACCCCCGGGACCACGCACACTATTCAGCGAAGACATCGCAGACTTTATCAGCCCGCACGCCATGCCCTCCGCCGACTACATCCTCCTAGGGGACCTCAACTTCCACCTGGAGAACAACAACGACAGAAACACCACCGCCCTGCTGGACAACCTCGCCAACCTCGGACTCAAGCAACTGGTGAACACGCCCACCCACTACGCCGGCCACACGCTTGACCCCGTCTTCTCTTCCAGCAAGCACATCTCCTTCAGCCACGCCACCGGACACCACTGGACCGACCACAGCTGCGTCCACTTCAGCTTCAGAAAGACTGCGACCCACCACCACCCGCAACAGGCTCCCCGCCGGAGCTGGAGCAAGATCACCGCCGAGCAGCTCACCGCCTCCCTCAGCCAGAACACACCCACCAACACAACGGACCCAAACGAAGCAGCCAGCAACCTCGCCAAGTGGCTGACCGCCTGCGCCGACGACCTCGCACCACTAAAAACCCTCCCAGCAGACCCGGAAGCAAGAAAACCCCTTGGTTCACCAACGAACTCAAGGAATCCAAGAAGAACTGCCGCACTCTCGAGAAAACCTGGCGACTCGACCAGACCACAGACAACAGGACCGCCCTCAAGCACGCCACCCGCAAACACCACCAGCTGATCCGTGCCACCAAGAAGTCGGCACTCAAAGAACGACTGGACAACAACGCCCACGACAGCAAGGAACTTTTCAGCATCGTCAAAGAGTTCTCCAACCCCAGCGCCGGAAACAACGACATCACCCCTCGCAAGACCTCTGCAACTCACTCGCCGCGTTCTTCCACCGCAAGATCACCGACATACATAACAGCTTCGACGCACAAACCACGCACCCTACCGCCGAACCAACGCCCGCCACCACCACCCTCTGCAACTGGACCCCGATCAGCACCGAAGACACCACCCGCACGATGAACTCCATCCACTCCGGATCACCAACCGACCCCTGCCCACACCACGTCTTCAACAAAGCCGACGCCACCATCGCACCCCATCTCCGGGACATCATCAACTCCTCCTTCCACACCGCCACCTTCCCGGAGAGCTGGAAGCACGCCGAGCTTACCGCCCTCCTGAAGAAACCAACGGCGGACCCCACCGACCTCAAGAACTACCGTCCCATCTCGCTCCTTCCGTTTCCGGCCAAAGTCATCGAGAAGACCGTCAACAGACAGCTTGCCGCCTTCCTCGAGACGAATGGATCCCTCGACCCCTCGCAGTCCGGGTTTCGGGCCAACCACAGCACCGAGACCGCCCTCATCGCAGCCACCGACGACATCAGAACCCTAAACGACAACGGGGAAACAGCAGCCCTCATCCTCTTGGACCTCTCCGCGGCGTTCGACACCGTCTGCCACCGCACCCTAGTGAAGCGCCTCAGCAACATCGGAATCCGAGAGAAAGCACTGGAATGGATCATCTCGTTCCTCGCCGGAAGAACCCAGAGAGTCCGCCTCCCCCGTTCAGATCCGAGGCCACCGAAGTCATCTGCGGCGTTCCACAAGGATCTTCACTCAGTCCAACCCTCTTCAACGTCTACATGAGCCCCCTCGCAGCCATCGCACGCCAACACAACCTCAACATCATCTCCTACGCCGACGACACCCAGCTGATCCTCTCCCTCACCAACGACCCCACCACCGCCAGAGCCAACCTACACGACGGGATGAAAGACGTCGCCGACTGGATGAGGATCAGCCGCCTTAAACTGAACTCAGACAAGACGGAAGTCCTCATCCTGGGCTCATCACCCTCCGCCTGGGACTACTCCTGGTGGCCCCCGGCCCTGGGCACCGCGCCCAAGCCAACGGACCACGCACGAAACCTGGGCTTCATCCTGGACTCCTCCCTGTCGATGACCAGACAAGTCAACGCCGTCTCATCTTCGTGCTTCAACACCCTGCGCATGCTCCGCAAGATCTTCAGATGGATCCCCACTGAAACCAGGAAGACCGTCACCCAGGCACTCGTCACCAGCCGACTGGACTATGGGAACACCCTCTACGCCGGAACCACAGCCAAACTTCAAAAAGACTCCAGCGCATCCAGAACGCCTCCGCACGACTCATCCTGGACATCCCCCGACACAGCCACATCACCGGACACCTGAAAGACCTGCACTGGCTCCCCGTCAGCAAGAGAATCACGTTCAGACTCCTCATCCACGCACACAAGGCCCTCCACGACCTGGGCCCAAAGTACCTCAACGACCGCATGACCTTCTACACGCCCACCCGCCAGCTACGATCAACCAGCCACGCCCTCGCCACCGTACCACGCATCCGCAGAACCACCGCCGGAGGAAGATCCTTCTCCTACCTGGCAGCCAAGACCTGGAACTCCCTCCCCACTCACCTTCGGCGAACCCAGGACCATCTCTCCTTCAGGAAGCAGCTCAAGACCTGGCTGTTCGAGCAGTAACTTACCCCCTCCCCCAGCGCCTTGAGACCCTCCCGGGTGAGTAGCGCGCTCTATAAATGCCGTGATTGATTGATTGATTGATTGAGTTAGCGAAGCGTGCGTTAGTAGGGAGGAAGCACAGCACCACAATTGTGAGTGGAGAACTACAGAGAGAATTCGGGGGAAAAGGCAAGAAAACAACCAACAGTCCTGCGTTGCATGCAGGGGTGTTGGAGTACATTTTAAGTAGGGTGGATAGGGTTAGGAGGAGGTCATGCCCTGAAATGGATAAGCACAGCATGTACCGAGTATCTTTTTCAAGAGATGAGGGTCAGGATGCTCCGTGTTCCTTAGCTGAGGAGAGGGGAACCCAAGATGTGTGCACTGACACCAAGCTGAACAAAGCGGTTTCGGTTAAAGGACTCCAGAATCTTCCATACCACACGTGTGTGCACCTGTCCAGGTAACGTCAGGAGAATGATACGTCCCCCAACCTGTCCCTGAGTCACCTATGTACCAGTCATCACAGTTAAAAGTCTACAGACAGTCAATTTCGTGTTTTCTTGAACTCGGGGCAGTGGGGATTACAAGAGTATTGCTGTGTACTACTGTGGGGGGATACAAGGACCTCTTTCTACCTTGGCCTAGTGTGAGTGCCTTAAAAAGAATCCTCTGCCCTACTAGCATTCAACGGATTGAATTCATGCTGCAGCCATAAAGTACCTTTTTTTAAACTCAGCAGATCTCGACTGCCACATTCTGAAAGCAAGGTAGGCTTCTGATCATGCAGTTAGGAAGCTCCAGGTTTTGTTAAATTGCATAATCAATCTTTAACATCACCAGAGCCATGACACCCTGGGAAGGAGCAGATTTCCTAAAGTAGTTCTTAAATAGAGGAAGTCTGTTTGAGTGAAATAAGCGTTGGATGCTCCGTGAAACACATCTATATTTAGGAGGAGTGGCTGGTATGCTGAAGGAGCACGGGGACGGGCGGGCGCCGGGGGCTGGCGGGCGGGAGGGGGGAAGGGGCACTAGGTGTCGCCGCGGGGATAAAAAAATAAAAATAAACTTACCTGCAGCTGTCCCTGTCGCGCTCTTCTGTTCCTCTTCACATCTTCAGGAAGGCACAGGCTCCCAGAATGCCCTGCGGCTAATCCTAAAGCTACTGTCGTGCATGAGAGCAGCTTCAGGATTGGCCTGAGTGCCCTCGTTTTGCGCTCCAGGACAGACTGTGAGTCTGTGCCTGCTCTGACCAACCCAGCTGCGTTGCTGGGTTGGAGAGAGCTTTCACTGCACAGGATGGTTTGGCCGGCCTGAGACAGCTGGCCAAACTATCATGCACAGTGATTAGAGTGCACTACCACTCCCCTCAGTGCCTGTCACTACCAGGCACCGCCCCCAAGACTCTGCAGGAAGGGAAAATTAAAAGGAGTGTCATTTTATTTTCCCTTTCCTGCCGTCTTTTGGCTTTTTTTTGGGGGGGGGGGGTGACACTCCTTCACCATAGCAGAGGAGCTGCAGCTGATATTTAGGCATAAAAAAGAGAATGTTCTGTACCTTGAATTGGAGTTGCGCAAATCTATAAGGCAGTGAACCAGATTTCTGTCATCACTTTCCTTCCACTTCCATCACTCAAACTAACAAACTTTTAGGTTTTGATGGATTCATTTTCAGGAAGTTCTAAGCCATCGACTTTTTCAAGTCTATGAGGCAGTCAGAAATGTATAGTACTGTTACTCTGAAGCTGGGTACGGTACCAGAATAGCCTTAGAATCTCATCTAACATATATTATATAGCCTTATATTTATAGCCCACTGCCGAGGGCTATGCCAGTTTTTAAAGGGCCTGAACCCAAATTATAGGTTTGGGCCTATAACTCAGGTTTAGGGCCTTTAACGACCGCTGTGGCCCTATAGGCTATATTAAATATTGTGTTGCTATATTAACTATTGTTTAGGAGTGTCCTCTTTGCATGTGTTACAACAGTGTGGCTTGTAACTTTGGTATAGGTGGGCACTCATTATGAGACAATAAGACCTTTCACTTGACATAGTGACATCACATCTTGGAAATAGAGCGGACTCCACTGCTCAGTGTTTCAGAGATGTGCACTATCGCTAAGAAAGGGTCCATTTTGGACCTGCACACAGGCGGGGAATCTGATTATGATACGGTCCCTCATGGTACTTTTACCTTCCATAAAGGCAGCCCTTCATTTAACATCAGTGACTTATACTGCTGCTGGTGCTGTGGGCGAATTTTATTGGACTTTTTTAAAGCTTAGGTTTTTGCAAGAGAGCTAAGCTAAGTTCGGAAATGTCCTGCATAATAATTCATATGTTCAATTTTGAGATTTTTTTTTTTTTTAATAAGGAACGAGTCGTATGTCTTTAACCAATAGTGTTATAAAATGATGGCAGCTGAATGCAAATACACTACTTTCTCGAAATGGAATGTCTGTAAATAAAACATTTTTTTTTTTTAAATCTATCGTGGTTTGTTGGTTCTAACACGCCTCTCCGCCTCTCCCTCCTTTCCCCCAACCCTCTCGCCCAAGACAAAAACTGTATATTTCTTAATAAGCCCCCAGAGGTAATCCTGAGCTTGACAGCACAAGTAAAATATTCCTGCTCATCTTCAGGGAATACATAATGCACAGGGTCAGGGCTTTGTAATGTTAATTTAAGAGCTGTAGGAAACGATCCATCATTTTAAAGAGCAACACTGCCATCTCTGACAAAAAGTTTATGTTTCAAGAACAACTTGAGTCCCAGAGCAACTTAGGGAAATAGAGCTGGTGTATATCACAGCTATAATGTTTCAGGAGGCTGCACGAACCACGTGCAGTGGGGAGATGCAGGGCAGCACAAAGGAACACAAGTCCCCTCTGTCTCTTCTGTTGTGTTGCTATATTTAATGGCACTGACATGCTCTGTTTATGGAAGCCTGGAAGGGCCTGAAAGTACATCCACCGCCATTCAGTATTCATAGGTCTAAAAAAGAAGCAGTCCCTTTGTATGCAGTACAATGGACAGTAGAACATAATGTCGCCTTTAAGCCAGACTGCCATCCTTTTCTTGGTCTTAAGGTCATGTGGCGTTATCATCCAATTCTCGTACACTGTATTTATGTCCCATAAATAAAGGGGTCCCTCTCGATGGCTGTGTTTATCTTACTTCTTCTGTTAAGGCTGGAAGTAATCCTTACCATGAAATATGTTAGTTGAGATTCTTGGGAATTTTATAGTCAAAAAAATGATTTGCATTTTTTTCCCTAATTTAGAAATAAAAGTCCAACATTGTGAAGTGAGATTTCGCTTCAGTTGTTATACCCTTCTGTCTAATTTGAGTCTGGGATCTATCTATCTATCTATCTATCTATCTATCTATCTATCTATATATATATATATGCATATATATGTGTGAGTTTTCATATGTATATATATATACATATAAAAACTCACACATATATATGCATACATATATATATCTAATACCTCGTAAACCAAGGAATGACGCCGCCGTGTTCTGGCCAAATTACATATATTCAGTCAGCTGATAGGACGCGTTTCGCCTGTCCAGCAGGCTTGATCAAGCCTGCTGGACAGGCGAAACGCGTCCTATCAGCTGACTGAATATATGTAATTTGGCCAGAACACGGCGTCGTCATTCCTTGGTTTACGAGGTATTGGCAATTGTTATTGGACCGTGCTTGGGTGGTCCACTTACGACGACGCACCCTCTGTTATGGAGCAGCGGCGGCTGTAACCTGAGTTTGGAGGAGAGGCATATATATATATATTCACTGAAAAAACCATAGGTTTCAGACACGTTATAGTTACAAATTAGCATTTAAAAAACCTTTGAAATTCACTGAAAAAACCATAGGTTTTAGGGACAGTTTTAGTTACTTGGACATTGCACTCGTACAAAACCCGTGAAATTCCCCCGTTATAGTTAGTTCAGCTAACTATAACTCGCGCCCCGCAATGCACTGCTGATGACGTCACATATTACATCACTCATGACATGGTCAGTGACATCACTGATGACATCACTGATGACATCTCAAATGACATCACTGATGACATCATCCAGTGACTGTGTGTTTCTGTAAAGTTTAAATATTTTTAATATATATAGGAAAAGACGTATTGAAGAATGAGTGGGTGTGTAAGTGTCTGTATGGATGATTTAGTAGGTGCGTGACTGACTCTATAAGTGAGTGATTTAACGTATCTTACTGAATGCATGGGTTAGTGACTAAACTGGGTGAATGTCTGTATCCGTCTGTCTGTTGCTGTGTAAGTGGCTGCATGTGTTTGTGAATAGCTAAATGAGTGTCTATATGAGTTATTGAATGCTTGTCTGAGTATCTGTATGGGTGCCTGAGTGTTTGTGTGGGAGGGGTGTGTGCAACTCTGTGCATAGATGTGTGAGTGGGTGATTCACTGGGTGGATGGTTTCAAGAGTGCATCTGTGATAGACTGTATGGGTGGGTAAGTGTGTGTAAGAGTGTGTTAGTGAGTGAATGTATGTCCCAGTGGTACATGTGTGAGTAACTACATATGTGAAAGGCAGTATATATGTGTGTTGGAGTAAATAAATAGCTATAAGCAAGAGTGAGTGATTGTGATAGTGGCTGTATGGATGAGTGTGTGCTTGTATCTGTGATTGTATAAGAGCGTAACAATGTGCTACTATTTGTATGAGTAAGTGAGCTGGTGTGTGTATAACTGTATAGGTGAGTAAATGGCAGTGTGTTTAATTATTTGCATGACTGACTAGGTGTGTGAGTATCTCTATGGATGAGTGGCGTTGTTTGAGTGTCTATATAGGAGTAAGAGTGCATATGATAGTCCTGTACTGAGTGACCGTAAGTATGAGTGACTGTACGGGTGAGTGAGTGGATGTGTGTGTGTAGACCTAAGAATCAGTGAGTGGGTATGTAGTTATTGGTGTTGGAGTGTCTATGGTTTTGCGAATGGCAGTCTGTAATTTAGAGTGGGTGTATCAAAGGTTATATTAGGGTGTGAGGAGGTGCATCAGATTATCACGTGGATGATGTCATCAGTGATGTCATTTGAGATGTCATCAGTGATGTCATCAGTGATGTCTCTGACCATGTCATGAGTGATGTAATATGTGACGTCATCAGCAGTGCATTGCGGGGGCGCGAGTTATAGTTAGCTGAACTAACTATAACGGGGGAATTTCACGGGTTTTGTACGAGTGCAATGTCCAAGTAACTAAAACTGTCCCTAAAACCTATGGTTTTTTCAGTGAATTTCAAAGGTTTTTTAAATGCTAATTTGTAACTATAACGTGTCTGAAACCTATGGTTTTTTCAGTGAATTTCAAAGGTTTTTTAAATGCTAATTTGTAACTATAACGTGTCTGAAACCTATGGTTTTTTCAGTGAATTTCAAAGGTTTTTTAAATGCTAATTTCTAACTATAACGTGCCTGAAACCTACGGTTTTTTCAGTGAATTTCAAAGGTTTTGTAAATGACAATTTTTAAATGTATTAATTGTTATATTAATTTTTTTCATACTGATTTACTACATTTTTAGAAACAATTTTTTTTTACATATTTTATTTTTTAAATTACATTGTAATTACATTATACATTACATTACAAAAAATACTTTCTCAGAATGAATTACTTTAGTTTAAATACTTTGCAGATAGGCAATAGACTTTTAAGTACAGTAGTTACAGTTGTTGCAATGGGCAACACATTTTCAAACACAATGCAACATTCAGCTCAATGTGAATTTCTAGTTAAATGCAATTAGTTACTTTATGGATTACTTTTGTAACCACAGGACTGGATCCTAGATTCAGTCCTGGTACATCTCCTGTAAACAGTTGAGTAAAAGCGTTTTGGTTACAGTCGTGATTTTTAAGGAATATTATTGTATTTTAAAAGTTGACACTTGAAACTTTTTCTCATAGAATCACCAATGTTATCCTATGGAAGGAAATTCACTTAGCAGGTAAAAACTGTTATCGTTACTTTTTCTTACTCAGTGTTGGATCCTGGATCCAGCACTGGTGCATCTCCTGTAAACAGTTGAAAAAATGCGTTTAAGTCATACAGGCGATTTTTAAGGAATATTTGTAGTTTGTGAAAATCAACACTTTGAAACTTTTTTGCTGAAAACCAGTCAATCTTAGCCTATGAAGGAAATTCAAGTTACCGGTAAGTACGGTTAAAATTACTTTTGAGGATCAGTACTGGGCTGAAAGATGCAGCACTGAGGTCTCTCCTGATAACAGGTGAGTAAATCGGAATTCGTATTTCGGCTGATTTTAGAGGAATATTTTAAAGTTCCAAAACTCCACACTTAGAAGAATTTCCAAGTGAAACCAGTCAATGTTAGCCTATGGAAGGAAATTCAAGTTACTGGTAAGTACGGTTAAAATTACTTTTCAGGACCAGTACTGGGCTGAAAGATGCAGCACTGAGGTCTCTCCTGATAACAGGTGAGTAAATAAGAATTTGGATTTCGGCTGATTTTAGAGGAATATTTGTATGTTTCAAAAATCAACACTTAGAAACTTTTTCAGCAAAAAGCAGGCAATGATATCCTATGGATGGAAATTCAACTTACTGGTAAGTACGGTTAAAATTACTTTTGAGGATCAGTACTGGGCTGAAAGATGCAGCACTGAGGTCTCTCCTGATAACAGGTGAGTAAATCGGAATTCGTATTTCGGCTGATTTTAGAGGAATATTTTAAAGTTCCAAAACTCCACACTTAGAAGAATTTCCAAGTGAAACCAGTCAATGTTAGCCTATGAAGGAAATTCAAGTTACCGGTAAGTACGGTTAAAATTACTTTTCAGGATCAGTACTGGGATGAAAGATGCAGCACTGAGGTCTCTCCTGATAACAGGTGAGTAAATCGGAATTCGTATTTCGGCTGATTTTAGAGGAATATTTTAAAGTTCCAAAACTCCACACTTAGAAGAATTTCCAAGTGAAACCAGTCAATGTTAGCCTTTGAAGGAAATTCAAGTTACCGGTAAGTACGGTTAAAATTACTTTTCAGGACCAGTACTGGGCTGAAAGATGCAGCACTGAGGTCTCTCCTGATAACAGGTGAGTAAATCGGAATTCGTATTTCGGCTGATTTTAGAGGAATATTTTAAAGTTCCAAAACTCCACACTTAGAAGAATTTCCAAGTGAAACCAGTCAATGTTAGCCTATGAAGGAAATTCAAGTTACCGGTAAGTACGGCTAAAATTACTTTTCAGGACCAGTACTGGGCTGAAAGATGCAGCACTGAGGTCTCTCCTGATAACAGGTGAGTAAATCGGAATTCGTATTTCGGCTGATTTTAGAGGAATATTTTAAAGTTCCAAAACTCCACACTTAGAAGAATTTCCAAGTGAAACCAGTCAATGTTAGCCTATGGAAGGAAATTCAAGTTACTGGTAAGTATGGTTAGAATTACTTTTCAGGACCAGTACTGGGCTGAAAGATACAGCACTGAGGTCTCTCCTGATAACAGGTGAGTAAATCGGAATTCGTATTTCGGCTGATTTTAGAGGAATATTTGCACAATGGTGAAGGGAGGGGGCGGGGCCTGAGGTTACATCTGTGCAAACGCGCCCCGTGGCGTGTTTTAAGTTGGGGGATTAAGTCCCCTTGAATCCTGAGGGTCCCTAGGGGCCAACTAGCCCACCAGGAACCTCCAATATGCGCCAGGGGGCTGCGTTGCAGAGACGTGTAGAGAGGCCACACCCCTTTTTACACCTCTCTGCAACGCAGCTCTGTGGCGCTTTCTGGATGTACCTGTTGGGCTAGTTGGCCCCCAGGGACCCTCAGGATTGAAGGGGATTTAATTCCCCATCTTAAAACGCGCCACGGGGCCTGTTTGCACACATGTCACCTGAAGCCCCGCCCCCTCCCTTCACCACTGTGCAAACGCGCCCCGTGGCGCGTTTTAAGTTGGGGGATTAAGTCCCCTTGAATCCTGAGGGTCCCCGGAGTCCAACTAGCCCACCATATACCTCCAAAAGCGCCACAGAGCTGCGTTGCAGAGAGGTGTAAAAAGGGGCGTGGCCTCTGTACACCTCTCTGCAAGGCAGCCCCCTGGCGCATACTGGAGGTTCCTGGTGGGCTAGTTGGCCCCCAGGGACCCCCAGTATTCAAGGGGAATTCGTTCCCCCTCTGCAAACGCGCCAGGGGGCGCGTTTGCAGAGTGGTGAAGGAAGGGGGCGGGGCCTGCGGGCCCGATCGTTTTTTTTTTTTTTTTTTTGTCCCCTGAAGGGGGGCTGTGTGGCCCCCCTTCCTTTTTTCTGTTTTTGGGCCCGGGGGACCCCATCCCCCAGGGCCTTACCCCTTTTTTAAATTTCAAAATAAAAAAAAAAACGGGAAGGGGGCCGCGTGGCCCCCCTTCCCCGGGCCTGTATTGGCCCCGGGGACCCCATCTCCCGGGGCATGGCCTCTATTTTTATTTTTAATATTTTGAGGGGGGCTGCGTGGCCCCCCTCCTCTGGCCATTTTAAGGCCCGGGGACCCCATCCCCCGGGCCGGCCATACCCTTTTTTTTTTTTTTATTATTTTTCAAAACTTTGGGGAGGGGGGCCGCGTGGCCCCCCTCCCGGGCCACTACTTGCCCCGGGGACCCCATCCCCCGGGGCTGGCCCTCTCGTTGGGGACTGTGGGGGGGTCCCCAAACCCCCCACAGTCCCGCCGGCTCCCCGTGTCCTACGGGAGCCGGCATTGCTTTTACACATGGGGAGCAGCTAACATGCTGCTCCCCATGTGGAAAAGCAATCGGCTTTGGATATTGGAAGAGAGAGCAGGTTTCCTGCTCTCTCTTCCAATATCCAAAGCAAGTTTGCAATGACAGGACGGGAGCCGCGAGGCTCCCGTCCTGTCATTGCAAACAGCAGTGTCCCGGGGGTAGGCACCCCGGGACACTGCAGGAGCCGGCCCTGGGGGGTGGCGGTCCCCAGGGCCACCACAGGCTCCAGGAGGGGGGCCGCGCGGCCCCCCTCCCATCGTGTGCACAGCCCCGGGGAGGTGGTGGTCCCCGGGGCTCTGGGGGTCCGTAACGGACCCCCATATTTAAATGTTTAGTGCCCCGGGGAGGTGGCGGTCCCCGGGGCGTGTGGGGGGGCTGGAGCCCCCCCACACAGGTTTTTCATTTAAAAAAAAGAAGCCCCGGGGAGGTGGTGGTCCCCGGGGCTGCGGGAGGGCTCAGAGCCCTCCCGCACCATTATGCATAAAGCCCCGGGGGGTGGCGGTCCCCGGGGCTTGGGGGGCCCTTAGAGGCCCCCCACACATAAAATTAACCCCCCCCCAGCATGCCCCCGGGACTTGGCCCACCCGGGGGCCAATTACCATCGAAGCGCGGGAGACCGCGCTTCGATTTTTTTTTTTTTCGGCAGGATTCGCGCACCCTGAGCGCATCCTGCCGATTTTTTTAAAAAAAAAAAATGCTTTTTTTTGCCCAGGGGGTCCTTGTGGGACCCCCTGAGCAGGCCTAGGGGGTTAGGGTGTTTCTACCCTGCCCCCTTTGTGCGTTTTGCGCACTTGTTTCTTTTTTTTTTCTCGGCGGGATACGCGCACCCTAAGCGCATCCCGCCAATTTAAAAAAAAAAAAAATCTTTTTTCTGCCCAGGGGGTCCTTGTGGGACCCCCTGAGCAGACCTAGGGGGTCAGGGTGTTTCTACCCTGCCCCCTTTTTGCGCTTTGCGCACTTGTTTCTGTCCCTCGGTTCTACCGAGGGACAAAATGGCTGCCAACACTTCTTGATTTGGAGTGTTGACAGCCAATTAGCATGCAGCTCGTGATCGGGAGGGTACGCGGATCCGACGCGCCCATAGATATATATGTGATTTTAATTGTGAATTTCTCAGGAACTACTGAACGGATTTACACCATTTTAGCAAAAGGCACCAGTCTGAACCAAGGGCTACCTCTTTGCCAAATTTGGGGTAATTCCGTTCAGCAGTTCGAGCTGTAGCTGCGACTAAAGTTTCCTATGGAAAAATGAATGGGGAAAATGCGTTTTGGGACCCCCTTTTTTCTCGGCCCCCGCTTGACGTATCACCCCGAGACTTTCAGGGTAGGAGCGGACCGGAGCGCCCCAACAAGTTGGAAGCTTTCGCGAAGATTCGTCAACCGACGCCAACGTTATTGCAAATAGAATGTCGCGGATTTCCTATGGATAATAGGTTGTAACTATAACTATCTACTGGCGACCGCCAGTAGATAATATTATATATATATATATATATATATATATATATATATATATATATATATATATATATATCCAAAAGAACTCCTCCAGAAGAAGCAAAGGCCACACGAAGGAACAGGATGGAAGCTCTTTAATAGACTGCACGGGCATAATGCATTTCGGCCTTAGCGGCCTTCGTCAGATGCCGCTCCTCCCAGAATTCTCTGCCACTCCCGTTTAAATATGTCCAGCACTTTTCCTAATGGTGGAAATGTTGCTCCACCCCCAACCATGTGATCGTGCATCAACTGGCTGTACATCAGAACTACCTGTCCCAGAATTCTTCATTCCTGGTAAGTGCTACGTGGGGATTTAATTGTTAAGTCCATGTGGATTGGGCAACGTGCAGGGTAAACCACGGTGTGGCCAAATAACTAAGTCCCGGTCGGTGCAATGTCTCAGAGCTCCCTCGAGTCCCCTCAATGCTCCAGCCCCCAAATTCGAGCGTCCGCTGGGCAGGGGTAGGGAAAACAATGCACCCGACCCTTCGTGAAGTCACAATCTGCATCGCAGCCGCCCTTGCTTGGCTTGACTTGTGGGGCGGGCCTGGGCCATACCAATACCTTGGCAAAAGAACAAAGCTGCTCACACAGCGAACCAGTGATGCCCAGGCCTACTTGCGAAGCGGAGCCTCTGTTGAAGTGTCTCTGGTTGACACGTGAAATATCCAAAAGAACTCCTCCAAGCTGAAGAAGCAAAGGCCACACGAAGGAACAGGATGGAAGCTCTTTAATAGACTGCACGGGCATAATGCATTTCGGTCTTAGCGGCCTTCATCAGATGCCGCTCCTCCCAGAATTCTCTGCCACTCCCGTTTAAATATGTCCAGCACTTTTCCTAATGGTGGAAATGTTGCTCCACCCCCAACCATGTGATCGTGCATCAACTGGCTGTACATCAGAACTACCTGTCCCAGAATTCTTCATTCCTGGTAAGTGCTACGTTGGGATTTAATTGTTAAGTCCATGTGGATTGGGCAACGTGCAGGGTAAACCACGGTGTGGCCAAATAACTAAGTCCCGGTCGGTGCAATGTCTCAGAGCTCCCTCGAGTCCCCTCAACGCTCCAGCCACCAAATTCGAGCGTCCGCTGGGCAGGGGTAGGGAAAACAATGCACCCGACCCTTCGTGAAGTCACAATCTGCATCGCAGCCGCCCTTGCTTGGCTTGACTTGTGGGGCGGGCCTGGGCCATACCAATACCTTGGCAAAAGAACAAAGCTGCTCACACAGCGAACCAGTGATGCCCAGGCCTACTTGCGAAGCGGAGCCTCTGTTGAAGTGTCTCTGGTTGACACGTGAAATATCCAAAAGAACTCCTCCAAGCTGAAGAAGCAAAGGCCACACGAAGGAACAGGATGGAAGCTCTTTAATAGACTGCACGGGCATAATGCATTTCGGTCTTAGCGGCCTTCATCAGATGCCGCTCCTCCCAGAATTCTCTGCCACTCCCGTTTAAATATGTCCAGCACTTTTCCTAATGGTGGAAATGTTGCTCCACCCCCAACCATGTGATCGTGCATCAACTGGCTGTACATCAGAACTACCTGTCCCAGAATTCTTCATTCCTGGTAAGTGCTACGTTGGGATTTAATTGTTAAGTCCATGTGGATTGGGCAACGTGCAGGGTAAACCACGGTGTGGCCAAATAACTAAGTCCCGGTCGGTGCAATGTCTCAGAGCTCCCTCGAGTCCCCTCAACGCTCCAGCCACCAAATTCGAGCGTCCGCTGGGCAGGGGTAGGGAAAACAATGCACCCGACCCTTCGTGAAGTCACAATCTGCATCGCAGCCGCCCTTGCTTGGCTTGACTTGTGGGGCGGGCCTGGGCCATACCAATACATACATATATATAACAGAGTGGCGGTAGCCACTCTGAAGTTATAAATAGGGTCACCAGAGATAGGGATTTTATGAATTTTTGCCCTTTAATAACTTGGAAATCATTTGACGAATGTCCTTGCCCTTGTTTTATTCTCAGAGTAGTGAAAGTGTCACACCAGTTGTTCAAGGTGGTGCAAAGAAAGAAGGGGGGTCCCAAAACGGACATAAAATCCAACGCATTTTACATAGACTTTTGTGATTTGCTTAGTGCGAAAACCGTCAGTTGGATTTTCCCAAAATGTGGTTACAAATTGGCTGGATTAGATGTTATTGTGCACAGATGCTTATTTTGGGTAGTGCAGGTAAGCAGTATAAATATTTTAATTTATTTAAACTTTGTGAGATCTGTTTTCCCGATATTTGGAAGGATTATATATTATGGTGCACAGATGATTCTGTGGGGTACTGCAGGTAAGTAGGGTAATTATTTTGTATGTTTTAAGTGTTTTTAATATAGGTATATCTGTGGCTGCTGTAGTGCTGTGGTAGTACCGCAGCACTCCCATGATACATAGCAATGACAAGTCATTAGCTGATTGGCTAATGACTGCCTTTACAAAAGTTAAAGGCAGCCATCTTGTTTTCACCTAAAGTTTCCCTGTATTCTGCGTTACGCCTTGTAATATAAGTAAATATTAGGTCTGGTATTTTTTGCAGTACCTATTACCACTTTATTAAAGTGATAATAGTTAGGGTAAAAGATTTATAAGTTCATATATATATATATATATATATATTTATTTATTTTTTTAATTATGGAGTACAGCAGTACTATGGCGGTACCAAAAATAAGACACTATGGGGCCCATTACGATACCCGGCGTAAATAAATCCGCCAGGCATGGAAGCTGCAAAAATCCGCCCGCACACACCGCCTGAACACCGACCACGCCATTATGAGTACACAAACCGAAAACCGCCATCGGCGGAAAAATCACACAAAATACCGCCCGCCATCGTCCGAGTCGGAGTCAAACCGCCCGCCACGGACGGAAACACGCACGACAACACAAAACCGCCCGCCCTCACGGCCGACACACCGCACGTGAAATTACGATCGCACCGCCATGAGCGCGGAAAAACAACAAATATACCGCCCGCCAGCGCAAACAACGCCGATGAGAATCGACACGGCAGAAGCCATGGCGCCAACGTACCTGCACAGAAACCATCCGCACACAAAACCAATAGCACACAACATGGCCAACAAGTCCACACAGCAAGGCACGCACAAATACACAAGCACAGTACACATCCCGAAAACACCCCCCGGACAAACAAAAAATACAAAGGCCAGAACCCCAGACACAACACACCTGAAAACAACAGACCATGAGGACACACCCACATAGGTGAGTACAAAAGCAGCACTCCCACAGACTACAACCCCTTGCTACATTGCAAACCAGAGAGGAGAGGACACAGTGACACAGCAAGGACAGCAGCACACCACAGAAACGCACACATCACAACCACCACCACCACCAAACACCGGCACCACAAACCCCCTGCACATTACACAACACACACCGCACCAGCACCACAAACACCATGGCACCACAAAGGATGCCCAAGTTCACGCCCATGGAGCTGACGGTCATGGTCGACGAGATCATCAAGGTGTACCCACAAATCTATGGGAACATGGTCCAGCACACACCACTAGCCACCAGAAACAGAATGTGGAACCGGATCGTAGACCAGGTCAATGCAGTCGGGACCCTGCCCAGGAACAGAGGTGAAATAAACAAACGTTGGAATGACGTAAAGAGCCTGGTCAAGAAGAAGGAGGGCAAAAACAGAGAGCTGGCTGCCGTCACTGGCGGAGGGAATCCCGCGCTCTTTAAGACCTTCAAAGCGTGGGAGGAGAAGGTGCGAGTCGTAATCCATCCGGAGATCCTCGCCGGATTAGCAGGGGGAGTGGAGGCTGGTAAGTACAAACTAATGTATACCAGCACACCGCTATGTACTCACATGCGCAACTACCATGCCACAGCTCCCAAGGACAAACACCCCCATGTCCAGCACACAATACACAACACATCACACACACATGCAACACACACTACCACACACAGCCCAAACCGAACAACTGTAAGATGCGTGGGGACATGTGTACACTAAGCCAGCCACGTAACCACCAACAGGTCCCCAAAATGCCAGAAGCGCCACAACGAGCACCCACCACACCCATGTGTCCGCCACAGCTGCACTAACCGACAAGTAACAGGTAAGTGGCAGGAACACAAAGTGCAGTGGGTGGGACGGTGGACAGCCCAAGTACAACACACACCAGGCCCCAGTCCCACAGCACAGCAAGGAGGAGCATCCCCCACACCCCACAGCCACGTGTCAGCCACCGCAGTGCACAACGACAGCCGAAAGGCAGACATCACGGTCCACAGCAATCGGTGTCAGTGGGTGTACAGCCACCCCCACGACCCACTACACCCCCCACCCCCACAGACCTGCAACATGGAGCACCCCCCGCTTAGAGCCATGTGGCATCCAGTACAGTGCACGCACGAACAACTTGCAGGTGGGAAACTGGACAGGGCTGGATTACTGGAGGCATGAGGACCATAACACCACCAACACATGGGACATGTCACGTAGCAGACGAACACGCAGCACCGCCCACCGTCACGAACAAGTGAACAATGTGCACACGGACATGAACAACAGACTCACACCCCACATGACCCATCACAGACATAGCAACACCCAAGGAGCCACGTCTGCATGCACAAGCCACACTGAATATAGTCCCACACGGCAGCCACTGTGCAACTCATCACACACAACCGAAACACCATTGAAGTCCTGTCCATGTAGCCCCCACTGCCTGTCAACCCCACACCCCACAACTACGCCTATGTAAGACAAACAACACTAGACGCAACAGAGCGGAACAACAGAAATGCACACGAACACCACTGAACCCATCAAACACACAGACACACCATGCACAAACAACATACCATCCATCCCATCCGTCAGCCCCAGTCTCATGAAAGGCATGTCATCCGCACAGCTGCCACACATACAGCAGTCACGCTAAGACACATGCCCATGACCAACCATGTGCCAGAAGTCAATTAAGCGCACGACACACTGTGAGCAACAACACACAACATGGGCCACACCCCCCGAGCACTGCAGTGATGCACATGGCACAGGGCAGCACGCACACCAAGGAGATGGGACAACTGCAATACGTTGGCTGGCACACAACTATCACTCACTCATAACGATGCGTCCAATGCCATGTCCAGTAACCACAACAGACAGCAAATATGCAGGGCATGTCAGGCATGCACACACCTCAGACCATGCACTGTCATGCTGCCACAACACATGTCACGTTCAGCACCCATGGCTCACAGCATGTACCCCAAAAGCATATCCCCTCCCAAATGCGAATCTGGGGCATGGCCCCCATGTTGCCATATGCGTTCCTAAGCGTTCCATATGAACTCCAAAAGCAAAGTACAAACCAGACCCAGGATGGGCCAGGAGCCCGCATACACCAGAGTCACAATGAGTAGGGGCACAGCAACACACCCATCGGCATGGCCAATCCGTCCCATGCCACATGTGCACAGCAC
This sequence comes from Calotriton arnoldi, assembly GCA_963921515.1. Taxonomy (NCBI): domain Eukaryota; kingdom Metazoa; phylum Chordata; class Amphibia; order Caudata; family Salamandridae; genus Calotriton; species Calotriton arnoldi. Next base: position 1,840,533 of record CAWUFW010003383.1, read on the forward strand.
ACAGTCCCATTGCCTAGCACACACAACTACAGATGCCACAGCCACACACTCGCCTCCGGGAAACCCATGTACGAGATTGCACGAACTGCCAATGTCAGACGACTAATACATACTTCGCCAGGTGCAACACAATAACAAATCTCATTCTCTCCACAGGTGACGAACTGCTGGATGCTGGGGATGGAGACAGCAGCCAGCACAGCCAGCCTACAAGCCCCCAACGAGGACACACGGATCTGGAGGATCTGTCCTCCTCTTCGGACACGGACCACCAAGCTGGCCCATCTGGCGTGGCAGGGCCCAGCCGCTCCCCAGGACCCTTCCTACCCACCAACCCATCATCCAGGGATGCTGAACAGTCCCAGTCCCCTGCTGCCACCGTCGTTGCGGCCACACCCACGGTCATTGCGGCCACTACCACTGCCGCAACCGCCACCATCGCCGCACCGACCACCACCGCCTCCACCACCACCACGTCTTCGCTGGCACCAGCCCCAGCGC